>LR812525.1:21101970-21759470 GCA_903798195.1 Danio kyathit | reverse complement strand
ATTTGAACTCGATTATGATTAATGATTATTTTATTTATTTATTTTATTATTTTGCCCTCATAGTTCAGGGTGCATTATTGATTTTAAAATAATTGAAGGAAACACACAATATCTACTATCTATGATTATTTATTAAACATCAATGTTGAACAACCGAAATTAAAACACACATTGCCTAAAACGAACAGTCACAAATAACTTGCACTTTTGGAAACCAAATTAATTATTTTCAATGTTTTCAATATAGAAAATAAGCAGCATCTCATCTAAATAAAATAACTCTTGTATATCCTGTAAATAATATTTTAAACAGTGCATTTCTTGAATCTTCTGCAAACAAATATTTTTATGTAAAGAATAATTCTATAGTAATAGAAAATATGCCGCCTCAAGGCATCTCTGGCGCACCTTCCAATCATCGTCAATGTAGTGCAAACAAAATGTGCGACGTGTAGTTATAGTTGTGTGCAAGTATGCGACCATACCCGTGCATTCGACGCAGAAGTATAAATCAGCCTTAACAGAGTGGGGTCACGTGACTCCACATGTGGTAGGGAAAAGTAATTGAAAATATTGACCTAGAAAAATTTGATCAATTATAGGTTCTGAATTTCGATTTGGGTTATTTTTCGATTAATCGCACAGCCCCAAGTATGGATCATTATTATAAAAATGCATAATATCAGCCGATAATGGTCAATGCTATAATTTTGGTAACACGCCACCAGAGCCACATGAAACCTGTTACCCACCAAATCCAGAACATTTTTAAAGAATTGGAACGCTCAAACATTTAAAATATATATAAATTAATGCACTCAACCAACAGAAATTCACCAAAAGAAACCATTTAAAAACAAATGGAGATTCCATCATTAAACACACCAACAATCAAATCAAAAAACTTCCATAACCTTCATACAGAAACTGACATGAGCAATGGTATGGGTCCATAAAATATGGAGAGAACATACAATGAGTCATGGTCACACACATGCACACTTTCGTTATGTAATCAGTCTCTCTCCTGGTCTGGTCTGGTCAGCTAGACGTTCTGGTAGATGCTGATCTTTGATCGGACTAATGCTTTCAGTTCTGGCCTCTGCTCAGCCATGTTCTTAAGCTGTGCCGCAAGGGATAAATCAAAATGGAGGTCTCTCTCCCAAGTTCATGAGCTTCATCAATCAGAGAGACAGTGAGGAGAGGCTGAGCGGCATGGATCAATAATTTCCTTCAAGGAGAAACGGGGTCTAGCCATCTGTTCCTCAAGCAGAGATGTGCTATATTGTTAACTCAGGGCATCTGGTGTTCAGAGACATCTGAAAATCCACTGAGGCTTGGACATACTGACAGGGACAAAAATAGCAGACAAACTGAACCTAAAAGGTGTAATTTCTGTGTTGCTAGCATCACTAAGCAGATTAGCAAAAACTGTGGTTTTCATACAGGTTTCCCATGGTTTGGAAAAGTCAAGAATAAAATTTTTTGTTATACTGTTCCTACGGTATAGGTCCCATATTTTTTTAATATTTATTTTTGGTTTTTAGAGCAACAGTATCTCCAGCAGAAAAGGATGCTCCACATCAAAAGCTACTGGTCAACCAATGATTCAGGAAACATTTGAGAAACAAATCGCTTACAAACCAACATCCAACATGCTTTGGACCAGAACAATGCAGAGGCTTACTTGCATCCAAAAAAAACATTCAAAGATGCCTTTTCAAGTCGTAAAGAAATCAGTGTTTTTGAAAGTAATGAAGATAGCAGAAGTCTATGTTTAATTTTAATTATTAAAACATGTTTACTGCTCCAAAATATTTTAAAAGTTTCTTAAAATAAAATATACTGTGTTCAATGGGGGAAGAAGTTGTTATTTTTCATCCAGACATTTAAAAAGAACAAATTTTAGAGCAGTAATAACAATACCATAAAACCGTGGTATTTTTATCCAAGGTTATCATCCCATAAGAATCTTATACAGACCCATACCTACAGAATACCAGACAGTCCTGTGCCAAATCCAGCCAATCAGATAAGAAATTGTTGGCTGGGACGTTCAGGTAAATGTAGAAAAGTTGATAAGTTCACACTTGATAAAAGGAAAATAAAATCTAGAAATAAGGGATGCCTCGGAAAATAAAAATAAATTCACAGTAAATAAATAAAACAGGAAGCACTTGCTAAAAACTGAAACCCATTTGTAATAATTATTTATTAAATAGTATAATGTGTAAGACTTTAACCATATTCAGGACGTTTATCAGTACATTTAAAAAAAAATTAAAAACGAATAAATAAAACATATTTTTTTCTAAATCTGAAATTACCATGACAAACTTTGTATATTATACATGTATATCACCCATAATTTTCAAGTGTGAATTCCAAATGTGGGGAGACAAAATGTAACTCAATGAAAATTATTCAGATTTTTAAAAAAAAATTACAAGCAAATAAAATAACCACATTTTACTGAATGTAAATTTATTTTATTGGAGTCAAGAAATCATTTTACCAGCATTGTCATGACAGCACAGTAGCGCTAATGCAAGTAGCAGAAACAAGTATACTACACAGAAATGTCCAGTGTGCTCACAAGCAAGTCAATGGTGCACTGTGCTGCTCTAGAGCTTTGGTCAGCGCAGCAACAAACTGCTTTTGCAAAGTGCAACCCATTGAATAGAATGGTTTTCATAGTGTGACACTTACAGTGTCTGGTGTGAAAGCCATTTCACGCTGTGTAATGACTACAGCAGAAGAGAGACTGCTAAATGCTGTTGGGCAGTGCGGCACAAGAAAGCCTTTTTTGTTGGGCTCACAATTACGGTTTGGAAATAAAAATTTTGACCGATAACTTTCAGCATTCAGAAATTTGGTGCATCCCTACTACAATGGCTTCGTTTTCTTTAGAACTGGTTAAAAATTATTACATTTCACATTATTTTCAGTCCTAAAAATTTGTCTGGTGAATGAACAGTGCACTTTGTTAGACAACATTCCTGTAGCTCTAACAGTTGACCATATCTATGTTTCCATCCATACATAGACACAGCAGTGCTTTCTATCAATAAGACTTGAAGGCCTCTTATTTTGTAATTACTAATGAACCAGTTTCGAAAATCCTCTTATTTTAATTCCATTTTTATTAGGTCCGCTATTATTTATTATTTCATCCTCAGACAGTGTGGGACTGGGATAAATAATGACAAAATGCGTTCGCGGTAGTGGTATTTGTGTTCAGATCAGTTATTTGGCACTGTACCGTAATATGCACTTTATGGGCAACCAAATGAAATAAAATAACATTGGCTAGAATGACCGGGTGCTTTTGACTTAGCTCGCCTGACAGCAGTAACGTCTCCCCTCATCTGTAAAACTTTTCTACGCAGACGGTGATGACCCAGATGAGAATTCTTTAACAGAAATCAGCTAAAGCTAATAAATCCCTGACATTTGAGTCGCTTTTCTGATCTTTAAACTCTCGCTAAAATGAGGTATGTTTTTCTCTCTGTCCAATGACAATGTGATTTCATTTAAAAGCATTGTTTTTCAACTCAAGAAATGTATGTAGCAAAAGGAAAAGAAAAGCATTTGTTAAATGCCTTTTTAAAAAGCTATTTAAATTGTGCATTTAAATGCATTTAAAATGATCTATAAATAAAAGTTTTTATTGTTTGATTAATCAGCCTTTTAAAACATGAATTAAATAAAATTTTGAAAATTGTTTATTTATTTATATATTTAAAAGTTATTTTAAAATGCATTAATTTATTGCTTTATTAAAGACATTTAAAAACACAATTTAAATATGTTTATTTATTTGTCCCTTAATTGTACATTTAAATTGTGATTTATTTATACACATTAATTATTCAGTTATTAAATTGATCATTTGATTCTTCATTTTATTTCTAACCAGCACTCCTTGTCCTTCATAATTTTTATGCGCATTTTGGATATGCGCATAACAAAATGGTTGATGGAAATGCCAAGATGTGCATAAATTTTAAAAAATGTGCATTAAAAAAAATGTATGCGCATAACTGAGTAGGGTTATTCGCACGTTTTTTATGCAAGATTCCAGTTTTGCACATAAATTTTATTAGCATCTTTTAATGCAAACATGGCTCATGATGCTAGAAATGGCAAGGTCTTGGAATCGATTCCTGGGGAATGCATGATCTACATGATGATACAATAAACATGAACGCAATACATTTTATTTTGGATGAAAGCATCTACCGAATGTGTAAATGTAGCCATTTCAAATTGAAAAATAAATAAATAAGATCTGTCTGGCAGTATATGGACACGCAAAACAGGATCCTTATTTAACACCACACAGCATCATCCATACATACATTTGCCCACACGCCCATAAGAAGAACTTCCTGTCTGCATCACTAGACAAGTACTCTCTTTGCATCTTTATTAGAAGTCTCAATTAACACCCTGTGATAAACGACGCAAGCTTCAATGAACCAAAACCATCTCAATTATAGTGCAAGTCTGAAACACTTCATTTCCCTCTTGCTAACAAACGAACAGCACAGTTGCATTCTGCCTTGTTTGAACTTAATGCACCACAAAAGGCAAGCTAACATAACTTCCTTTGGAAAGCATGCATCATGCTTGTTTTATTCTAAGAACTGCAACGAATCCTCATTACCGCTTTGTTCCAAAACAACATAGTTTTTCTACGCATTTAACATACTAAATTTACAACAGGAAAGATAAAAACAACCTGAAGTAGACTCTTAATTATAAAACATTTTCAGTTCTGCCATGTTTACCTCCTGAATTCCTACATATGACCGTGCACATAGACAGAAGTATGCATTAGAATGCACCGAGGTGGCAGATTTGATATTGCATGAGGATACGGCCCTTAACATCTAGACTGTTATAGTAATATTTGCTACAGTTAACTATTTAACAGTGAGCCTTGTTTGCATGGCAAGAGAGTGACATTTAAACCAAGAGTTCAGTGAGCACAAGTGACCTGGACAAAGATGAGATCTTAACATGTGATCAACCATTATAAATCATTTATTTATTGTCTCAATGCTAATAAACACAGGCTACAACACTACAGGGAAATTTAAAAATGTATATATTTACTATTACTTTTGACCTTCTATCCACACTGAGGCAGTTTTGTTATTGTCTTAAGACAGAAGGTTAAAGATTTCAAACAGCAAGAATGTTTTTTTTTTTATTTCGACACAAATTATACTGATAAATATCTGTTTATACTAGTATTGTCTTCTATTAGCCTTTAACTTTATTTCTTCAGCTGCATTTTAGACCAACAATCTAACATTTATTGTGTGTGACTAAGACGTACCAGTTAACTTGGAAATATTTTTGTAAAATAAATGTTTTTGCCAGTAGTATAGGATTTATTTTGTTTGTATCATCTCAGTAAGCTATAATACGGAGTTTTCCAATGAATGAGAATAGGAACATTTTAACTTGATTACGATTAATGAACAATTATTTTTTTGCCCTTATAGTTCACTGATATGTTTTGTACAGTAAATATGCTCACATATTACAAGTGAGAGATTTTTGAATGAAGGGTGTGTTACTTGATTTTAAAATAATTGAAGGAAACACACACTATCAACTATCTCTGATTATTTATTGAACATCAACGCTGAACAATTAATATTAAAACACGAATTGCCTAAACCGAACAGTCACTTTTTGTTATAAAAGTGACAGTAAATACCTTGCACTTTCGGAAACAAAATAAATTTTCAATGTTTTACATATTAAAAGCAGAAAATAAACAGTATCTCTCCTAAATGTTGGGCAAAGTAAAGTTTAAGAATGGGTCCATCATCCTACTTGACCATGCAGAGATCAGATGTGGCTGCAGAGGTATAAACCAGCCTCAGTCTAACAGAGCGGGGTCAACCGACTCCACATGCGGTAGAGAAAGTAATTGTAAAAATCGTTCTGGAAAGATTTGATTGATTATATGTAGGTCTGTCACAATGTCGATTTTTGATTGGAATCAGAATGTGAAAATCCATATCCTGAACAAATAATAAGTGTTAACAAAAAAAGTAAAGGTAAAAAGTAACACAGGCTGCGATATCTGCTACCAGATTTATTTTCAGTTGTCAGACGCCCACATGGACATATACTATAGTAATTTATAGTAAACACCATAGTGTTTTTTTTTTACCATACTGACACCTCCAACAGAGATAGAGATGTTACACAATCAGCTAAAATGTTGCTAGAATTGGTTATGTATGGGGTATATATATATATATATACACATATATATATATATATATATATTTTTTTTTTTTTTTTTTTTTGCATCACCAAAAATGATTGAGGTCATGTTCATGTGTTGTGCGATAAGTCCATATATTGATTATTGTGACAGGCCTAATTATATGTTCTGAATGTCGATTTCAATTACTTTTCGATTACTTTCCGATTAATCACCCAGCCCTATTTGGATGGCAAGATAAGATTGAAATTAAAACTGCGGAGTAGTTTTCTTTATTATAAATGTGATTAGATCACATAACCATGATCAGATGATTATGATGTTACATTAAATTATGTGACCCTGCTGAACCACAAAACCTTAAGGGTCTTAAGGGTCAGTTTTCAGAAACTGAGATTTTTTTTTTAATCATTTGAAAGCTGAATAATTAAATTTTCCATTGATGTATGGTTTGTTGGGGACAATATTTGGCCAAGAAACAACTATTTGAACGTGGAATCTGAAGGTTAAAACACAATCTAAATACAGAGAAAAGTGCATTTAAAACTGTCTAGACGAAGTGCTTTGTAACTCACATCACTAATGAAGAAATTATGCTTCAATGCATTTACAGTATGAAATGCCTTAATGGAAGATGATCTTCACTTAATATTCAAATAAATTTTAGCATAAAAAAAATCAATAATTTTGACCTATACAACGTATATTAGCTATTTCCAAAAATATTCCACAGCAACATACGGTTGATATTGTAGTCCAGAGTCACACATATAAACAAAGATGCATAATTTTCTCCTCAATAATGCAATTTTTTTTAAAATAGATGTAGAAATTTAATCTTCATGATTGTAAACCTGTCACTTCTAGACTAGTTTCTAGCCAGTTTCCTCAAAAGTGCCAAATATTGACTTATAATTCAGCCTGGCAGCACTAAAAAGCAGATACCTCAGTCGATCACTAATGCATTCTAGGAAGCTCAATGACAAAAACAAACACTCTGGTCAAATGAACTGAACAAAAAAAAAAAACAGTGACAGCATTTGAGTCACAAACCTCCAGAAGACAGAGGTGAAAATGCAGAGATGCAAAGCTTGAGGCTAAATTAGGAGGTCAAGTTCAACGACCTACCCAAAGCAGTACCTGCGTGTGTAAACCTCCCCAAGCACTAACGAACAGCGCAGTCAAGCTATGACAGAACATCATTACAGTACGATCCTACACAGCACCTTCATTGGAGAAAACATTTCAAATGACAGTTGTGAGTTGACGCAGACTTCCCCTTCGTCTGAACCCAGTCTCGCGTCATAAACTCTAATACATTTTGACAAGCGTGTAATAAGTAAGTTCTTTCCTGCAGAACTCCCCATCAGACGCTGCATGTTCAATCTGCAACTGCAATAAAGCAATCAGCGGCGTCTGCTAAAGCAACACAGGCTGATTGCCGTGACCTATTTACGGCCGATTCCCGGATTTAAGAAAATAAAGGCACTGTAATGTAGATGGTTACACTGCAGTCAGTCAGTCAGTCAGTGATGTTAACGCACATTATCATCACCGCAAACAGCATATTTAAGACAAAGGACATATATATGAGAGTCTACAGTTACCAGATACAAGTGACCATGTATGACGGTGAAAACTTCAGCTGGATAAGACAACATACGCGCATTCTGCATGTATGAGAATAGAAATTAGAGACTTTTTTTTAGTTATGAACACTATTTCGAGGTTAACTTAGTAAAAAAATGTAAACATGCGTGTAATACACCTATAACTAAACATTTTTGTATTATTTTACTGCTTCCTTTCAAACAGGTGATGAAACTGAAAGTGCGGCGAGTCTCCCATATGATTCAGTTGTCAAAGGTTTGACAGATTGACAGAGTTTGGGAAACGTGCTCGACAAAAACTTCAAAATAAGTCTTGAAAAAGTGATTAAAAAGCACTATAAGTGAATAAACTAACGCAAGGCTTTCTGTATAATTAGCTCATTTGCTTGCGGCGGCTAATTATTTAAAACAAACCAAAACTATTGACTAAGGAAAGACTTTAAGAGCCAGTGCGAGGTGTTAAACCTTCACAAGTGAACTTTAATACACATATTAATGATTAAATTGGAGTTATCCCGAATGCAGCCGTAACGAAACTAGCCTAGCTCGCTTAGCAACGGGATTCCGCTCATTGTAACTAAGGCGGAAACAGCCGCTCGCGCTAATGCTAATGCTAACCCCCGCGAGCCTGCTGCTAGTGTTAGCCTCAACAATAATACTCACCTCCAACTCGGTACATGTTGGCCGCCATTCTCTCGCTCTCCTAAACAAATGTAATAATCGCAGATTCCCTCAAAATGTGTATCCGAAAGTGGTGCTGGTTCTTTATATCCTCGCGTGTGCTGGCGTACTTCCCCCCGTCGCGAGACAAAGCCGGGACCCGGCACGGCGCTGCCGCTCTGGCGGGTAAAAGTTTAAAGTTTCCGCTACAATGTTTCTCCGGATGGTAAAAAAAGATCGCGTCTTTGTTTCGGCGCTGCGATAAAACTCCCATCGAAGCCCCTCTCAGACATTCACACTTGACACGAGCCCTTGATAGCCAGCCCGTCTCTCTCTTTCTCTCTCACTCACTCCACTCTTCCTCCCATCCTCCGCTCCCTGCTTCATCCTCCTCTTCTTCACCTCCGCTCTGTTTCACACACACACATACGGGCGCGCGCACGGGCACGCACCCCCCTTTGCAACGTCATTTTCGGAAGCTCGCAACGTCACGTCGATTTCGGAAAACTCCTGACATTTCAGTCAAGAAATGGGCCAAAGCTAAGCCGAATTGCGAACATTTTATAAAGGAGATTTAACAGCATGACATTACACTGTGTAACATTAGAAACAGAAAAGCTAGAAAAAATATGAAGCATTATGCAAATTTCATTTGATTAAATTTTATTATTATTATTATCTTCTTACCTATTTACAGTGCTCAGCATATACAAGTACACGCCAAAGTACAAGTACAAATCTATCTTTTAAATATATATATTTTTAATAGGAAGCTTTACAATATTACATTTGTGCATATACATTAGATTAGTCAGTACTGAAGCCAAATCTGGAGCTTATCTAAAAAAATAACTTACGATAACAGTCCAAAAACTAGTACAGCCAATTTTATATGTTATAGAAAAATATTAAATACAATTTAAAAAAAAGAGGAAAAATTAAGAGAAGCAAAAAAATGTTGTTGAAATTTTGTAGGTTGTAATTTTTTTTTCTCCATATTTTGCTTGAATTTAACTGTATTATCTTTCCATTTCTAAATATGTTTGGTGTCTAAAATATCATTTTAATAAATATATCTCTTTAATAAATCTGTTCTGTTGAAATGCACTAAAATACATTGCCTATATTCACTGAGAAATGCTAAAAATATTCATTTTTAAAATGGGGTGTACTCAATTACGCTAAGCACTGTATTTATTTTACCCCTGGCATCTGTTGATTCTTTGATTGTATAGCTAATATAATTTATCTAATTTTTATTTTGTTTTATTTGTTCATAATTGTTGTGAGATGTACACTCACCGGCCACTTTATTAGGTACACCTGTCCAACTGCTTAATGCAAATTTTTAATCAGCCAATCACACGGCAGCAAGTCAATGCATTTAGACATGCAGATATTGTCTTGAACATAGGTCTCAAACTCAATTGCTGGAGGGCCACAGCTCTGCACAGTTGTGCTCCAACCCTGACCCAACTAATGAAGGTGTTCATGACTCTTTTGAACACCTCGATTATTTGAAGCAGCTGTGTTTAATAGGGTTGGAGCAAAACTGTGCAGAGCTGCGGCCCTCCCGGAAATGAGTTTGAGACCTATGGTCGAGACGATCTGCTGCAGTTCAAACCGAGCATCAGAATGGGGAAGAAAGGTGATTTAAGTGACTTTGAACGTGGCATGGTTGTTGGTGCCAGACGGGCTGATCTGAGTATTTCAGAAACTGCTGATCTACTGGGATTTTAACGCGCAACCATCTCGAGCCTACCTGATGGCTACTTCCAAGCCCGATACATCTCAGACTGGTTTCTTGATCATGATAACGAGTTACTCAAATGTCCTCCACAGTCACCAGAATCAATCCAATAGAGCACCTTTGGGATGTGGTGGAACGGGAGATTCGCATCATGGAATATCTGAGGAATATTTCCAGTACCTTGCTAAATCTATGCCACGAAGGATTAAGCAATTTCAATTTACTACAGTCTTCTATGTGAAGCTGCTTTGACACAATCTACATTGTAAAAACGCTATAGAAATAAAGGTGAATTGAATTGAACTGTAACATGAAAAACAGGATCATGAAAAGAACATTCAAAAAGCAACTCATGTAAACACCTTAATCATATTATTGTCTTATTCAGATTAAGGCAAATAATTCGATTACTGATGTCCATGTAAACGCAGTCACTGTCAATCTCGCTTGCGTCGGTGTTTGTGTTGCCTCTGTGAAAATCAGCGTGTGCACATACTAACACTTCTCTTTTCATGCAAGCCGTTCCCTCTTTCGCCTATCGACACTCCCACCTAAACAAAGCTGGACTGTCCTGACCTTTTTCAAACTAGAGGTGTGAAAACACCCTGCTGAGACAGGGGAGGGGGGTTTCATGGCCCCTTAAGGCAGTTCTTAAGGGAAAAAAGGGGGTCCAACCTGGTACTAGTAAGGTGTACCTAATAAAGTGGCCAGTGAGTGTCTATTCTGTACTAAGTTTGTACATATTTACAATAAATTATTTTTTTTAAAAACAATAGAAATTTCAGCTCCGATATTCATTCATTCATTCATTCAAATATTGTCGTAGGGTTTATGCAGCTTAAAAATATCAATTGTTATTTAATCTTTATATATTTTTTCCATTATCCTTTAAGTTTTACCCATATGTTACCATGAACGTTTTAGCATAACAACCCACCGTAAGTAGCGACACGGTGGCTCAGTGGTTAGCACTGTCACCTCATAGCAAGAAGGTCGCTGGTTTGAGTCCTGGCTGGGTCAGTTGGCATTTCTGTGCAGAGTTTGCATGTTCTCCCCGTCTTTGCGTGGGTTTCCTCCGGGTGCTCCGGTTTCAGTGTGTGCGAATGTGTATGGGTGTCTCCCAGTACTGTGTTGTAGCTGGAAGGGCATCCGCTGTGTAAAACATATGCTGGAATAGTTGGCGGTTCCTTCTGCTGTGGTGACCTCTGATGAATAAAGGGACTAAGCTGAAGGAAAATGAATGAATGACTTACCATAAGTATTTAAATCAGAATAAGCGTTTCATTCTTACATAAATATCTCACACGCATATCTAAAGTTATAGTTAACAATATAGTAAACACTTTACCTGCATTTAGTATGTACATAAAATTTTTTAGAATATATGTATAAACACAGGGGAGACACAGTGGCTCAGTGATTAGCACGGTCACCTAACAGCAAGAAGGTCACTGGTTCGAGCCCCGGCAGGGTCATTTGGCATTTCTGTGTGGAGATTGCATGTTCTCCTCGAGGTCGCGTAGGTTTCCTCCGATATAGGTGAATTGAATATGCTAGTGTATGTGTGTGAATGAGTGTGTATGGGTGTTTTCCAGTACTGCGTTGCAGCTGGAAGGGCATCCGCTGTGTACGGTAAAACATATGCTGAAAAAGTTGGTGGTTCATTCCGCTGTGGTGACCCCTGATGAATAAAGGGACTAAGCTGAAGGAAAATGAATGAATGACTTACTGTAAGTATTTAAATCAGAATACGGGTTTCATTCTTACATAAATATCTCATGACAAAACTCAAGCATATCTGAAGTTATTGTTAACAATAAAGTGACACTTTACTTGCATTCAGCATGTATATAAAATCATTTTTAGAAAGTATGTATAAACACAATAAGACACGCTTAATAAAAACGACAAAATTATGATTCATTTTATGACGCTTTTATTTATTTTTGTTGTGGTTTAATTCATTAATGTAATTCACAAGATACATTGTTTATATGACGTCATTCTGAAAACAACACTGACACAAAACAAGAAAACGTATTCACTATTCATATTTAGTCATCACTATTGCATACTTAAGTATATTTATGGATCTGAGGGTATCAATAAAGGTTAATCATTTCAACAGATTTCTTTCAAGAAAACGACTAAATATGAACACACTAAGAGTTCAGGTGTACTTAATAATGTGGCCGGGGAGTATGTATATTGCTCTTCTAATCCGGTTTACACTCAGTAAACCTTCCTGCAGACATGCCTTCAAATAAAAGCCAGTGTTCACTCTCGAACAGCGCAAGATCAGATTTGAACAGAGAAAACTGATGCAACACTTCCCTCTACAGGCCGACAGAGCTCATCACAGTCTCTCTTTAAAAACTCTTACTCATATTGTCCTCTAGACGTCATTTAGTGGTCCTGAAAGCTCCAATTTCACATTTAGTTCTGAATTTGGAAGTAGACACAGAAGGAAAAGCTTACTTTAAAGCATATTTATTGATTAAAAATCACATAAATTTCACATTGTTAAACAAGCTGATTTGATCCCTAAAACACAAGCCTTTTGGAGGTTTTTTTGGTCAAATAAAGTCACGAATATCCTACTGTCAGTTACACTCTGCTTCACAGCAACACATGAGTTTTGGTTAATAATGTAATAACACAATTATGCATGTAGTATTTCATGGCCAGGGGAAAAAAAAATCAATGCGGATGATTAAAATAAGCATATGAAAGGCATAATGACATAAACGAGCACATGTAAATGTAAAACACTGAGGAAAGAATCATAACTGTAGAAAGTAAAGATTGTTTTATTTCATTCAATGAACCCTTCTGTTGTGATGCCTTGAAAAGACAGAAATGTCAATTATTGTAAGAATAAATTTTTGTGGCCAATATTTTTACTATATACAAAAATCTGTAATTTGCAAAGAGTATATCAAAACATTTTGTAATATTTTAATAATTTAATAATAAATTATTCAATTTTTTTTATTTGGTCATTAATAAAAAAAAAAATTATTATTAAATTATTAATAATATTAATTTATAATTTATTTCTTTTTAATCATAAATGTAGAACATATTAAAGATTGTCTTATTTCATTTAATGAACTCTTCTGATGTGATGCACTGAAAAGACAGCAATTTCCATTATTATTGTTATTATTATTATTATTATTGTTGTTATTATTATTATTATTATTATTATTAATTTATTAATATAATTGTTAACAATATTTTGTGCCCAATTCTTTTGGCCTTAAAATAAGTGGCAAAAATCTATAATTTGCATACAGTGTATAAAACATGTAAAATATTTTAATAATTTAATAATAAATTATTAAAAGTTTTTAAATTTTTAGTTAAGAACTTAATTAAAACAACAAAAAAAACTTTTTAATAATTTATCATTTATTTCTTTTATTTCTATTTCTATTTATTTCTCTAAATAAATGTAGATAAAGATTGTATTATTTATTTAATGAACCCTTCTGTTGTGATGCACTGAAAAGACAGAGAAATTTCAATTATTTCAATTTTGTCTAATTTTTCATTATTATTTTGTGGCCAATTTTGTGGCCTTAAAAATAAGTGGCAAAAATCCATAATTTGCATACAGTATATAATAAAAAAAATTCTACATATTTTAATAATAAATTATTAAAAAGGTTTTTATAATTTAAAAAAACTTAGTTAAAAAAACCTTTTTAATAATTATTATAATAATTATTATTAATTTCTTTTGATATTTCGGAATGCAATGTAACATTTTACAGTTTTTCAATAACGCCCACAAGACATTTTTTTATTGACCATGTAAACTTCCAACAGGTTAACACATCAGGTCATGAAAAAACATCGGTAGTGAATAGCTATGTTGTATATATATATGACATCTGTGACTTGTTTCACAAAAGCTGGCATAACCTACCGAATGCTTCATGTCACAGATCAGATTGAGCAATAAGATATTTCCTCCTTGTTTCATTTCCTAGAATATCTTCATGTCTATTTTTTGCCCTCTGGAGTCCTGGTAAATAAGTCTCTCTATGTTCCATTTTCTGGAGGAGAAGCAGCAGCTGAATGTTCTTTTGGTTCTGCAGTCCCCGCCCCTTTCATTCGCCATTGGAGGATGCAGGTGTCTTTGCCGCCCCAATGACAGGAGGTGACTGTCATTATGCGTAAACCGAACGTTGGTCACGTGACTACCATGGCCTTCATACTTATAACTTGGAGCCTGTTATAGACATTGGAGAATAAATGATTGATGTCTTGCAGCATAATGTTTGATATATTATAAGAAATGTCAATTATTAATTATTATTGTGCATTTTGTAACTAAGCATAAAAGATAATAGATAATCGCATTCAAAATAAAAGTTTGTTTTAACAATTTAAGTGTGTGTACCGTGTATATTTATTATGTATATATAAATACACACATTTATGCATATATTTGAGAAAATGATTATTTTTATTTACACATTAAATATATATGTATATGATACAAATCATATATAAGTGTAAATATCTATGCGACAATTTTTGCATAGTTTTGTTTCTATGTTTGTGTGTGTATATCACATATACGTTATAAATATTTAAACAACAGTTCTGTCTGTTTCTCGAATCTGATAGCTGGCTGATAGCTGTGCGATATTCTGCAATATCAAAACTTGTACAGCCTCTTCCCCCTTGGGTATTACTCCGACCACATAGAGTTACAGCAGATCACTAAACTCACTACAGCTTGACAAATATTGCAACTGTTGGACAACATAATGTACTTTTGAGGCTTTTTTAGGCAAGAATGTAGTTGTTTAGATTGCAACTATGCAGTTTATTTATAAGGATAGCGCATGTCAGCATCCATCAGCCTGTCATACTGAGCAGAGCAAAGATGGTTGGCGCTCCGCCACAAGATGGCGACAGAGACCGCATAATAAGCCCTTAGAGGAGAAAAAATACATAGCTGAAGGCAAAACTATTAGCCTGCTGAAGAAATGAGAATTTCTTATTATCAGTATGGCGGCACAATGGCCCAGTGGCTAGCACTGTCACCTCACAGCAAGAAGGTCACTAGTTCGAGTTCTGACTGGGCCAGTTGGCGTAATTTCTAACTACAGCTGATTAAATCATTATTAAACTGGTGAGTGACTTTCTAAGTTGATCTCTCCCTTTTGTATGTTGTAGTGCTGTATTTATACTATAGTAATCTGGTAGTGTTTTATGTTTTGCTTTGGCTGTTTTGGAGTTAATTATTGTGATTTCCCGATTGCAATAGACAAATACTGGGAAATCTCTGTAGACTGATGACATTTCATGCCGTTCAGCCTTATAATCTTAAAATGTGAGCAAAAGCACCTGTTTTGTCATCATTTTAGACATTATGCTAGAGAATCATTCAAAAACTAGCGCTAAAGTGACGTTTGTGAAGTAGCAGCAATGGTTTCTGCTGTTCTGACGTCAGCTGCAGATGTGAATGAATGGTGGAAGAAAGTAGTTTCTCTTACAAAGGGTTTTTAGACTCCCCATGTTTGATTTTCTTTTTTATACACACGATTATGTCGTCGAACTGTTGTATAAACACAATATCACACTCGTAGCAGTGCGATATGGCTGTATATCGTTACTGGTGGGACACTAAGGAAACACATGCCTCCCACCAGTGCTGATATACAGCCACATTACACTGCTACTCACACACATATTATGTCAAAATATAAATAAATATATAAAATATAATTTTAATTGTTATAGATACAGATATGGCTAACTTTAACTCTCATAACACTTTTTTTTTTTCAAAAGAATCCTTATTTTCATAAATTTTCATTTTCAAAAGAATCATTATTATATAAAACAGTCATGACCATTCTTTTTGCTAAAACCATATTGTTTCCATGTTTTTGAAACACAAACTATAATACAAATGTAAATACACTTTAATCAACATTCATCAAAGTGTTAATTTATACCATTTTGACATTTTAAGGACATCAAAAGGATTAATATATGAGATATATAATATTTAATAATATAAGGATTGATTTTAAAATAAATTTTGCATGAACTTTCACTTTCAAATAAAAAATATCAATGTGTCATGCTGTAACGGTTCGGCATCTGGTGTCCATATACTTATTTATTAATTCAATTCAATCCAAAATTAAATCGACACTAACTTTAAACAGCATTAAAGTGTGAATATTGAGCTCCTTAAAGCAAATGCATTTTTAAAATATAATCATAATTACTTTTTAACTATTATCAATTATTTTAATGTATCTCTTTTGTGTCAAAATGGACCCAAATGTGTTATGAGTTAACCACATGGCATCTCATAACTTTAATTGTTTACTTGTATTTTCATTTCAAGATCATTATATATTTTTTTTTTATTTTGAGATAGTGACTGACCTTTGGTTTGGGACAGGGGTACTGAAACAAATGAACTTTACAGAAGTCATCGGCCACTGCCACCATTCGCTCACTGTGTGATCGACACAAGGCATTGATGTCTGTCCCGTCTGATCCCTCCAGCCACACACCTACACAACATCACACAGTAAACAGGGGCAAACACCATATGCACATACACTTTACCAATCAGAACCAAAACTCCATAATACCTAACTTGACACATATAAACAAGTATTTAGAAACATTTATGGACCCTTTTCACAAGCCTGTTATGACGCGTTTAACGGTCATCAGCATCTTAAATCCTTGAAAGTTTTTAATATTTCGATTTTTTTTAAAAACGTGTGAACATTTATATGCATTTATGTATGTAGTATATCATCTTTGCTTCAAATTACAATAAACAAATTACCGCTTTGTGCGAGGCGTTTCTAATGCAGCGTCTATGGGACAGGACAGTAATTTTGACGTTATTCTCCCATCTGGTTGCCGTCATCAGTCTCACACAATATTTTTCCTTTTTCTTAAAGTCTTTATAAAATCATTATGGAGTTTTTCTTTTATTATTTCAGCAAATAAGATTTAAAAATTATTTGTTGTACTCTCTCATTCACTGCGCTTTAAGTTTTTCCAACTATGATGACATCCGCTACTGAGAAACCCAGAAATGTGAAAAGGGTCTATTGAAGCGTTACTGTATCTGTTTGATTTATCATGTACACTACTGTAAACCAAACCGTTCATTCATTTTCCTACGGCTTAGTCCCTTTACTTATCAGGGGTTGCCACAGCGGAATGAACCGCCAACTTATCCAGCATATGTTTTACCCAGCGGATGCCCTTCCAGCTGCAACCCATCACTGGGAAACATCCATACACACTCATTCACACACATACACTATGGACAATTTAGCCTACCCAATTCACCTATACTGCATGTCTTTGGACTTGTGGGGGAAACCGGAGCACCCGGAGGAAACCCACGCGAACACGGGGAGAACATGCCAACTCCACACAAAAATGCCAACTGACCCAGCTGGGGCTCCAACCAGCGACCTTCTTGCTGTGAGGTGACAGCGCTACCCACTGTGCCATCCACTCAAAAGATATTTAACTTTTCACAGTATTTCCTGTAATGTTTATTCTTCTGGAGAAAGTCATATTTGTTATATTTTAGCAGGAATAAAAACAGCTTTTTAATTTTTTAAACCATTTTGGCGTCAATATTATTAGCCCCCTTAAGCACTATGTTTTTTTCCAATTTACTACAGCTCAAACAACTGTTATACAATGATTCGCCTAATTACCCTAACTCAATAACCTATTTTAAGCCTTTAAATGTCACTTTAAGCTGAATACTAGCATCTTGAAAAGTATATAGTAAAATATTATTTACTGTCATCTTGGCAAAGATAAAAAGATCAGTAATTAGAAATGAGTTTTACAGCTATAAGTTAAAACTATTATGTTTAGAAATGTGTTGAAAAAACCTCTCCGTTAAACAGAAATTGGGGAAAAAATATAAAAGAATTCAAGTTTACAGAAGGGCTAATAATTATTAAAGTTATTTTATTTACATAGAAAGCATATTAAATGTAAGCTAGATGCCTATGTTAATCTACTTTTGTGAAAATAAAAAAGTCAAAATATGGGTGAAATAATGTTTCGTTGTTATTCACAATAAAAGATACATTTAAAAAACTGAAACAACATACAAATTTAGACCTGTACTTATTAAAACAGTTTAAAGAGCAATCATCATCATGTTATTACAATTTAAATGATTAAAAAACACATAGCTGAAGGCAAAACTATTTTTTTCTGAAGAAATTAGAATTCCTTACTATCAGTATGGCGGCACAATGGCCCAGTGGCTAGCACTGTCACCTCACAGCAAGAAGGTCACTAGTTTGAGTTCTGACTGGGCCAGTTGGCATTTTTTGTGCAAGAGTATATGGGTGTCTCCCAATACTGGGTTGCGGCTGGAAGGGCATCTGCTGTGTAAAACATATGCTGGAATAGTTTAATAGTTGGCAGTTCATTCTGCAGTGGCGACCTCTGAAATAGAGACTAAGCCAACGGAAATTGAATGAATGAATAAAAAACACATAGGCAAAAGCAAAACTATTAGCCCTCCTGAAGAAATTCGAATCCTTTAATATCAGTATTTCCTACTACATTTTTTTCTTCTGGACAAAGTCTTATTTACTTTATTTTGGCTTGAATAAAAGCAATTTTAGTGTCAATATCATTTGCGGAATATTACAGATTTTGATTGGCTACAGAACAAACCCATATTTAACCTAATAAATTAGACTTCAAAAATAACTTGAAAATATTATATGCAGTCATCATGGCAAAGAATAAAGAAATTAGTTATAATAAATTACACTAATAACAAAAATCAGTTAAAAAAGAAAAAAGAAGAGATTTTCCCTCACCCATAACATGGAATCCAAGCACACAGGTATAGGACGCCCACTCTCGATCTTTACTCTCGAACCGGTTCCTCAACAGCTTGCAGCCGCTTGCCACATCCCCTTTTTTCCACAAACACAACCGTCCAAATGCATTACAATTTACATTACTCAACGTCTTCCATGAATAGGGCTCAATATCTACACATGCAGGCATGCAGACTTACAGTATAGAATTTCATAATCGCCCGAATTAGACATGATGTATTTCCCATCTTTGGACCAGTCAAGGTGAGTAATGAAACTGGAGTGGCCCTGTAATTAACAGTTTAATCCTCGTCACTTATAGTGCACTCTAACACAAATACACTACTAAAAAAAACCCACAAACACAACTAATTACTACAACAAAGCACACTAAAGGGTTAGTTTTCGCAAAACTGAAAATTCTGGCATCATTTACTCACCATAACCTTGTCACAAACTGATTATTTAGTTTTGTTAAACATAAAATTGGTAGTTCATTACACTGTGGCGACCTCTGATAAATGAGGGACTAAGCCAAAGGAAAATGAATAAATACACACAAAAGAAGATATTTTGAAGAATGTTGGAAAACTGTAAACATCGACTAGCATAGTATGTTTTTTCCTGGTCTCTAGTTACAGGTCTCTAACATTCTTCAAAATATCTTCTTTTGTGTTCAACAGAATAAAGAAAAGAATAAAGGTTTGGAATCACTTGAGAGAGAGTAAATAGTGAGTAAATTTTCATTTTTGAGTGAACTAGCCCTTTAAGGCAAGACACTGCAGGTGTTTTTTTAACCATACCATACACAGTTGATTTATTATATTATTACTAAGCTATTAGAATTACCATATTTTATCCATAACCTTTAGTGGAAAAAAAAAGTAGTTAATAGCTACATAAAAAAAATCAGCCTATCGATTTTTTTTTGTGACACCTGGGGTCATTACGTTATATTAAAAACACAGTACATTGATTTTACAGCACCAGGTTAAACTTTCTGACACCTTTATGGCACTCACACACCTTAAAAATAAATACATCCCACAAGTGAACATGGAAGATGGTCTCCAAGTGACGTTCTTCAAAATTAAAAGATGAATAGACTTGGGACTATTGGTATGTGTGTGCTGTTGTGTGCAAGGTTTATATATTTATAACCACCTCTGAGGATATTGGGGGTTGCGAGTCCCTGGCATTGTGGGCTGAAAAGTTTGGAAACCCCTGTACAAATTTGCATCATTTTCTGGCATTTCAAGTGAACATTTCTAAACTGCATGAATTCAGGGTCAAAATTCTAGTTTCATTCTTTGATTTTTTTATACTTATTACAGTAAAAGGTTTTTTCAGAGGTAATTTTAGGACTCTGATTATCACTCTATAATTACAAAATACTGTAAACAGCCATAAAAAAAAAATAAAAAAAATTATATATATATATATATATATATATATATATATATATGTAATGTGTAATCAGGCAAATAATGTATGAAAATATCCATCTTCAGAATAGGTATCAATAAAACTGTGAATTTTAGTGTATGTAAAGCTTCTGAAGTGGAGATTTATAGCTTAGTGCATGAGAATTTGTTTGAAAACTTAAAAAATGTGTACTGTATTTGAAAGAATGACAAAACAAACACCCAAGTGTGTTTTGGATATTTTCTTTCCATCAAAAAGAAAAAAAAAGTAAATCCAAAAAGCCCAAAATGTCAAAATGACAATAAATATTTGTTTTTGCCTGCAGTGTCTTGCCTCAAAACAGTTTTACCAATGCGTTTTCCCAGCATGCATCGCTTACAGTGCATTTTCCAAATCGCATGTAGCGCCGGCCACCCTCGGTGACGCTGTAAATGTAGATGAAGTTATCATGCGAACCAACTGCCAAAAAGCTGCCATCTGTGTTTGGGTGAGCAGTAAAATACAAGTTATTGACTGTAAACAGAGCAATGTGCATGCAGTAAACTCAAACAAAAGACACAAACAAGCTAGAAACAGAGAAGTGAGACCGCATATTATATTATATTATATTATATTATATTATATTATATTATATTATATTATATTATATTATATTATATTATATTATATTATATTATATTATATTATATTATATTATAAAAATCTTACATTGTGGTGTTTTGTTTTTCTGCGCTATATATTTCGATATAAATACAATTTCACCAGATGGCTTAAATAGCTCTATTTGGTAGGAATTCAGGTACAGAAATTAAATAATAATAAAAGATAAAATAGCACAACATACAATAGCATCTTCATAATTCAATAAAATATTACTAATATATTAAAGTTTCAAATGGTACAATTCCATGTGCCTGAATGCTTTAAACTCTCTTGATATGCTCATAGTCCTAGGCCTTAATAACATGTCAACAATAAACATTTGCTCTATTACGGTAAAAATCTCCAATGACTCCATGTTCTGAACTGCGGCTCCTGTTCAAAAATAATCCCAATTCAACACTGCAGATCCTGCGATGTGACTATTGTGATTGCAATATCGATGCTAAAATTATATATTGTGCAGCCCTATATAATATAATATAATATAATATAATATAATATAATATAATATAATATAATATAATATAATATAATATAATATAATATAATATAATATAATATAATATAATATTTAAAGCTTCCATTGATAGTTTTCAGTCATGTGACTTTTGCAGAGACCTGGTGGGCATAAAAACAATAGGTCATAATAGCAGCTACACTAGAATCTCTATAGAAGCGCAGCATAAATCGCTTATTTTCCATCTATTTCAAGTTACAAATATTTAAATCACATATCAACAGAACAAACCAGAAATATGATCACAAACTGTAAATTGTGGGCACTTGCGATCCATATGCTGCACCCGCAACCAATTTCCAATCATCTAAAACCTTCACGACCCTGTCAGAGCTATAATTCGGCAATGTTTACATTGATCTTGTGGATATTCCTCAGCGATTTAGTGATTAGTGACAGCGTTATAGCGTGTAAGTGTCTTGCTTTTCTATTTGGTGTCGATTTGTTTTGCTTGGATTCATTTTTGATGGTAGGGAAAATCTATTTCTGCTATTCATACTTTGACTTTGCGTTTCAATTCATACTGTAATTGTACTTAACCTTTTCTGAAGGATTTCTGTAAAAGCACAGCTCAGGTCATTTAGTAACACTATAGAATGCTATAAAAGAGAAATAACTCAGCCTGTTACTTGGTGGTCACCAGGAGATAGGAATGTTTTACCTGCCATGGGGGCGTTAAGAGCGTGACGACACATGAAAACTATCAATAGAATGAAAATTTGGATATACCTAGGCATAGCTGAATAATAAAACTTCAGTACATTGAATTAGCATACCATGAGCCTCAAACACTTATGCCACCCTGAAGAGGCATGAGGTCTGTTGCAATTTATTGTTTGTTAGTTTAACATGTATATTGTGAAATTTGCAATGTTTAGTATTATACAGTATCATATTATTATTATTGCACAGTGATCTTGTTGAGCTCTGACCTGGTGAGTATCTCATTACAGACAACTGTTCATTGCCATCAATCAGGTCTGACACCACTTCTTTAGTCTGCAGATCCAGCACAACCCATCTACATGGGGTGAGAGGTTGGAAATCATCGTAAAAGCCATTAAAAACATTTCACAAGCACACTGTAAACGTGAAGTGGTAATTGTTATCGGCTGTGCTGTAAATAAATGTTTTTTTTTAACCTTGCAGTGCTCAGTCCAACAGACACAACAGCTCCATTAGGGCAGAAATCAGCACACAGACCAGAGTCCTGCAGAGATGAATGTGTTTCAGATGAATTTTTCACATTACAGAACATTTATGATAATACTGTGTGGATGATTTACACCTAAAGGAATAAACTGTTATACTGACAAATGTTTAAAATCACACACTGATATGAGATCAGGTTTAGTCAGAGGTGAAGAAAATACTGTAAAATGTTATTTTCATTAAGAAACTTTTTTTATTTGAAGAAATCAAGATTATTTATATTGTTCGAAAAAAAAATCTATCAAAAAATATTGGGGAAATATATTTCTGCAGTGTAACGTGACATTTATGTCTGCTGAACATTCATTCATTCATTTTCCTTTACTTCAAGAGTTCACACTTAGATAATGCTTGACTATATTAGCTAGTTTGGCATGCTGTCCCGGGAGAGAACCCTGAGCTCAGAGATAGGTGAGCCCAAGGCTCCCGCCTGGTCAAATAAGCATTAGGAGGGATACGAGATCAGGTAGTTCTCTATAACCTCCCGAGAATATACCTCCAATTATGTTAGTTTGTACTTAGTAAGTGCTTATGACTTTAACTGTAGTTGCATTTTTTTGAGTGTGGGAGGAAACCGGAGCACCCGGGAAAAACCCACGCGAACACGGGGAGAACATGCAAACTCCGCACAAAGAGTGTCGACTAGTTCAGTTAGCATTGAACCAACTCGACCTCCTTGCTGTGGGGCAACAGTTTTAACCACTGAACCACCGTGTCGCCCGAATCTAAACTGAGGAGGAGGGAGAAGGGATGGATGGGGGGGGGGGGGGGGGGGGGGGGGGGAGAGATGAGAAATTAAGTTTAGGCTGGGTATTTATATTAAATCTGAAATGATCCGATTGGCTAGTTAGTGATTGGTGATAGGGATCAGCTGTAGTCAATCCTATCACGTGCTCCTCTCGAAATTAGTTTGTGAAACTTCACATAGTGGGTATGTGGTTAGGTAAGTGCAAAAATTCTTCAGAAATGGTTGTAAATTCCCATTTACGGTCACAAAAATAACCCCTAGAATGAAAAGCTTGATTTTGACCATATTTGGAAAGGTCATGAATATTAATACACACACATAAACACACAGAGTGATGTACTCTGAAATACACAACTCAAAATAATCATACTTCAGTTGTCAAAAACACAAATTCTAACACATTGAGTGAGTAGATTCTTTAATAACTGACAATCTCTTCAACTGTAGGTTTATTTTAGCTAGGAGTGAAAGTTTGCTCCTGAGCTGGGTTGTGGATGATATAATGGGCATAATTACAAAAGCCAACATGGATGCATTTAGAGTTGTATTTTGTGGTTTTAACATATATAAAAAAACAGATGCAGGAACTAAAACCAACCTCTGCATAAACAGATGCTGTCCTGAACTCCAGAAAAATCATAATAAGAGCTGAGTGATATGACAAGATGCATAACGTGTATTAAACACTTATATTCAGCAGTTTATATTCATGTTTTTGGTGGAAAAAATACTGTAAAAATGTTATTTTCATTAAGAAACTTTTTTTATTTAAAGAAATCAAAATTATTTGTATTGTTAGAAAAAAATCAATCAAAGAATATTGGGGAAATATTATTCTGAAGTGTAATGTGACATTTATGTCTGCTGAATAGTCATTCATTAATTTTCCTTCGGCTTAGTGCCTTTATACATCAGAGGTCGTCACAGCGGAATGAACTAAAAACTTATCCAGCATATGTTTTACACAGCGAATGCCCTTCCAGCCACAACCCAGTACTGGGAAACATCCATACACACTCATTCACACACATACACTACCGCCAATTTAGTTCATTGTCTTTGGAATGTGGGGGAAACTGGAGGAAACCTACGCCAACACAGGGAGAACATGCAAACTCCACACAGAAATACTAACTGACCCAGCTGGGACTCGAACCACTGACCTTCTTGATGTGAGGCGACAGTGCTAACCACTACGCCACGGTGTCGCCCTCTGCTGAATATTTTTTTTGTAGTTTTGTAATAATAGTACTATATAAAAATACAGTAAATCATTAATAAATTAGAAAAAACTATAATAAATTATTAACAACAAAAACTATTTTTAATATAGTAATGTTATATCCCAATATTACTTTTGTATTGTATTTTTGTCTTGTCTTTATTAAGTTATACAAGCTTTTACAATAAATCAAACCCCATTACCTAAAACTTAAAATTAAAAAAAAATTAAAATAATAATCATTAAAAAAATTAAATTAAACACCAGTTATTTGATTGTATTTTTAATCAAATAAATTCATCCCTAATTAGCATAAGAGACTTCTTTCCAAAAATCTTTCCAAGCATGTTTAGGCATGCTGAGATACATGATTGGCCAAATACTATTCACTTTATTTTAGTAATGCACATATTATCAAATACTTTCAGCTGTGAAATTAAAGGTTTACTTTTTTCAGGATTCTTTTATGAATAGAAAGATCAAAAGAACAGCATTAATCTGAAAAAAGAAAGCTTTATAAATGTTTTAGTACATTTACTGTCAATCATCTTCAATTTAATAAATCCTTACTGAATAAAAGTAAATATGTGTATTATTTATGAAAATAAAATAAAAAAACATCTGACCCAAAACATTTGATCTGTAGTGTTTAATGTTACAAAAGCTTTCTATTTCAGTTGTAGCCAAAAAATACTGTACACAACTATATTCATCCCTGATACCATTAATAAAAGCATTTTGAGCAGCAAATCACAATAGTAATTTAGGTTTCTAAAGAATCACAAAAAAATCAGCTTTGAATCACAGATTCACTAAAAATAATAAAAATTCAAAACCCCAAAATGTATTCAAATTATAGGTGGCCATAGATTAATTTTTTAAATCTAGATTAATCTAGATTAAAATGGCTCGTTTGAATTCTGCCGAAGGCATTCAGAATATGTGTGCTACCCAAATAATAAGTCTTTGAGAACGGGTTTCTCAAGCCAGGTGGCGCATTAGACCAGGGGCTCATCTCCTGTTTCAAAAATGCATCACAAACTGCTTGAGAAACTGTTCTACTATGATAATTGGTGATGAAAATAAATGATGTTCAATAAGATGTACTTGTGTTTACTAACTGTTTATTCAGTTAAACATGCATTTTGAACTGCAGGCCTACATAAGCTCCAAACAGCGATTTTTGATCACCTTAATCCGACTAAAGTCATAACTGAACTAAACAGAAATGGAATTAAGACATGTGGAGTATGCATATATTAGTGGCATTGTTGAAGTAAACACCGCAATCAAACTAATACTGTTGCCCTGACATTTTATCCTACCCGTCAGATTATGTTACCAACACTGTATTTGAATGGTTCTGAAGTTGGGGTTAGGGATTAGGTAGGTTAGGGCAATATTACAGCTTCATATCACACTAATCCACATTACAATTTACACTGGTAGCAAAATCTGACAGGTATTCATATTGCGTCATCAAAATGTGCTACCTACTTTTTAAATGGGAGGTAGGACAATCTGACAAGGTAGGACAAATATACAGAACACCGTCATGTAGGACTTTTCGCCATATTTTCCGACAAGATCCACACACGCGGGCCGCAGCTATCAGTAAAGGGCCGCACACACAAACGCACACGCACACACACACACACGCACAAACACACATGCACACGCACACGCACACACACATCGCGAAATGCGGAATTTTTTTTTTTTCCATTTGGGGTGTGTTATTAAATTCCATAACACTCTCACCAGTCCTTACTCCTTTTTGCGTCTAATACCCCAGTTTGTCACGAAGGCATGAATGAAATGTGCATGAGTTAAAGTGAAACTGCCGAACTGCCGTTAAAGTCAGGCATCCTGCTGATTTGATTCAGAAGTGCACTTTTTTGTCAGACGGCTCACCGGTCAGGTATACATCCGTGCTAATATATCAAGGTGAAAGTCATCATAGCTTGCGTAGAACAGACCCAGCTCCCAACCCAACTTTGAGAATTTTTTTTTAACGCAGCACGTTAACGCCGGTAACGGCCCACCACTAATTCAACTAGAAAACGTATTTTAAATTGTACAAATATTACAGTTTTTCCTGAATTTCACTGTAATAAATGAAGCCTTAGTGAGAAACGGTTCTGTAAGCATGTCAATATTGTACTATACATAAAGTTGAAGACAAATATATTCAGAAAACTGTTTAATGGAGAGCAGATTATTTTCAACAATTTTTTTAATCAATAGGTTTTTTTAAACTAGAACTAAGTTCTTTTGTCTTTCCCATGTTGACTGTACATAAAATTTTAATAGTTATTTTGCAAGATACTGGTATTCAGCTTAAAGTGCTAGGTTAAATTAACTAGGGTTATTAGGTTAACTAAAAAGTATGGTTAATTAGGAAAGTCATTGGACAACAGTGGTTTATTCTGTAGCTAACTGAACAAAAATGGTTTCTTAAGGGGGTTAATGATTTTGACCATAGCACTTTTTAACTTTTTTTTACAAAAGTATTTTTATTCTAGCCAAAAATGTCCTTGCTCTTTAAAAAAAATCACAATATTTGAAAAAAATTTTAAGTTTTATAGAAGCACTAATAAGTTTGCTTTCAATTGTGTGGAGTAGGGCGGCACGATATTGAAAAAAAAAATCTAACATTGCAATATTTTTTATTCTGCGATATATATTGTGATATGAATACAATTTCACTAGATGAGTTGAATAACTATTTGGAAAGAATTTATCATTTCAGGTTGATTGGGCTGATTTTGTAAGGGAGTACATATGCAAAAATACACTGTATAAGAAACAATCTTCAAGTGACAGGAGTTAATAAAGAAAATGATACCAGTTTGATTGTTTTCCGATGAGTCGAACTGTGTTCAGGTGTACAGTGACACAGTTGTAAATGATAAAATATAATCCAGACTCAACATTGCGTATGCTTACGCAATATATTGTGTAATATATTGTGCAGCACTAGTGTAGAGTATTTACTATTAACTGATAAACAAAACATTCATTCTAATATCTGTCAGTATACAGTGTAGTATAAAGTCAGTGATACACACATAAAAATGAAAAGAATTCAGTGACATTTTTCAGTGACTTCTCTGACCTCTAGTGTTGTGCACCAGTCCAGTCGGTGGTCCTCTGCGTTCCACACACACAACTGACGATCATTTCCACAGGTAACAAAGATATTCTGAGTGGGGTGTGTGGCAAGACCCCACATTTCATCCACATGTCCCTGACAATTCAAAATAATGTAATTTTACATAAAAAATTTTTTTTATTTCACACTAAATGATCCCAACTTTATTTATCTATCTATATATTTATTAATTTTTTCAATTTAAGTTTATATCTGGTCTTAATTTAAAACAAAGGCCCTAACTGAAATACAAATACAATCTATTTACCTGTACAATGGCCACAAAACCATCTGAAAATGTTCCTCTCAGGATTGCATTTCGTGTTGTGCCTACGAGCAGCTCTTCTCCATCTAAATCTGCAATGGTGCGGACTGCTCCAAATTTCTCAGGAATCTGGAGGAACAAAGAGCATTCAGGATGTTTTTGATATACAAGCTATACAATCAATGCTATCCCTTCATATTCTATAAACTATAGTCAATACAAAGCTATAAACACACAGTTCTTGCAGACTCATGTTTTACCTCACACTCTCTTTCGGGTGCCAGGTCTGCGCTCCAGCGGATGATCTTGCGGTCTTTGCCGCCACCGCTTAGTATAGCACCGCCCTGCAGGATGCACATAGTGAACACACTGCCCTCATGAGCACGGGTCTGCTTCATGATCTGAAACGTCTCTGCAGGGAGAGAGGAAAAAGTTTTAGAGTATACATAGTGTTTCAAATAAAGAGTCATTAAAGGTGCCATAGAGTGCATTGACTCAATATATTAAATTATTTTCTGATGTTTACATAGTTGGTGTGTGGTGCAAAAAGTCTTCAGAAAGTTAAAGAGCTGAGTGATATGACATGGTGCATAACGTGTATTAAACACTTATACTGTATTCAGCAGTTTACATGTTTTTGTTGCCACATTACAAAGATACATGGCAAATTTAACAATATACACGTCAAACTAAAAAAAGATGGTGTGGCATAATGAGGCTGAGGCATGTTAATTCCATGTACTAAATATTTAGTATTCTATAACACCTTGAAATATTACAAATCATTTGTTTACTGGAATGAAATCAAATGATCACTTATTAAGATTGACCAATAGCAAACCACAAGCATCCATTCAGTTCTTAATGAACAAAATCACCCGACATGTTTACCTGTTCGAGAAGTTGTTTCACTCAGATATCCATTACAATAGAAAGAAAAGACAATTTCACATTTTGTTTAATTACATCTTTAAAAAAAACGTTTATCATGCAAGAAGTCATTTTGCACACCCTTTGCTCCTTTTCCTAATGTTTTGATGTCAGCAGCTGATTTTCCCCATGTGAGAATGTTCCCCTCGGAGTCTCCCGTCAACACATCACCCGTAAGACTGAACACGAAGCACAGAACAAACTTTGGCTTTTTGTATTTCTGTAAATGAATCGATAAACAAAATCACAAATATCAAACAATTAGTAAATACACAGAGAGAACAATCAACGAGAGCCTTTAAACCTAATCATATGCTAGCTATGCACCACACTGTTAAATAATTAATGCTGCCTTAATTTTTTTAGTTGGATCAAATGAACTTTTCTAGTCATCTCAACTTACATCAATCAAACTGACTAAAAATATGAAGTTAAACTTTGTAGAACTTTAAAAAATTGTTGAAACCTGACTAAATTATTAAAATAACAAAATAAAATTAAAGCTGCAAGCAGCGATGATAGGGACCTCGCACCCCGGCTCACCGCCGCCCGGTGGCCTCAGGATGACAGAGAACAGCGAACAATATTAATTTAAGCCGATATATAAAAAAACCTGAGAAAAATCACAGATTTATGGCAAATTTCCTTCTGTCAGCAGGTGGCGCTATGACTGTGACTCAACATTGGCATGTAGATGTCTTCAGGAGAGAAACGTTATCAACCATGTGAAGTTTCAGGCAGATCGGACATTGTGTGGTTGAGTTATAAGCCAAAATATCTTCCGCCAGCAGGTGGCACTATAACTGTGACTCAATATTGGCATGTAGATGTCTTCAGGAGAGGACTCTTATCAAACATGGGAAGTTTCAGGCAGATCGGACATTGTTTGGCTGAGTTATAAGTGATTTCCTGTTGCCATCAGGTGGCGCTATAACTGTAACAAGATATTGGCATGTAGATGTCTTCAGGAGAGGTCTTTTATCAACCATGTGAAGTTTCAGGCAGATCGGACATTGTGTGATTGAGTTATAAGTACTTCCTGTTCCATGGCGAAGTGTTGATGTTTGTCTGTCCGCCACGGACACGCCCATCGGTGAAAACTCTAGAACTTCACAATATATCATCGCTAGAGCTTTCAGATAACACCACCAAAATTTGGTGCTGATACGATAAAATTTGAGGGAGGAGTTTGTTATGCTGTAAAACACATCACTTCCTGTTGCCAGCTGGTGGCGCTATAACTGTAACTGGATATTGGCATGTAAACGTGTTCAGATCAGGACGGTTATCATACGTGTTAGTTTTGAGGCAGATCGGATAATGCATGCCTGAGTTATAACAACTTCCTGTTTCATGGCGAATCATCAAAGTTTGTGAGGCCGCCACGGACACGCCCATCGATGAAAACTCTAAAGCTTCGCAATTTAACATCGCCAAGGCCTTTAGATGACAAAACTCAATTTTGGTGTTGATCGGATGAAATCCCTAGGAGGAGTTCGTTAAAATACAACGCTTGGAAATGGCAAAAACGCCGCTTTTTCGCCGCAGGAAGTTAAAAATATCCGACTTCCTGTTGGGTTTGAGATATTGCTCCAAGAGACTTTTTTGTATGGTTTGGCATGTTTAAGGTGTGTGCCAGTTTTTGTGCGTGTGCGTGATTCGTAGCTCGGGGGCTCGTCCGTTTCAAGTTTATAGGTGGCGCTGTCGAGTCATTTTGCCACGCCCACTTCTGAAACCTATAATAAACGTAAATTTTCGCCACTTCTGAGGCGTGTGCAAAGTTTCGTGAGTTTTCGGGCATGTTTAGCCCCTCAAAACCGCGATTCATTCCGCGGAAGAAGAATAATAATTAAAGCTGCAAGCAGCGATGATAGGGACCTCGCACCCCGGCTCACCGCCGCCCGGTGGCCTCAAGATGACAGAGAACAGCGAACAATATTAATTTAAGCCGATGTATAAAAAAACCTGAGAAAAATCACAGAATTATGTCAAATTTCCTCCTGTCAGCAGGTGGCGCTATGACTGTGATTCAACATTGGCATGTAGATGTCTTCAGGAGAGGACTTTTATCAACCATGTGAAGTTTCAGGCAGATCAGACATTGTGTGATTGAGTTATAAGCCAAACTACCTTTTGCCAGCAGGTGGCGCTATAACTGTAACTGGACATTGGCATGTAGATGTGTTCAGGAGAGGACTTTTATCAACTATGTGATGTTTTAGGCAGATCGGACATTGTATGATTGAGTTATAAGCCAAACTACCATCTGTCTGCAGGCGGCGCTATGACTGTGACTCAATATTAGCATGTAGATGTCTTCAGGAGAGGAATTTTATCAACCATGTGAAGTTTCAGGCAGATCGGACACTGTTTGGCTGAGTTATAAGTGATTTCCTGTTGCCAGCAGGTGGCGCTATAACTGTAACTGGATATTGGCATGTAGATGTCTTCAGGAGAGGACTCTTATCAACCATGTGAAGTTTCAGGCAGATTGCACATTGTGTGGTAGAGTTATAAGCCAAACAACCTTCTGTCAGCAGGTGGCGCTATAACTGTGACTCAATATTGGCATGCAGATGTCTTCAGGAGAGGACTCTTATCAAACTTGTGAATTTTCAGGCAGATCGGACACTGTTTGGCTGAGTTATAAGTGATTTCCTGTTGCCAGCAGGTGGCGCTATGTCTGTGACTCAGTATTGGCATATAGATGTTTGCAGGAGAGGACTTTTATCAACCATGTGAAGTTTCAGGCAGATTGGACATTGTGTGGTAGAGTTATAAGCCAAAGTACCTTCTGCCAGCAGGTGGCGCTATAACTGTGACTCAATATTGACATGTAGATGTCTTCAGGAGAGGACCCTTATCGAACATGTGATTTTTCAGGCAGATCGGACATTGTTTGGCTGAGTTATAAGTGATTTCCTGTTGCCAGCAGGTGGCGCTATAACTGTAACTGGATATTGGCATATAGATGTCTTCAGGAGAGGACTCTTATCAACCATGTGAAGTTTCGGGCTGATCGGACAATGTGTGAATGAGTTATAAGTACTTCCTGTTCCATGGCGAAGCGTTGATGTTTGTCGTGCTGCCACGGACACGCCCCTCGGTGAAAACTCTAGATCTTCACAATATATCATCGCTAGAGCTTTTAGATAACACCACCCAAATTTGGTTCTGATACGATAAAATTTGTGCGAGGAGTTTGTTATGCTGTAAAACACATCACTTCCTGTTGCCAGCAGGTGGCGCTATAACTATAACTGGATATTGGCATGTAAACGTGTTCAGGTCAGGACGGTTATCATACGTGTGAATTTTGAGGCATATCGGATAATGCATGCCCGAGTTATAGCAACTTCCTGTTTCATGGCGAATCGTCAAAGTTTGCGAGGACGCCACGGACACGCCCATCGCCGAAAACTCTAAAGCTTCGCAATTTAACATCGCCAAGGCCTTTAGATGACAAAACCCAATTTTGGTGTTGATCGGATAAAATCCCTAGGAGGAGTTCGTTCAAATACAACGCCTGGAAATGGCAAAAACGCCACTTTTTCGCCGCAGGAAGTCAAAAATATCCGACTTCCTGTTGGGTTTGAGGCTTCGCTCCAAGAGACTTTTTTGTATGGTTTGGCATGTTTGAGGTGTGTGCCAATTTTCGTGCGTGTGCGTGATTCGTAGCTCGGGGGCTAGTCCGTCACATGCGCATAGGTGGCGCTGTCGAGTCATTTTGCCACACCCACTTCCGAAACCTATAATAAACGTAAATTTTCGCCACTTCTGAGGCGTGTGCAAAGTTTCGTGAGTTTTCGGGCATGTTTAGCCCCTCAAAATCGCGATCCATTCCGGAGAAGAAGAAGAAGAAGAATAATAATAAACATTAGAAATCCAATAGGGCCTACGCACCGTTCCGGTGCTCGGTCCCTAATTAAAGCTGCAAGCAGCGATGATAGGGACCTCGCACCCCGGCTCACCCGCCGCCCGTTGGCCTCAGGATGACAGAGAACAGCGAACAATGTTAATTTAAGCCGATATATAGAAAAACCTGAGAAAAATCACAGATTTATGGCAAATTTCCTTCTGTCAGCAGGTGGTGCTATGACTGTGACTCAACATTGGCATGTAGATGTCGTCAGGAGAGGAACTTTTATCAACCATGTGAAGTTTCAGGCAGAACGGACTTTGTGTGGTTGAGTTATAAGTGATTTCCTGGTGCCAGCAGGTGGCGCTATAACTGTAGCTGGATATTGGCATGTGGATGTGTTCAGGAGAGGTGTTTTATCAACCATGTGAAGTTTCGGGCTTGTCGGACATTGTGTGGTAGAGTTATAAGCCAAACTACCTTCTGTCAGCAGGTGGCGCTATAACTGTGACTCAATATTGGCATGCAGATGTCTTCAGGACAGGACTCTTATCAAACTTGTGAATTTTCAGGCAGATCGGACACTGTTTGACTGAGTTATGAGTGATTTATTGTTGCCAGCAGGTGGCGCTATGTCTGTGACTCAATATTGGCATGTAGATGTCTTCAGGAATGGACCCGTATCAAACATGTTGATTTTCAGGCAGATCAGACATTGTTTGGCTGAGTTATAAGTGATTTCCTGTTGCCAGCAGGTGGCGCTATAACTGTAACTGGATTTTGGCATGTAGATGTCTTCGGGAGAGGACTCTTATCAATCATCTGAAGTTTCAGGCCGATCGGACATTGTGTGAATGAGTTATAAGTACTTCCTGTTCCATGGCGAAGCGTTGATGTTTGTCAGTCCACCACGGACACGCCCCTCTGTGAAAACTCTAGATCTTCACAATATATCATTGCTAGAGCTTTCATATCACACCAGCCTAATTTGGTGCTGATACGATGAAATTTATGGGAGGAGTTTGTTATGCTGTAAAACACATCACTTCCTGTTGCCAGCAGGTGGCGCTATAACTGTAAGTGGATATTGGCATGAAAACGTGTTCAGGTCAGGACGGTTATCATACGTGTTAATTTTGAGGCAGAACGGATAATGCATGCCCGAGTTATAGCAACTTCCTGTTTCATGGCGAATCGTCAAAGTTTGCGAGGCCGCCACGGACACGCCCATCGCCGAAAACTCTAAAGCTTCGCAATTTAACATCGCCAAGGCCTTTAGATGATAAAACCCAATTTTGGTGTTGATCGGATAAAATCCCTAGGAGGAGTTCGTTCAAATACAACGCCTGCAAATGGCAAAAACGCCACTTTTTCGCCGCAGGAAGTCAAAAATATCCGACTTCCTGTTGGGTTTGAGATATTGCTCCAAGAGACTTTTTTGTATGGTTTGGCATGTTTGAGGTGTGTGCCAATTTTCGTGCGTGTGCGTGATTCGTAGCTCGGGGGCTCGTCCGTTCTAATTTATAGGTGGCGCTGTTGAGTCATTTTGCCACGCCCACTTCCGAAACCTATAATAAACGTAAATTTTCGCCACTTTTGAGGCGTGTGCAAAGTTTCGTGAGTTTTCGGGCATGTTTAGCCCCTCAAAACCGCGATTCAATCCGCGGAAGAAGAAGAAGAAGAAGAAGAATAATAATAAACGGAGCAATTCCAATAGGGCCTACGCACCGTTTCGGTGCTCGGTCCCTAATAAACGGAGCAATTCCAATAGGGCCTACGCACCGTTCCGGTGCTCGGTCCCTAAATATTTGTTGTCTTGAATTTTTGTCATTATCAGTGTTGGGGGTACCACATTACAAGTAAGGCGAGTTAGGTAATAATATTACTTTTCAAAGTAACGAGTAAAGTAATGCATAACTTTTTTCAAATTAAGTTATATTATTTGAGTAACTTTTAAAAAATGTTATGCAAGTTATTTTTTAGTTTAGTTAATTTGCGTTAAAAAAATAAATTGCTGATTCAAAATTAACGTTGTCACGTTGAATCCCACACGCAATGAGAGAATGCAGAAACATCCAGAAATGAAGAAATTACATTTCTGTGATGAAAATATTCTCATTATTTTGAAGACATGGAAGAAAAGGAAAAGAGGATTATCTGAATGGACAGTGATTTTACTTTTTAATAAGACAAAACATACAAAAGTACCAAACGCATTGCTTTAAACGTTCATTAATCTGTATATACGGCTTATATAGCTCTGGGCTAAGGAACTTCTCTGAAGATAACATTATCCTACACTCATTTTTTAATGTTGTTTTTTAAGTAAATAAAGGCTATACAGTATGTTGTTACCTCTAATTAAAAAAGGAAGAAAAAAAAACCCTGCAAGTTCTGAAAAATATCAAGCCTCAGCCAGGTCAGAAAAAGTAACTCAAAAGTAACATAAAGCATTACTTACCATAAATAGGAACGCAACTAGCTACTTTTTTAGGGAGTAACTCAATATTGTAATGCATTGCTTTCTAAAGTAACTTTCCACAACACTGGTCATTACATTTTTTACAGTGCACAAAAATTGTATACAATATTTCCAGAATAGAAGTGGATTATTCCAAAGTAATGCAGTAACCATCAAGCTCACAAACATGCACAAATGGAACACACATTTGAGAGACATACGTTTTAGAACAGTAGTTTCACTTTTAACATTTATAATAAATCAGGTCTATTTAAAATAAATATTAATAATTTCATTTATAGTACATTTACCCATTCCTTTTTCTATTCTGAATACTGTTGTTAAATTCAGTACAACAATGAATTACTGAAATGTGTACTTAATGCATTGAAAGAATAATTGCCAACCAGACTTAGTTGCAGTCAGTAAATGGCCATATTAAGGCTTCACTCATTTAATTTTATATTAAAACACAGTACAACAACATATATACAGGTAAAGTCAAAATTCTTCTTTTTTTCCCCAAATATTTCTCAAATGATGTTTAACAGAGCAAGGAATATTTCACAGTATTTCCTATAATATTTTTTCTTCTGGAGAAAGTCTTAATTTTTTTATTTCGGCTAGAATAAAAGCTGTTTTTAATTTTCTTAAAACCATTTTAAGGTCAAAATTATTAGCCCCCTAAAGCAATATTTTTATTGATGATAAATCAGAACAAACCACTGTTATACTGTACAATTACAGTAACAAGTAACTTGCCTAATTACCCTAACTTGCCTAATTAACCTAGTTAAGTCTTTTAAATTGCTCTTTAAGCTGAATACTAGTATCTTTAAAAAATGTAGTAAAATATTACATACTGTCATCATGGCAAAGATAATCAGTTAATAAAACTAATATGTTTAGAAATCTCCGTTAAACGAAACTTGGGGGAAAATATACAGGGGGGCTAATAATTCAGGAGAGCTAATAATTCTGACTTCAACTGTATATAGAGTTGCATAATTTTAAATAATTTTTGTGCATGGAAATGCACATGATACCCAAATTTACACTGGAATACAGTCAACTTGGTGGCCAAACATGAACTCACTCCAAAGATGCCCTGTTTCTTGGTCATTGTGCCAGCACTCATTGTCCAGAAGTAGACATGGGATTTGCCACAGGAGATGATGTTGTTGGTGTCTGTTGGGCTGAAGTCCACAGCCAAAACTGCCTCATTAGTGCTCTAAAACAAGAACACACACACACACACAGGTTAAAATGTGTGAGTTAGGAGGACTATCCATAGCCATAACGTATTTTATATTGTAAAAAACACCTATTTTATGACCTTACCCTACCCCTAAACCCAACCCTCACAGAAAACCAGTAGCAAAGTTTGAATGTGAAAAAACAAATAAGTATGATTTTAAATGATGAAGACACAATGCATGTCTTCATAAATCACCTCGACATTGTATTACCTAGGTCATATACCCATGTGTCCTCATAAATTATACAAACAAGCACACACACACACACACACACACACACACACACACACACACACACACACACACACACACACACACACACACACACACACACACACACACACACACACACACACACACACACACACACACACACACACACACATACAATAAAGGCATATGGTTTTCCACAGTGTATATGATCGTGTGCCAATAGCTCTGTTATTACAGAAGAAAACTGGCAATTCAGTTTCAAACATCCAGTCAATCCTTAACTCCAATAGCAGCTTTTGACAGTGTAATGACAGAAAATCACTGTCATTTTCCTATATTATTAAAACGTATAACACAGAAACTGTAACTACATCTTAAAAGTTCTGCAGAAGATTATATCATTGTACTGTATATGACTTTTTTTAAAACCCGTTCATGGTCTTTAATTTTGCACAGCAACCATGTTATGTGTATAAGTCTTCAGGCGTTATTGTTTCCAGAAATCCCCCAAACATACTTCTAAAAAAAGTCAGACGCAAATCTAGGATTAACTTCTGTCAGCAAACTGAACTCCCATGAAAAGCGTCATGCTATTCTAAGTCTACTACTTCCTAAATCCATTACCAGCAGCACGGCCCAAAAATAAAACACGAGGAAGAAAAATGACTTCATGCAAATGGCCAGCAATCACTCACACAAATGTACTGTAAAATATTTAGCCGCCCCCATGGCAACCACGCTCAATGCTGCTCGTGTAGAAGTGGGAAGAAACATGTAGGATAAAAAGTCACACAGAATAAAAAAAAAGGCCTCCACTATAACGCTGATGTTTTTACACTCAGGCTAGAAGCTGCTGGCTGGATATTCAGTCAAGAGCTGCTGAAATAATCACAGGGATGATTTATCTTCAAAACTGAAATATACTGGGACGTAATTTATGAGACTTTCACACATGATGAAGGGTCGAAATCCACATTTTATTATTAGGGAATGTTGTGCACGTGCTTGATATTACATTTCTAGACTATTAAACATGAGAATGTAAACTAGATTTGTGTAGCGGCTGTAATGGTAGATAATATACAGTGCTCAACATACACTCATCGGCCACTTTATTAGTCACACCTTACGAGTACCGGATTGGACCACCTTTTGTCTTCAGAACTGCCTTAATCCTTTGTGGCATAGATTCAACAAGGTACTGGAAATATTCCTTAGAGATTTTGGTCCATATTGACATGATAGCATCACCCAGTTGCTGCAGATTTGTTGGCTGCACACGCATGATGCCAATCTCCCGTTCCACCACATCCCAAAAGTGCTCTAGTGGATAGAGATCTGGTAACTGTGGAGGCCATTTGAGTACAGTGAACTCATTGTCCTGTTCAAGAAACCAGTCTGAGATAATTCGCACTTTATGACATGGCAAGTTATACTACTGGAAGTAGCCATCAGAAGATGGGTACACTGTGGTCATAAAGGGATGGACATTGTTAGCAGCAATACTCAGGTAGGCTGTGGTATTGATACGATGCTCAATTGGTACTAATGACCCCAAAGTGTGCCAAGAAAATATCCCCCACACCATTACACCACCACCAGCCTGAACCGTTGATACAAGGCAGGATGGATCCATGCTTTCATGTGGTTGATGCCAAATTCTGACCCTACCATCTGAATGTCGCAGCAGAAATCGAAAGTCATCAGACCAGGCAACGCTTTTCCAATCTTCTATGTCTAATATTGGTGATCCTGTGCCAATTGTAGCCTCAGTTTCCTGTTCTTAGATGACAGGAGTGGCACCTGGTGTGGTCTTCTACTGCTGTAGCACATCCGCCTAAAGGTTGGACGTGTTGTGCATTCAGAGATGATCTTCTGCATCCCTCGGTTGTAACAAGTGGTTATTTGAGTCACTGTTGCCTTTCTATCAGCTTGAACTAGTCTGGCCATTCTCCTCTGACATCAACAAGGCATTTGCGCACACAGAACTGTCGCTCACTGGATATTTTCTCTTTTCGGACCATTCTTTGTAAACCCTAGAGATGGTTGTGCGTGAAAATCCCAGTAGATCAGCAGTTTCTGAAATACTCAGACCAGCCCGTCTGACACTAACAACCATGCCATGTTCAAAGTCACTTAAATCACCTTTCTTCCACATTCTGATGCTGTTTGAACTGCAGCAGATCGTCTTGACTTTGTCTACATGCCTAAATGCATTGAGTTGCTGCCATGTGATTGGATGATAAGAAATTTGCGTTAACGAGCAGTTGGACAGGTGTACCTAATAAAGTGGCCGGTGAGTGTATATGAGTACACCCCTTACAAATCTCTCTTTTTAGATTCATATTTTCTACAGGAAGCTTTACAAAATTATATTTGTGCATATACATTAGATTAGTCAGTACTGAAGCCAAACCTGAAGCTAATCTGACAAAATAAGCAACAATAATGGTCCAAAATTTGTACACCAAAATTTATGTTAGGAAAAATATTAAATTAAAAAGTTAAAAAGAGCAAAATTGAAGAGAAACAAAAAATGTATAAAATTTTGTTGAAATTTTGTAGTTTGTAATTTTTTCTCCATATTTTGCTTGAATTTAAATGTGTAATCTTTCCATTTCTAAAAAGGTTTGGTGACTAAAATATTATTTTAATAAATATATCTGTTTAATAAATCTGTTGTGTTTAAATGCACCAAAATATATGAGCTATATTCACTGAGAAATGGATAAAAATATTCATTTTGTATGGGGTGTACTCATTTATGTTATTATGCACTGTATTTTAAACATGCATGTCTGTGTGTGTGTGTGTGTGTGTGTGTGTGTGTGTGTGTGTGTGTGTGTGTGTGTGTGTGTGTGTGTGTGTGTGTGTGTGTGTGTGTGTGTGTGTGTGTGTGTGTGTGTACACAAACCTTGACTTCGGCTTGCTTTATGTTTTTATTCCAGTCCCACACAGAAAGCATGTGTTCATTGGAGTCATCAATGACACACAGGAATGTACCACCATCCTATACAAAGAAAAAAAGTAAAGATTAGATATACTGTATCTCAAAATGTAGGTATTTAAAATGAATAACAATTTACTATTCCAAAGACAGGCAGCACGGTGACGCAGTGGGTAGCGCTCTTGCCTCACAGCAAGAAGGTCGCTGGTTCGAGCCTCGGCTAGGTCAGTTGGCATTTCTGTGTGGAGTTTGCATGTTCTCACCGTGTTCGCGTGGGCTTCCTCCGGGTGCTCCGGTTTCCCCCACAAGTCCAAAGACTATAGGCTAAATTGTCAGTACTGTATGTGTGTGCATGGAAGTCTATGAGTGTTTCCCAGTGATGGGTTGCAGCTGGAAGGGCATCCGCTGCATAATACATGCTGGATAAGTTAGCAGTTCATTCTGTTGTGGCGACCCATGATTAATAAAGGGACTACGCCGAAAAGAAAATGAATGAATGAATATTCCAAAGACTGACGTTCTAGAAGTTCTAGAAGAAAAAAAGTTTCTAGCAGGATCGTGAAATCTTGTCTACATTTTTTTTTCTGTTTATGTGAAAACAAAACTTCACTTTTGGGTGTGAACCAGAAGTTGCGGTAGGATTATTTCAGTATGATGATGTATTTCCAAATAAAATGGAATATTAAGTAGGGGGTGGAGTTTTCTTTTTGCACTCCTCCTCTCATCTTTCACTTGCAGGATAGTAATGGTCTGAGGGGCGTGGCTAAGCAGAAGCTATGAAACTGACATCATCAGAGAAGGGCTGCCATTCAAGAGCAAAAGCAAATGGTCAGATTTTGACTAAAGATTACCAAAACACGTTTTGTGGATTGTTTAGTGGATTAACTTAATGGATCAAATTTTCACCCTAAGACCAGGTCCAGACAAAATCTGCCGACATTTTTGGCTTTTTCTACGTAGAATTAAGTAAAAATACGGAATGATTTTGAAAGTATAGCAACTAAAACTTGAAATATGAAATACATTTTTTTTTACTTTTATTTATAGTTTACAATGCAAATATAATTAGATCCACAATGCAACTCTTTCAAGAAATGAAATTTACTTTTAAGAAATATAAGAAATATATAATTTAGATATTAGTAAATAATATTTCTGAAATTAATATAACACTGAATAAATAAATATTTAAACACTTTTCCATAAGTAAATCAATAGACTCAATAATGGGATAAAAAAAATCATAAGACTTAAGACTAACAATGTGCCCTTGCAAAAAAAAACATTTTAAACTTTGATTTCATGTGGACATTTATATTATTTGCAGTAAATGTTTTCAACAGAATATAAACATAATTATGTAGCAAATTAAAATGTATTACTTAATCCCAGGGCCATTTATATCGAAGTTAATATTTAGTCGCACCATATTGGTGTTTCGTAACATCTATTTTTTTATGAGGTGGGTTGTTAGCCCAATGCTCAACCCCCAACCTGGAGGACCAGGACATACACAACGGACATTTTAGCTTACCCAATTGACCTACAGCACATGTCTTTGGACTGTGGGGGAAACCAATGCACCCGGAGGAAACCCACGCGAACACAGGAAGAACATGCAAACTCCACACAGAAATACCAACTAACCCAGCCGGGGCTCGAACCAGCAACCTTCTTGCTGTGAGGCGACAGCCCTACCCACTGCACCACCGTGTCGCCCCAATTAAAATGTATTACAAGTTAAAAAGGTTTATATTCTAAATCTACTATATATATAAAACTTCTAATTGAACCATCAATTTTGTGTCAATGCCTAGCCTTAGTTCCTAGTCTAAAAAACACACAGAATAAAAAGTATTTGGATTCTGGATTACAATATTGTCAAATATTTTATATCTTTTTATAATATTCCACATGTATTGTACATGGGAACAACACTAAATTCTATCTCTGTGTTGCGTTTCAGCAGAAAAGAATACAAAATGGGAGGCAAAACTCACTGAATTGGAAAATGCTATGGCTCCGACACCTCGCTCAAATATGCCGAGACCAATCTGCTGCAGCGTCACTAGCGTTTTAGAGTCCCAGATGTGCACAAAGGGCTGAAGAGGCTGACCAACACAGAAAACACAAGTGGGTCAATGATACTCACAGAAAAAAACAAAGCTGAGTAAATGACAGATGACAAGTTAATGTTAATGTTTTTGTTCCCAAATTTAGACACAAGCTTTATAAACGAGTAGTTGATTTCACAAGTATATCTCCATTTTGCATTTACTGGTTAACTGAAATAGGTCTTTGTGAAGTGGTTATTAATAGAGTATAAGCGGGTCAACATTCCACAATTATTAAAGACAACAGTCAAAAACCATAGTCATTCACATTGATGAGTGCAGGGATTCAACGATTGATGAGTGTGAGGGATTCAAAGTAATCCACAACTTAATAAAGACATCTTTTATCATTCATAACTTCATCATTCATAAGAAAAGCACAAGCATTGGACAATTTCAATTTTGACAAACATTTCAGTCAACCACGTTTTAGCACATGCTATTATTAAGTTCACTTTGAATGAAGTTTAATTAGGAATGTTGTCGGTATAGAAGGTGATCAAAGGTGTGAAATTTGCTTATGTAAATGTGTTAATAATCATGACAGCCAATGAAACTGCTGTTTTTGAGACTACATTTGCATATGTGGCACTTACGTTTGGATATATGGAAAATGTATACAATAATCAGGCATCATGCTTATGTATGAAGGATAGTGTAATTCAACAGATGCAAAGATCAGATATTAAGTCACATCATTAAAGTTATTAAACATCATTAAGTTATTAAAAGTTGCTGTCTAAACAGTCAAACTATCTGTCAAAACATACTAAAGAAACTCACTCAAAAATCCTCCCCAACATGTTCAAACAGAGCTTGAGGACAATATCAAATTTCACACATTTAGTTGTAAGATTTGAGCTCTGAAAGCCTTCGATTTAAAAGCTTGTGTTCAACTGGGCAGTTTTATTAACACAAAAATGTAAAGAAACACACTAATTAGTACTGACAAACTAAAAATGTATGCTCAAATCTGGTTAATAAGTCAAATGGGATTTATTCATTGACATTATATTTTACATTAAGTCATTTAGCAAACGTGTTTGTCCAAAGTGACTTACGATTGAGGAGGCATTCAGCGATTCAACAAGAAGAGGCAATACACACAAGGAGTGCTCATTATACAACTGTGTACGTCAAGCCCACTTACCTGTGTGAAGCACACTTCATAACACATGCACAATGTTTGTTTTTGTTTTTTTAGATATGGAGTGATCGTAATGGGGCGTTTACACCTAATGAGGCTTGCATGAATGGACGCTTGAACATTTTGACTCAACTCGCTTCATTTGCACGTCTAATTTACTTCACAGTAAAGGTGCGTCTGTCTGCCTGGTGACTTCAGTTTCGTTGCTAAATGTATGACATGGATTTTATTGAGAGAGTAGCTGTGCTTTATGTGCTTTAGGAAGGCTGAAAAATGGTGTAAATTCCTTCGGCACAGAGTCTGGGTCCATTAGATCCTTCAGAGGTGCAGCCAGCTCTATGAGTTTATCAACTCCTCCAGAAGCTGCACCTGGAAGACAGCCACTTTCAGTAGCACTTCCAACTGAGCCAGTCCCAGTTTGATTACCTGTTGTCTCATGTCGGCAGGAAGATTTCCCCTCAGGACACCAACAATAGGCACTACGTCATAATCGCGCCCCAACTAGAGCAAGCTCCTGATTGGTTAATGCATTAAGTGTGCAATGCTCAATTCACTCTATTTCATTCGCTCGAATTGCATCATTCGCGTGAATAGCAACACAGGATTTCTAATAGCGCCTTTGCATTGACTTAACATGTAAATCACTCACTCTTGATGCTTCATCCAGATCTGGTGTGAACTAGCGGTTGAACGACTTCAGATTTTTGGAAGTCGACTTATATGTTATCAAAGTCGAGTCAACATCGACTAGTCGCTGGTGTTGTCATCAATAAAACACAAGATGCAAATGTTTAGCAACATCCCACAATTTGTGATTTATTTGCAGGAAATATATACACACGCTGTTTGACAGCTCATAACATGTTGCAAAACAATTCAACATTACCAAAGACTAATTTTAGTGCAAAACAAATGTATTGTCAACACTTTCATTAGGTTAAAAATGCAACATTAGCGCTGGTTAATTTCACTGCTAAATAAATACAGTTAACACATTGATCACTACACGTTCTAGTAAGAATGTAGCAATAACATATTTTAGTGCAGAAGTAATGCATACGTCACCAGCACACAGATTCATGTGAAGTTATTTCATATCAAAATAACGTACAAAAGACGAAGGCAGTGGCGGATTTAGGCATGGGCAAAATGGACGATCGCCTAAGGCGCCATCTTGCTAGGGGTGGCATGGAGACTCCCCACCACCCCAATAACCTTTCTTAAAGGTAAGCATGTACACTGTGAGGGCGGCACGATCGTCGTTTGCCAGTTAAGTTTACTGGACAAAGGCTATAACGATAAGCTCAAACGCATATTTTACCCAAGCGGCAACCTTCCGCTTCTTCTCGTGAAGCTAATATGGAAGTAACTGAAACTGCAATTCATCGAAATTTCGCTAGTCCTGGCTCCATAATAGAGCAAATTTCTATTGAGCCCACTGTTAAAATGGCCAACTTTACAGCAGAAAAAAAGGTGTTTACAGCCTGGTACAAAGAAAGACTTTGGTGCATATAGCTAATATTTCCCTTCATGACAATTGTGAGGGGGGGTCTATTTATTTATAACTCAACCGTTTCGTTTATATTAAGTTATATCAAGTCTGCATAATTATGGGCATGGCCACTTGAGTGACAGCTACGTCTTGCTGGTCGCCGTCACTTCTCCTCAGCTGATTCTGGCTGATTAGCCGCTGAACTCGTCATATACATCATATTTTTGTTTTGTTTTATGTGGCTTTACACAGTCAGTCGCCTTTTGGAATTATTTCTTACAATTATCAGATAATATGGCATGCTGTTTGTACTTAATTGTGCTTAATTGGGGATTTGCACTTATTTGGTTACCCCCAGTTGGAGCGATGATGCGCGAACAAAATGGTGCCGGTTCGCCACGCCCAGTTTAGCTTCATTTGCGTTCTTCAGAAACCTATGGGTGATGTCACGGATACTCCATATCTTTTACAGTCTATATCGTGGTTATTAGACGTCTCCTTACTGCACATCTTCACAACGGTCACCAAGGATGATGCTTACACACGCTGTGAAGTTTGCCACACCTCCATGGCTGCACATGGTTTCTGTGTGCTTAACGGTTCATTTACAAAATATGTCTGCGTCTATGCTTCGCAGAGGACAACGGCCAATCACATGACTTTTCCATCTTTGTGTACACGTGATTGGCTATCATTTGCTCTAGGGTATTTGCATGGAGCGATCTAACTGCCATCTGTTTACTATTTAATGTTCACTCTAAGTTCTTTGACACTGGCATAAGAAAAATAAAACTTTAAAAATTACTTTAAATAATCTGAGGGCAGTTTCATTCAGTGAACCACGTTAGTGTGTAAAGCTGTCATGTAGTTCAGGTGAAACCATGTGATCTGCGCAGTGCGACTAGTCGATGTCAATCAAAAAACGTCACGGCAGATCACTAAAGCCGACTAGTCAATTAGTCGACTAGGCGGTGCACCCCTAGTGTGAACATACCATTAGAAAGTATCTGGCCCAATTGTTGGTTAAAGTGTCAGAGAGATGAAAGAGTGTTTTTTACAGGTGGTTTGTCAAGCCCACTCACCTGTGTGAGGCACATTTAGAATTGCATAATATTTTGAGGCTGTTGTTTGGTGTGGTAGGGGGGAGAGAAGATCATACATATATCTCACCTTGCCATCTTTGTCCACACCTGCTGTCTGTCCAGATGCTACACGCACCTTATCTGGGTGGATGGCGAGACTAGAAGCCAAGAAGTAAGAGTAAAGTCAATAAAGTACTGACATAAAAAGAAACACAAGTCTCTAAACTCACCATCTGACACAGTCTGTGTGCTTCCGATAATGTCTTTGCTTTTGGTTGCTGATATGATACAGAACCACCACACATGCAATAAAATAAACTGCTTCTCCAGATGGCAACAGGTAAAGGTTTGCTCGACAGTCTCGTCCCCGGTAACCATAGCTGAAAATATGAGTCAAGGAACATTTGCTAACAAGTATGCATTATATAAAGGGAATCTAATTCAGTGTTTGGCAACAAGTGCCCGTTTCAAATCAGCTGTCATTTGTGTCAGTACATCATAAATAAAACAAGGCAGCGCTTTACTGCCACCAATGAAAAATGAGTAAATGGACAGAACAGACAAGAATTTGTTGGCCAATAGTCATGCTGTGCTGAATGTGCCAACATAGAGACCATGTTAGATTGTTGGAGAGCTGATTGATACTGTTTGTTTTGGGTACAATCCAAAAAAAAAAAGTATGAAACTGGGAGAACAAGCTAAACCAAGTATAATTATTAAAGGGTTAGTTCACCAAAAAATGACAATTTTGTTATTAATTGCTCTCCCTCATGTCATGCCAGTCCTCTAACACATTCGTTCTGTCTTTGTCTAAATCTTCCACATCAGATTAGGGAGGATGTTTAATACAGTCAATATGATACTTGTGTGTCTCGCTGCTGATTCTTGTGGTAATACGCCTTATTGCCCATAGTAAATGCACATGCAGATAGCATGATGTAGGAAAGAAGACAATAGTAAAGCAGTTTTACAGTTTTTTGGTGCATTACATTTTTTGCATGATTACAGTTGAACCCCTGAAGTCACATGCAATTATTTTGGCTCCTTTTTCTGGACTTTGAACATCTCTGGACTGTCACTGTCTATGGAGGATGAGGGAGCTCTCTAATTTCATCTAAAACATGGTAATTTCCGCTAAATAAAGAATGGTCTCAGTAGATTGTAACGACATGAAAGTGAGTAACTAATAACAGAATTTAAATTTTTTGAGCAAACTAACTCTTTAAGAACAAGGTTTTTCAACAAATCAGTGTACATTTATGCATTTTACAATATACAAATACAATATTGCTGTATGGTAATATAAAGCTGTCTGAAATACTTGATTCTGATTGGTCAGTTCAAAGGTGTGTTATAGCATGAACTGAAACAGAACTGAAAATAATAACACAGCCTCATCGAGGTATTTCGAATCATATTGACCATCAGCGAATACGTTTACATCCATATGCTTGTCTGTCTCGCTGCTGTTTTTGACTATTAGGTGTCATCTTGTGATTGAATAATATGTAGGTTAGTGTTTGCTCCATTAAGCCATTTTCATTCGTCAACTTTAATTAATTTTATTAATAGTTATTCTTAATAGTTTATTAAAGAATGAACTACTACAGATCAGAACAATGTTTTGTGTCTAATTGTTTTTTTTACATTTTGTGGCAAGTAGCCATTTAAAAAGCTTGATAAAGTATATCCTGGGAGTCGTTTTCACAGAATAAAGCACATCAGTCTTTTGCCGATAAGCCTGTTGGGCTTTATTCTGCAATAACAACTGCCATGATGTACTTTTTCCCTTACTTAAACAATATAGTGTACAATATACATTTTAAAACAACAATAATATAATCATTATTTAAAGATACACCCAGTCCAGATCAAGTTTCTGTGAGGGAAGATCCATTTTCAGCTCCTCGTAGTTTTGAATGTTTGAAGGAATGTACATGGTGATCGGTCGCCCACGGATGAACATCTTGATTGACTGATCTGTAAGCCAATAAACAAATTCATTCATTCATTTAAGAAATGAAACATGAGAATACAGATTAAAAAAAAAATAAAAAATTGAATGACCTAAATGTTTACTATATTATTAAGGGATACAGGAACACTGTAAAAACATTCTTGCTGTCTTCGATTTTTTAGAATAGAATATAGAATAGAATGCCTTTTATTGTCAATGTACACGTATATAATGTACATTATATACATGTGCCATGAGATTAAGTGCATATCACTACTCAGTGCAAACATGTAAATATATAATTTCAATACAAATCCCACTAAACAACAAGTTACAGTAGAAATAAATAGGGATGCCCAGATCCGATCACGTGATTGGAAATCGTGCCCGATCACGCAGTTTCAGACTCAATCGGAATCGGACATTACCTCCTGATCAGAACTCGAATATACAGTTGTAATCAGAATTATTAACCCCCCTGAATTATTCGCCCCCCTGTTTATTTTTTTCCCCAATTTCTGTTTAACAGAGAGAAGATTTTTTCAACACATTTCTAAACATAATAGTTTTAATAACTCATTTCTAATAAATGATTTGTTTTATCTTTGCCATGATGACAGTAAATAATATTTTACTAGATATTTTTCAAGACACTTCTATACAGCTTAAAGTGACATTTAAAGGCTTAACTAGGTTAATTAGGTTAACTAGGCAGGTTAGGGTAATTACACAAGTTATTGTATAACGATGGTTTGTTCTTTAGACCATTGAAAACAAATATAGCTTAAAAGGGCTAATGATTTTGACCTTAAAATGTTTTTAAAAAAATTAAAAATTGCTTTTATTTTAGCCGAAATAAAACAAATAAGACTTTCTCAAGAAGAAAAAATATTATAAGAAATACTGTGAAAATTTCCTTGCTCTCTTAAACATCATATGGGAAATATTTAAAAAAGAAAACAAAATTCAAAGGGGGTTAAATAATTCTGATTCCAACTGTATGTGTGTGTGTGTGTGTGTGTGTGTGTGTGTGTGTATATATATATATATATTGATTAAATGCTGGCAAAAGTAGAACACAAAAGCAGCTTGAAGCGGAAAGTGCGAGTATGTCTGCGGTCTAGAGGCATTATAAAGTTGATGACGACACATTGCCAAAGCAAACTGTGAGATATGTAAACTTGGGATTGCCTGTCGAGAATTTTAAGTTGAGGTGCTATTTGCTTATATATTAGATTTATTTTATACATTTACCAATGCATCAAAGTCCAAAAAAGAAAAATGGATGTTATTTATTACTTGATTGTTTAAGCTACCTCACAGAAGTGCTCTGTTTGTTTACCCAGCTGTTGAATGTTAAAATAAGGTGAATTAAATAAAAAATAAGGAACATCCTAAATCTGTTTCTTCGCTCTTCTTTATTCTTTTTTTACGTATTATAGAAGTATCGGATCGGGTTTCGGTAGGTACTCAAAATCAAATGACTCAGACTCGAGGGCAAAAAAACCCGATCGGGACATCCCTAGAAATAACTGTAGACGATAAACAGTAGTGCAAAATAGGGGATGAGAGGAGGGTAGGGTGGGGTGAAGTAAACAGTTCTGAGGTAGAACAAGAGAAGTATATAATATGTACTATGTAAATGTAAGATGATAAATAGTAGTATAAAAATAGGGGGTGAGAGGGGGGTAAACAGGTCTGAGGCTGAACAAGAGATATGTACAAGATGTATATAATTTGATGTGTTTTGCATAAAGTCCAGTCCATGTGTGTGCATGTATGGGGTCAGTGCATGTGTACGTTGAGGATGGTAATGGCTTTTGTAAAAAAAAAATGTTTTTGAGTCATAAATTTAATTTAATGAAATTAACTTTTAGTCCTCTCAACTAGCTGAAACCTGATTAACTTATTAAAATAAGTTAAAGCAACAAAAATATTTGATGTCTTGAATTTTTGTCATAATTTTTTTACAGTGAAGTAGCGATCGGCACTCATACAAATATTTTTGTTTTATTTTACATATTCGGAAACGGGACACAAATGTTTTGGCTCAAAGCCTTCTTCAGTGTGTACAGGATGTAAAACAAAACATCAAAACAAGAATATTTGTATGAGTGCTGATCACTTCTTCCTGTATTAGCAATCTAAAAGATCAACTCAAAGTATAAACCCATAATAACGTAATAAGAGCGCAGTGAAAACTACTATATTTATGTCTCTTTAAGAAATTGATTCCAGATCTGTTAAAATAAATTAAATAACTTATTCGAAACGCTTTGTAAATATTTCCACTTTTAACTATAATATCTGAAAAAGATTTCGAATTCAAACCATGATAGAAACCTACTTTGAGTTCCTCGTCTGGACCCCTGAGAACCTGTTAAAAGACAAAAAAAAAAGACACACAAACAACATTATCTCTGCATCTGCTAAACACATTAGAAATTCCTACAGTTGAACTGGTCTCCAAGCGACTCTATACGGGAAGCTCTGATGGGAACACCTCTCTGACTCATCTCTGACACTGTCTGGACCTGGTTTTGGACTCTATCAAACAGGGAAAACCTGCTTTTTTTAACAGGACCTTTTAAAAGCAATGATGCAAGCAAGTCAATCAGCGTGTCCACTGTAATGGAATGATAATAAAAACAACAGCCAGAAACGATTAAATATGTCTGCGTCACAACATCACTGAAGCACTTTTATATAATCAGAATTGTTTTGAATCGCTTTCGTGTTCCTCAAAAGAGTGTATGGTTTTGTATTTAACATATACGACTCCATCAGGAAGGTTATGTCAATGTTAGTCACCCAGGTAACGGCGAAACAACATTTCATAAACGTGTCGGTTTCATCCTGAGGGAGAAACAACATGTGTTTGATGTTGAGCGCAGTCGTGATATGTCAAATAAAACCCTCCATTAATATTTCCCAGCTTTTAAAGAGTGCAGGTGAGTAAATTATTAAAACGCCACATGTATGAGGAGGCCAGTGCTGTGAAAATGTGGTGTGAGTTTTTGGCATAGAGGGAAAAGGAAACAGAAATCCATCATTTTGGTAAGAAGTGCGGTTGCATAATGGACGAGAGTAACTTTCCAGCACGAGCAACAAAAGCACTTCTGTGTCTCACCACTGAAGGATGTATAAATGATGAATAAACAAACAAATGAATATATAAAGACCAGACATCACTAATGTCTTGTTATGGTAAAGCAAATCTGACGGTGGTCATAAATGTTTATATGCATGGTGATCTCAATGCATCAAGTTTGCATGTCCAAATCTGTTCTTTAATCTAGTAATGGGGTGATTTTTGTTTTGTTTTAAGAAATTAATATTTGAATTTAGCAATTTAAAATTATTATCAATAATTAATTAATTTATTTTATGGTTTATTTATACATTGTAAAACACATTACAAAAATATACAAAAAGGTCAACATAAGCATGTAACAATACGCAAATACACTGAAGAGTATTTGAGACAAATAAATAAATAAATAAATTAATTAATTAATTAAATAAATACATAAATAAATAAATAAACACTAGTACAATCTTAGTGTGCTTTCTTACATTTGTGGATCAATTCTTTTGTTCCGAAACAGGGATTAAAATTGTTACGATGTTGCACTTTGCTCTTGGAGCGGTTCGCTTTCACACGCAAAGTTTCTAAACGGACCAAAATAGCTAAAACAAGTCACGTGCGATTAACTCTCCTCACATTGGTCAGTTTCAGGGTTTGTTTTTCAGAGTCCCACTCAGCTGTCATGCGTCCTTATTTTAATTTATGATGATGAGCAATAAGACATCATAAGCGAAAATCTGCACTTTAATTTTGAATGGAGACACCCAAAGACATCGTCACCAAATATAAATCAGAGGTAAGACTTTCTCATGCATAGCCGTTGGTTAGAATTATGCATTATAGAGAGAACTAACAGATAAACCAAGACTGCAGTTCGGTTAATTATCCTAACGGATAAACAGCTCTCGTTAATAGTTAACATGCTTTCACTTTCGTATTTGACATGAAATGCACATTGACCGGTAGGAATGACATCCCCGCCCTACTCATAATTCTCTCTTCATATAGCCATATGCCTATTACATATCCATAATACACTGTAATAAAGCCTGGTTCGGGTCGTATTTCTTTCTCACTACAATTGATCCACTCCAGAGTTTGTTTCAATCGAGCCGAGACCACCTCATTCAGGCGATCTCGGACCGATTGTTTTGGTGCAGATCCAAGCTCGATTGCTAAATTCACATATGCCAAACAAACTGTGCTAACTGGGGAAACGCGCCAGGTTCTGAAACAAAAGTCTAGGTGTGAAAGCACCCTTAGAGTGCTTTTACATCTGTGGTTCGATTCATTTGGTCTGGAACAAGGAAAACAAATGATACATTGTACCATTTTTCTGCCGTTCTGGGTCCTTTTCACACCACACTGATTGCTTTGGTCCGAAACAGTTGAAAAGTACCAAAATCCAGTCATGTGACAAAATTCACATCACTCACTGGCCAGATGTTATTAAACGTGTTTCCTAAACTGCTTTTAGATTGATCAGAATTAACGTGCGGGAAAATGCCAATGGAACTCCTGCAAGTAAACAAACCAGCAGACACAAAATGTTGCTTTTTTCTATGGAGGGACGACTGCACTGGCTGATTGTATCCCTGGTCATAGTATACTATATTGTTTGTATACATCACTTTAGACAAACTATACACTTCGAGAATAAAGCTGCGGCTGGAAAACAATGTTTTTATGCATTGCAAACGGCGAAGGCGCATTGCAAGTCACTTCAGGAGGAGGCGTGAATTAATTTAGCTAAACTGCGACATGGTCATCTTCCAAAAATATTACCAGAGATCCATCAGGAAATGTTTTTCCCTTTCTCTCTCTAAAATTGTTGGTAAAGAGCTGTCAACAAATATTTTTCGTCCACACGCAATAAAATGGGAGAGCGCGTTGAACTACAGCAGCTGGATTACATTCACACCTGCCCAAACGAACCGCACCAAGAGGGAAAATGAACTCTAGTGCGATTCAACCGAATTAAATAAGGTAGGTGTGAAAACACCCTTACATATAGAAAATACAGGTCTACAGTGTACTGACCAGAATTAGCATCCAGTACCAAGCTGGGAGTAGGGGGTGGGGTCTCAATCAGAAGGAGCAGGGATAAGCTGAAGAGTTTAGACATGTTAGCGAATAGGTTCCCACAGTTTAATGAAAATAGTGTTAGGTCGGTAAAGAGAGTACCTAATTTTCTCTAATTTTATAAAATAAAGAACATTTCTTATCCAACAAGTGTGAGAAGGAGGGTAAGGGCTCTTCCAGTTCAGAAGCATTAACCGCCTAGCCAGAATGGTTAAGAATGGTATAGCAGACAATGAGAGGAAAATTTGACTCCAAAAAGAAAGCAACCGGGCGTCACAGTGGCGCAGTGGGTAGCACGTTCGCCTCACAGCAAGAAGGTCACTCGTTCGAGCCCCGGCTGGGTCAGCTGGCATTTCTCTGTGGAGTTTGCATGCTCTCCTCGTGTTCGCATGAGTTTCCTCCGGGTGCTTCGGTTGCCCCCACAAGTCCAAAAGACATGTGGTAGGTGAATTGGGTAGGCTAAATTGTCCATAGTGCATGTGAGTGAATGAGTGTGTATAGAGGTTTCCCAGTGATGGATTGCAGCTGGAAGGGCATCCGCTGCGTAAAAACATGTGCTGAATAAGTTGGTGGTTCATTCCGCTTTGGCGACCCCAGATTAATAAAAGGACTAAGCCGAAAAGAAAATGAGTGAATGAATAAATGAGGATAAAACAAAACTTTTGTTATTTTCAAACTCAAAACAAACTAAGCAAAAGCTATGTTCTATTACTACTACTCATGGCGCAGAGATTGAATTGGTGTCTCAGTACAAATATCTTGAAATTTTAATTGATGATACACTTTCTTTTAGTTCTCACATTCAGCAATTGGTAAATTTTTTTTTTTTTAAGGGATTTTAGGCTTCTACTAGTTGCTTAACTTTTGGAAGCAGTTTTGTGTTTTAGTGTGGTCTAAAATAAAACCAAAAAAAAAAAAAAAAATTAATTAAATAAAACAAAACAAAAAATGTAATAAAAGCAAAATTCAATAAAAAATAAATTAAAATAAAATAAAACAAAATAACATAAACAATATAATGAAACAAAATAAAAATAAATAAAATAAAACATTAAAATAAAATCAAACAAAAAATAATAATAATATAATATAAAAATAAAATATAAAAATAAAATAAAAACAATACAAAAAATAAAATAAAAACAAAATATATAATATAATATAATGAAATAAACAAAAATTAATAATAAATTTGATAAATAAATACATATTTATCATTATTGTTATTATTATTGTTAATATTGTTATAATTATACAGATGAAACTTTATTATAAAATAAGTTACAGTTAAATATATTATTCTATTACAAATAAAATCTATTGCACTCTTTTACCAAATAGTAAATACAGTTAAATTAACATAATAAATCTAGGACACGAAAACATATGTTAAAGTATATAAAGTAAAAATCATAATCCAATAATAGCATTTATGACAGTAATTATAGCATCTTAATTAGAAAAACAAAGTAGGTTGTCTGAGACCGTCTGGGTTAACAAGATAACAATAATTGAAAAGTTGTTTCAATTATAATTATTACCCTGATCAACATGCCACTGATTCTGTATTTGTCCTTCTTTGGCATTTGCTTTTAAGAAACTGAATACCTTCGATTGTGATTCCGTATGAAACTGAACAAACAATGAATACATGGTGAGAGACTTTCAAAAAGGTTAAAAGTGTCTTATTTTCCAATCCCATGACAGCTTTTCCAGTAATCAAACACTGCGAGGCATGAGAATAGAAAGAAGCATTGTGAACGGCATGAATAGTGAGACAATAATGAACTGACTCTCTTGCTATATAACAGGCAGAAACTCCACAAATAAAATAAAAATATAATAAAACGTAAAACCCATCGGTATAACTTATACAGATGAAATTAACAAAAAAAAAAAGGAAAGATGAAATGCAGATGCCTTCTTACCAGCACTGGAGATGAGGTCTTTTGCCCGACTGAGGAGACAAACAAATGAATGAATTAGTGAATGAATAATTTAACATGAAATATACTGAAACATGACAGTCACAAAAACTTTCAGTGCAAATTTTGCAACAAAGAAATTGTATAATTGTTTTTAAATACAGTTTAAATAGTTTTAAATACAACCTTTTTAATGCCAAGCCAATGCCTTCTTTTACTTATTTCTGTACTTGGATTATAAAATTAGAAACAGAATTTTAAAAGTTATGTAGAAGCCATTTCAAAAGAAAATGTATTATAATTGAATTTATATGGCATAAACGTGGCCCACTAGAAATTTAGGATTTTGACCAGATTTAAAAGGATAGTTCACACAAAACATTTCAAGTTGTTTGTCATTTCTACACCCTCATTTTATCTAAGATGTAAAAATTGTGTGGATGGGTGAACTATCCATTCAATTTAGTTCATTCATTCATTCATTTTCTTGTCGGCTTTGTCCCTTGCGGGGTCGCCACAGCGGAATGAACCACCAACTTATCCAGCACGATTTTACGCAGCGGATGCCCTTCCAGCCGCAACCCATCTCTGGGAACTTCCACACACACATTCACACTCATACACTATGGACAATTTAGCTTACCCAATTCACCTGTACCGCATGTCTTTGGACTGTGGGGGAAACCGGAGCACCCGGAGGAAACCCACGCGAACCCAGGGATTCAATTTAGTTAATTAATGTAAATAAATATTATATTAAAAATGTTATAATTTTAATAAAATTATACACACAATTAAAACTACAAAAACCACAATTTTATTATTAAATTGATTTTATATTTATTAAACGGTATAAAATTAAATAGGGTATATGCAGAGCTAGTGTTTCTTCCAATACTTTTTTCCAATTTATACAGTTCCTTTTACAGCATTGATGTTGTAATGTCATTAAAATATAATCAGTTTAATAGACTTTGGCATTCATTTAGTTGTTCAAGTGTAAAACGAGACGAAAAGACATTTACACGCACGCACCCGTCAGGATCGGCAGGCTAGCGCAGAAGCTCCATTGAATATACTGGGGTAAAATAAATTATCATATTTTAAAGATATGGCGGGGAAAAACGTAATTTAATGCAGTGCTTCATGTACAATCTGACACCCACTTTATATCAGATATCACTCAGCCAGTGGAGATTGGACTGATTTTTAAAGAAAACAGACCCTAAACGCGCTGATTTTGTAATGGCATACAGTTCACGAGAAGTGTTTAACCCAGGTTACTGACAAATGAAAAGTCCTTCCGCATACTTCCGCATATACCCTATTGTAAAAAATCATAAAACTAAAATGTGTATGTGTGTTTTTATGTTGTTTTAGTTGACTACAACATCCCTGTTTTATTGCATGATCTATGGAGACCCGAAAGGGACATGATGGTGGGGGAAAGAAATGGGTGGAAGAAAAAAAAATGGGTGGGTGAAAATAAAAACAGAGTGATAGGAAAATATATATTTTTTTAAGTTTTTGTATTCTCTCGCAAATATGTTTTGCGTTATCTCGCAAAAATGTTTTTCCATAAACACGTCCTGTTCACTTCATACATGTCAACCCTCCCATTTTTGCCGGGATTCTCCCGTATTTTATCATTCTATCCCACTATCATCCTATCATTAAGTATTTTCCCATATTTCTCATATATTTTACATTTTGAAAACACGCTGAAATTAATATAAAAAAATCTCTGCATTCACTTTCTTTCCATTAAAGCTGTGCGTCGATCATCGCCCTTCATATGCAACTTCTGAATCAGTTAATTCATGTATAACACCCGATTCACACGGGGCTTTAGTGTCAACGCTTGACAGAGGGCGTGTCTGAAGTTGGGGCTGAAGCGATCGTCATAGCAGCATCAGCCAATAAAATTAGTCAGCAATTGGCAACTGTCTGAGCTGGTGTATTTGCATACAGCAATCTGATTGGCTGAAGCGTCCGTTGGCGCTTGAAAAGTTGAGAAAGTCTGCAGCGAGCAACGGCACTAAAGCGGCGCCGATGGATCCACAATGCAGTTTGGCAATGCCTGACATCACCCATTCAAAGTGAATGGGAAGCGTTGACGCTGACGCCCCATGTGAATGGGGTGTAAGTGCTGACTGACAGACGCGCTCCGTATGATAAACTGATCCCAGATCAGCTTCTGTACATGCCATTTAAAGTGACACCTCTGTTATCAAACAAGTGAAGAGCAGCAAATGAATCTCTCATTTTGTTTTGTTTGATAACAGAGGTGTCACTGTAAGAACACAGATCTATCATGAAAGCATTCCAATACTTTAGTAACTGTTTGTGCTCATTTACGAGAAAATTTGTTGTGTTTAAAATAAAACACCCAGGACATGTTTACATATTATTAAGTGTATTTGTCTGTTTAAACACACACCCAAATCCCAAAGTGTCCTGCACTTTCGGTCCTCTTTAAATGGCTTGTACAGAAGCTGATCTGGGATCAGTTTATCATACGGAGCACGTCCATCAGTCAGCGCTTATACATGAATTCACTGATTCAGAAGTTGCATATGAAGGGCGATAATCGACGCACAGCTTTAATGAATAGAAAGTGAATGCAGAGATTTTCATGTTAATTTCAGCGTGCTTTCGAGATTAAAAATATATGAGAAATATGTGAAAATACTTAACGATATGATGATAGCGGGATAGTATGGTAAAATATGGGAGAATCCTGGCAAAAACGGGAGAGTTGACATGTATGAAGTGAACAGGAAGTGTTTATGCAGGGTATATGCAGGAATCTTAAAGATAATTTCAATACCTTTTTAAGACTTTTTAAAGACCTTCTCAGAATATTAAGACCTCATCGCCACTTCAAGTTCTAATCAGTATCAAACCTTTAACTAAATAAACAGTTGTTAATAAACAGTTGTAGTTAAATAAATCAATAGAGCACAACTATGCAACAGAACTCAGATAAGCTCGGAAGAAACAAAGCTTGAAAGAATAAATTACGCCATTGTTTTCAGCGACAGGCTTCAACCACTGTTTAAACTCATCTTTCTCCAAGCAGGAGTACGCAAACTTACATTTTCCCATTTTGCCATCTGTTTCGCTCTATAGTTTCACATGTGGAGAGCATCACATCACCTTTCCGCATTTATTGCAAATTACGTGACATTACCCGGACAAAGGAGCTTAGCCAAACACACCCCAGCCCGAACCAATCGCGTGGATCGAGCATGCCGTCGTTAATATTGGAGGAAAATGAATACATTTATGCTTTTTTGGAGTCAAACACTTTGGACAACGCTTGAACAAAATTTAAGACCTCTTAAAAACGCGACTTTTTAATACCTTTTAAGGGACTTAATTTTCTTATAACTTATTGATAAACTTTTAATACTTTTTAAGACCCCGCGGACACCCTATTATGGAAAACAGGTTTGCGAGAGAACGCAAAACATCTTTGCAAGGGAACACAATGGCTGTTTCTCAATTCCAAGAACGCAGAGAACGGACTTGCGTTCTTGTGGAGACCGGTCTTGCCAGGTGTCCTCGGTAGAACGAACTCGGGAGACCATGAGAACAGAGAACACATCCTGTGAGAAATGAGATGCTGCGTTCCTCCCTGGTCTAAATAAGTGATATCTCTGAACTTTAATAATGAATCTAAATAAAATTCTGCACTTCCCAACTCCAATCGCAATGACTTCTGGGACTTCTAGAGCAAGATCGGTGCTCAAGTCTGCATCGCTGCATCCTCGATATTAAGAACACATCCGGGAAGTTTACGCGTCCCCTGTACTTGCTGTCTTGAGTATTGGAACTGAACTTTGGCAGCTGATGATGACGTTACACGAGAACACAAGACCGCTGAAGAACGTATATTGAGAAACAGCCAATACCTTAAAAAAAATTACCTTTCTCCCACCCATTTTTTTTTTTATTCCACCCATTTTTTCCCCCACCATCACATCCCTTCCGGGTCTCCATAATATTCAATGTGACTGAGTGAACAGGAATGTAAGAATCATAGTATTTCTTAAAAAAAAATATTAAAAAACGTAATTAAATTATATATTTAAGTATAATTTAAACTATAAAAAAACAGAAATATTTTAGTTTGAAATAAACATGAAAAGAATTTTTTTTTAAATTCAATTATTTTTTTTAATTGCCAAAACATTGTTTTTATTTAGTTTAAAATTATGTAAAATAACCAAAACTTATAGAAAAATAATATAAAGACAAAGTTATATTACAAAAAGATTTTTTACAGAAACTACAAAAATTATTCACTAAATGAAATAAATGATTTAATTACTAAAATGTTCCAAAAAATTTAAATAGAAAAAAATAATAAATAAGCTACACAAAAGTCTCCCTTGTCTCATGGCTCTCCATTATACACGCATTACCACGACAATCTTTCTGTTGTTCTATAAACTGAAGTCTGAGTCATAATGTTTTTCTGGGTTAATTGATAGCATCTATAGATTGTGCAGATAGAGCTTTTTTCACTCTAAAATATTTCCTTACATGGAAGCAATAAGCACATAGCATGTTTCAAAAAATAAAAAACTCTCACCTTTCCAGACTTGGAGACCTTGTGAGTAAATTGGTAGAAGAGGCCGCTTTCTTAGAAAGCCGCTGTTTGGTCTTGTCTTGAGGTTCTTTACATTTCTCACTGTTCCTCCTCGCCCTGATTTTAACAATACAAAACACAAGTCAGTCACTGGATGGAGCGTTAAAGGGATAGTTCACCCAAAAATTTAACTTCTGCCATCATTTACTCACTCTTTACTTGTTTCAAACCTTCATAAGTTTCTCCGGTTAAACACATAAGAAGAAATTGAAGAAAAAACCTGTAACCATTGACTTTGTATTTGTTTTTTTCCTATGGAAGTCAATGGTTACAGCACTTCAGCATTCTTTAAAACATCTTATTTTGTGTTTAATAAAAGAAAGAAACTCATAAAAGGTTTGGAATCATGTGAGGGTGAGTAAATAGTGATTCAATTTTCATTTTTGAGTGAACTATCCCTTTAAATTAAATCAATTCAAATTTAACATAACACATGCAAGTAATCATCAATGCAAAAATGAGCATGAACGCAAAACATGCATGGTTTAAATGAAATCTCCCATTAGGTTTGGACAGGTGCAGCATGCAAACACAAACACTTCTTTAAACCCACAATCATGCAGACACACAAACACCAACAGAGATCAGTGAGTTAATGCCACTGTTGCGTAGGAGTGAATTTGGCCGATATGTTTATTATGTGTGTGAGAATGAGTCTGTGTTCACTGAGGGATTGTTTCCTCTAGAACGCCCCGTTTCCTGTTCTTCTCAATACCCTTAGAGGCGTCCAATACAAGCCACACGAAACAGGAAATAACTGCAGTCACGTGATCAATGACGATACTTGTGGTGGAAGACAGGGAAGTGAAACTCAGCTGATAAAAGCAGGCAGCATTTGCTGTGAATACAAATTATGCAGGGTTACTGCATGAATATTGATTTCTTAACTATTCCGAAATTAAATAATTAGTGAATAAATTTTTTGACAAATATTGTATGCAAAAGAAAAACAGCTCTAATTTATAAATATCATATGTTTATAGACTAAAGTATAATTAAATTTCTCTGCATTTATTATAAATCCTGAGATAAAAAAATAACAAATTCCATAGCTGTGTGTGTATGTGTGTGTGTGCTTTGCGTGAGTTTGTGTATATGAATTGCAAAAAAATAAAAAGGGCTTTAAACAAAACAGCACAACTACAATTGAACATAGACAGATATAGGCCTATAACTATGTTTTATCACAATGTGTGTAATGTAAAATATGGTTATTGCCCACTGGGTGCATGGAAACTTCATGCATTGGACATCCACATTGTGCCAGTCTGGTCCATGGTGCTGTAATTAAAAACTCACATTTGTTTTCACTCAGGGCTATAATCCAGCAGAAGAGTGACAAGTTACAGACTGCCATTTGCAATGTTCCTGAAGAATCGTATGGGCCATTTTGTAACTCTCTTAACATAAAAATTAATAATAATAATAATTTTGGGCGACGCAGTGGCGCAGTAGGTAGTGCTGTCTCCTCACAGCAAGAACGTCGCTGGTTCGAGCCTCGGCTAGGTCAGTTGGCGTTTCTGTGTGGAGTTTGCATGTTCTCCCTGCGTTCGCGTGGGTTTCCTCTGGGTGCTCTGGTTTCCCCCACAGTCCAAATACATGCGGTACAGGTGAATTGGGTAGGCTAAATTGTCCGTAGTGTATGAGTGTGAATGAGTGTGTGTGTGTGGATGTTTCCCAGAGATGGGTTGCGGCTGGAAGGGCATCCGCTGCGTAAAAACGGGCTGGATAAGTTGGCGGTTCATTCCGCTGTGGCGACCCCGGATTGATAAAGGGACTAAGCCAAAAAGTAAATGAATGAATGAATGAATAATCATTTTGCATTATCATGTTTAGTCTCACTGTCAATTAGTAATTAAGTCCAAGTTGTGAGAGCTGTGCAGTTGTAAAAATAAAAATTCTTAAGTGCATATTTACATGCAATGATGTAAAATGCTACTGTAAAAATCTGGAACTTGGATAACAGCGAGTTTCCCTAATATACAGTGCATCCGGAAAGTATTCATAGCGCTTCACTTTTTCCACATTGTTTTATGTTTAAGCCTTATTCCAAAATGGATTCATTTATTTCCTCAACATTCTACACACAATACCCCATAATGACAATGTGAAACAAGATTTTTTGAAATTGTTGCAAATTTATTAAAAATAAAAAAACCTGAAAAATCACATGTACATAAGTATTCACAGCCTTTGCCGTGAAGCTCTAAATTGAGCTCATGTACATTCTGTTTCCACTGATCATTCTTGAGATGTTTCAGCAGCTTAATTGGAGTTCACCTGTGGTAAATTCAGTTGATTGGACATGATTTGAAAAGGCATACACTTGTCTATATAAGGTCCCAGGGTTGACAGTGCATGTCAAAGAACAAACCAAGCATGAAGACAAAGGAATTGTCTGTAGACCTCAGAGACAGGATTGTCCCGAGGCACAAGGCTGGTGAAGGTTACAGAAATTTTTTTTGCTGCTCTGAAAGTTCCAGTAAGCACAGTGGCCTCCATCATCTGTAAGTGGAAGATGTTTGGAACCACCAGGACTCTTCCCAGAGCTGGCCGGCCATCTAAGCGGAGTGATCGGGGGAGAAGGGCCTTAGTCAGGGAGGTGATCAATAACTCGATGGTCACTCTGTCTGAGCTCCAGCGTTCTTCTGTGGAGAGAGAAGAAGCTTACAGAAGGACAACCATCTGTGCACCAATCCACCAATCAGGCCTGTATGGTAGAGTGGCCAGACGGACGCCACTGCCCGCCTGGAATTTGCCAAAAGGCATCTGAAGGACTCTCAGATCATAAGAAACTAAATTCTCTGGTCTGATGAGACTAAAATTGAACTCTTTGGAGTGAATTCCAGGCGTTACGTTTGGAGAAAACCAGGCACTGCTCATCACCAGGCTAATACCATCCCTACAGTGAAGCATGGTGGTGGCAGCATCATGCTGTGGGGATGTTTTTTAGCAGAAGGAACTGGAAGACTAGGCAGGATAGAGGACAAGATGACTGCAGCAACGTACAAAGACATCCTAAATAAAAACCTGCTTCAGAGTGCTCTTGACCTCAGACTGGGGAAACGGTTTATCTTCCAGCAAGACAATAACATAAAGCACACCGCCAAAAAATCAATGGAGTGGCTTCACAACAACTCTGTGAATGTTCTTGAGTGGCCCAGCCAGAGCCAAGACCTAAATCCTATTGAACATCTCTGGAGAGATCTGCAAATGGCACCATCCATTTACACTGTACACCATCGCTTCCCATCCAACCTGATAGAGCTTGAGAGGTACTGCAAAGAGGAATGGGCAAAAATTGTGTGCTAAGCTTGCGGCATCATATTCAAAAAGACTTGAGGCTGTAATTGCTGCCAAAGGTGCGTCAACAAAGTATTGAGCAAAGATTGTGAATACTTATGTACATGTGATTTTTCAAGTTTTTTATTTTTAATAAATTTGCAACAATTTCAAAAACTCTTTTTCCACATTGTCATTATGAGGTATTGTGTGTAGAATTTTGAGGAAATAAATGAATTTAATCTATTTTAGAATAAGGCTGTAACATAAAAAATGTGGAAAAAGTGAAGCTCTCTGGATGCACTGTATATAGTGAATAACCATAGACTTCAAGTTTTATGCTTTTTGTTGACACTTACATGGTTATATACGCTAATATTAGGTTAGATTTAGGTCATCAGCGTCAAAAGACAATGTTATTTTGACGTCCAATAACGATGTGAAATGACGTTGATTTTAGGTTGTGTTGGACAGTGACTAAAATCTAATATCGAGCCAAAGGCTTAATCCAATGTCATATTATAGTACAGCAACCAAAATCCAACATTTGATAGATGTAATAGTGGTAACGTCCACATAACATTAAGCTGTAACATCATTAGACATTGATATTTTGTTGTTTTTTTAGGTTGCATTGGAAAATAATGAAAATGTTGGCCTGACGTTGGGTTTTGTCGTCAACCCGATCTTAATTTCCAAACAAAACAGAATGAAAGGTCTTTGACTTTCATATAAGCCACTTCTGCTACCAAATGATAAACTAGAAGTCAAGTTATTATTTGTTGTTCCTTAAACTTGGATAAGCGACAAGACTTTTGTCAGGTAGTGTATAAGCTGTTTGAGCATTGGTTTATCATGCAACTTTCTCCTCACCACCTGCATTTGGTTGTGTTTTTGTCAGTGTAACTTTTTTAACAGTAAATTCTGGCAACTACAGCTGCTATTTTTTACTGTAAATTTCACAGTATTTTTACACTGTAGAACAATCTAAATAGTCCCAGAGCTCTGTTGCGACACAACCTGCTTTAACATTCTTGAGTCTCATAACTCAAAAAAAAAAAAAAACGTTTGCTTGACATTCACTCAAAAGAGACCAGGAAGGAACGAGGCAAAACTGTTTACAAGGAGCATGGAACAGAAATTAAAATCCACCCATAGGAATTACGGCGAAATTTGTGGAAACCAAGCAGAAGTTAAAACAGACGATTACAACCCCCGAAAGACCACCCAAAGCACGCATGCAGATAAATCAGTCAGCGAATCCACAGATTTCCTTTGTTCAGAAGATTAAGTGAGATTATTTGATGGGTTAGTATGATGTTAATGCTCCAGCAAGGCTCAATAATGAGCTTTGTGTTTCTGCAAAAACCATGTTACAGCCAAGATTCCTAGCAGCAGTTTTGGCATATATACAGACTACATTCCTGTCTCACTCCGACAGCTCTTTAGCTTTAGCAATGATCTCATATCTTTCATATTCACCTGAAGGAGAGCCGACGGGTCTGGATGACACAATATTATTGCTTTATTTATTGAGAAATGGCGCGGTGCTCTTGCAACCAGATCAACGGACATGCATACCGAGCTAAGTCAACATCGCAACTGAACAAACACAGTGAGCTGTCCTCCCTTTTTTCTATAAAAAAACTCAAGGCTGCAATTTCAAAAACTCTGACATCTGCCTCAACAAATCACAAATGCATTTCCAAAGAAGTCAAAGCATGTAGCGGATTCAAAAACAAATGTAAAGCTGTGTTGGCAGGGATCTGTTTCTTTCAAAGGGCTGAATGAATGCCAGAAGTATATCAATTCAGACATGTGTCATTCTGTAGTGCCCTAGGGATACAAACGTCTGTGTCTCTGGTATTACTGATGGACTCATACATTACTGTAGTTCAAACAGTAGATGATGGCAGAAGCAATGATTGATCTAGAAATGCTAGTAATGGGTTTGATTACCATGGACTGCATAACCTGATCAAACGTGTACCTTGAATGCAATGCAAGTTGGCCAAATGCAAAAACATAAATAAAGCAAATGTGCATCTTAAAAATACATCTTGCAATGGTAAGTTTAAATAAACAGGTGTGAGGGAATCTGTAAAGTTTCTATAGGCACTTTAATTTATTAAATATCTTGACATTAGTAAATTTATATATGAAATACTTTTGAGGTCTATGATTTATATTTGGAATATGTATCTCTTGGTAACTTCTTCATATTAAATATTATATTAATTAAACATCATAAACATAAAATCATTATTTTAATGGTGTATGACTGGGTCTTCACTTTCTGCATTTAATGTCGCCCAGTGGCTACAGTTGGAGAAAGTTTGAAACCAGCGCATGCCATTGAAATGAATGGGTTTTATAGTACTTCACTTTCTGTATCTAATGTCGCCCAGTGGCTACAGTTGGAAAAAGTGCGAAATCAGCGCATGCCATTGAAAAGAATGGGTTTCGTAGCACTTCACTTTCTGCATCTAATGTCGCCCAGTGGCTACAGTTGGAAAACGTGTGAAACCAGTGCATGCCATTGAAATGAATGGGTTTCATAGCACTTCACTTTCTGCATCTAATGTCGCCCAGTGGCTACAGTTGGAAAACGTGTGAAACCAGCGCATTGAACACTGCTGAGCAGTGCAGCCGAGCATAGACTAATATTTTTAGCCTTTTTCTCTTAGGGTGCTTTCACACCTAGACTTTTGTTTCGGAACCGGTCTCGTTTCCCCTGTTAGTGCAGTTCGTTTGGCATATGTGAATCCAGCAATTGTGCTCAGATCCGCGCCAAAACAATGAGGTGGTCTCGGCTCGATTGAAATTAACTTTAGAGCAGATTGATTGTAGTGAAAAAGCAATACAATCCACCGAACTAACAAACCAGGCTATATCCCAGTGGATTATATAATACATATTATGGATATGTAATAGGCATATATGGTTATATGAAGAGAGAATGATGAGTAGGGCAGGATGTCATCATACGGTACCAGTAAATGTGCGTTTCATGTCAAATACGAAAGTGAAAGCATACTGAAATATTAGCGAGAGCTGTTTATCTGTTAGGATAATTAACCAAACTGCAGTCTTGGTTTATCTGTTATTTCTCTCTATAATGCATAATTCTATCCAACGGCTATGCATGAGAAAGTCTTACCTCTGATTTATATTTGGTGACTATGTCTGTGGGTGTCTCAATACAAAATTAAAGTGCAGATTTTTGCTTATGATGTCTTATTGCTCATCATCATAAATTAAAACAAGGACGCATGACAGCTGAGTGGGACTCTGAAAAACAAACCCTGAAACTGACCAACGTGAGGAGAGTTTACTCGCACGTGACTTGTTTTAGCTATTTTGGTCCATTTAGAAACATTGCAGCGTGAAAGCGAACTGCACCAAGAGCAAAGTGCAAGATTGTAACAATTTTAATCCCTGTTTTGTAACAAAAGAATTAATCCACAGGTGTGAGAGCACCCTTATGGCCATTTTCAGTTTTCAGCTGTAAAAAGGCTAAAATTATTAGTCGTCTTTTGGGCTACAGGCAAAAAATTCGGTGCATCCCTAATGAGTATGTTTGTATTTTTATGACCACTAAATAAAGACTTTCAAATATTTTCTTGTTTTGCTTGTATGCAAGCTTTACAAGATTTCAGTAAATTTATAATCCACTGGCAATTCATAAAATTCAAACAAATACCATGTTTCATCCTGAATCGAACAACTAAAATTCCACTCTTCAAGTGATTCCTCTATGCTTTCATGTTAATAAAGCTTGACCTAGGTGCCAAAACTGCCTCAACAAGCTATAACTGTGGTTTGTGCAGCAACACAAGCATTAGTGCAATGATTAAAACCAAATCCAGAGGCGATGAATTCAAGAGCCAATGCCTGACTCCATGTTTTGGGGTGAACGCACAGTGTTTTCTCTGCTTCCTGAATGGGGGAGAGAGGACCTCCATGTGGGCTGGATGTGGGCTCTTTTGGGGGTGCCGGTGAGGAAGATGTTGGGGTTTGAGGACATGAACCCTGGCTGTCCTCGCTGCTTTTGCTGTGCTGCTGCTGGAGGGTTCTGATGGTGGTGGGCTGGATGGGGTCTTCTACTATGGAGCTCCAGGTTTGGTCCTTCTTCCGCTCATCTTCATCAGCGTCTTCCTCTTTGGTTTGGATCTCATCTGTGAAGGGAGTGCCTTCCAGTAAGGCGTCCTCAAGGGAGAGACTCTGCACACGTCGTGTCAGGGCCAGCGGGATGGACTCGTGGTTCGGGATCCACGGTTCAGTCTGTGTGCACCTCTCGCTAGTGCTCGGTTTGTGGCTGGGAATGGCTTTAGCCCCGCCCTCCCCATTTTCTGCTGTGTTTGAAATAAGGCTACAGATACACAAACAAAACAGTTTAAGAGGATAAGGGTCTCAAATTATGCTTGTCAGGTCAAATAATGCAGGTCAGTTATAATAAATTCAACAAAATTCAAATTAAAAACTGTCACCATCGTTTACTCTTTCTCGTGTTGTTCAGAACATGTATAATTTATCTTTCCATTGAACATAAATATCTTTTAATAACTTTTTGAGGCTCTAAAATTTTTCACCAAAATGTTCTGAAAGCTGTATATGACTAAAGGCTGATTTTTACTTCTGCGTCGTGGCCGTCGCTGACGCGCAATTCTCAAAAAATGTAAATACACGTTACATTGATGCATAGTGCAAGCTCTGTGATAGGTTGGCTTGGTAGCACTGACGAGTGTGGGCGGGACCGAGAGCCGTGCGAGACCGTTGGAGCGAGTGTTTACAAGTGTCGAGTCCCGTTAAGGAGCTCCAGATGATAAGTTTTGTTTTGTGTTTACCTTATGGTTAAAGTTGTTGCACGCCCGCCAGTTCCTGCCTCAAAATGAGTGAGTTTGAGCCACTTGTACATTAAGGAAGCATTCGGAAAAAACAAAACACCAGCGAAGAAACTCGACACAGAGGAACATAAACACCTCACTGCCCACTAGTGTTTCGGAAGTGTTATTGCAGAGGAACACAATCAGCACGCAGGAGTATAAATGCACGGCAACGCACAAGGCATGTACCGTGGGTCACGGTGATCACTCGACGCAGAAGTATAAACCAGGCTTAACCGAGTATTTATATGTCATATTTCCAACTCAGAGAATCTGAAAGAATTGAAGATATATGCAGAATTTAATTATATTTAATGAGCTAGTTGTGAAGTCAATGACTGCGTTTACATGGACATCTGAGTCAAATTATTTGCCTTAATCTGAATTAGACAATATTATGATTAAGATGTTTACATGAGTTGCTTTTTGAATGTTCCTTTCAAGATCTTGTTTTACATGGTATAACACATAATTCGATTAACGTTGTGGGGTCACCACGCTATCCACGTTTCCTTAGGAATTTCATGTCATTTCAGGCGTTTAATTTTTAATTTGTTGACTTTAACTGCAGTTTGGCAGTTTCACTTTCATTCAGGAACATTTCATTCATGCCCTGGGACAAACTGAGGCATTGGATGAGAGTATGGAGTAAGTACTGGTGGAGCATTGTTTTAATGGAATTTGATTCCCGCACACCAAATGGAAAACAAACCCTGTGCATTTCAATTTGAGTTTGTCTGTGGTCTTTTACTGACTCCGTAGGGGCAGAGAATAGTGTTAAACTATAGTGCAGAGAATAGTTTCAAACTGTAGAAAATATCCTGTCGCAAATCGAGGTAAAAAGTCCTACACTACAGTAATATCTTGATTACGGTGTTTACATGTCTGTACTGCACTTCAATAATGCGACTAAGATAAGAATACTCCACGGGTTTTCATTTGATTTCTGTTTAGATCGCTTATGACTTTAGTCGGATTAAGATAATCAAAAACTGCTGTTACATGGTATACTCTTAATCAGAGTATTGTCTTAATTGTATTAAAATGGGATTATTGGTGTCCATGTAAACATACTCAGTGTGAGCAAGAACAACTTAAAATTTCACAATTTTTTAAGAATTTTTCACAAACCAAAAGAATAAGAATCACATTAAAAATTGTATTTTTTTAGAGCAGAGGTCACCAACAGGTTGCTTGCGAGCTACTAGTGCTACGAGTATTACTAGTAGCTACTTCAGTTTTGATGTTTGTTAATTTGAGAGTTATGACACATTAATTGGCTATAGAACTATATTTTTTGTGCTGACAGCTACAGTATTTAATTATACAAAGTACTTTTTTAATATAAAATAAGTGCATTCTTCAATTCTATTATTTTGTAAAATTGTAAATGGCAACACTAAAAAATCTGGGGTGTGTAACAGTTTGGATTTTTATTGTTAATGTGAGATTTATGATCTATTATATATGATATTTAATCAATTTGAAAGGTTTGGTGACCATGACACGAGTAGCTCTTGGCCACTTTCAGTTTTCAGAAAGTAGCTTGCATCTTAAATAAGCTTGGAGACCCCTGATTAAGAGAATCTATTTGCAGAAAATGACAATAGGCTAAGTACTGTTTTTAGACTTTAAATATTGGGGGAAAAATACATATTTTCATCTATATTTTTTCCACAATTTTAAGGTCTAAAAACATGGAATATTTTATATTGACCTACTGACAATTTTGCAATTACATGCACTAAATTGTTTAAGCTTATTTTAGTCAGAATGCTCCAGCATTTACCTTTCGCCATGGATTAGTGGACAACTACATCCTTAAAGTTCAACACCCTTACCCTAAAACATCAACATACTCCAACACTCCATTTCTAAATGTTCTTTTTTAAATATATGTGTTTGAGTCAAAAAAAAAAGTAAAGAGTAAAGTTGGATTGACATGAGGCTGGGTAAATAATGACAATTATTATTTATGAATAACTAACTGACACAAACCAGTACTCACAATAGTGATAGCTCAAGTTTTAGTATAACTAACTACGTATAAGCAAAGACCATAGAATACACAAGACATGTCACTCATATACTTTAGAACGGGGAAAAGTTTAACTGTCAATATGGTGAATGAAGCCCCGCCTTCTAGTACAGGAGCCAATCAGCGATCGCTATATGGCCAATAAAGCCCGCCTTCTAGTACAGGAGCCAATCAGCGATCGCTATAGAATGACAATTCTCCAGGGGAGGGGCTCGGACCAGACCTGAGTTTCTGCAGATTTTGTGTGATACGAACATTTAAAAAAATGAAACTAAAGAGACAGTTGTTGTTTAACTTTATTGGATATTCGTAATATGAAATGTAATCGTAAGCTTGGCAAGTAGTTTTGGAGAATTTGATGTTTCCCCATTCAGACAGAATGCCCAAGCATACTGCCCGAGAGGCGTTTCAAAGATGGCCGTCGAGTGAAATGACTTGCCTTAAAGGGACTTTGGTATAAGTCTTTCAGCATCCAGCAGCCCAACTCTTTAATCTACGCCATCAACATGCAATAACACAGACCTGCAGTAAACCTCAAAAAGTTGAACTGTAATTTACATTTCCCTACATACAAACAAAGAAATCTCATTATAGTAACATTAACATTATGCTGAACACATTTCTCTGTTTTCCCCTTTTCCCTGGATGTCGTTCAGAATGTCCCAAATGTGCAGATTGCAAGGAATGTTGCTCTGCTTCTTTGTATTAAACACATGTGGGCGACCAGGCTGTTGTGTTTCGCAGAGCATTTCTTCTCAGTGTCATCGAGCACATCTGCAACTCCAGGAAGACATTTATGCATTTCATTTGTAAATGACAGCTGTGATATTTTACTCTCTCTCTACTAGTTTCAAACCCTTTATAAGTTTTGTTCTTCTGTTCAATGCAAATGAAGACATTTTGAAGAATGCTGGAAACCTGTAACCATTGACTTCCATAGTATTTGTATTTAGTACTATGAAAGTCAATGGTTCCAGGTTTCCAGCATTATTTGAGTTCGAAAAATCTTCTTTTGAAATGAGAATTTGAAATGAGTTAAGAGGGAGTAAATAATAGTACATTTTTGGGTGAACTATACCTTTAATCTTTAAAAGAAAATTAATAAATAAATTACAACACATATTTTCACTTTATGTGTTATGTTATTTTTGCATTTTCATTTTTTTAAAAGATTAAGATAAGGCTTAAAAAAGTAATATATTACTTTTTTAATCTTTACTCAACACTATAATATACTTAGATAATAGCTTTTTAAGCTCATTACAAACCTAGAATCCTCTGTACCTGTTAGGTGTGTGGTGAAATCCATCAAGAGAGCTTGTAGACAGCCTGCACGGTTTAGAGAATCCATCCACATAACAGGACTGATTCAACACTCGAGCAGCAGCAGGGTTCACTGTTGTCACACACACACGTTTATTTAAGTGAAACATTTACATTGTTCAGGAAACACAGTACAACAATATCTGCTGAATACATTTAAATGAGTTTAAACCTGTTGTGATATCTGTACAGTAGCATGCTGTACTCACATTAAAAGAAAGCTCTTACCAGCAATCAGCTGCTGTTTAAGCAGGGGTATCTGTTGGTCATGGAGTCGGAGCCTGCGTAAAGCATCGGCCAATGAGGACTTCAGTAGCGTTATTTCATCTTCCTGTGCTTGGAGACGCACCTCCATTGTAGAAAGCTTGTCAGGATACTCTGTGCTGCTTTCAGCTGACACATCATCTAGATGAAAACAACACAGCATAAATACACACACATACCAACAAAAAAAAAAAACACATCTTTCACACTATATTAAAAATGAAATATAAAACATTGATAAATTTGAACACAATGGTCGTCTTCTATCCGGTGAAAAAACGATTCCAGAGAAAAAAACTAAGACAGCATAATGACTTATTTACTAATTTACAACAAAATAAGACAACATTAGTGATGACTTAAGGAGTGTGTGCTTACTATATTAATAAATTCTTACTGGAAATGCCACCAAAAGTGGAAAATACTGGTCAAAAACATACATTTACACACTAATTGACATCCAAGCAGCGATTCGAGACACCATCTTTATTTTATCTCGACTGAATGGAGCGCACAGGATTGTGGGATATCAAAGGCAGCAAAAAATAAATAAAAATCCTCCTGAGACAGGAAGTAAAGCAGAATTTGGTTCAGACGTGCCTTGATATCTTCCCGACTTGGATTGCTGTCTCTGCAGAGTATTCGGATGCAGCACATGCTTGAGATTTATGAAGAGCTAGCATGATTTTATGCTGTTAACATTTTACTTGGATGATTATTTACTGATTTTTCAGTTTTAGTTTAATCACAAAGGTATCATCTCCCCAACATGATCACACTGACCTAACACATGACCCATCGACATGATCTAACACAGAGTAGCATAACTTATCCTAAATGGTAGCCTGTTAGCAGTTTGCTTACGTGCTTCAAACATGATTCATGTCTTTTGACAGGTTGCTTACATGTTTATGATATGATTTAGCCTTTAATCAAGTACAGCATATATTATAATAATATATAATTTACTCAAATACATTAAAATTAAATATTATATATACAGTCACGGCCAAAATTATTCATACGCCTGGCAAATTCTGACTTAAAGTTTGTGTTTAATTGTAAATAGAAGCTGAGAAATATTTTTTTTTCCACAATGATGCCTCTTGTACATCGTTTTATTATCTTTTGGGAGAAGCCTGTGTCATTTCCAGTCTAAAAAGTAACTTTAAGTCAGAATTTGCCAGGGGTGTAAATAATTTCAGGCTTGACTGTATATATAATGTATTTTAGCAAATTGTATATTATTGTAATATAGATAGAATAAACATAAATAATGATAGAAAGTAAGATATCCTAAATGGTCTTAAACTTAAAGGAACGATTTTTATAACATTATAATACAACATTCAATGTGTAAACTGAGTTAAGCTAAGTTACTGAAGTCTGGCAACCCATACTCTGTCCTTCGCATTTAACCCCTCCAAGGTAATACGCAGAAGTGAGCAGTGTATGCACTGCACACAGACACACACATAAACACACACAGAGCATTAAGCGACATGAGTCCTGATTGGGTGAGAACGCTGTTCATTCATTCTTCACACCTAAAACTCCTGCTGCTATGAAAATCAAACCCACAACCTTTGGGTTACAAGTCTAACACTCAAAATGACATGTTGACAAAATATATGATGTTTTAGTTGTTTGTGAACTTTTTATAACCTATAAATAAGCTTCTAAATTACTAAATGAAAAAACAGGACAGCTTCTTGAGGCCTTAAATCTTGGAATGTAATGGAAACAGCATGAGTGTCATTAAGAGTCTTCAGTGAAACTGTAAAAGACTGAATGTTCTGCCCTCTAGGCTTCAGCATACTGAATAAATAGGATTTGTTAGTTGTATTTAAACAGGAATAAATGCTTATTATCTTAGTTACAATAGGCCACACAAAACAAACACACGGGTGCATTTAACGGTTCCTCTATTAACAACACATATCATAAAAGCAGACAGAATGAGAGATAGTTTTATTTTGCTACCAAGCTTTTTGCACATATACAGTGGGGGAAATAAGTATTGAACACGTCACGATTTTTCTCAGAAAACATATTTCTAAAGGTGCCGTTGACTTGAAATTTTCTCCGGATGTTGGCAACAACTAAAGAAATCCATATATGCAAAAAAAAACAAAAACAAATCTAATTAGACTACAAATGAAGTTATGTGTATTAAAATGAAATGACGCAGGGAAAAGTATTGAACACATGAAGAAAGGGAAAAAAGGCTGTGAAAGCCCAGACAGCAGCTGAAATCTCTCAATAGTTCTTTAGCAACCCTCTACCCTTCCTCATTGTAAATTAATATTAGCTGCTTCAGTTCTGCATCTACATTATCAGGACATACCAGGGTGGACATTTCAGCAAGACGATGATCCACAGCCAAGAAAACTCTCAAATGCTTTCAGATAAAGAAGATCAAGCTGTAGAATGGCCCAGCCAATTGCCTGGCTTGAATCCAATAGAAAATACTAAATTAAAGATCAGATTTGATAGACGAGACCCTCTGTTGAAAAAAAACTAAAACAAAATCACACCTGAGCAGACTTCATTCTCCATATGAAAGGCGTCTTTAAGCTGCCATCACCAAAAAAAGTATTTTATATAAAGTATTAAATGTATTTCAGTAGTTCAGTACTTTCTCCTTGTGTCATTTCATTGTTATTACACATAACTCATTTTTCAGATTTATTTTTGTTTGTTTTATTTTTATATTTGTGTTGTTTGGGTTTTTCCCAAAACCTGGTTCAATTCCATGTCAACAGCTCCTTTAGAAACGTTATTCCCAGGAAAGCACATGGCGTGTTCAATACTTATTTCCCCCACTGTAGGTTCCTGGTCCAAAATCATTGTCCAACAGCCTTATGTTCACACTTCTACTTCAGTTCCCAGGAAAGAAAAAGAGGAATAAAAGGAAAGAATATGTTTGGTCATGATTCACTTAGCAATCTAACTGTACTTTCTAAGACCGAACCTAAAGAAACGAAACCTTTAAAAGATGTATCATGCATATTGCTAAACAACCCAAAGAAGTAATTCACAAATAAACTCTTTATCAGCTCAATATGAAAATAATTGATCAGCAGATAAACACGGCTGATCCACTTTAGATTGATGCTGCCAACTATAAGGTTTCTGACTGGTGCTTTCCACATATATAAATATAGGCTATTGACTTCCAAATACAGTTATATGGGGCATCTGTAACCTAAACATTTAGGTTGTTTGGCTGAATAGGCTCAATGTATATCCACATGTGCGATGCTATTTTGAACAGTTGAGAATAGCTTATAAAATGTGTAAAGGAGTCAAAACAGCACTGTTTTCTCACACACACACACAGACAGACAGACAGACAGACAGACAGACAGACAGACAGACAGACAGACAGACAGACAGACACACAGACACACAGACACACACACACACACACACACACACACACACACACACACACACACACACACACACACACACACACACACACACACACACACACACAGTCAGAGACAATTTGAACATTTGTACTGAACTGTAATATACAACATCACGATTATAAAAACTGGTTATAAAACCGGTATGCACAGGATTTCGGTCCTTTTCATAGTCGCATCTTGTGAAATCCTGTGGAGTTTGTGGTTTGTTAACATGTCTTTGGTATTGGATGCATATTGAAGTCAAACTGCACCATAATTCACTTGGAGATAGGGCTGCACAATATATCATTTCAGCATCGATTTCGCAATATGCAAATCCACAATAGTCACATCTGCAATGTTTAGTTTTGGTTTAGTCATCCATTAGGAAATTTGAGTGGGGATTATAGTTGACCATGAAGGGATGGTTGAGTCATTGTGAAGTTTAACCATAGTAATAGAGTTAAAGTTTTTCATTTGCATTTGTTTAAGGTCTATGACTGTGAGATTTAAAGTAAAACCATGTGTGTATAATAATTTATAGCATTTGTAGGTTTATCAAAGGTTAATTGTAGTTATTTCGTTTATACAATGTAGTGATATTTATTTACAACTGATTAATTCATTTCTGTACCTGAAGAGTTAGACTCTCCAGAAAACCAGAAAACTTTTTCTGTTTGATTTATGCAGATTATTTATTCTACAATATCATCCCTGTCTAAACCGAAGCTGGGCGAAACAGTGGCACAGTAGGTAGTGCTGTCACCTCACAGCAAGAAGGTCGCTGGTTCGAGCCTCGGCTGGGTCAGTTGGCGTTTATGTGTGGAGTTTGCATGTTCTCCCTGCGTTCGCGTGGGTTTCCTCCGAGTGCTCCGGTTTCCCCCACAGTCCAAAGACATGCGGTACAGGTGAATTGGGTGAGCTAAATTGTCCGTAGTGTATGAGTGTGGGTGGGTGGGTATGGATGTTTCCCAGAGATGGGTTGCGGCTGGAAGGGCATCCGCTGCGTAAAACAAGTGCTGGATAAGTTGGCGATTCATTCCGCTGTGGCGACCCCGGATTATTAAAGGGACGAAGCCGAAAAGAAAATGAATGAATAAACCGAAGCTTATTGTACCTGGACAAACTATATATAATATGCATATATCATGTATCTCTTTCAAGTGTGAACACAAGAAGTGGGGTTACAGTTAGGAGGTTTTAAAAAATAAACAGTGCCAGATATCAAATACTGTGTAAAATAATGTTTTTCAGCAAGTTCTTGTATTACATTTTACATTATATTAACACTAAGGCTGCACGATACTTACAAAATATGTAATATGCAATACTCTTGTTGAGTATTGCATTAATGGTATTTCTTGAGATATAACATTGTAGGGCTGCACAATACATTGTTTCAGCATGGATAGTCACATTGTAGGATATGCAATGTTAAGTTAGGATTAGTTTACCAGCACAAAAGTTGAAAATACATGAGATTTGTGGAGTCATTGCTAAGTATAAATATAACAAACCTTGAAAGTGAAACTTCATCATTTGCATGTGTTTTAAAGGCATTTCAAGAGAGTCTAAAGTATTCTGGCATTAAAAAAAAACATGTAACTTCAATGAATAATAATTTTACTGAATCAATGCCATAAAGACTATTATAAGATATTATTTTACATTTACAACTTTATTCAATTTCTGTACCTGAATACTTTTTGACTCTACAGAAAACCATAAAGCACTGTTTATTTGCCATCTTTCATTGCTTTATTGTAATTATTCTTGCTTGAAATTTGTTTATTATTTTTTTATAAGTGATTCACACCTTTACAAAATCACCCCAACCAATCTAAATAAATGATTTATTTTCAAATAGAGCTATTCAAGCCATCTGGTGAAATTATTTGCATTATTCATCTTGCAATAATATATCACAGAAAAGCAAAATATTGATTTTTCCAATATCGCGCAGCCCTATAACATTGCCTTATACAGAAATTGAATTTTTATGATTTTTATGAATTTTTTACATCTATTTATGTAATGATCATACAAATAAACAGGTAAAGATATTTTCTGATCTAATTAATCTAATTCAGGCTAAAAAAAAAAAACTATGTCAAGGTGCAAACATTTAGAATTCAACACAATATAAATGACTGAAAACCTCAACTAATATTCTGATTCTTATTTGCCGTTAGTCATTTTCCTCGCTTGTCTCCGCTCCAGTAATTAGTATTTATTTTCAGCTTATGGTTGGGCGATGTCAACCAATTCGGCATCGTACGATGTCTAATGTGAAACATCACGATGGACGATGGCATCGTCGTCGTAGGCCGCGGTGAATTAATTATTTATGAATAATAAATTAATTCATAACAGACTAATTATTGGTAGCCTACCGTTTCAACCACCTGACCCGCATGGTCTTTGTTTTACCCATAACCAAATCATAAATAAATAAAGAGAAGTTACACACAAATTACCACCTGTCAATCACTTTTTTCACGGAACTCTGGCATGAATAGGCAGAGTGATCTGTGTTGTTATAATGGCGTCGACAAACTTGGTTGGTAAAAAAAAGTGCACAACCAACAGCAACCAGCCAACAGTATCTGAGGTTTTCGCTAAAATTACTAAGTACAAGCATGAAAGCGAAAGATTGAAGCAGTGTACTGACACTGTGACACGTTACCTGATAGATTCAAAAGACAGAAGAGTCGTTAGATAGAGACAAGATCAATTAAATATCACGTTTTAACAACTATAGTGTGACGCAATCCAGCGGTACATCCTTAATAAACTGTTCGACGTGCACTGCTCTCTGGGGTTTTGTGCTCAAAGCACCCACTCACTGCCTGGAGCTCAGACATGCGCGTATGCTGCAGTGCATGCCAAAGAGAGAGAGTGTGTGTGTGTGTGTGTGTGTGTGGTCACGTGATGTTTATTTTCAGCGATATAGTGTGGATGGAGATCTTTTCAGAAATGCTAGGTGAAACGCCAGTGTGGACGTGGATTGTTTCATTCTAAAATGCCATTTTAAAACTAAGACGTTTTAGTGTAAACGGGGCCTGAGTGTGTATTTTTTGCGAGCAGGTTGCTATTGCGACGGGCAGTGCGGAGAATCGCGACGCCGGCTCAGCATCGTGATGTCCATTGCCCATCGGCGATGACATCGCCTATCGACCAAACCCTTCTAGGTTCACCTTTGAGTTGTTCTAACCTACTGGGTAGCAGGGTATAAAGATAGTAAAGTCCCATCTGATTGGTCAAATCTGGATAAACAACCTATGCATGCAGCACACAAATGCCTTAACACAAACAAAAAAATAATTACATTTCTAGCACCTCTTTGCAATACAGATATTGTATATAATATTATTGTGATAACGGTACTTTTTCAATATATTTTTCTAGCCCTAATATACACTGTATATCAGCACTGAACATTTAAACCAGGAACCCTGATTTAAGAGATACAATAAGATAAACCATACCATTTTAAATCAACAGCAGACTTTTCAATAGAACTTGTAAAGCCTTTCATATATTGTGTCTGGCTGTCAAACTGCATTAAAGTCATATAGTTCACACTGGAGTAGTGCTGATATTCACTCTCTCTCACACACACACACTAGCCTCACCCCTACACACCCAGTTCATGAGGCTTTGATCACCTGAAATTACAGACTAATCTATTTCTCCCGCAAGATTCTTCAAGCCTGAAGCATTTCCTCCTCAGTGATGACTTTGCATTGGATAAATTACACAGAGTTGAGCAACAGTCGAGTACAGTTGAGCCTTTACTGTATAGATTCAATTCAATTCAAGTTTATTTGTAGCGCTTTTCACAATAATTATTGTTTCAAACAAGCCTTACAAAAGATGCACACTATTGCATTACAATCAAAAATGTAGATCAACCAATGGTTTATTCAAGTGGCACGATATACTCTAAAGGAAAGTTGTGGTTCTGATAATCATTAATATCCAAGGTAGCAGAAACTGTTGTTTTTTTTTTAATGCCACAAATAATATTTTGAACTTCCCCCTGTCTGTATTTAAATAAGCAGAAGCAGAAGTGTATTTACGGTAATGCGCAGATGTCAACAAGCCGAGATATTCCACGAGCTTTAAATAGTGGAAAAAAGAAGTTGTCGTTTAATAAAACGGTCTAACTTTTGTCTAAATAAATGACATTAATCATTCCTTTAGGTGAATTTATCAGTACTTCATAGGGCTGTACGATATTGGAAAAAAATCTGACTTTTTTGACTAAAACATTTTTAGAGAAGTGAATTAAGCATAACATATAATAAACAAATTACAAACATGGACAAAAGCACAGATAAAAGTAAATAAATAGTGCATTATGGTCTTCTAGAGAGTCTAGAGGTTTTATATAGTCTTTAGTATAGTAATGTGAAGTGACGATGGACAAGGGAGTGTGGATCTAAACGCAGGTTTATTGAACAGAGAATGGTCAGGCAAGCAACAGTCAACACAGGAGCAAACAGATGTACACGGGCAATCCAGAGTCGTGGTCGATAAACAGGCAGATGGTCAAAAAGGCAGGCAGCAGACAGGAAAAACAAACAAAACAAAGCAAGGTTCAAATGCAGAAGGCAAGGAAAATGTGTCATAATGTTCACTAACAGTATAACAAGACTCAGTAACACTAGCTATGTTTCCATCCAAAAAATGCGAATGAACTTTGTGCGCAAAACTAGATTATCGCATAAAAGACGCGTTTCCATCCAACAACTCAAAGCGAACAAAATCGTCTCTTCCTGATTATCTGGCGCCAATATCAACAGTAAAAACAGAATTTGCTGCAGTAGGAGAAGCTGCGTCAAACTTTTCTTTATGTAATAAATGACTTGCACCTCAAAAGGCAATCCTGACACGAAGTTAACGCGCGGTGGTGTTTGAAGGCGTCAGATGCGGAGCACAGACACTCTTGATTCTGGAGGTCATTAATAATATAATAACACTAATACTGAGATGGTTAGGGCGTTTTAAAATGACCAAAACAACATTTCAGATGTTTTACAATGTGCTCAGCCTGCTGGTTTGTCCATTTGCACACGTTTTTATCATCACATGATCTTTTATAACAAAATCACATGACCTTTTTTTAATGGGCATATTGGAATTTATGAGGTAAAAGTGTTTCCATCGTAGTTTATGCGCATATTTTCTTATCGAATAAGAAGTTTATCCTACTCAGTTATGCGCATAAATGCGCAACCGTTATGCGCAACCGTTTTTTATGCGCATATCCAAAATTCGCATAAAATTAGGTGGATGGAAACAACTAATGTGTGTGTTTGTGATGTGTTTACAGTCCTTGTAATCAGTCTTTGAGCAGCATCAGCTGTGTGAGTCTAATCAATGGAGACTTGGAGCAGGTGTATGTGTTGCATGACAGGACTTGTAGTTAATTTGAGACAGGATTGTAGTCCATGTAAATGTGAATGTTCTCCAACGATCTATGAAGATAAAATTAACCTGACTCAACATTGATGTGACTATTTTGAATGCGCATATTGTCACTTCGGTGTAGAAATTATATATAGTTCAGCCCTAGTCATTTATGGAATGTTTTTAAAAATATTTTTTTAAATGTCATTTAAGTTCTATGAGTATACATATGTTTTGTTCCCTGACTTTTTACTACTCTCTATTTTCAACTTTTATTTCATTTTCTAATAATAACGCTGTTATCTATCATTTATTCTGTCTACTTATACGTGTTTGTAGCCCAACTACAAAAGCCTATTTTCAAGCCTATTTGTTAAAAATTATTCTACATATATAAATATATACACACAAAATATGCTAATTATGTTAGACTGAATTGTCATATTTACATATTGCTGTTCTTTTATTGCTTTAATTACTTCTATTGTCCTTATTTGTAAGTAGTTTTGGGTATAACAAACAGTCTGCAAAAGTATTTCATACTTTTAAATTGGTACCTTTTAAATAATTTTTAAACACTTGTAAATGTATTCCTTTGTTGGCATTACTCCAGTTTTCAGAGTCACATGACAAAAATATACTGTAGAGTTGCACAATATAGTATATCGCTTCAGTATTGATATTGCGGTTTGTGCAAAGTAACTGCAATATTTACTTTAATCTAATGGTGTGCAAGATTTTTACTGGGATTTTATTATTATTTGTTTATTTTTTTATGCCACAGAGGAATGAACCGCCAACTATTCCAGCATGTTTTACGCAGCTGATGCCCTTCCAGCCGCAACCCAGTACTAGGAAACACACATACACACTCATTTACACACACACTCATACACTAAGGCCAATTTAGTTTATTCAATTCACCTAGAGCGCATGTCTTTGAACTGTGGAGGAAACCGGAGCATCCGGAGGAAACCCACGCGAACTAGGCTTGCCACGATAGACGGTGTTGACGGTGTTACCGGTTTTAAGACGCAACACCGGTGACATCACTTTTTCACCGTGACACCGTGCCCTCATTTTTTTAAGTATTCCTTTTTTAATTCAATATTTATTTAAATTAAATGGAAAATATAATTCCAAATAATTTACTTAAGACGATAGCATGCAGTAGGCTGTAGTTAAAATCTGAACATAGCTACAATGCTTCATATTTCATTTATCATGTGAGGAGAACAAGATGAGTCGAATTTACAGAAAAAGAATGGCGGACGATTTAGTGTCAAAACGCAAAGCAAAAGCGCCTCATTTAAAAAATCCCGCGACCATCATCTCACAGTGTTTAGTGATAAATAATCTTATTTTTTATTAAACTGAAAGTGATTGCTGCGCCACTGACAAGCCAACTGCAGAGAAACAAAGCAACCTCGCCGCAACCGCAGTGATCACTTTTTCCGAAGTTCATCTGTTCTTTTGTGCACTTGATTATTATGAGTTTAATGTTAAAAAAAATCAATAATGAAAAGGCCGACAAGAGTGTATCCTGTGTGTGTGCGCGCGTCTTCACTGAAGTCTCTCTCTCCCAAAACCGAAAGTTGCGTCTGTCTGGCAATATTTCAGCTTTTAATCGAATGAAAAGTTAATTTAGATGAGCCTATATTAAAACTTGCAGTAAAGTAAATGTGACGTGCGGCCACACATCGAAACTGAGGTGTGATCTCATCTCTCTCTCTTGCTGTCATCCATGATAGACGACAAACAAGTCAAGTCGCCTAATAATTATATTAATTTTAATAAAATGTAAACCAAAATAAACAATTCATTGCATTTTTCGTTTGATAAAAAATATACGAAAACGAAAAAAATCAAAGGATGGCTAGTTTGTATTCATGTGTTTTAATATTAATGAAAATATGCTTAGCCTATTTAAGCGTGGTTATATACACTGCAAGCCATTGAAAAAAAATATTTTACTGTGTACTGAGTTATAATGTATATTTTACAATAAAAACTAAATGTAGCATGTGTCGCTGTCATTTAAAACACGCAATTCATAACACACCCCACCAGAGCTATCTATAGTCTATCTGTAAACTTACAGGGAGGTGTTGGCCAAAAGTCATAGCTACTGCGCACCACGTTATTGAACTCCAATATCTCTGAGGGAGACGCGCGCGGTGACCGCGCAGTGATGTTCAGCTCTGATGAGGCACTTTTATTTAGACTGTAGTAGATTTTTTACATAATGTTCCATTACTTAAAATTTCTTTCATTTTTTTTTATTCATAGTTTATATATAAATTGAGTGCTAGCTTGTTTAGCTGTGATCATTATGCAAGGATCATATTTCATTTTCGGTTTATTCTTCAGTAACCTATAGATTCGTTAATAATGTATTTTATAAACGGATTGTTTATAAGGACTAAGCTATTAATATATAATACATTAGGCTAAATAATACATAAGACATTGAAGTCAGCTAGGACAGCAAAAGACAACTAAAGTAGGTTCCCTCTGTTGGCAAAGGTAACCAAAAAGTATCTTTGCGTGTGCGCAACAAGCTGCGCACCCGAGAGAGTGTTCAACACGATGGGGAACATAGTGTGCCTCAAGATCCCATCAGAGATGGTCAACATGGGTTTCCTGGCAAAGACCATGTAGACTGCACTGTTAATAAAAAATGCAGTGTTTTTGTTTATTTTATTTTTTTTAAAGACTGCCGACCTGTCATTTTTGTAGCCTAATGTCATTTGGAAGTTTTTTTATATTTGTTTCTTGTTCATTCCTTTAATCTTATTTAAACTTTGTGCTATTTAATCACTTATCTTTTTATTTTATTTTCTTATTCGTTTTAAAAATATTCTAACATAAGTAATAAACGTTCTATGGTTGTTATTTGTTTGGTTCCAATTTTCAGTTTTTTTTTCAGCCTGTAGCATTGTTGTTGTTTTTTTCATTATGTTAATAAAAGTTCTGTGTTTAATAACAGTGATTTTTGTAGTTTGACGCGAGTTGCCAATTCCCGAAAACTGAAAGTGAAAGTATAATACGCACGCATTTATAAGCTATTTAAAAGCAGAAAAAAAGAGGAAAAGGGGAAACGCCCACCCCCACGGTGATACCGGTATTACCGGTGTTGTCACATGTCGATTAACCGGTGGGGAAATTTCCTCATCGTCACAACCCTAACGCGAACACGGGGAGAACATGCAAACTTCACAGACAAACGCCAACTGGCCCAGCCAGGGCTCGAACCAGTGACCTTCTTGCTGTGAGGCGACAGTGCTAACCACTGAGCCACCAACATCCATTCAGCATCAATATTGGCATTTTTTCTTAAATTTAACTTTACATCTAATGAAGAATTTTATTGGGACGTGTTTTACTTTAAGGCCTGTGACAGTAAGATTTCAGATGAATTTAAACCATTTGGGCACAATAAATTCTAAAGTTTGCCACTTTAACAAAGATTAACTGTGTGAAATTATATAAAATAAAGACTATGCAGTGTTATTTTAGATTTGATAACTGAATTTCTGTACTTCCATACTGCTGACGTTGAAACCGGAAACCATAAAGCATTGTTCATTTAATTTTTATGTTTGTTCAATTGTTTTCATCCGTGCTTTAATTTGTTTATTTTATTTAGTATATTTAGTATACTTTATGCAGATGCACTCTCGTTTAAACTCATCCCAATCAATGTAAAATGATCAAATCTATGCAAAATACTGTAGAGTTATCTTATGAAATGATATTGATATCGCAATGTATCACAGAAAAACTAAATATTGCAATGTCATTTTTTTCCAATATCGTGCAGCCCTAATATGGTGATTTCAATTTAAATAAATATTTCCTATTATTATCAATATTTAAAACAGCTGTTGCTACATTTTATTGGAAAGTAAATAAATGATCAAAATAAAATAAAAATGAATACTTTTATTAATTAAAGACATGTAAAATTGACCAAAAGTGAGAATGACTTGTCATTGAATGTTATCACGGATTACCATTTCAAATAAACAATGTTCCTTTAAACTCTCCACTCAACTGTATTCTGCAAACTGTGATTAATAACACTCCTTTGACAATAAAACAAAATTACTGTCTGGCACGATATAAACCGGTTTTAGCCAATTATTAATTTAGCTCTTCCAAAGCAAGGCCAGAAATGACCCATTTTATTCACGCAGCCTGCGAACGATTGGCTCAAGTTCTTTGAAATGCAGCAGGAAGTGCGCACAACCAACGTCCAGACTTCCTGAACCACAATGTTATGCTCTTTCAGACAAAAAACCAGCCCTAAAGTCACACGCAGAACTTTATTTCTCCATCTCACACACAGACAGTCATAAACAGAGCAATTCAACGCCTCTGGACTAGAACTGTGACTCCTCTGCACTCTTCCCACAATGGCTTCATTGAAGATTTGGGACGCTCTCATCCAGCTAACATGTTTTTCGCTTTCACAAGACCGACCGGCGTCCAAAACCACAAATACACCAAGCAGATTTAAACAGGGCTAAAGTGCAACGAGTGCACAGCGGCCACAAATATGGACTGAAAGTGAATCTACTGTAAGGACCTGAGATTCATGATGAGATACGAGCGCTACAAATCATTCAACAGCGCTGTTTGCATTAAATAACTCTCATTTATGACTGCAGATGGTGGTGAGTCACATTTGCGGGAAAGAGTAAGAACGTTTGGCTTAAAGTGATAGTTCAGCCAAAAAATTAAGTGCTGTCATTATTTACTCACTTTTATAGTGCTGTTTAATGATTAATCGCAACCAATCACATGCAAAAGAAACGTTTGCATTTACATAATTTTGTGTGTACGGCCACGGTGTATATTTATTATGTATATATAAATCCAAACATCCATGTTTGTACAGTATATATTCATTTTCCTTCGCTTAGTCCCTTATTTATCAGGGGTTGTCACAGCAGAATGAACCGCCAACTATTCTGGGACATGAAACACCCATACACTCTCACACTCATACACTACGGCCAATTTAGTTCATCCAATTCATTCATACCGCATGTCTTTGGACTGTGGGGGAAACCGGAGCACCCGGAGGAAATCGACACTAACACGAGAAGAACAACATGCAAAACTCCACACAGAAATGGCACCTGACCCAGCTGAGACTCGAATCAGCGACCTTCTTGCTGTGTGGTGACAATGCTGCCCGTATGTATATTTGCAAATGAATAAATGTATTGGAAATGTCTGTTTACATTTATATATGAAATATAACAAAATTATATATATGTTATAAATATATTAAAATATTTATTTTAAAGTAGATGTGCGCATTTATATATATATATATATATATATATATATATATACATACACACACACATACACACACACACAACAAATATACACATTAAACGTACACAATACATACATTCAGTTGCAATCAGAATTATTAAACCCTCTTTGAATTTTTTTTTCTTTTTAAAATATTTCCCAAATGATGTTTAACAGAGCAAGGAAATTTTCACAGTAAGTCTGATAATATTTTTTCTTCTGGAGAAAGTCTTATTTGTTTTATTTCGGCTAGAATAAAAGCAGTTTTTCATTTTTTAAAACCCATTTTAAGGTCAAAATTATTAGCCCCTTTAAGCTATATATTTTTTCAATAGTCTACAGAACAAACCATCGTTATACAATAACTTGTCTAATTACCCTAACCTGCCTAGTTAACCTAATTAACCTAGTTAAGCCTTTAAATGTCACTTTAAGCTGTATAGAAGTGTCTTGAAAAATATCTAGTAAAATATTATTTACTGTCATCATGACAAAGATTAAATAAATCAGTTATTAGAGATAAGTTATTAAAACTATTATGTTTAGAAATGTGTTGAAAAATTTTTCTCTCCGTTAAACAGAAATTGAGGAAAAAAATAAACAGGGGGGCTAATAAATCAGGGGGTTGAATAATTCTGATTGCAACTGTACATACATACAATACATACATATACAGTTGAAGTCAGAATTATTAAACCCCCTTTGAATTTTTTTTTCTTTTTTAAATATTTCCCAAATGATGTTTAACAGAGCAAGGAAATTTTCACAGTATGTTTGATAATATTTTTTCTTCTGGAGAAAGTCTTATTTGTTTTATTTTGGCTAGAATAAAAGCAGTTTTTAATTTTATTTAAACACCATTTTAGTCAAATATTATTTACTGTCATCATGGCAAAGATAAAATAAACCAGTGATTAGAAATGAGTTATTGAAACTATTATGATTAGAAATGTGTTGTAAATCTTCTCTCCATTAAACAGAAATTGAAGAAAAAATAAACAGGGGGGGGTAATAATTCTGACTTTAACTGTATTATGTAAATATAATCTTTTATTTCATTCTCGATTAGTCACGATTAATAGAGCATATTCAGAAGGACTTTTAATTTTCAGTAACCCAGTTACAGTTGCATCGCTTCTGATGAACTGTATGCTGTTACAAAATCGCCGCGCTTAAGATCTGTTGTCTTTAAAAATCAATAATCTTCACTGCCTGACTGATATACGATACAAAGTGGGTCTCAGAATGTACAAAAAGCACTGCATTAAATGACGTTTTTTTTCTGCACCATGTCTTTAAAATATGAACATTTGTTGTACCACAATATTTTCAGTAGAGTTTCTGCGCTCGCCTGCTGATCCTAAAGGCACGTGTGCGTAAACAGAATTTGATCTCGTTTTACACTTGAACAACTAAATGAATGCTTAAGTGTATTTAAAAGATTATATTTTAATTACATTACAACATCGGTGCTGTACAAGAAACCATGTAAAATTGAAAAAAGTCACATTAACCGTTCACCGGTAGTTTATCGGTAGGGGAAACACTAGCTGTGCATATACCCTAACAGCACTACCATTTAACATATTATATATTTATAGTAATTTCTTTTATAATTTATATGAGTGCAATATTACACACCATTACTGGGATGCAGACAGAAAAATGAACAGCACTGAGAGAAAGCACAATGATTAAATTATTTTTATGTTGAACTTCCATTAGTTTTATTAAAGTGTTTTAATTATATATATTATATATAATTATATTATATATATATATATATATATATATATATATATATTATATTTCTACTTTTTTAATTAAACATTTGCCCTGAAGTTCTAAATAAACTGAGAAATATGATCACATTTTCTGAATATGTACTTTAAAATGTAAAAAAGAAATAGCCCCTTACATGTGGTCAATGTATGTAAGCTATTAATTGATTAAAATCACAGAAATGGTACTATATTGTGATAACCAGTTTAGCGTTATCAGGATATGACATGACTTATAGCGTGATATGAAGTTTTTGTCACATCGCACAAAGCATAGGTTAGAATAAGTATGTGATAATACATCATATTATGGCATGCTGAATGATAACGCAATATTATTTCACCCAAATTCTGAGATTTAGAAAAAAAAATAAAAGTAGAAACATAAAAGTACACTTCATTTGAAATTAACATATAAAATCAGTTTTGTACATTTAATTTGATGCAAACATCCTTTATTCTATTAAAACAGTATATTTCTAAAAGATTTCACATTACTAAAGGGTTAACAAATGGTCTTATACTAAACTACCAATGGTTGCCAATCACAAGGCTGCATGGTCGATTTAGATTTTTCAAAGTTTCCCACACACACGCACACGCACACACACACACACGCACACGCACACACACACACACACACACACACACACACACACACACACACACACACACACACACACACACACACAAATGAGCTTTGGCAAATAGATCTACAGTATATTTACATTAAAATCAACCTCTGGCTGAACTCCATGTGGGCCGACAGTTTCTTAAGAGCTAAAAGACAGGCAGATACATGCACATGAAAGAGTCAAACCATGTTTAAGATCCTAAAGATGTTAGCAAACTATGTTCATGATAAAACAAAACAACAGAGATAGCTGAATTGGAGATATTCCAGGATCCCATAACTAGTCATTCCATTCTGATACTGAATCCGTTTTTATACGCTAAAGTATTTTCTTTAATAAAAACAACATAAATTACACAATGGTTTATAAGTGAACTAGTATTGAATCCAGTTTATTGAGGCACACTTTTAAAAAAAGTGAAAAATTTATTATAAAATGTATTTTATATTCAGATTTAATATAGAGCAGTTAATTGGGCTGGGTATTGTTTATCAATACTTGGTGCCTAAACTGTGTTTGAACTGGGACTTGTTTAAAAGAGACAAAAAAAAAACTGTATTAGATGATATAAAAGAGTGGCTTATTTTATTAAACGATTTTTTTTAAATTGAGACATATATTAAGTTTAAAGTACAAGTATAAAAATATAAGTCAATATAAAACATAACAAATCTAAATAACACATTCACAAAACTTAGTCCATCTTACCAAACAACAATATTTCAACACTAAAAAACAGTCACAGGACTACTACAGCAAAGTAGTGGGAATTCCTGTTTTGCTAGCAAAACTTCTTGTTTAGCTTAAAGCTTTAAGTTTTATCTCGAGGTCAAACTTAGTAATAAAAATAAACGGTTCAAAGGATATGTGTGAGCTGCTCATGCATCATACGCGTGGAAACATGCTGCACACATACACTAGGCAGGTTTAATAATGAGTACAAATTGCAGTTACATTACTCGCATTGCTGATTTTAAAATGTAGGCAATTGATTTCTTTACTTAAAGAAACACCTTTTTAATCCTCTCCTATTATTTTAATAAACAGCTAAAGCATTTCAGTTGCAACAAAATCTGTGTTCTGAATCAGTCCAAGTAAATATTGGTTACATAAGTACAGGTGCCAATAAATGTTTTTATACCAGCACTACCAATTAGGGTAGTCACAATAATGGAATTCGGTACCTTTCAGTACTGAAATTTAAAAAAATCATTTCGCGTCCTTTCCCGCAAACATTTGAGCGCTGTTGACGCCATTGTGGTGACGTGCTCAACAGAAATGACTGTGATTGGCCGTAAAGGTCCTCAGTTCACCAAACTCACCGCTGTTTACTAAGTGTAGCCACAGATACAGGGACACTGAAGCGTTTTAAAGTCACGTAGATCAGCTGATTTGTCTATAAGTTGACACACGAACGATCTGCTGATGAATCACGTTTTTTTTCAAATGAAGGAAGAGCATGTATGGAGACGCAGACGCGTTAAACAACAACAACAACAACAACAACAACAACAACAACAACAGAAGAAACATGGAGGAGGAAAGTGGTCAGTCACCACAATTTGCTCCCACCAGACCTGAGATCCCTCTCGTACTCACAATTTTCTCTGAATGGTGGAGGACACCATATATAAACCAAAGGCGCAAGCTGCGATGACAGCCCTTTCCATCCGTCTCCACCTAAAAATCATTTTAAAATTTCGAAGAGCTAAAAGCAAGACAATTTCTTCCATTGTGGCTAGTGTGGCGCATGCTAGAACCCGCCTTTACGCATACGTGACATCATAAATTGTATGGCAAGTGTAAACACATGAATCGGATATGGGTCACAGTTAAAAGAATGTGTAAACGGACAGGCAAAGAAATCAGATATAGGCAACAAACTGGAATTGGGCATCAAGACTTGACAGTGTAAACATGACCTAAATGTTCATCTTGCTAAGCATGCGCAGAATTTCTTCACTTTGAAGAAATTTCTTAATTTTGAAGAAATTCTGGCCTATAATCTGCAATTTTTCTTAAAGCAAATTTTAGCCAGATTTAAAATGCTACTTGAGTGCAAATACTGTGGTGTGTACGCATCAAGTCTAATTTGTGTTTTTTTTCTTTTAAAATATGGGTCTCCAGTTCCCTCCACTTAATATAAGCCTTTACTGTAAAAACAAATGTTGTAAAGGTTAACAGTGTGTTCTGCAAAGCTCAGTGCATACGCTACAGTGCCAAAACTCTATTCGCCGCTCTCGCTACTGTAAAATGGGCACAGGCACAAAAATAATTAGCAAGGCTTAAAAACAGTCCTAGATTCCATCATTAAGACCACCTATGTTCTCTCTGTGGTAGATTCAATGCAGTTAGAGAACAAAGGGTCTGAGTTGCCAAGTACATTGTGTGTCAGCACAGCGAACTGCAGTGTAACACAATATGACCCAACTGGTTTGGACCGATATCAAAAGAAAGGAACAAAGAAGTGCTTATTTTTTGTAAGTTCTTCATTTTAGCTTTGTGCGGGAATTAGACAGATCCAATTCAGATGCCCACTATACATATCCAAGGTTACATAACACACCATATTGTCTAAACACCTGTTTGAATGAGAAAAACCAAATGGTTTATAATGAAAGACAGATGGCTGAGGAATCCAATCTTTCCACATTAAATTAATCCGATCAGCCTTTTGATCTGTCAAGTTCCCACATATTCTGATTGGTGTAGATCTTCATAACTGCATCTAGTTTAACAGTACAGTATAGATGAGTGCTGTCACAGTAACTAAATTTTAGTAGTCAGTATAAATACCAATTAAATTGATAAATACTGGTAAAAGTTTATTTCTTTTTTATAAAAACAAAACGTTACTAAATTAATTTAGTTAGAAATATTAATAGCATTAATAATTAAGTCAATAATATAGTATGTATCCTTCCAAGTAATACGTACAAATATTAAATTAACTAAAGGTAACATGATCAACAGCATGTCTATTGCATTTAATCAAGTGAGAAACACTCATTATTAATTTATTAATTTTCTTTTGGGTTTAGTCCCTTTATTAATCTGGGGTCGCCACAGCGGAATGAACCGCCAACTTATCCAGCATATGTTTTAGATTAGATTAGATTCAACTTTATTGTCATTACACATGTACAAGTACAAGGAAACGAAATGCAGTTTAGGTCTAACCAGGAGTGCAATAGCAGCAAGTGCAGGATACAGGTCTAAGTTATAAAGTGCAGTTATAGAAAAACTATGGTGATATTTACAGATGGATGTACTATGAACATTATATACAGGTTGGGTTAGCTATGAACACAGATTTACAATAGATGGATATATCTACAGGTTGCTATTAATAATCAGAAGTGTGCAGATAGATAAAAATAATTACAAATGTATATGTATAGTGGGTGTGTACATAATTACAAATGTAAATGTGCAGTGGGTATGTAAATTTCAAATAAATAAATCCGTGCAATGTAGTGCAATGAATATGTGCAATTTTTAAATGTGCAAATGTTAAATAGTGCTGTGATTATGAGGAGTATAAGTTATGAGGAGAGTGGGGGTGTATCAGGGGGGCAAAAGAGTCAGTGGGGGGCAGAGTTCAAAAGGGAGACAGCTCTGGGGAAGAAGCTGTTCCTTAGTCTACTGGTTTTTGTCCGGGGGAGCCTGAAGCGCCTGCCGGAAGGCAGGAGAGAAAACAGTCTGTGAGCAGGATGAGAGGAATCTTTAAGAATACTGCGTGCTCGGCGCAGACAGTGTTTACTCTGGATGTCCTCTATGGCTGGCAGTGTGGTCCCTGTGATGCGTTGGGCAGTTTTCACCACCCGCTGCAGTGCCTTGAGCTCAGCAACAGAGCAGCTTCCATACCAGACTGTGACGCAGTTGGTCAGAATGCTTTCTATTGTGCAGCGGTAGAAGTTCACCAAGACGGCTGATGACAGGTGATTCTTCTTAAGCTGCCTTAAGAAAAATAGGCGCTGGTGAGCTTTCTTGACCAGGCTGGAGGTGTTGGTGGTCCAGGAAAGGTCCTTTGAGATGTGGGTCCCCAGGAACTTGAAGGATGAGACAGGCTCGACGGCCATCCCATTGATGTGGCTGGAATCATGTGAGCCTGTTCGTCCCTTCCTGAAGTCCACAATGAGCTCCTTGGTCTTGTCGGTGTTAAGGAGCAGATTATTGTCGGTGCACCAAGTGGCCAGATGCTGTATCTCCTCCCTGTAGGCAGTCTCATCATTGTTGCTGATTAGACCAATCACTGTGGTGTCATCTGCAAATTTGATGATGGTGTTAGAACTGTTTACAGGCCTACAGTCGATGGTAAAAAGGGAGTAGAGGAAGGGGCTCAGCACACAGCCCTGTGGTACACCAGTGTTGAGTGTGATGGTGGCGGAGCAGATGTGGCCTGATCTAACATTCTGAGGTCTGTTAGTCAGAAAGTCCATAACCCAGTTGCAGAGAGACGTGTCGATATCCAGGTCTCCAAGTTTGATCATTAACTTAGAGGGTATGACAGTGTTAAATGCTGAGCTGAAGTCAACAAACAGCATTCGTGCATAAGTGTTTTTATTGTCCAGGTGTGTGAGTACAGAGTGCAGTGCTATGGAGACTGCATCTTCTGTGCTCCTGTTGCCACGGTAAGCAAACTGATGTGGGTCCAGTGTGGATGGCAGAGAGTCTTTAAGATGTGCCAGGACCAACCGCTCGAAGCACTTCATGATGATGGGTGTGAGTGCTACAGGGCGGTAGCCATTCAGGCATGTTGGGCTGGAGTGTTTCGGCACTTTTTTACGTAGCGGATGCCCCTCCAGCTGCAACCCATCACTGGGAAACATCCATACACACTCATTCACACACACACACACACACGCACACACACTACATTTTTAGCTTACCCAATTCACCTATATCGCATGTCTTCGGACTTGTGGGGGAAACCGAAGCACCCGGAGGAAACCCACGCCAACACGGGAAGAACATGCAAACTCCACACAGAAATGCCAACTGACCCAGCTGAGGCTCGAACCAGCAACCTTCATGCTGTGAGGCGATCGTGCCACTGTGATGCCAACACTCATTATAATTTTATTAAATTAGAGTTTTTACTTTTATATATATTCCTAAATAGTAGATCACAAGAATACCTCACTATAATATTATTATAATTGAGTATTCTTCTAATTATTGAAAAGCAATTTCTTCTGATCGTAAAAATGCTCTGACATGTGGCCCAAAAACAGAAATGTGAAGTTTCTAGTGAGTCTAAAGACCTTGATTAGCTTATCATGTGTGTTTTATTAGGATTGGGCTCAGTGGTGTGTAATAATGAATTACAAATAACTAAATTACTGTGAATGAGTAGTTTTTCTCAGGAATCGTACACTACCATCAATAAGTTAAAAAAAAAATTATAATTTTAATTGAGTGCATTTGTATGCCGAGTTCACACGAGACGTGGATGAAGCATCAAGTGAATAGACATCCTGCGATGCAATAAGCGCTTATGAGGTGGTGCGAATGACGCAATTTGCATGAATGAAGCAGCGCGAGTTTTGAATAAATTGCTTGAGTTGGAAAATTTGAACTTTAGCACACATTCACGCTGCGTTAACCAATCAGGATCTTTCTCTTGTAGGGGCATGATTATGACGTAGTGCCTGTTGTTGGTGTCCCAAGGGGAAATCCTCATGCCGACACTGGACAACAGTTCATCAAACTGGGCTTGGCTCAGTCTGAAGTACCGCTAAAAGCTTCCATAATCCAGGTATAGTTTCTGGAGGAGTTTATGAACTCACAGAGCTGGGTGCACCTCTGAAAGGATCGAACGAATATACAGTTGAAGTCAGAATTATTAGCCCCCTATTTGTTTTTTTCCCCAATTTCTGTTTAACAGAGAGAAGATTTTTTTCAACACATTTCTAAACATAATAGTTTTAATAACTCATTTCTTATAATTGATTTATTTTATCTTTGCCATGATGACAGTAAATAATATTTGACTAGATATTTTTCAAGACACTTCTATACAGCTTAAAATTACATTTAAAGGCTTATCTAAGTTAATTAGGTTAACTAGGCAGGTTAGGGTTATTAGGCAAGTTATTGTATAACGTTCCGTAGACAACCGAAGAAAAATATAGCTTAAAGGGACTAATAATTTTGTAATAAAATGGTGATTAAAAAATAAAAAACTGCTTTTATTCTAGCCGTAAAAAACAAATACGACTTTCTCCAGAAGAAAAAATATTATCAGACATACTGTGAAAATTGGGCGACGCAGTAGCGCCGTAGGTAGTGCTGTTGCCTCACAGCAAGAAGTTCGCTGGTTTGAGCCTCGGCTGGGTCAGTTGGCGTTTCTGTGTGGAGTTTGCATGTTCTCCCTGCGTTCGCGTGGGTTTCCTCCGGGTGCTCCAGTTTCCATCACAGTCCAAAGACATGCGGTACAGGTAAATTGGGTAGGCTAAATTGTTCGTAGTGTATGAGTGTGAATGAGTGTGTGTGGATGTTTCCCAGGGATGGGTTGCGGCTGAAAGGGCATCCGCTGCGTAAAAACGTGCTGGATAAGTTGGCTGTTCATTCCGCTGTGGCAACCCCGGATTAATAAAGGGACTAAGCCGAAAAGAAAATGAATGAATACTGTGAAAATTTCCTTGCTCTGTTAAACATAATTTGGGAAATATTTAAAAGAGAAAAAAATAATTCAAAGGGGGTCGAATAATTATGACTTCAACTGTATGCTGTTTATCAGCCTTCCTAAAGCACATAAACAACATTTGTTGCTCTCAATAAAATCCATGTTAGACAATTAGCAACAAAGCTAGAGTCACCGGGCAGACAAAAGCCCTGCCCATGACACAAATCTGCGTCTATTGTGAAGTAAATTTCAAGCGCAGATGAAGCGAATTTGACGCGTGAATGAAGCGAGTAAACTCAAAATGTTCACGCGTCTATTTACACGTGAATAGCACGATTCATTCGAGCGTGCCGCATCTGGTGTGAACATAGCATTAGAGCTGTATTACTGTAGTACTTTCAGCTATTTTCCTTCAACCTGCAGTCACAACTTTATGTTTGTTTTTGCTCGTCTACAGTGACTGGCGAAGTAGAATAATCAGATGCCATTGGGTGACATGGTGGCTCATTGGTTAGCACTGTCGCATAACAGCAAGAAGGTCACAGGTTCGAGTCCCGGCTGAGTCAGTTGGCATTTCTGTGTGGAGTTTTGTGTGGAGTCTGTGTTTGTGTGGGTTTCCTCTGGGTGCTCCGGTTTCCCCCACAGTCCAAAGACATGCGCTATAGGTGAATTGAATAAACTAAATTGGTCATAATATGCATGTGTGAATAAGTGTATGGATGTTTCCCAGTACTGGGTTGCAGATGAAAGAGCATCCGCTGTGTAAAACATATGCTGGATAAGTTGGCAGTTCATTCCGCTGTAGTGACCCACGATGAATAAAGGGACTAACCCGAAATAAAAATTAAATGAATGAATGATTGTCGTTCAATCAAATCATGCATGGTAAAATCGCATCAGACAGAGACTGACCTCAAGACACTGATACTTTATAAATGCAGCAAACGTACAGTAGAGTGTGAAGGTAGCTATTAAAAGTGTCCATAAAAGACACAAAGTCATTAGATGCAATGATCGAGAGGCTGTTTAGTCTGCAGGTCACTGATGAAAAGATGAACGATACTGTATTGACGACTGAAATTGCGAAATGGCCTCAAACAATAACTAAATGCACTACAGAATGTTACGTTTTCAAATACATATGCAGCACAAGCTTAGTTTCCAGTGCCAACTGTTGGACACTTGTAGCCTGTTAGTCAGGGATTAAAGTACATAAAAACGCATTAACATGTCACAGCTAGGGCTGCACAATATTGGAAACATCTGATATTGCAATATTAAATTTTTCTGCTGTAAATACTGCGATATGTATACTATTTCACAAGATGGTTTGAATAGCACTATTTGACGATTTTCTGGGGTATATTCAGGTACAGAAATTGGATAATCACAATGCAAAAAATGCTTTTCTTACTTTGCTTTGTCTCGTTTCTTATCCAAATATATATATTTTTTGTAGATCAAGTAAAAAAATATTGTTTTGTTTTCGCCTTCAGAAGAAAGAAGTCAAAATTAGAAGTCTTTCCTTAAAATAAGCTAATTATATGCCAATGAGGTATTTAAAAATAATCTAATTTTCGCTTTGAAATGTAGATATTTGGACTACAATTTTTTTTTTTTTTACATAAATTATATAAATATCTTTGTTACACCTCCAAACATCATACTTTTTGCGCCCAAACTCTCTTGAAATGCTCAGCCACAGGCCTTAAAACACATGCAAATGACAAACTTTCACTCTGCTATGGTTAAACTTAGCAGTGACTCTACAAATCACATGTTCTGTAGCTCCTGGTCTACTATAATTCAGACTCAACGTTGCATATCTTGCAATGTGACTACTGGCGACATGCACATTGCGATATTTATGCTGAAACTATATATTGTGCAGCCCTAGTCACAGCTTGATTTTGCCCCCATCACCACCATTCGTTTATATTTATTGCTTTATTTTTTAGGCAACACAAATATCGTTCCGCATGAAAATGCATCAACCTGCTTTCTGTCGGATGGTTGCATATATTGATTTAAATTCTTCTCACATTAAATTAATCTCACATTTTAATGAATGGCAAAAAATATAACAAAAACTTTTAAAAGAAAATGGCACTAATGTAAGCTACATTTTTTATTTGCAGGGTATACTTGCTGCACCACATTTTTGGCAAGTAATAGTACTTTAACTAGAGTATATTTTTTCAGTGCTCTTTCCACCACTTGTTAGGGTTAAACTCTGCAAGACAGGGGACCTCAATGGTCAGGCTTGAACACTTCTTTTCTGAGGTATTTAAAGCAGTTTTATCATGCTCACAAAGTATTCTTGGTAGGTTTTGGTATTTGCTGGTCCAAGTCAGAAGAGTTTATGACATTCTGGTCCTAAATAGACTTTCAATAATAGTCTATAGATTTTTTTTTAACTCATTTTATCATCCACCCTGAGAAAAATCTATTTTGAAAGCTCAGAAAAGTAATAGCTCACACCGCAAGCCATCCAATTTGAAGTATCATATATCTCTCTAGCATAAATGGGGCAAGTTCAGCCTAAGTTTAATGCTTGAGGTTTGGTAAAATCACCATCTGTATAAGCAATAATAACAGTAATGTGTGCCTAAGCATGATGCACTGTTAATAAACCCAGTTCACAAGCCTAAAAATTTCAGATATTAAATAATGTTTTTGCATTGCAATAGTGTAAAATAGTTTTCTCAGTCACGGTTTATTTATAACTTCACAAGACTATCCAAATGTAGTCCTCTAAGTCTACTAAATGCAGCTATTATGGTCAAGAAGCACTCATAAAATAAATTATAAGGGGTTTGTTTTATTCTGATTGCACCTATTAAAATAAAGAATGTACACAGAAATGCAGAAAATGCCAGTGGGCTGGTAACGCTGGCACTAACAAGGCCGCGATTATGTGGCACAGTCTGTCTGCCATTGGAGAAAAGAGTGGGCGAGAATGGCAGAGATAGCAACAAGTGGTAAAAAAAAAGACTTTAATTGGCCTCGATGAATTTCGACTGTTGTTTTAGTCGCCAGAAGGACAAAGATAGCTTTATTGTTTTTGTGCTTCTGGTTTGTAAGTGTAAAAGCTAAAAGTGACAGGGTCTTAACATGTTGGCTAAAGATTGGTCAGTTTCATTAACACAAGGCCAGTTTCTTTCCAAGAGTCTCGTATGGTCTGTCGGATGTGCTCCGAGCCACATCTATCAGGCAGCGATGTGAACAGGCACTCCTGTGCACACAAGGAACCAATTAGTGGTTTGTGTTCAATCTGGGTTTTTCTCTTCCCAAGTTTTTTTTATTATTATTATTATTTCTTCATTCTGCAGTTTTCACTTTCACGCAGCATATGCATGATTGCAAACAAGCTTCATAGTTTGGAAAAGAATGCTTGAGAAAAATGTTACACTGCAAAAATATATATATATTTTTTTCTTTAACTATAAGCAAGACTAAAAGGGGTGGTCCAGAGTCATAATTTTTTTCATAAATCTTACTTTAATTATATACAGCTACTCAGCTAACATGAAAACGACTGTCATATTTCCTATATTTACACATTCATATATTTACACATTTACATCACACATCAACTAAAGTTTAAAATATGATATCGTAGTGGACCACCATTTAAATTCCTAAATAAGTGCTTCCTATTTAGGAATGTTACATTTCTGATTGTTTGAATATTTGTACTAGAAAACATGACAATACAATTAAAAAAATGCAAACCTGAAATAAAAATAATGGTAAAAATACATCAAATAAACAAAAGCTAAAAGAATATGTGCCAAAATTATTCATTCATTCATTCATTCATTTTCTTTTCGGCTTACTCCCTTTGTCAATCTCGGGTCGCCACAGTGGAATGAACCGCCAACTTATCCAGCATATGTTTTACGCAACGGATGCCCTTCCAGTGGCAACCCATCACTGGGAAACCCATACACACTCATTCAAACACATACACTATGGACAATTTTAGCGTACACAATTCACCTGTACCGCATGTCTTTGGATTTGTGGGGGAAACCGGAGCACCCGGAGGAAACCCACACGAACGCGGAGAGAGCATGCAAACTCCACACAGAAATGCCAACTGACCCAGCCGAGGCTCGAACCAGTGACCTTCTTGCTGTGAGGCGACAGCGCTACCCACTGCGCCACCGCGTCGCCCCCAAAATTTTCAATTTTACTAAATAACTTTACTAATTACAATGAATCTGTTTTTTTTACTTTCACACCTTTGAATACCTGCATATTTTCATAGTTAATATAATTCACTTTTTCAACTGTTCAAGTTCAAGTTAATTTATTGGTTACACTTTATTTTGATGGTCCGTTTGTTGAATTTAAATTACATTGCATCTACACGCCAACTAATTCTTATTAGATTATAGGTAGACTGTTAGCATGGGTTTAGGGTTAGTGTATGTTGACATGTACTTGCAAAGTTTCTTATAGTCAGTTAAATGTCTGTTGAAGGAGCAGTATCAACAGATATTAAGCAGACAGTCTACTAATACTCAAATGGACCATCAAAATAAAGTGTTACCCATTTATTTATAAAGGGCATTTAAATACCGCCACAAGACTGACCAAAATGCTGTACGTAAGACAGAGTAAAGTAAAAATATATATTTTCTCTATATTTAGTAAAAATATAGAGAAAATACCTAGAGCAAAACTGTCATCCCACTTTATGAGTTCAGACTTGAAAATGATAAATGATTTATGCATATAGTAAATAGTTGTTCAAGATAAGTTCAAATTTACACAAAAAAAAAAAAAAAAAAAAAAACTTCCCACCTGTGATATGGTGACAGTTAAGGGGCAAAGATACCAACACTGATTCTTGCACAACACAAACCCCCAAACTTCATTTGATAAATGTTTGCGAGAAACATCAGTCTCCACATCCTGTATCTCTGCTGCAGATTTTCAGATAGGTGGAGCCTGATTGAGACCAACGAAATTAGTCCAGTGAGATTTCCAGGGCCAGAGAAGGATACAGTCTGTAAAACTTTATGAGCAAAAAGCACTTATTATGCCTAAAACATTGGGAACATTGAACGAATTTAGTCACGTTGATATGAGAGAAAAAGTGACATGGAAAAAAACACAGAGATGCAGGCGCAGCATGAGATCTGTATATTCTAGAAAGAGAAACCAATCTGAATTTGGCGTGCATGGTTTCTTTGAACGGCAAAGCCAACCCATGTCCCAAATTACATTCCCCTATTCCCCTTCCGTTTCCCTAAATGTTTCTTCTCTCGCATTCTCGCTAATGCACACCATATGCGAAAATGGATTTATCGAGTCTAAACAGCAAAAAAAAAAAGTCTTGTTTGGACAAATCAAACACCACATAAACATTTAATGTCATATTTTAAAAGAATCATAACTATTCACGAAACACAGACATTACATCATGAAATTATTTACTATAAATGTAAGATTCTAAGTCTGCGAACGGATTTCCAAAACTAATTTAAAGATCTCAATTAAGTTCTGAGGGCATGCTGAAACATATAGTTTACTGCATAGTCAAATAAATGTCAAATAGTATGCAATTTGCAATGCTACACTTAACTTCATTATGTTTTGCATTATCACGCGACATCATTGTGTTCATTTCTAATGTGCAACAAACTCGTTTATAGTGATTATAAGTGGATGCATTACTATTTCCACCAGGAGTTAAAATGGATTCAAATGCACTAAATGCATCTTGTGTTCAGATTTCTTCAAGGCCCTTCCTTCTTATTTTGTCATGCTCTACATAACCTTTGGAGGAGTGCGCAAAGCAAATAAAAAGGATTTATAATTTTAATCATAATCTGTAGCTCTGGAAGTACTAGAAAGTGGACAAGCAAGCTCTATTTAATATTTAATTTGCAATGTGAAATGCATGTAGCTTCATCCACTTGTGATGAATATGTTTGTTATGACATCATGTACGTTACATTGGTGCCATTACTAAAGCCCTGCTCACACCTTGCACGATTGTCATCTGAGACATATTTTGAAAATACTAAAAGATTTCTATGATCCTAAACTCAAATCTGTGGTCTTTGATCGTTGGTTTGACATGTTCACTAAGTCAATTAACAGCCCCTGTGATAACTAATTATAATGAAAAGTCTTGCAGTGTCAGAAAAATTCAGACATTTTTCTGCAGTGTGACTTCTCTTACTACTATGCCTGTTACAATAATCAATATATTGACTTATTGTGCAATACTTGGAGATTACTTCAATATTTTTTTTTTGCTGTTGTAATATATATTTACAAATTCACAAATATTGATAAAGCCATTTTACTAATGACATTTATATTCTACCTCAGTGGTGTCAAAGTTTAGAATTGGAAATTTACCTAATAGGACATCTAATAGTATACTGTATAATAGAACATTTACCTCTTTAACATTAAATTATAGAATCTAAATAACCTTAAGAATGATAACTATTTTAAAGTGTTTTTGGCTATTTGCATTGTATGCTGTTATATAAGCATTATATAATCAGTGGCATGAAATTAATAACATCACTTATACTAAATACAATAATATCGCTTATCGCAACAATTTTTGTGACAATATATCGCGCAACAAAAATTCCTTATGAATAGGCATGGGCCGGTATACGATTCTGACGGTATGATAACCTTGGATACAAAATATCACGATATCACAGTATAGTAATTACTGCTCTAAAATTTGTTCTTTTTAAATGTCTGGGTAAAAAACAACACATAATTTTCCCCTTTGATAAAAATATATATATATTTTTTGAAAGATTTAAAATATTTTGGAGCAGTGAACATGTCAGGCTAAAAAATTAAAATGAATCATAGACTTCTGCTGTCTTCATTAGTTTCAAAAACACAGATTTCTTTACAATTTAAAACAGCATCTTTGGATGTCTTTTCTGCTGGAGATACTGTTGTCCTAAAAAACAAAACAAAAAAAATCTTACACATACCTGAGGAACAGTATTACAGAAAATTTTGGCAGTTTTAAAACCTTGACTTTTCCAAACCGCGGTATATCTTGAAAACGGTTATCGTCCCATGCATAATCATGACAATCTTACATACGGAAAGCGTCAAACCAATAACCGATAAGAAAGGTGAAGCTGATTATGCAATAATCTTGACAACTTCAAACCCCCTCAGGGAAATATAGATTTTTTTTCTGGCTTTAGTATCAAAGATTGTTATGAGTAAAATGAATGCTACATATGTTCATGTTTGCTGTGAGGCATTATTTTAGAATGTGAGTTACTGAACATCCACCTATTTTTATGCGCATTTTGGATATGTGCATAAGAAAACGGTTGATGGAAACGCCATGATGCGTATAAATTTTGAAAATGCGCATAAAAAACATGCGCATAACTGAGTAGGATAAACTTTTTATTCGATAAGATGACCATAAACTATGATGGAAACTTTTACCAAACAAATTCCAGTATGTCATGTGATTTTGTTATAAGAGATCATTTGATGATCAAAATGTGTGAGAATGGACAAACCAGCAGGCTGAGCACATTGTAAAACATCCGAAATGTTTTTTTGGTCACTCTAAATAAAACGCCTTAACCGTTTCAGTATTAGTGTTATTATATTATTAATTACCTCCAGAATCAAGAGTGTCTGTGCTCCGTGTCTCACGCCTTTAAACGCCATCGCGCGTTCACTGCATGTCAGGATTGCCTTCTGAGGTGCAAGTCATTTATTAAATGAAGAAAAGATTCACGCAGCTTCTCCTACTGCAGCTAATTCCATTTTTACTGTTGATATTTGGAGCCAGTTAATCAGGAAGTGATGATTTTGTTCGCTTTGACTCGTTGGATGGAAATGCTGCTTTATTCGCACATCTTTTATGCGATAATCCAGTTTTGCTCAAAGTTAATTCACATTTTTGGATGGAAACATAGCTATTGATGATGTCAAACTGCAGATTCTTGTGTGTGTCTGTGATTGGTGCATCTCGATTGTTGAACTGAAATCTTACAGTGTGACGTGGTAATCATGTTTGTACAGTCTGAAAAGCTACAATCCTAAAAGATATATAAAAATCACACAGCGTTCACAGGACTATACAGTAATGTGTGCTGGCCACTTTATTATGCATACCTCTTCCACTGCTCGATAACTCAAGTATCTAATCAGCTAATCACATGAAAGCAAATCAATGAATTTAGTCAGTCAGGGATAAATGAAGAATGGCTATTTTGGTTTGAGCTGATAGAAAGACTACGAGTGATAGTAACTAAAGTAACCACTCTTTGCAGTTGAGGTTTGCTGAATATCTGAATGCACAACACTTTGAACCTTGAAGCAGATGAGCTACAGCAGCAGACGAAAGAAAAGAGACCTACGCTCCTGTCAGATAGCAGCAAACTGAGGCATTGTCAAAAGATTTCATGTGGCTTCAGTGGTATAACTGTAATCATATGAAGCTCCAAGAACACAATTACTATATGGACAGTACAACATGTATTGTCCATCGAGTCAGCAGTGCAACACACAAGCATCATATTGCTCGTAGTAAATGCATGCTGGGACCTGGCCTGGCTGAAGCGAGGACATTAGCAAACAATTTATTTTTGGCACACACAAGCTTTTTAGAGCTTTGCATGATTACAGTTGAACCGTGGGTCGATTTGTACTGGGCCGCACAAAAAATTAATTATTTCTGTTGTATTTATTATCTGAGTCTGAACGATCTTTTATTTTGAAAAGACTTTTATTTTGAAAAATGACCGTATTCTCTCACTTGCATCTCGGTCACCTAAGCGCCCAAATTTAACTCACAAGCAGCAAAATGAGTAAGAAACAAATGTCTTTGGAAAGTTTCTTTGTGAAGGGAAAAGGCCCAGCGAAGGACCTGCGAACTGCCAAGGAATAGATCCGCAACCCATTTGTCCACAAATCAGGTGAATCCACCATGTCTGTGCAAGCAGATCAACAGCTGGAGATCACAAATGACAGCGGCCTTTTAGGGGTCGCATTTCGAGACTTTTCTAGAGTTTGCGCAAGTTCATTATTTCCAATGGACGTGTGCGCCTTGCGTGCACAAGCCGCATGATGCGCTCGCGCCTTTTAGATGCACACAGTTGAATGAATGCGGCCAGCGCATCGCAAGTCATGTGTGAAAAACTGATTAATCAGGTTCACAAATTGTATGGAATATACACATTTCGATAGACTAATTATCTCAGACAAACACAGAACACCCAAACACTGCAGTGCTTTTTAATTTTCTCCATAAATGAAACTTGTATCAGAGTTACAGCAATGTTTTGTCAGATGGTCATCCTCTGAAAAAAAGGTTTATGGTCGCCTAGCAACCTACGACCCTACCTCCAGTAAAATTGTGAAGCGTTGACTGGTCCGCGGTGATAAAAAGGTTGGGGACCACTGATCTAAAGTATCTTAATTTGTCTCAGTACATTGGAACAACAAGAGGGTAGAGTAATTAATAACAGAATTTTCATTTTTGGGTGAACTAACCCTTTAAATGGCCTCCATAGTAACCCCACCAGATCTCAATCCAATAGAGCACCTTTGGGATGTGCTGGAACAGGAGATTTGCATCATGGACGTGCAGTCAAATCTGCAGCAACTATGTGATGCTATCATGTCAGTAGCACTTTGCTGAACCTATGGCACTGAATTAAGGTAGCTGTGACAGCAGAAATGGTCCAACCTGATACTAGCCGAAGGTATATTCTACTGTATTAAGGAGATCAGAAGCTTTTTCAAGCTTACTCGACAAGGTTGAGACATTCTTTAAAAGACATGACAATCAAAAGAAGGTATCAAGACAAAGTGAATATGCCAGTTTGAACATGTTTTATTAAAAGAAGACAAAACTTCTTGACTCTCACAAAATGAGATTTATCCATTTGAAACATAAAAAAACTAATTATTCACTGTCTGAAAAGCAATGCAGCACTAAGCCTGTGTACACAGGTATTTTTATAAACCGAGTTTTCCAAGCTTTTGATTTAGAAAAAATCTTCGTCCACATTGAAATGCAAAAATGCACTGTGATGCATGTTAACAGCAAGTTCACACCAAACAGGAACTAAGTATTTTTGAGAGTGAATTACATAAGTCAATGCAAACGTAAGAACAAAGGCAGATTACCATCCCATGGTGCGAACGATTCGGAATACGCAATGCTTTGACATGAGCGTACGGAATTTGCCTAATTCAAGTCTTCAGCGTTTAGTGTGAACCCAGCCTTGTTGGCCAATCAGAAAGGAGAAAACTAAACACATGCTAACGTCATGAGGAGTTGTGGTGTTCACACGACCACACTGTAGCCAAAGTTTCAGAAAATATTGAACTTAGCTGGAGTTTTCAAAAGTTTCGGTTTCAGTCATCCAATACTCCATTTCTCTGTGGACAAACACTGCATACACTCTCAGGAATAAAGGTACAAAATCTGTCACTGAGGTGGTACCTTTTCAAAAGGTACAGGTGAATATTATTACCTTTAGGTTACACTTTTGAACCTTTAAGATAGTGTGAGGTATAGATCTGTTACGATATCTATTTTTGTTGTACGATATATTGCACCAAAATATATTGTGATAAACGACATTATTGTCATTTTGAGACCATTTTATGCCACTCATTATATAATGCCAGAATAACAATATAATATCAACATAATGTTTTATTCTTAAGAATGTTTAATTTAATTATAGTCATGGCAGCGGGGTGGTGCAGTGGGAAGCGCTGTTGCCTCACAGCAAGAAGGTCGCTCATTCGAGCCTCGGCTGGGTCAGCTGGCATTTCTGTGTGGAGTTTGCATGTTCTCCCAGTGTTCGCGTGCGTTTCCTCCGGGTGCTCCAGTTTCCCCCACTAGTCTAAAGACTTGCGCTATAGAGGCCAATTGCACCAGCAGTGCATAAGTTAAAACATAGCCTAGTTGTGACTTAAAGGGACACTAAGTTACAATTTACACATTACTAAATATTTTTGTGTTGCACCAAAGAACTGAAGTTTTAACGTAACGCTACAATCCACCTAAATATTTACCGCAGCCTAACCCCAAGTATAACGGTGGAAAAGAGACGACCGTGAGATTAGTTTACATATGGAGCTCGTGATCATCTTGAAGAATGATCTCCCTCTACTCAGCCTTAGTTTCCTCCCAAATCTCGCATTTGTTTTGGTGTGCGAAAAGAGTTTCATTTTCTATCAAGGAGTGTTTTTTGTTAATTGTAAGTAAAACAAACTTTTTTCATGAATGACTTTTTCTTTCTGCTGTTTTCATGTGTAGGATATAAAATATATAAAAAAATATATAGTAGTGCAGTTCTGAAAATACCTGTGTTCATGTAGACATGGCCTAAGTCAAACAGCTCAGAGTAATGTAATGACATGTGCATTTATATAGTGATCGTGATTCCAGAGTAAAAGTGCATACATCTGCAAGCCCAAACAAATTAAAGATGCTAAAATAAATAAAACTCTAAAAATAAATCACACACTCATGAGAGACTACATTTCATCCGTGGTTTACAAAACCATATGCTCCATGCAAAACAGTTTAGCTGAACCAAGCCCATGAAACATTTGCTGATCATTGATTATGCAGCAATTTCAACAAACCTTGGCATAAATCTGTCCTTCCAGAAAGCATAATATTAATCAAACTCTAATATGAGCAGGCATGATTTCGCTTTGAGCCATGATATGATAAACATAAGTATTATAAGTATGTGATACTTCTACTCTTCAGCTCGCCCACCTTTCTCTGCGCTCTTTCCTGTCAGCGCTGCGTCGCACCGTTCATGGCTACGACGGGGCTTCCTGTACGGCACTGTCCGCCCCTGCATCTTCATTCTTACTCACAGACTTCTCAAACATAAGAATTCTCACCTCCCACAATGTGAAAAGGAGCAAGAGAGAACCTGATACAAAACCCTTGGTGGTTTATTTGAAGAAACTAGCTGGCAGGTTTCATTGTGTTTCTCCAAACAATTTCGTCAGTTATGTTTATTTGACTCTACAGAATAAACAGAAACAAATGAGACGGATTTATTTCAAATTTTCATCCAAGCCTATTCAGATCTGTTTGTGTTGAGAACGTTAGTTATGAAAGAAACATTGTTGTGTCTCTCGGCAGCGCATGGCCAAAAACTAAACATTCATAAATGCTAGCAAGAAAGATTAATTCATGTACTTGACATCTTCCAAACCCAAGATTATTTAAAACCATCTAATAAACTGAACACTGTGTTGTTTTAGTATCACTAGCTATGTTTCCATACAAAGTTGCAGCTTTTATGTATATATTAAATTGAATTATTGCTTTAAATGTCTGTAAATGCAGCACTATTTCCATTCCATGTGTACAAGAGCATAAAATCATAATTTCCTGGGAAACTAGCACAATGTATCAGAACTAAAAAATAAAGTTCCTGCAGGCAGAGAAACCATTTTCATCCATAATGCATTAGTTGTGCTTAGAGCGGAAGACGACACATGTTAATTATTGTTGAATTGATCCAATGTTATCTTTCATAGAGGATTGGGTCTAATTTGATGATGGTTCTTTGCTTTGAATTTGTTGCTAATTATTAAAATAAAATGATTAACTATAATGTGAGATAATGATAAAGATAATAATGTGATTGAGATGTTTGTTTTGATTTTCAGTCGCATCATCTATTGTAGTGAAATTCACATTACTGACATGACATGCATTAAGGAAGTTATTCTGTAGGTAAATGTGTTTCCAACGTAGATTAGGTGTATATTCTTTAATCCGATCGAATAAAAATGATACATTTTTTATTACTTGCACATTTCTATCAAATTAGCATTACTATCAAAAGTTTTTTTATGTAATATTTTCCACTTTCATTTTAAATGTGTTTCCAGTTTTATTTTTATTCGCTTTGGCCGTACATTTTATTTAATTTGTAATAAGAATCCAATTTTATCAGATGACTTGAATATCTCTATTAGGAAATCCTTTATAATTTTCAAATTGATTGGGACGATTCTGTATGGGAATGCATATGAATACAATTTAATAAATAATCTACAAGAATAGATAAATGCAATAAAGAAAAAGACACCTCATGTGTTTTTTCAGGTTTTCTGAAAAAAATGTAAATATTTAATTGTTATTAAAGTTACAAAAGTTACTTTTTCTTATGCATGAATGCTTTAAAATCTTCATCCAGTCAAAGGCCTTAAGAATATGCAAACGATTAATTATATCAAGACTCAACATTGCATATGCTCACAATGTTACTATTGCAAATAATCAGATTGCAATATTGATGCTGAAACGATATATTGTGCAGCCCTAGTACATTTAAATAACAATAGTGTTTTGGAAGCCTGAAAGAACAAAATTTTTACAATTTTTTGCATTTTTCAGTTTCAACTTTTTCTAATAACAAAATTGTTTATGGTTTTGGCTTTAGTAGTTACCTACAAAAAATGCAATCAAGGCCAGAAATGTCATTTTGTTAACTCTCCATATGAAATTAGGCCATGTTTACACGTACATGGATATTTTTATTTACAGTTTTTCCTGCCTTCCTTTAAAAAAAATCTCCATCCACATAAAAATGCAAAAACGTACAGTTATGCATGTTAAAAGCATACAAACCAACAGGCAGTGATAAAAGCCCTTTATCCTGGGTTTACACCATATGCTGAATGAAGTATTTGCATGAGTAAATTGCATACAAGTCAATGCAAACACTATCCTATGGTGTGGTTGACGCAAAATGTGTGATGCATTCAAGATGTCCTTGCTGCAGTCTGTATAATGATGACGTACTGGACCAGGTCCATAGTGGACATTGTAAAAACATCCCGCTCTCCATCATGAAGCTAATATGGAAGTAACTTAAATTGCAATTCATCGACTGGCCTTTAGGGGCTGGCTCCAGGAACTTCAAATGTTCACTGACTGCTATGCTAAATTGGCCAGTTTTACAGCTGATAAAAACATGTTTACAGCCTGGTACAAAAGATGGTTTTGGTGCATATAGCTAATATTACCCTTCATGACAACTGTGAGGGGGGTGATTTTTTTTAATAACTCATTCGTTTCATTTATATTGAGTTATAGTAAGGGTGCTTTCACACCTAGACTTTTGTTCCGGAACGTGGCGCGTTTGCCTAGTTAGCGCGGTTCGTTTGGCATATGTGAACAGGGCAATCGCGCTCGGAATCGCGCCAAAGCAATCGCTCCGAGACCGCCTGAATGAGGTGGTCTCGGCTCGATTGAAACGAACCCTGGAGCGGATCGATTGTAGTGAGAAAGCGATACGATCCGAGCCCGGTTATATCACAGTGTTTTATGGATATGTAAAAGGCATATGGCTATATGAAGAGAGAATTATGTGTAGATTATATGAGTCATTCCAGACATCCCAAGTCTCCCGGAAGTTCCGGGAGTATCCCGCAAATGCACAGAGACTCCCAGATGCCCGCAAACAAGTGATAATCTCCCGGAAATCGCGCGTCTTCCTCCCGGTCCTCAAAATACGTCGCGCACCCTTCTCATCACCCCTCCCCTCCTCGCTCTTCAGACATGTCGCGCGCACGCTGTCAAACACCACCAAACCACCCCCGACAGCTGAGCGGGACTCTGCTAAATAAACCATGAAACTGTGACCAATGTGAGGAGAGTTTACTCACACGTGACTTGTTTTAGCTCTTTTGGTCCGTTTAGAAACTTTGCAGTGTGAAAGCAAACCGCGCCAACAACAAAGAGCAACAATGTAACAATTTTAATCCCTGTTTCGGAACAACTGAATCGATTCACTGGTGTGAAAGCACCCTAAGTCTATTAGGGCGTGGCCACTTGAGTGACAGCTAGGTCTTGGAGGTCGCCGTCACTTCACCTCAGCTGATTCTGGCTGATTAGCCGCTGAGCTGGGCATATACAGTTGAAGTCAGAATTATCAGCCCCCATGTTTATTTTTTTACCCAATATCTGTTTAATGGAGAGAAGATTTTTTTCAACACATTTCTAAACATAATAGCTTTAATAACTAATTTCTTTTATCTTTGTCATGATGACAGTAAATAATATTTGACTAGATATTTTTCAAGACACTTCTATACAGCTTAAAGGGACATTTAAAGGCTTAACTAGGTTAATTAGGTTAACTAGGCAGGTTAGGGTAATTAGGCAAGTTATTGTATAACGATGGTTTGTTCTGTAGACTATTGGACAAAAAATAGCTTAAAGGGGCTAATAATATTGTCCTTAAAATGTTTTTTAAAAAATGTAAAACTGCTTTTATTCTAGCCGAAATAAAACAAATAAGACTTTCTCCAGAAGAAAAAATATTATCAGACATACTGTGAAAATTTTCTTGCTCTGTTAAACATCGTTTGGGAAATATTTAAAAAAGAAAAAAAAAAAAAAAATCAAAGGGGGGCTAATAATTCTGACTTCAACTATATATCGTATTTTTATTTTGTTTTATGTGGCTTTACACAGTCAATTGCCTTTTGGAATTATTTCTTACAATTATCAGATAATATGGCATGCTGTGTGCACTGAATTGTGCTCACAAACCACTTAAGTGACCTCCTTTTTCCAGGTGAGTGAAATTCTTAAAAATTCTAGAACAGTCATCTGAAACGTTGTCGTACAGCGTTATGCCTGGATTTCATAAATAGCCCTGATTTACTAACACAGACTATATTTGAAGTAATTTGCGTTTTCCTCCTGTAGAAAAACGTCATAAGAACAATATTTAGTGGCTCAATGTATTACAACAGTGTTTTAAAAGACCAAAGAAAATTTATGAATATAGTGTACAACCAAGCACATGTGGTCTGAACACAAATGAGTCGCAGGTAATGAAGTATTAAGCGTTTCTCGCAAAACAAAACCCCATCTAAGCAAAATGCTAGCAGGCATCCGTAGCTCAGCTCACGCTCCGCCTCTTTGCCCATGTTTGGTTACCTGCAGTCGGCGCGATGACGCTCGAACAAATGGCAACGGTTGGCCACTCCTACTTGTAGCTTCATTTGCGCTTCTCAGAAATGTATGGGTGACATAACTGTCCATATTATGTCCATATTTTTTACAGTCTATGTGTTGGGTTTAGGGTTGGGGGAGGTGTTGCGTCGAGACAGCGGGCTGCAGAGAGCAATGTCCAGCGAGGACATTTGCCGCAAACTCACTTCAACCAGGAATACTCACTTTGAAAAATTCACTTCAATCAGTTGGCGCCAATAGTCTAGTGGTTAGTGTGCAGACATATAGCACCAAGGTGCACACGGCGACCCGAGTTTGATTCCCGGCTCGAAGTCCTTTGCCGATCTTTCCCCTCTCTCTGCTCCCCATCATTTTCTGTCACTTCTCTACACTGTTCTATCCATTAAAGGTTAAAAACCCCTAAAAAAAAAAATTTTTTTTTTTTTTAAGTATTCACTTCTTCTGCATTTGGTTTGAACCCAATCAGAAAAGAGAAAACAGAGTGTACACTTATGTCATGAGGTAAAAACTCAGTTTAGTGGCCACACGACCGCACTGTACCTGGAGTTTTGGAAAATCCTCACCCTGGCTGGAGTTTTCAGAAAGTTTCAGTTACAGTCACCTGATAACCTACTGCGTTTTCATGTGGATGATTGGCCAAATCTCATAGAAAAATACTGCAGTTTTCAAAATACCAATATTCCTGTGGACAGGGCCTTAGAAACCTATATACAACTATTTACATATATATATAAAAGCGTTTAAACAAATTATACTCAAAACACATTATCATGTAATGTACAGTTGAAGTCAGAATTATTAGCCCCACTTTGAATTTTTTTTCTTTTTTAAATATTTCCCAAATAATGTTTAACAGAGCAAGGAAATTTTTACAATATATAATATTTTTTCTTCTGGAGAAAGTCTTATTTGTTTTATTTCGGCTAAAATAAATGCAGTTTAAAACCATTTTAAGGTCAAAATTATTAGCCCCTTTAAGCTATATTTTTTTTTTCGATAGTCTACAGAACAAACCATCATTATACAATAACTTGCCTAATTAAACTAACCTGCCAAAGTAACCTAATTAACCTAGTTAAGCCTTTAAATGTCACTTTAAGCTGTATAGAAGTGTCTTGAAAAATATCTAGTCAAATATTGTTTACTGTCATCATGGCAAAGATAAAATAAATCAGTTATTAGACATGAGTTATTAAAACTATTATGTTTAGAAATTAGTTGAAAAAAATCTCTCCGTTAAACAGAAATTGGGGAAAAAATAAACAGGTGGGCTAATAATTCTGACTTCAAATGTATATGTAACGTTACATTTAAGTTCCTCACTCTTTTCCCCATCTAAAACTTTTCAAACATAAAACCGATGAATTTACAGACTAACAAACAAAAAAATGCTTCCACCGCACTATTAAACCATAAGCCAGACACACTGTCAACTTGTCAATCACTGTAATTGCACAAATCAATTCTCTGCTATTTTTGGCAATCATCATGATCTTGTCTTTGAGGCACATGAGATAGACAGAAAGCCCATCACAAAAAGACAAGCTGGGAGAAATTAAGCATCTGTGGTAAAAGCATGATGCCAGAGGGCTTCCTCCATGACATTTACTGCTCACCGCTGGCCCAGCATGCTAACAGACAGTAAACAAAACAAAAGCACATGTGGTGTCACCGCTACAGACATCCATTTAGCACTGAAAACCTACACTGCAAGCAATATCACACACGACGACAACCCAGTTATAACCAACAATCCAGTCTAAACAACAAACAAGCTATGGCATGCAGTTTAAACATTGTTTTTTTTAAATAAATAGTATATATTTTTATACAGTTGGTGTTAAAAGCACTAGAAAGCAATCTAATAGCGATGGGTATGTTTTCAGTTTGACTGATTGTTACTTTTTATGATAGATAGGCTTGATTAAAACATTCTGCTGTGATTTTTTTGTTAGTGCGGTTCATTTTGAATAAGAGTGAATAAGTGTGAACGCTGCCATTTTTCAGAGATCCCATAAAAGCTGCTTTTTCTTTTTGTATCTTTAGACAAATTGAACTATAATTGTACTACTTGCATCATTTTCTTTTTTTAGTTCAAACCAAACAAACCTGGGGAACTGAATTACTACAAATGTGATGTGAACATACATTTAATATTTATATAATTTGCTAGGAACGATTTAAAGGTCCTGTAAAAAATTTAGATTTTAGTTCCAGGATAGTTAGTTTAATTTTAAGAATATCTTAGCTAGTGTGCTCCAAAACAGTGACAAAATTTGCATTTAATTCACTTCTGTCTAAATGGATCAACAATTTTTTTCTCGTCACCACATACTTCAGTTTCTCATTAAATCTCGACCAATCAAGTGCTCTCTAGTATTTGACATGCCCCGCCCCCTTTAAAACGCTTCTAATTTGCTTTTTACTTGATGCACTTGAGCTCAACCACTCTTATTGGCAGAGCTGTGAAAAAAACTAAACGCTATTGGCTGTTTTTTTTTAAAAGAGGAGGAGCTATTCTATGTCCCGCCCTGTCTTCATTTTTCCCCCTGAGATTACGTCAAACATCGAATAAAAAAAATGCACATTTCAAAGCACTTCAGTTTTAGTTATTTTATTATTATTTCTACTATTATTAATACTATTATTTTTATTTTTTCCCTCTTTGTCTAATGATATGTTATTTGTATGTGTATGTGATTATAGTTTTCTTATGACTATGCATATTATTGACCTTTTTTAATAACCTCCTAGGGCTTGAGTGTCCACATACGTGGACAGCACATTTTTAGCTCTTAAGTGGCTATTTAAATTACTTTGAATGTTTTATATTTTGTTACAGACATACAGTGTCATCCTGCAACTGTTTTGCAGCATATGAAATGTCCCAGACCCAAACCCTATTTTTAACTGTCCAAAATGGGAAAATATTTTGTGTTTACTCTCTGATAGTCAAATTAGGACCACGAGTCAACATGTATGGACATCATTTTTCTCTAAAAGTACATCATATCAAAAGATGATACTTAGATTTTTATTCTAATTAGGTTCCAATAAGCCCAAATAGCAAAGAGAAATAAAAAAATGCATGTAAAAAAAAACGCCTCGGGCCTTAAGAGGTTAACATCTGTCTGTGATCCCTTTGACTTTGTTCTGATGTTCATTTATTGTCAGTTCAAGCAATAAAAAAATAAAAAATAAAAAAATTCAAAGCTCTTCACGACCCCTTTAATAAACTATGGATACCGGACGTTATTAGAAGCATGTTTTAAAATTATTATAATTTTTTTCTTTTAAACTTAACTACTGTATATGTAGTCTTTCAAATCAATAGTTGGCATGTACAGCATTATTTACACATAACTAGAAAAACAATATTTGTAACTAGTGAAATAAAAAATATTACTAGCAAGAAAGGCAAGGAAAAATGATAAATTGCAATGTTTTTTCTCTCTGCGATATTGTAATATAATTTCACCAGATGACTTAAATAACTCTATTTGCAAAGTCATTATTTGGCATGATTTTATAGGAGAGTGAAATATAAATACATTTTATGTAATTTATTATATACATAAACTACAGTCATAAACACAATTGAGCAAATATTAAAGTGAAATAAACTGTGCTTTATGGTTTTCTGGAGAGAGCAACAGTATTCAGGTATAAAAATTGAATAATCAAATGTAAAATAGCATTTTAATCTTCACCATAAAAATAATTTAATAAAATTAATCTTTATGAAACTTCTTTATGTACTACTACAATGTTTTAAAGTCTCTTAAAATGCTCACACAGTCACAGACTAAAAACACATGCAGATGATAAGCTTTCACTCTATTATGGTTCAATTGTGCAGCGTCTCCACAAATCTCACATTTTGATATGTTGTTTCTGGTCATCTATAATCCTAACTCAACATTGCATATCTTGCAATGTGACTATTGCAGAAGCACACATAGCGATATCAATGCTCAAACGATATATTGTGCAGCCTTACTAGCAAGTATTGGGTTAGATAAAAGGGCAGGCCAGTAGCCAGGAGGGGTTTGGATGGAAGACCCACCCCTTACTGACAAAGGTCCAGAATTTGTCCCATAATGAGCTCATTTGTCCTGTTTTGACTGCTATGACTTCATAAAAAGTAAAAATAACCTATCGAAAAAGACTTTAAGACCAAGTGGAATCCTCTGTTGGCTGCCGCTTCAGTGGGACTTGAGCTAATCAGTTTTGGCCAATGCTAACAGATATCTTTTTGAGTCCAGCATCCAACTGTGCAAGAAAACATACAATCTGACATAAGAGGAGTCTTCTTTCGCTACTGTGTTGTTTTTAAATAGAAAAAAAAACCTTTTACAAGTACTTTTATTCTAAATATTTTAGTTATTTTTTATTAAAATGGCTTAATTCAGTTGAATGTGCTGGCCAGTTTGTTATTTGCCTAATAAATGACAATAGGCAACAGTTTTTAGTTTAAAACGTTAACAGATTCCCTTTTTTTCCTAATGATATGATGTAATAAATTTAAAAATAAGTATTTTTTTCACATTTCTTTATTCTAAATCTTTTGGAAATATTTTGTACATCAAAAAGTTTGGTTATAATAATAATAATAATAATAATATTAATAATATTAATAATAATTATAATATTAAAATAGTGCTTAAAATATCACTAAAATGCAGTATTTAAATTTTATAATTAAATAGAAAATGAGGCAAATAATTGCTAAAAGGTCCACTTTTTGAGAAAAAAGAACCACCCCTTTCACCAGGCTGGCTACGGGCCTGCATGGTCTCGTAAATTATTTAGTAATAAAACTAACATAGACCTAAAAAAAATAAACAAGTTACTAGTCAGTTCTAACAAATAACTGTTAAAGTAGCTTGCCATAATATTTCAAAAACAATCAAAGTAAGATAAGAAACAGCAATAAGGCTAACAGAGGAAGTGAGAATTTTCTTTTTCTGTTGTTTTCTGTTGATAGAAATGATGCAATGAACTGCAGCTGTTGTTGTTGTAGGTGTAGGCGTGCCATTAAAGCAACAACATCCCAGCAAAATGTAACACAAATTCAAACCTAATAGTGCGATGTTTGCACAAAACACTATAAAAAGCAATAAAAACAACAGCTTTTGCAAAAATGGACCATATGTTTCACAAAAATCCATAGTTTCTACAATTAGTGTAAAATTACATTTAAACAAGCCTCTTAGTAGGGTGTGAATTACAGGGGGTGTTTGGGGGGATTGACCCCGCTAATTAACGCTTGATCACCCCTGGAGGACACCAAAACAAGATGGGGGGCTCTTTAGTAAGAAATAGCTTTCTCGGATCTCTGATCTACATCTTAAATATTAATGATTAAAAATGTATAATATTTCTGTATGGAGTTCGCATGTTCTCCTCGTGTTGGCGTGGGTTTGCTCCGGGTGCTCCGGTTTCCCCCACAATTCCAAAGACATGCGCTATAGGTGAATTGGGTGAGCTAAATTGGCTGTAGTGTATGTGTGTGAATGAGTGTGTATGGATGTTTCCCAGTGATGGGTTGCAGCTGGAAGGGCATCTTCTGCGTAAAACATATGCTGGATAAGTTGGCGGTTCATTCCGCTGTGGCGACCACAGATTAATAAAGGGACTAAGCCGAAAAATAAAATGAATGAAAAATGTATAATATAAATATACAGTTGATCCCCCCTATAATGGTGTATACCATTGTGAATGCACAATGCGCCAATCAATGCTAGGAAAAATATCATTCAACAGTCTGAAATTGGCAGTTCTAGAGCACCGATAGACATCCTAAGTATTCACAAAACATGTTTCTTGTAAAATAGGTGTTTATATTTGCATGTAGCATAAAAAAAGAAAAAATAAACACATAATTTGTATAGTTTGACCTACCGTAACCTCTCAAATAGTCATTGAATATACCTCAAAACATTGAAAACGTATACATTTTATTAATAAGTTAGATGTGATTTAAATACATTCATTTATTTGATTATAACTACCGAAAAAGTTGAAGTTTTATATACTACTATTATACTATTTATACTATAATTCGAACACTGCCTCTTAGTACACTGTAAAACCCAAAAAGTTAAGACGACTCAAAGCAACTGAGGAAAACGATTGCTACAAACCATTTGAGTTAAAACAAAAACTAATCTATAGGAGTATTGTGAACTTACTCAATTTAAGTTGAAGTAATTATTTAACTCTTTACCTTCAACACTGAGTTCAAAACTCTTCTCAAATGAGTAGAATTAACTTTCAGTAAATTTTGAGTTAACTACACTCATTTCATTTGATAAAGTTGACTGTTGGGTTTTACGGTGTATAATAAGTTATCAGAATTTGTGTTTAATTTAGCTAAAGCCAGTGGTTTAAGAAGTATTGCATGCATTCTTACGCTGGTCAGGCCTGTTTTCTGATTTTTTTAGACATATTTCAGTTAGCCAGAGCTCCCAGCTAAACACCAGCCTGTCTGGCCACATTACGAGACCAACAAACAAGTTTAGACTTGCTTAAGCTACTCTTTTAGCTCAAATCAAACAATCGTAAACGCTATAATACAATAATTACAGTAACCGTTGTCGGAAACTTTGTTACCATGGTGTTTTTTCTACGAGGGAAGCCTGATACAGTGTCAGTAACTGTTACACCCTGCACTTACACACACACATACACGCTTCATATACAATAAAATAACTAAATATACATATAAAAAGTATATATTCGTTAAATAAAGTAATTAACTTAATTACGGTTTAGTTTAGTTTCAACCGTTTTAACCGCATATTTAAATGTCAACAGTAGCGTGCGTTGTTTCAGTCGCATTTTAACAAACTCAGAATTGTTGTTCAAATGTTTTGCTGAAACTAAACTCAACAACAAACTAAAAACAGCAAACTAAAAAAACAAAAGTTGGTTTAACAACAAACTAACGTTAAAAACAAAAGGTCTCGTTTGTATTCATGTTACGAAGACATAAACAGAGTAAATGACAGTATATTTATCAACTCACCAAGACTGTTCGTAGATCCATCCATGACTGAATCAAACACTCCTTGCAGATTTCACAATTTTCGGATTATATGAGTATGTCCCATTGGCAGAAAGGCAGTGTGTGCTGTCAGCTGCAGCATTGCCTTGTGTTTGCGGGACCCTCACGCACAATAAACACTGGGAGGATTGCAGAAGTTGTAACTCTGAAATCAACGAATCCAGGAAATGAGCAATGAGTGAATCTGTGTTTCGCATGAGGAGGCAAGTGCAACTCAAATGCTGGATTCACTCCAGAAACCGCGTCCGTGTAAAAAAAAAGTTGATTTCTAATTCACCCTTCCCTCCACGCAAAGCGAAACTGAAATAAATCGCGCTAATCCGCTGCTCTGCCGTTCCCTCTCCCAAAACCCCGCTTAAAGGCAAACTAAAAACAAAACTTTGACAGCTGCAGATGGGAGTTTTGTTTTTACTCGATACATCTCTGCCATCTAGTGTTGATGGATTGAATAACGTAGGAACCAATGTGAGGGAATGCGTCTTTCTAGCGTTTCAGGGGGAGGTTTGTTGATGGCGCACCAGGAAACTCGCCGGTGCGTTTTTGAAGGAGACTTGACAGCAAAATGATCCGAGTCAATTCAGGGATCGTAAGTACCTTTTAAAGTATTATTTACGCTTGCTTTCTTATTTATAGTCTATTATTTATATCGGATAATTATAAATATGCTAAAATCCAACTGCGAATGCCTTAAATAATGTGATTGTTACATTATATAGTTATGCATTACACTTGTTTGGCATTGAATTCCCAGGATATAGATAGATAGATAGATAGATAGATAGATAGATAGATAGATAGATAGATAGATAGATAGATAGATGTCACAATAACGTGATGATCATTAAATTTAATTGAATCATTTAGATATACCTCTATTAAGAAATATTGGGACCACTTGAAAATCCCGTTTCTTTGTGCTCCAAATTAAATTTGCATTTAAAATGGGAAAGAAATTCAGAAGAATAAAGAATAATCTAAAAAGCTATATTTTGAATAAAGCTAGAAACCTGTCACCATTGATTTCTATGGTAGGAAAACCTGTCACCGTTGACTTCTACAGGCAGTGCAGAATTATTAGGCAAATGAGTATTTTGACCACATCATCCTCTTTATGCATGTTGTCTTACTCCAAGCTGTATAGGCTCGAAAACCTACTACCAATTAAGCATATTAGGTGATGTGCATCTCTGTAATGAGAAGGGGTGTGGTCTAATAACATCAACACCCTATATCAGGTGTGCATAATTATTAGGCAACTTCCTTTCCTTTGGCAAAATGGGTCAAAAGAAGGACTTGACAGGCTCCGAAAAGTCAAAAATAGTGAGATATCTTGCAGAGGGATGCAGCACTCTTAAAATTGCCAAGCTTCTGAAGCGTGATCATCCAACAATCAAGCGTTTCATTCAAAATAGTCAACAGGGTCGCAAGCGTGTGGAAAAACCAAACCAAAAACCAAGGCACAAAATAACTGCCCATGAACTGAGAAAAGTCAAGTGTGCAGCTGCCAAGATGCCACTTGCCACCAGTTTTGACATATTACAGAGCTGCAATATCACTGGAGTGCCCAAAAGCACAACGTGTGCAATACTCAGAGACATGGCCAAGGTAAGAAAGGCTGAAAAACAACCACCACTGAACAAGACACACAAGCTGAAACGTCAAGACTGGGCCAAGAAATATCTCAAGACTGATTTTTCTAGGGTTTTATGGACTGATGAAATGAGAGCGAGTCTTGATGGGCCAGATGGATGAGCCGTGGCTGGATCGGTAAAGGGCAGAGAGCTCCAGTCCGACTCAGGCGCCAGCAAGGTGGAGGTGGAGTACTGGTTTGGGCTGGTATCATCAAAGATGAGCTTGTGGGGCCTTTTCGGGTTGAGGATGGAGTCAAGCTCAACTCCCAGTCCTACTGCCAGTTTCTGGAAGACACCTTCTTCAAGCAGTGGTACAGGAAGAAGTCTGCATCCTTCAAGAAAAACATGATTTTCATGCAGGACAATGCTCCATCACACGGGTCCAAGTACTCCACAGCGTGGCTGGCAAGAAAGGGTCTAAAAGAATAAAAACTAATGACATGGCCTCCTTGTTCTCCTGATCTGAACCCCATATAGAACCTGTGGTCATCAAATGTGAGATTTACAAGGAGGGAAAACAGTACACCTCTCTGAACGGTGTCTGGGAGGCTGTGGTTGCTGCTGCACGCAATGTTGATGGTGAACAGATCAAAACACTGACAGAATCCATGGATGGCAGGCTTTTGAGTGTCCTTGCAAAGAAAGGTGGCTATATTGGTCACGGATTTGTTTTTGTTTTGTTTTTGAATGTCAGAAATGTATATTTGTGAATGTTGAGATGTTATATTGGTTTCACTGGTGAAAATAAATAATTGAAATGGGTATATATTTGTTTTTTGTTAAGTTGCCTAATAATTATGCACAGTAATAGTCACCTGCACACACAGATATCCTCCTAAAATAGCTAAAACTAAAAACAAACAAAAAACTACTTCCAAAAATATTCAGCTTTGATGTTAATGAGTTTTTTGGGTTCATTGAGAACATGGTTGTTGTTCAATAATAAAATTAATCCTCAAAAATACAACTTGCCTAATAATTCTGCACTCCCTGTATAGTACCTGCCACCGTTGACTTCTATAGTAGGAAAACCTGTCACCATTATATCTACGTATACATTTCTGACATTCAAAAACAAAACAAAAACAAATCAGTGACCAATATAGCCACCTTTCTTTGCAAGGACACTCAAAAGCCTGCCATCCTTTAACATAACGGTATATCATGACAAACTCTCGAGAAACAGAGAATTTCCAAGTGGTTAAGTTTTCTAAAAAAAAAAAATTCTAATTACTTTAAGATACATTGTCACAAAGAGTTAAATATTCTAATACTTTCTGCTGTTCCCTTCTAGGCTCATTTCAATACGTCTGTAATTGATCTGAAGTGATTTGTGATGTCGTCATCATGAGCGCCTCTCATCATCTGCTACGGTTGCAATGCGTCAGGTGCGTTTCCCGTTTTTTGGGGACACCTGTACAGCGAGTGATCCTGCCTGGCCGAGCACATCTGCAAACCCCTGGATCACAGCACATCTATGTTCAGGTACATGTTTACCTCTGAATAATGATGGATTAGAGATTGTGGGTGCCTGCATTAAAGGCATAGTTCACTCAAAAATGAAAATGGAGAAAGACGAAAACCAGTTACCATTGATCTCCATAGTAGGAACAAAAAATACTATGGAAGTCAATGGTTACAGGTTTTAAGCATTCTTCAAATATCTTCTTTTGTGTTCAATAGAAGAAAGAAATATTTGAAACAAGTGAAGGTTAAGTAAATGATGACAGAATATAATTTTTGAGTGAACTATCCCTTTAACACCTCTATTTGTTTGTTTGTTTAGCTCCTGAGGCCATTCCATTGCAGTGCAGTGTGTTCCACGGACCGTCAAAATCGGACAGACATTGAAAAATTAGTTGAAGATGAGACTCGTCATAAAGACAAAACTTTAGTCACACATGACGATATTTTTGACCGAGCTGCTGGAGACTCAAAAACCAAAGTCGAATTTAACAAGGTGGTGGAAGTTTTCAAAAGCAAGGACATTCGCCGACGAGGGCATGTGGAGTTTATATACGCTGCCCTGAGGAAGATGCCCGAATTCGGTGTAGAATGCGACGTTACCGTTTACAACAAACTCCTGGATGTGTTTCCAAAAGAGGTGTTTGTGCCACAAAACTTCATACAGAGGATGTTCAACCACTACCCGCGGCAGCAAGAGTGTGGAGTCCAGGTGCTGGAGCAGATGGAGAATTATGGTGTGTATTTGTGTGTTTTTGATTTGAGATAATAGAAAATGATTACATTGCGTCAATGATTTTGTAATGTTTTGCCTTCATAATTTTGCCAGGTGTCATGCCGAACATAGAAACCAAGGTTTTATTGGTTCAGATTTTTGGGGAGAAGAGTCATCCCATAAGGAAGTTCCAGCGTATCATGTACTGGTTTCCTAAATTCAAGCACACAAACCCATACCCCGTCCCACATATGCTTCCCAGTGACCCAGTAGACCTCGCTAGGTTCAGTCTTACCCGGATTGCTGCTGATCTGGATGCTAAAATAACAATCTACCAGGTATGTTTATTTAAGTTCAGCAGTGCTGCATTTATTTGATAGTACAGTGTAGTGATATAGAGGGTTGCATAAACGCCACATTCAAGGCCTGTTTAAAGTACCATTCATTTTAAACCAAGCACCTTTGTAATTCATACCACAGCATATGTAGCACCATGTCCTTACTGTACTTAAATTTCACTTACATTTAATATTTACTTTACAAATGTCATTACAGAGTAATTTTCAAACATTTTGACAGTTTTAAACAGTCATTTTTAAAGAACTCCTATAACATGTTTGAATGCAGTTTCTGAAATATTGATAAAATGTGCATTATTTGACGTGATTTACATTTAAGATTTTTTAATTAAATATTTCTGGGTTTTTTTGTTCTGTTTTTGACATCAGCACAGTACAATTGTTTTTATAACACCATAAACAAATTTTATTTCAAATTCAATTCAAGCTATTTCAAGCACCTATGTTGTTTTTAAGTACTTTTCAGGCCTTAAATTCATATGCCTGAAATTAAAGTGCTTTCAAGAAGTGTGGAAACCCTGGATATTATTACAATTTAAAGTACATTTTCTATTTTTTATATTTTATTCTGATTTCATAAATTATATTTGAATATATTTTAAAATGTATTTTTTTCAGAGTGTGATTAAATGTGTCTGCAGAGTCTTAATGTCTTAGATTTCAAAAGCAAAATTTTAGGCATTAAAAAGTTTTAAATTCACTGAAATATGGTGTTGTAGGTCTTAAATCATTTTAAACGGGTCTTAATTTACGTATGTCCAGGTAGAGCTAACTTATCGGGCAGACACACGACAACTTTTTTTTTTATTATTTAAGTTTTTTATTGCAAAGAAATGCATTTCAAAGCAGCTGTTTAGACATGTTTACAGGAAATTCTCCAAATTAAATTTCCTAATCAGGGAAAGAAAACTAAAGCAACACATCCCTTTACATAATCTTTCATTAATACAAAAACTATTTACAGACGTGACTGGATCATTGGAAAAAATCCTAAGTGTATAGCCCTGTATCTTCTTAAGGCCCAATGTGTTTTTTTTTAACATGCATTTTTAAATTTCTCTTTGCTATTTGGGCTTATTGGAACCTAATTAGAATAAAAATCTAAGTATCATCTTTTGATATGATGTACTTTTAGAGAAAAATGATGTCCATATATGTGCACTCGTGGTCCCAATTTGCATAAAACACTTTTTCCCGAATTTTTTTTACGCATATTTAACAGATTTTTTTTTTTATTAATTAATTTTTTTTATTGAAGGTAAAAAAAGTTTTCATACAATACAACAATAAACATTACAGTTTCCTTCTATTTTTGTTTTGTTTTAACCCAAGTCCCACCCCAAGAACTGAGAATCCAAAAGGCAGCTTAACACAATAATTAGAATCAAAAAAAGTAATTAAGGTCATGCATGTCGTGACATAACAGTGATGACGGAAGAAAGAAAAAAAGACCAAACAACAATTACAAATAACAGGGGAAGTAAAATTAATAAATAAAGAAATAGAAAATTGCAGGACAAATAACATTGAAAGACAAGAAACACAATGAAGTGGATACACAGATACACTGAGTTTTAAAATATGATAAAATAGGTTCCCAGTATTTATACAGAATTTTTTTTTTGAACTTGCTTTGACTATCAGAGAGTAAAAACAAAAATTTGTTCTCATTTTTGGACTGTTAAAAATAGGGTTTGGGACATTTCATATGCTGCAAAACAGTTGCAGGATGACGCTGTATGTCTGTAACAAAATATAAAACATTCAAAGTATTTTAAATAGCCACTTAAGAGCTAAAATGTGCTGTCCACGTATGTGGATACTCAAGCCCTAGGAGGTTAAACGTCTAAAATTTCATTCATTCATCATTTAAAATCTCAAAGAAACCTGCAGAAACCCTAATGCAATGCTGAATATTCAGCAGCCATTATTCCAGATCCTTCAGAAATCATTGTAATACCCAGATTTAGTTCTTAGGAAACAATTCTTATTATCCTATTGAAAACAGTGTTTATTTCCGATTTAAGTAACATTATAAATCTCTGTAGTGTATTTTGTATTTAAAGTGCCTCTGCTAAAAACAATCTAATTTATCTCATACTTTTTATGGTAGTGTGTATTTCGCAATATTGGGAAATAAAGGCTTTCTGTCTAATAAATGTGATTTATTATATTTTACTCTTTGCAGTATCCGTCAACAGACATCACAGAGTCAGGAGAAGAGATCACACGTCCTCATATTGTTGGTATGTACTGTAGGTCTAACCATTAAATGAGTTTTCCATCTTTTTACTACTACAGAAAATATGAAAGACTCTCATTTGTTTATAAACACAAAATACTTTAAGGGTCCTTTTCATACAAATTGATGCCATCCACTAATTAACTAAAATCCAACTAAAAAAGTTCAAATTAACAACATTTGCTTGCCCTAAAGAATATTTAGTGTTCTTCTGTTAAACACATCAAAAATATACTTTGAAGAATGTTTGTAACGAGTTGATGGTAGCCATTAACTTTTATAGCATTTCTGGATATTGTTTGAAGAAATAAGCCTGAAAAAAAAGCCTAATTCATCTTTCCTGTTATCAGGTATTCAGAGTCCTGACCAGCGCTCTCTTCTGGCCAAGCACAATCCCTGCAAGCCTGTGTTTGTGGAAGGCCCATATCCACTGTGGCTCAGGCAAAAGTGTGTTTATTACTACCTGCTCAGAGCAGACCCTATACCGCCTGAGGAAAAGGTACTGGCATTGGGCTATTTATAGCATTTAATATATTAATGTTCACATATATTTTATGTTCTTTTTAAATTAGCCTCTTATGGTGCCTAAAGCTGCATTTTGTTTGATTACAAATAAGTAAAAGTACCATTTCTTCTTATTATTATTATATCAGTACTGAAAATAGTTTTTACTGCCTAACATTATTGTGGAAACATAGTTTATTAGTTTGTATTAAAAAAGAAAAGTCATTCAGCAAGGATGGATCTGATTAATTGAAAGACATTAATCGACAGTGGATGCACTAATAATGTTACAAAGAATATTGATTTTCAAATTAATTGTGCATAAATGTTTGTATGCATCAATAAATACTTTATGCAGTAAAAACTATTTTCAACACAACATAATGGTATTTAAATCCTTAATAATCATTTGGAATGAGTAGTAATTAATAAATACAGCAATGCCTAATAATAAAATCAATTGATTCTACGAGAATTTGCATTCCAGATTATGTTTTAGCGTCTGATTGTCCTTCAGGTTGAAGAAGAAATTGACCCTGAGATGATCTGCCCAGAGCAGAGTCTGTTCTACCCTCAGCGAGTGGAGCTTGATCTGAATGTAGACATGGGTGACGATCACAGTTTCAATGTGGATGATGGTGAGACTCCTACTGCTTTATTAACTGAGGCTATGTTTACATACCAATGATGTAGTCAAAATTGGAAACGGTTTACCCTTGCATTTTGAAAAGTTTTATGTCTACATGTCGCAATTAAGTTTACAAAACAATCCACCTTTACACACAGCTGCAAAAATGGCCAAAAATGTTGTATTATATATGCTAGGCCAGTATTTGACACCTTGTTAGGAAACCTGTGTGTATGTAGAATTTGCTGTGTGATGCGTCTTCACTTTTGGTTGTAATGTTTAGTAAATCTGCACTTTACCGATGAAGCGTTAGGATACACTTGAGAAACAACAACACTACCATGTACTCCGCTATTGTTGTGTTTGTTTGCACTTGCCTTTAATTTACACCTCCCTGAACACTATATACTATGCACTACCTGACAAAAGTCTTAAGAGCAACAAATAATAACTTGACTTCTAGCTGATCATTTAGAAAAGTGGCTAAAGGTAGTTTTTTCTGATGATTCATCTGTTGAACTGCATCCCAATCATCACAAATACTGCAGAAGACCTATTGGAACCTGCATGGACCCAAGATTCTCATAGAAATCAGTCAAGTTTGGTGAAGGAAAGATCATGGTTTGGGGTTACATTCAGTATGGGGGCGTACGAGAGATCTGCAGAGTGGATGGCAACATCAACAGCCTGAGGTATCAAGACATTTGTGCTGCCCATTACATTACAAACCACAGGAGAGGGCAAATGTTTCAGCAGGATAGCGCTCCTTCTCATACTTCAGCCTCCACATCAAAGTTCCTGAAAGCAAAGAAGGTCAAGGTGCTCCAGGATTGGCCAGCCCAGTCACCAGACATGAACATTATTGAGCATGTCTGAGGTAAGATGGAGGAGGCATTGAAGATTAATCTAAAGAATCTTGATGAACTCTGAGAGTCCTGCAAGAACGCTTTCTTTGCCTTTCCAGATGACTTTATTAATATGTAAATTGAGTCATTGCAGAGATGTATGGATGCAGTCCTCCAAGCTCATGAGTCATACACAATATTCATTCTTTTTCCACTGCACCATGACTTTATATTCTATACTGTACATTATTACTGTTGTGACAATAATTTGTATAAGCAAAGTCAGACCTTGCTGTCCTGACTAAAAAATTTTAAAAAATGGCATGATTATATTTTATTTTGTTAAAATAAGCGTAATCTAGAGGCCTTTGCCTTTCATATAAGCCACTTCTGATACCAAATGATCAACTAGAAGTTAAGTTGTTATTTGTTGTTCCTAAAACTTGGATGGGCGACACGATTTTTGTCAGGTAGTGTATATCGTTTTCTAACACTTTCGTTTTCAGGTGTTTACATAAACACAAGGTAGCTTTTTTCAAGCAAACATTTCTGCTTTGAAACCTGTTTTCAAATTTATGCATTTTCAGAATAGGCAAAACATATAAAATGTTTCCCATTTTTGGCTGAGAATGTTGCCATGTAAATGACCCCTAAGTTTAAAGTGTCTTATTTCGCTAATCTATTTGTACACGCTTTATTAGCAAATGGTATTCTATTGATTTGTGAATTTGTTTAATATGGGAGTCTATAAAAATCTATTTATCTAGTAATATGGATCAATTCTGACCTCTTTTATTTAATCCAGGAAGCACTGTTTTACAGACATATTATACTGACTGATACATACAGTATGCAGCTTCTTCCCCAACCGTTTACATTCAGATACAACCAACATTCTTAAAACAACACAACCTTTTGTGTTTTAAAAAATGTTTTAATACTCTATGCAATGAGTCATCTGGCGGCCAAATTCTGTGTGCATACTTTGTGCTTATAAACAGAGTTTAATTGGCAAGGCTTAAAAGTACACATGAAATCAAACTAACCATATTGATTTTGTTAGCTCAAATTGTTAGTTTTGTGGTGAACAGTTCATTTATGCATGTCATTAAGAGAAAAAAAATAGTCTGCCCTAAAATTGAAATCTGAAAGTGCACTTCCTGTTTGTTTTCAGTTAAATTCTCAGATTACATCTGTCTGAGGTATTGGTTGGAGGTGCATTAAATATGTTAACCACACCTCTTCAACTGTTCACAGTGCTATGACAACAAACAGAAATGGAGAGGAGAGGTGTCTGTTAGGTTGTAATAACTCTCCCGAAACCCTTTTCCTGATCTTTCTGAATAAAAAGCCTACTTTACTACATCCAATCAGCTCGCAGTAGAAAAAATAAGCCACACCCGCTGTTTTCTAATTTAATATCCCGTTTCTCTAGGAACTGAGTCACAATATGAAAAAAAGTCGTAGTTTCTGATTCATGCGGACTTTAAAACCCACACAGATGTTTTGTTTGTTGTTGCCAGAGTAACTGAGGCACAAGCCGTGAAGGCCCTCTTCTGCAAAGGGGGCGGAGAGAAGCAGCTCATTTTGCATTTAAAGTAATACACACAAAAATAGCGTTTTTGCTTCCCTCAAAAAAACATGGCATTTACAGCATGGAATAATAAATCATCTGTGGATCCCGAGGAGTCTTATTTAATCTCTTAAAATTATAATAAATGGAATTATTTGCATATAACCTAATTTTAAGCAATGATTTCTGCTGATTTGCTTCTGCAGTGGAAGAGGGGGCGGTTTTATGCTATGTGTATGGCTGGCCAGGGTGACCAAGCCACCCTGTCTCAGTGGATTTCTGGTCTTCAGAAGACCTGTCCCATATTGGGCCAGATTCCTACAGTGTTTCGACTGGAGTCTGGACCCAGAGAACTGCAAACCTCAACAGATGCTCAGCAAAGACCCGAGCAGGAGGCTGAAACAGATCAAATTATAGAGGACGACGAGATACCGCGACACTCGCGAAGAGTCAAACAGTGAGAGTTTGGCGTTTCACAGTGGCATGTCAATAGATGGGCTGTTTATAAAGATCTCAGTGAATATCTAGAAGACTTTGGGAGCTGTACATTAATCTAAACAAAATATTTTTAATGTACTTGATGTATTGTCTCATTTCAGTTAGTTACCAGATACCGACTGATGTTTGGTCAGTTACATATTATTTTTGAGATCTGTATAAATTATGCAAAGTGTCTGTATATGACAAACTGATCTGGCAGTGCAATAAAACATTTCTTCAATATTTTGATTGTGTATGCAGTTTTATTTACATTTAAAATAAATATTAAAAAAGTACTATAAATACTGTACAAAAATATATATATTTTAAGTATTTTAGTTGACATTTTAAGGTATTGCTGTTAAGAACAACCTAAATTTTTTACAATTTAAAGCAAATGTATACCTGTATTGTAGCCAAACCTCTGTATAATCATTCCAAAATTCAAAAAGGTTTATATATTGCTAGAAGGCATGCAATGCTAATTAAAGGGCCATGAAACCCCCCTGTCTCAGCAGGGTGTTTTCACACCTCTAGTTTGAAAATAAGTCAGGAGAGTGGGTGAGTCCAGCTCTGTTTAGGTGGGAGTGTCGAGTGGCGAAAGAGGGAAGGTTTTGCATGAAAAGGGGAATTTCAGTTCGAGCATGCGCTGATTTTCACAGAGGCAAAACAGCACACAGACACAGGGGAGAAAGACAGTGACTGTGTTTACATGGACATCAGTAATCAAATTATTTGCCAAATTATTAATTTGTTGACTTTAATTGCAGTTTAGCACTTTCATTCAGGAACATTTCATGCATGCCCCCTGTTACAAACAAGATATTGGAGAGTGTAGTTTTAATGCAATGTTTGATACCGCATGGCGAATGGGAGAAAAAAACCTCCGCATTTTTCAGTAACTTAGATGCACTCGGTAGGTAGTGTCCGAAAGCCATGTGTGTAATTTTTACTTGTATACTTTTTTTGGTTCTAAATGAAGTAAATCAACTAAGAAATCAACTAAATTGTCAATTAAAGGGCCACAAAATCCCCTGTCTCAGCAGGGTGTTTTCACACTTCTAGTTTGAGGGCGTACTCACGCTATGTACAGTTGCCTTGAACCGGCCCGAAACACGCTTGTCCTCCCTCCCGTCTCCCCCGACAGCCCGCTCTCACATCGCATTTGGGCCTGAGCAGGCTTACGTCATCGATGATGCACTGTTCAGTAAGAAGCGCTCTCGCTCAGCACAGTGGAGATTTCTTTAGTTATATTGTTTTAGTAATTTGATATGCGGTGACACGCAGTCAAATATTTAGCCGAACAGATCAGCCACTTTTGACGCTTGTAAACAATCATAAAGTCCTTGTGCTGCAGGAATTATGAGGTTTGCTAAAGGTGCAGCTGTCGTGCAGTGAGGGGTTTGCGTCTTTAATAATCTACGGCAGTTTGTGTTTATTGAACAATAAGTATGATTAATAAATCCATATAAAACAGTCCCTTAAAAGTCACGTCTCGTCTTAAGTTCGGGCTCAGGTGCGCTTTACACTCACACTACAAGCGTACCGCGCCAAAGCTCAAGTGAACCGGGCTCAAGCACACCTCTTCCAACTGGGCCAGGGCCAGCCAACTAAACCATGCCTGAGCCCGATTCAGAGCACTCACACTTCTCAAACGAACTGAGAAACGGGCCTGGGCACGATTCGGATAGCATAGTGTGAGTACACCCTGAAAAAAAGTCAGGAAAGTGGGTCCAGCTCTGTTTAGGTGGGAGTGTAGAGGGAGGAAAGAGGGAAGGTTTTGCATAAAAATGGGAGTTTCAGTTCGGGCATGTGCTGATTTTACCAGAGGCAAAACAACACGCACACAGAGGAGAAAACAGTGACTATGTTTCCATGGACATCAGTAATCAAATTATTTGCCAAATTATTAATTTGTCGACTTAAACTGCAGTTTGGCTCTTTCACTTTCATTCAGGAATACTTCATGCATGCCCCCCGTGACAAATGAGATATTGGATGCGAGAAACTGCTAATAGAGGCTAGTTTTAAATGGAATGTTTGAAAACCGCATGCTGTATGGGGAAAAAAACCTCCGCATTTCTGTGTAACTTAGATGCACTCGGTAGGTAGCCTCAGAAAGCCGTGTGTGTAGACTATCCTGTCACAAAATGTGCCGAAAATCCTACACGATGGTATGCATTTCAGGTGTTCACATGTAGTGTAAATGTAGTTATTGTAGTGATGTTAACATACTGTAAACTTAGTAACTAAATAATTTTGACTAACGTATGTCTTTAAAAACTGAAAGAGTACTGCTGATGATATGAACTAACTTTGTTTATGTTTATTCAGATGGCAAAGAACACTGATCACATACTTACCAAATCCGTAGAGACAGGACAACCAACACACACTGGAGCTGCGTCTTTTTTTAAAAGAATACGAGTGGCAAATCCGGATTTCACCATTTCCAGATGTGAAAAGCTCTCGGGTAAAAAATGTTCCTTACAAACGTATTTTTGTCGCGTGCTAGCAGACCACTGTAATCAACTAGTGAGTCCAGCTGCACTCTCATCGTGGGGAAATGAAAACAAACCTACGTTGCAGCACATTTATAAACGCAACACTGACGACCCATGTCTCCAAACAATTCTTCTTCCACTCGTTTTAATTACTGTTGGCAACAACGTGGCGTCTCTCTGTCATCTGAACACTGTAACAGGTCTTCGAAGCTATCATGCATATTAATGAAGTTGCACGTCATTCATACTAGAGCGCGCTAATTGGTTCGAACCAAGACTTTCTCTTGAATCAATTATGAAAGCTCAAAGACATCACTTTGTAACCGCCGGTACAGGCAACCAGACTACACGCTGGAATTTACACAAGGATCTCATCGTCGTGCCGTAACTTAAACATTTATTTTTAAACCGGAAGAACGAATTTGCGAAATAACGCAAAAACAACCAATTTCAACTTTTTGGTGAAATATGTGTCCTAATAGTGTTTTTAGCAGCGTGGGACGCATAAATGACTATCAACATCTCAGAAAATGTGTTTTGGTGTTTCGTGACCCTTTAACGTGTTTGAAATGACAGACAACCAAACAAAAGGTGCAAAAGATTTACTAGATAGACCAAAGCAAAATTCATTTAATGTTTACTTTCCTTAAATCCTAAAGACTAATATTATGTTTGCTAAACTGTATGTAATCTTTGATGATTCTCATCCTTGTGCTATTTTAAAAATGTGGTTTAACCAAACATTTGCAACCGCTGCACAAATATTTACCACACGCTCAGCTAGTAATTAACTACAGCGGTCTAACAAAATTACATCTGATAGTTCATTATATAAACTTTAGCGGGAGAAAGTAACCAATCATATTTTCAAGACAAAAATTCTCAGGCTCAACCAATGAAGTACAAAATAATATATACATTATGTAGTGCAACAATTTATTACAAAAAGGACAATTTTTAAATTTAAAAAAAAAAAAAAAAAAAATATTATCATATGAATATAAAATCTGCACTTCTCATTATTACAGAATAGCATTCAATTTGTTTGTGGGAATGTTATAAACTGATCTTAAATTTCTGTTATGTTATTTACAGGCCCTGCATGGTTTTGAATGTTTCCAGAACCTAAAAATACATTTAAATGAGGCTCAGCAGTGCCTCGAGGAGAAAATGTGCAATCAACATATCTAAACATATTAATCTCATACATTTCTCTACTAAAACTGATGGTACTTAAAAAAAAAGAAATCTTTACACACATTTGCATGATCTTAATCAATACGGCAAGAAGAAATAAATAAGATAAATATCTATAATGATAAATATAGTAGAAGTCTACTGTACTACTGCTATATTTACCATTGTACTTACTAAACAGCAATACCCATAACATAATCAGCTATTAGAGATAGTTTATGTGCCCCCAATGCTATCCGAGTATTTACTAATACCGAATCCCAATCTGATACTTGTCAATTCTATAGGAATGTATATCGGCGCACACTTCAAGTACAATAAAGGTATTAAAATCAATGCAGTGTATATAGAGTTGTGGAGATATATGATGTACAGTCAGACCTGAAATTATTAATACCTTAGGCAAATTCTGACTTGGTTACTTTTATTCACTTTTTTTTTTGACCGGAAATGACACAGGCTTCTCTAATAGGATGATAAGACGATGTACAAGAGACATCATTGTGGGGGAAAGAAATATTTATCTGCTTTTATTTACATTTGAACAAAACGTGGCATTTAGAAATGGCCAGGGGTATGAATAATTGCAGGCTTGACTATGATTTGTGTGTATGTACAGTGCATCTGGAAAGTATTCATAGCGCTTTTTTCGCATTTTTTTTGTTACAGCCTTATTCCAAAATGGATTAAATAATTTTTTTTTCTTAACATTCTACACACAAAACCTCATAATGACGATGTGAAAAAAGATTTTTTTAAATTGTTGCAAATTTATTAAAAATAAAAAAGCTGAAAAAAAAAATAAAAAATCACATGTACTTAAGTATTTACAGCCTTTGCCGTGAAGCTCTAAATTGAGCTCAGGTACATTCTGTTTCCACTGATCATTCTTGAGATGTTTCAGCAGCTTAATTGGAGTTCACCTGTGGTAAAGTCAGTTGATTGGACATGATTTGAAAAGGCATACACCTGTCTATATAAGGTCCCAGGGTTGACAGTGCATGTCAAAGAACAAACCAAACATGGAGACAAAGTAATTGTCTAGGCACAAGGCTAGGGAAGGTTACAGAAAAGTTTCTGCTGCGCGCAAAGTTCCAATGAGCACAGTGGCCTTCATCATCTGTAAGTGGAAGGCCTGTATGGTAAAGTGGCCAGACGGAAGCCACTCCCCGCCTGGAATTTACCAAAAGGCATCTAATGGACTCTCAGACCATAAGAAACAAAATTTTATGGTCTGATGAGACTAAAATTGAACTCTTTGGAGTGAATGCCAGGCGTTACGTTTGGGGAAAACTAGGCACCAGGCCAATACCATCCCTAAAGTGAAGCATGGTGGTGGCAGCATCATGCTGTGGGGATGTTTTTCAGCAGCATGAACTGGAAGACAAGTCAGGATAGAGGGAAAGATGAATGCAGCAATTGCTTCACAACAATTCGGTGAATGTTCTTGAGTGGCTCAGCCAGAGCCCAGACCTAAATCCTATTGAACATGTCTGGAGAGATCTGAAAATGGCTGTACACCAGGGGTCTCAAACTCACGGTCCGCGGGCCTCGATAGTTTGTGGCCCCCGCCTTAATTTGAAAGTTTAATGTTAGTGTGGCCTGCGGGTTTGATATGTATAGCACTTTACAGTTTTACAACCAACCTACCAATCACGGTGGGGTATATGGCTCTCGGAGGCAGGACATCGGCTGGACTTGACGCAGGCAGAAAAACATTTCCCAATGAGTTTATGGAGAGTTTTCTTCCGTGCCTGCTAATTGCCTCATTTCTATTGGGCACACGCGGACATTCATCCCAGCGCGCTGAATTCACAACACTTCAAAAAAAGTTTAAGTTGCTGGCCAGCGGGACATTAGAAATATATAAATGTATATAAATCAGATCTTAATTTGAGCAGGATCTTGCCGGATCCTGTTCCAGGAAATGTCAGATATTTGTATTTTTCTTTCTGGTAATTATTTTCATTGATTTGGAATTAACTTGTGTGTAGTCAATACCTGCATGTGTGTATTTGTGTGTGTGTGTGTGTGTGTGTGTGTGTGTGTGTGTGTGTGTGTGTGTGTGTGTGTGAGAGAGAGAGAGAGAGAGAGAGAGAGAGAGAGAGAGAGAGAGAGAATGAGTGCAGCGAATGCTGTGTGGATTGTGTGTGTGCGCACGCATAACGGTAGTCATGTGCTAGTTAAAGCAAAATTCACGTTTAACTACTGGTCCTGAACAATATTTTCAACCAATCATCTTGCATTTACAATCGCTCTCATTGGTTGGTGGTGGTTATTATTTTGCACGCAGTGAGCAGAAAACAAATCAAAGTGATGCGTAATCGGCGGGCTAAAAGAAAAGTAAGGAACTCAATGCAGCCTAATGTAGTTATCTGCAGTCACACATCGACACCTGTCCATCGGCAATAAGAGTCCCCGGTAACCCGGACCAATTATAGAGTTGCACCGTTATTTGTGGGTCATTTGCATCGCTCTACCTGCATTGTACTTGCATTACCTCACACAATAAACATTACATATATAGATGATGTAAAAGAAGTAAAAACAAATGTCAACAACACAGTGTTGCTTCTTTTTCCTGTAACAACAGCACAGCGGATAACAGTAAATGGCCAAATACAAATATCTGCAGGGTGATTATGGCCACAGTCATAATCACCCTGCAGCCCAAGACCAGTTACTCACTGAAGCTAAGCAGGGCTGAGCCTGGTCAGTACCTGGATGGGAGACCACATGGGAAAACTAAGTTGCTGTTGGAAGTGGTGTTAGAGAGGCCAGCAGGGGGTGCTCAACCTGTGGTCTGTGTGAGTCCTAATACCGCAGTAAAAGTGAAGGGGACACTACACTGTCAGTGGGCGCAGTCTTTTGGATGAGACGCTAAACCGAGGTCCTGACTCTCTGTGGTCATTAAAAATCCCGTGGCACTTCTCGTAAAGAGTAGGGGTGTAACCGAGGTGTCCTGGCCAAAGTCCCTCAATTGGCACTTACCCATCATGGCCTCCTAATCATCCCCATCCACCGAATTGGCTCTATCACTGCCTCTTTATCACTCCACCTATAGCTGGTGTGTGGTGAACGCACTGGTGCCGTTGTCCTGTGGCTGCCGTCGCATCATCCAAGTGGATGCTGCACACTGGTGGTGGTGTAGAGAGACTCCCCTCATGATTGTGAAGCGCTTTGGGTGTATGGCCATACACAATAAATGCGCTATATAAATACACATTACATTACAGTAAATGTAATTATTATTATTATTAATTACTGATTGATTTATTTTTTTATTAAAAAATTTATTTGTTTATTTTTTCATCTTATTTTGTGTAAAAAAATTACAACTTCTCAAACCTTTTTATCTTTATTTTTTAACACAAAATAAGAAAAAATAAATAAATAAATAAAAAATTTAGAATTAATAATTTAATTATTATATTAATTAAGGCAGGGCCTTAATTAAACCTGATGCGGCCCAGCCTCACCCAGACTGAGCTTAAATGGAGTTTGAGACCCCTGCTGTATACCATCGCTTCCCATCCAAACTTATAGAACTTGAGAAGTACTGCAAAGAGGAATGGGCAAAAACTCCCAAAGACAGGCGTGCCAAGCTTGTGGCATCATATTCAAAAAGACTTGAGGCTGTAATTGCTGCCAAAGGTGCATCAACACCTCAAGTATTGAGCAAAGGCTGTGAATACTTATGTACATGGGATTTTACCATTATGGGGTATTGTGTGTGGAATTTTGAGGAAATAAATGAATTTAATCCATTTTGGAATAAGGCTGTAACATAAAATACAAATAAACAAAAATAAAATGTGGAAAAAGTGAAGCGCTATCAATACTTTCTGGATGCACTGTATATTTGACAGTCTGTCAGTGTAGGGTTGGGTGGTATGACCAAAATTCTATTTCATGGTATGAGTACATTTATTTCACAGTGATGATATAAATTTAATATATCGTTATTTAAACAGGTAGTAATTTTCAAAAATCAACAAAAACGTATAATAAACTTTAATACTTCCGAAATTAAAAGAACTCCACCTTTTTTCCTTTTATTTGGATCTTGTCATGTATAGGTTGGATGCAGGATACTGGATTTTTGCCAATATTGTTAAACTTCTTTTGACTGAGCAGACAACAATATCTTTTACATTTGTATGTTTGAGAAGTGTTAATTTAAGAGTCAGATTTTTTATTTATTTAACTGTAACAATAATTGGTTCACCAATGCCTTCTCTTCCTTGTCAGGTCACCAGCTTTAATAACAGATTTAAAATATGTGGGAAAACTAACCCGGTTTTGATCGGTTACAAAAATGCTTAATCAGTCCCAGTCTCGATCCTTGAGACATGCCTATAAGCTATTTCTTGGCTGAATTCTCATTTTTAAAAGCAGAATAAATAAATGAGTGAAATGAAAATGTCAACATTGTCTTTCCCTCCCCGGTTTGTAATATGTCAGTTCACTCAAAGTCCTTGGCCTCGACCTTAACTTTCAAAAAAGTATTCAGAAAATGTATCATTTCCAGACTGAATGCAGATTCCCCCATTACCTGTAGAAGTTCTTCATTGCTGTCGAAGCTGATGAGTGATGAAATGCTCTCGTAAGGCCACCTGTTTATCCCAGGCATCAAGAATCTCTCGATGTTCAAGGTCTCTGAGTGACAGTGTGTGAGGATGAACCTCCTCAATGTGAGCCTTTACCCCTTCAACACTCAGCGAGTACTGCTGCTCTCCACAAACCATACACACCAACAGCGGGATGACCGGGTCCAAGTCCATCAGGTAAACGTTTCTCCATTGGGCCTGTGATAAAGGTCGCTCCGCTGCATCGTTTAGTGCAAAGCTTGACTCCTCTTCTAATGGAAAAAAGTTGTAAAATTGATTACCAAATAATCAATTAATATGTAATAGAAGGTTTGTAATAAACACTACCTTTGAGTGCAGTCTGGCAGGACACATCTGAGCAGTTAAGATTTTCTGAGTTTTTGCTGTTTGGAAAGGAAATTAACATAAATTTTGATTAAAAAGAAACAACAACTATAAACTATTGTTCAAATGTTTTGAGTTAGTAAAAACTGTAAAAAAAATACATAAAATTAAAGTGTTTGTTTTTAAGAATTTAATGTATTAATCACTTTTTATTATGTGTGAAAAGCTTTAAAAATAAAATAACTAAAATGTCTATATTTGTGAACTTTAACATATTAATCACTTTTTTATTATGTGTGAAAAGCTAGTTTTTTTTTTTTTTTGAGACCAGCTCTATATAGTCCAGTCTTTATAAATATCATTTATAATTCAATTATAACAGTGTAATTTTACCCAATTAATCCGTTTTTAAAAGATAATAAACTTTCAATATATTATTTAAAGGTCCCATGAAGTGCTTTGAAATGTGCACTTTTTAATTCGATGTTTGATGTGATCTCAACTGAAAAACAAAAAGAAAGTGAGACAGAGTAGCTCCTCCCCTTCTTAAAAGCAGCCAATAGCATTTTGTTGCATCACAGCTCTGCCAGTGAGAGTGGTTGAGCTCAAGCGCATCAAATGAAAGTCAAATGAAAAGCGTCTTGAATGGGCATAATATAATATAATATAATATAATATAATATAATATAATATAATATAATATAATATAATATAATATAATATAATATAATATAATATAATAAACAACATATATGGTGGCTTGAAAGTAAAAATAAATAAATCTAAATTACTTAACTAAAATTTAAGTCAATTTAAGTTAGTACTCACCTCTGAACTACTGCCGAGCAGAAGCTGCTGGTGTTCTGTCCCTAGGAGGTTATCAACAAAGTAAGGATAATGTACAAATAATTATCCAAACATCAATTAGTCACAGAATGGCAACAACAAATCTTAAAGAATCATGGTCATTTGGGTTTTTGAAAAATATCTTAAATGCAATTTAATTAACAGCTGTCCTTCAATGTCCAAAGTCTGCAAAGTTTTTAATCAAAAAAAACTGCATGATAAATAAAGGTATTGTCTCCTAAAATATGACCTTAACATGTCATGTTGTGAAATCTTTTGCCTGTTACCCATCTACATAAACATGATCAATGTAATATATTTGAATTATGCCTCTCTGCCTGTGAAGATATATGAAAACTTACTCACGTTTCATTTTAACATGGATATGATCAATCAATTAAAATAGAACTTGTCAGGTGACCAATCAGTACGCCCACACGCAGATTTTTAGCCCATCATTGAGTCTATTTATTTACTTGTATAAATGTGTGTACATTTATTTTTATTTAGTTTTTAAATTAATTTCATTAATAATATTGACTAATATGGAAATATTTATATGATTTATTTACAATACAGTTTGTAAAGTAATATTTTCTGTCTTTTAGTAGATCTATTATATGAGAGACTTGCTTTTTTTAACCAAATAAAGTGGATCTAATTGGATTTGCATTACAAACATTAAATAAACATTAAAAAGGTATTATTTATTATTTCATATATTAAGATTTTAGTTATGATACTCCCAAAATCATTTCGCATAAATCCGCAGATTTTTAACAAGATTCTGGGTAGAAATAGCAAAAAATGTCAGCAGATTTTGTCTGGCCATACCAATCAGCAGAGTTAGCTTATGAAAGGGAGGCTTTTACATACCTTACATAGCCTATTCAAAATGAATCATTGAATCATTAAAATGTATTCTGAAATTACAAAATACAGAATTCACAGAATTACATTAATATTACAATGTTTTCTGACCTTACATGCATTTAAACCTGATGTTTGCCTCACCTGTATGTATGTACCTAGTGAAAGAGCCAGTGTACATTGAACTAAAAATGATTTAATGTTTAATAGGAAAGTGAAAAAAAATTAGAAGAATCATGAGTTTCTTTTTCTGTTGAACACAAAAGCAGATATTTTGAAGAATGTTGAAAACTACAAGCCATTGATATCCATAGCAGGATCAAAAAAATAATATGGAAGTCAATGGCTATCGGTTCCAAAACTTCTTTAAAATACCTGCTTTTGTGTTGAACAGAAGAAGGAAATTTAAATAGGTTTGAAACAAGTGTACGGTGAGTAATGACATGAATATATATTGTAAATAATAATGAATAGTGTTTAGACACCAGCTTTCTTTTACAAAAAAGTTTTCTAGAGAAATCATGCAATTTAACCATCAATCCCAGCCAGGGAATTTAAGAAACTGGGGGGACGGAACAGTAAGTGACAGGGTCCCAATTTCCCTCCAAAAATACAAATACTTGGTTTCAAATCTAAAGTACAAAAATAACCTAAAATCAGCATGCATAATGTAGACATTTTACATGGTAATTTCTCATACACGCACATACATACTACCACCACCACCATATTATTCTGACTTTTCTCCTAAAGTTTTCCATGTCTCTCCAGTATTCCAGTGCACAGACATGCCTGCAGGCACCAGGGCCCCAAACAGGGCCTCTGCACGCTGCTCCAAGTTAAAAGAGGCCTCCAAAATGCTCCTGCAATATTCTGGTGCTGAGGTATGACTGGGGCCCCACGTGGGGCCCTCTAAACACTGCTCCAATTCAAAAGAGTCTACCCCAATACGTGCCTGTGAAATTCTGCTGCGAGATATAGCTGGGGGCCCCAGGGGACATAAAGCATGCAGTGTTATTATTACAGGGTTTTGGTATACTGCAATGTTTGGTTTTCAGTATATAATCACCCTCATGCAATTCCAACCTGTATGACTTTCTTTTTTTCAGTGGAACACATGAAAGGTATTGTGGAGTTCGTACAATGAAAGTCAATGACGTGTTTGATTTACGTAGTATAGGCAAATATATATATATATATATATACACACAGATGAAGTCAAAATTATTAGCCCCCCCCCCCCCCCCCACCTGAATTATTAGCCACCGTTTATTTTTTTTCCCCAATTTATGTTTAACAGAGAGATTTTTTTAACCCATTTCTAACTGTAATAGTTTTAATAACTCTTTTCTAATAACTGATTTATTTTATCTTTGCCACGATGACAATAAATAATATTTCACTACATAATTTTAGATATTTTAGATACTTGGATATATAACTAAGACATTTTTATACAGCTTAAAGTGACATTTAAAGCCTTAAATAGGTTAATTAGGTTAACTAGGCAGGTTAGGGTAATTAGGCAAGTTATTAAAAATAAAAACTGCTTTTATTCTAGCCAAAATAAAACAAATAAAACTTTCTCCAGAAGAAAAAATATTATCAGACATACTGTGAAAATTTCCTTGCTCTGTTAAACAAAAAAAAACTCAAAGGGGGGCTAATAATTCTGACTTCAACTGTGTGTGTGTGTGTGTGTGTGTATATATATATATATATATATATTTTATTTTATTTTTTTTTTTTGTAGGGCTGCACAATATACTGTTTCAGCATCGAAATCGCAATGTGATCATTCACATTAGTTACATCGCAGGCTATGCAATGTTGAGACTGGATTATAATTGATGATTTGCATGTGTTTTCTGAGGCGTGAGAATTTTAAAAGCATTCATGCATAAGAAATTGTATCGTTTGTAACTTTGAAAAATAATAACGATAAATGTCATAGATTTTTTTTTTATACAAGGAAGACTATGCAGTATTATTTTGCATTTGATTATTCAATTAATGTACACCTGAATACTGTTACACTCCTTGAAAAAAACTATAAAATGCTGTTTATTTAGTTGATCTTGTTATATATTGTATTTTTCTATGCTTCAAGATTGTTTATTATATTTTATACAAATGCACTCCTCCACAGAATCATAATCATCCCAATTTATTGAAAATTGTGAATTCTTCCCAAATACTTATTCTAGTAAGTCATCTAGTGAAATTGTATTAATATTGCAAAATATATAGCAGAAAAAAAAATATCAATGTTTGATTTTTCCAATATTGTGGCGGCCTAATGTGTGTGTATATATAGACAGTTGAAATCAAAATTATTAGCCAAATAATAAAAATTATTATTTAAATATTTCTCAAATGATGCTTAACAGAGCAAGGACATTTTCACAGTATGTCTGATAATATTTTTTCCTCTGGAGAAAGTCTTATTTTGGCTAGAATAAAAGCAGTTTTTAATTTTTAAAAAACATTTTACGGTCAATATTATTAGCCTTCTTATGCTATTTTTTTTTGATTGTTTACAGAACAAACCATCATTATACAATGATTTGCATAATTACCATAACTCGCCTAGTTAACCAAATTAACCTAGTTAAGCCTTTTAAATGCACTTTAAGCTATATACCAGTATCTTGAAAAATATTTAGTAAAATATTATTTACTGTCATGATGACAAAGATAAAATAAATCAGTTATTAGAAATTAGTCATTAAAACTATTATGTTCAGAAAAAATCTTCTATCAGTTAAACAGAAATTGAGAAAAAATATACAGGGGGCTAATAAGTCTGACTTCAACTGTATATAGAAGTGGAAGAAAGAAAGTTTGAAAGGACATGAGGATGAGTAAATGATGGGTGGTTGTTTTTCCTGATAGCGAAAAGCACATCAGTTTGCACAGTGCAGTCTAAACCACAGATTGGTTCGACAGATCTGTCACACGAGTAAACAAATGCATGATCTGTGGGTTCTGCTGTGTGGGCATCACAATCACAGCACTGCTGCACTTTGGTCTGTTTTTGCTCTCAGAGCAATCTGTAAATGAGGGGGATGTGGTCAGTGTTCCAGTTGTGCATTTCTTTAGAGTCTTTTTTTCTGTATGCTTTTACAATAGTTTGGCTCTGTGAGATTCTTTTATGCTCAACAAATGCTGAGTTTATCGGTCACTTTACAATAAGGTTTCATTGGTTGATGTATTTATTAACATGAACTAATAATGAGCAATATTTGTACAGCACTTATTATTCACAGTTCAACATTTACTAGTGCATTACTAAAATCCAAATTCATGCTTGTTAACATTAGTTAATGCACTGCGAGTTAACATGAACAATAATCAACTTTATTTCCATGATCTACAGTACATCCGGAGAGTATTCATAGCGCTTCACTTTTTCCACATTGTTTTATGTTACAGCCTTATTCCAAAATGGATTAAATTCATTTATTTCCTCAAAATTCTACACACAATACCCCATAATGACAATGTGAAACAAGATTTTGAAATTGTTGCAAATTTATAAAAAAAAAAAAAAAAAAACGAAAAATCACATGTCCATAAGTATTCACAGCTGTTGCTCAATACTTTGTTGATGCACCTTTGGCAGCAATTACAGCCTCAAGTCTTTTTGAATAGGATGCCACAAGCTTGGCACACCTGCCTTTGGGAAGTTTTGCCTATTCCTCTTTGCAGTACCTCTCAAGCTCTATTAGGTTGGATGGGAAGCAATGGTGTACAGCCATTTTTAGATCTCTCCAGAGATGTTCAATAGGATTTAGGTCTGGGCTCTGGCTGGGCCACTCAAGGACAATCACCGAGTTGTTGTGAAGCCACTCCATTAATATTTTGGCGGTGTGCTTTGGGTCATTGTCCTGCTGGAAGATGAACCATCGCCCCAGTCTGAGGTCAAGAGCACTCTGAAGCAGGTTTTCATTCAGGATGTCTCTGTACATTGCTGCATTCATCTTTCCCTCTATCCTGACTAGTCTTTCAGTTCCTGCTGCTAAAAAACATCCCCACAGCATGATGCTGCCACCACCATGCTTCACTGTAGGAATTGTATCAGCCTGGTGAGTCCTTCAGATGCCTTTTGGCAATTTTCTGGCGGGGAGTGGCGTCCATCTGGCCATTCTACCATACAGGTCTGATTGGTGGATTGCTGCACAGATGGTTGTCCTTCTGTAAGGTTCTCCTCTCTCCACAGAAGAACGCTGGAGCTCAGACAGAGTGACCACTGGGTTATTGATCACCTTCCTGACTCCCCTCCCCCGATCACTCATCATGCCTTTTGAAATCATGTCCAATCAACTGAATTTACCACAGGTGAACTCCAATTAAGCTGCTGAAACATCTCAAGAAAGATCAGTGGAAACAGAATGTACCTGAGCTCAATTTAGAGCTTCACGGCAAAGGCTGTGAACACTTATGTACATGTGATTTTTCAGGTTTTCTATTTTTAATAAATTTGCAACAATTTCAAAAGCTCTTTTTTCCACATTGTCATTATGGGGTATTGTGTGTAGAATTTTAAGGAAATAAATGAATTTAATCCATTCTGGAATAAGGCTGTAACACAAAAAAAATGTGGAAAAAGTGAAGAGCTATGAATACTTTCCGAATGCACTCTAACATTAACAAAGATGAATAAATACTGTGATAATTGTATTGTTCAGGTTAGTAAATACATTAACATTAACTAATACAACTTCACAATAGAGTGCTACCAATTTATTTAAAAAAATACTAGTAATAGCTTACTGTGAAATATTACTGCAATCATTTAAAAACTTTCTAGAAATTTCTCATTATTTTCGATGTTGATTGCTACTTAATATTTTTACGGAAACAGTGATACAGTTTATTCAGGATCCAAAAGAACTGCATAAATCTAAAATCATTTGTAACGTCACTGCATCCTTGTTAAAGACAAATCTCAGTGTATTTTAAATAACTTCACTGAGGCCAACTTTTGAATTGTACTGTACATAAAACAAAAGTTTACGTTTTTTTACCTCTGTACCCTGGCCATGTGGAGTAGCCATCTGGTGTAGCTTTCTCTCAAATGCTGCTTTTCTAGCTCTCTGCTCCTGTTTCTTGATCCTCCATTGCATGCGTCTTCTGCGTACGACCTCTTCTGGATCTTCTTGTGGATTTGGGGTTGCCATTATTTGGCTTCTGTTGGTTCTTGATTTATTTGAAGACTGTGTCTGTAGACCTGCTACAGGTTTAGTGCAACTTCTTGCTCTTTTCTGACATGGAAACAGTCTGCATGTTGAAGTGTCCTGGGAAATATCTCGCATGCCAGTTGTGCTGGGTTGTTTCTTGCTGGGAGTCTGAAACATGAGCAAACAAAGTCACATTGCAAAACTAAGAATTACAGAAAAAAATACTCATTAATTTTCTCATTATTTGTTAACCAATGTAATTTCATTTTTTCTTCCCTATATGTAAATTACTTCAAACAACTAAAAGGATGTGGACATTAAAGGGTTAGTTCACACAAAATTATGTTATTAATTACTCACTTTCATGTATTTCCAATCCCCTCAGAGGTTCGTTCAGCTTCAGACGTCAAATTAAGATATTTTAGATAAAATCCCATAGACAGCAATGGTCCCAAGACATTTAATGTCCAGAAAAGGAACCAAAAACATTCTCAAAACATTCCACGTTACCTCAGTGGTTAAACTGTAATCATATGAAGTTCCAAAGAACAATTATGTGCACAAAAAACTGTACAAATTAATGGACCCTTTTCAGAAGACTTTTGATGCATCTAACTGTCATCAGCCTCTTAAATCTATGAAAGCTTTAAATATTTTGATTAAAATATGCATGTACACACATACACACACACACACACACACAAATATATATATATACATAACCATTAACCATTTTTAAAAAAATTTCTGATGGTAAATCATACAAAACATTTACTATTTTAGGTCCGTTAGGAGTACCAAAATGATTTACATTTGCTAAATGCCAGAATAACGAGATAACTTTTTTTGGAGAATTTTTTATCGATTTCTAGACAGTCAAAAGTTTACATACATTTCCTTGGTATTTTTTAGCTTTGCTTTTAAACTGTATAACTTTGGTCAAATGTTTTGGGTATCCTTCCACAAGCTTCTCACAATAGTTTGCAGGAATTTTGGTCCATTCCTCCAGACAGAATTGGTGTAATTGAGTCAGATTTGTAGGCTGTCTTGCTCGCACAAGCTTTTTCAACTCTGCCCACAAATTTTCTATAGGATTGAGCTCAGGGCTTTGTGATGGCCACTCCAAAACATTCACTCTGTTGTCCTTAAAGCACATTTAACCAACTTGGCAGTATGCTTAGGGTCATGGTCTGTTTGGAAGACCCATTTGTGGCCAAGTTTTAATTTCTTGGCTGATGTCTTGAGAGGTTGCTTCAGTATTTCTACATAATGTTCTTTCTTCATGATGCCATTTATGTTGTGAAGTGGACCAGTCCCTCCTGCAGCAAAACAGCCCCACAACATGATGCTGCCGCCCCCATACTTCCCAGTTGGGATGGTGTTCCTAGGCTTGTAAGCTTTCTCTTTTGTCCTCCAAATGTAACACTGGTCATTATGGCCAAACAGTTCAATCTTAGTTCCATCAGACCACAGGACATGTCTCCAAAAATTATTCTTTTTCCCAGTGTAATTTTGCAAATTGTAATCTGTCTTTTTTTGTTAATTTTGGCTTGTTGATTTACCCATGTTGTCACACAAGGAAGCAGTGTGTTTGAGGTTTTCCTTAAATACTATTCTACAGTTGTGCCTCCAATTGACTCAAATGTTGTCAATTAGCCAATCAGAAACTTCCAAAACCTTGACACCATCATCTGAGCTTTTTCAGAGGCAAAATAATCTTATTGTATGTAAACTTGACTTTCAAGAAAAGTTATAACAATTTCTCAAAAAATCTCTCTCTCATTATTCTGCTATTAAGCATAACAGAAACATGGTTATGTTACATTAAATGGTTATGTGCCTTTTTATACAGTGTATGTCAACTTCTGGTTTCAACTGTATACAGTATATATGAACATTTACATGCATTTACAGTATTGTTCAAAATAATAGCAGTACAATGTCACTAACCAAAATAATGCAGGTTTTTAGTATATTTGTACTGATATATGGCAAACAAGTCACCAGTAGGTGCAGTAGATTCTTAGAAAACAAACCAGACCCAGCATTTATGATATGCCCGCTCTTAAGGCTGTGCAATTGGGCAATTAGGTAAAAGAAGTGTTAAAAAAAATAGCAGTGTCTGCCGTTGACTGTACAAACTCAAAACTATTTTGTACAAAAAATTTTTTTTCTAGAATTTAGCAATCCTATGAATCACTAAACTAATATTTAGTTGTTTGACCACAGTTTTTTTTTATAACTGCTTCACATCTGTGAGGCGTAGACTCAACCAACTTGTGGTACCTTTCAGCTGTTATTCCACTCCATGATTATTTAACAACATTCCACAATTCATTTACATTTCTTGGTTTTGCTTCAGAAACAGCATTTTTGATATCACCCCAAAAATTCTTGGTTGGATTACGGTGAGGGGATTGGGCTGGCCACTCCATAACATTAATTTTGTTGGTTTGGAACCAAGACTTTGCTCGTTTACTAGTGTGTTTGGGGTCATTGTCTTGTTGAAACAACCATTTCAAGGGCATGACCTCTTCAATTATTTTTACATGCAAACTGAACCATGATACTTGGTATGAAACAAATAGGCCCAACACCACAGTTGGAGAAACATGCCCATATCATGACACTTGCACCCCCATGCTTCACTGTGTACTGTGGCTTGAATTCAGATTCTGTGGCCCTTGGACCAAAAAAGAAGAATTTTACTCTCATCAGTACACAAATTGTTCCTCCATTTCTCTTAAGGCCAGGCAAATTATAACCTCTTCTGCACATGCCTTTTTTTTAACAGAGGGACTTTGCAGGGGATTCTTAAAAATAGATTAGCTTCACACAGACGTCTTCTAACTGTCACAGTGCTTACAGGTAACTTTAGACTGTCTTTGATCATCCTGGAGGTACCATTGGCTGAGCCTTTGCCATTCTGGTTATTTTTTTTTAATCCATTTTGATGGTTGTCTTCCGTTTTCTTCCACGTCTCTCTGATTTGGTCCTACATTTTAAGGTATTGGAGATCATTTTAGCTGAACAGCCTATAGATTTTATGCACCTCTTTATAGGTTTTCCTCTCTCCAATCAACGTTTTAATCAAAGTACGCTGTTCTTCTAAACAATGCTTGATTGACCCATAATCAATAAAAAAATATACTAAAAACCTGGATTATTCTGGTTAGTCACGTTGTACTGTTATTATTTTGTACAATACTGTATGTATGCATTATATCATCTATGCATCAAATTATAAAAACAAATTACCACTTGTGTGAGTGTATGGGTGTAGTGTTTCTTTTCTCTGAAAGTCTTGATAACACCATGGTGGAGTTTGTCTTTTATTATTTCAGCAAATAGGATTGTAAAAAAAAACAATTTGCTGTACTCTCCCATTCATTGTGCTCTAAGTTTACCTAACTATGACGACTTCCTCTACTGAGAAACGTGAAAAAGTTCCATTTGATCACCAATGTCTCCTCTTCTGCATTTGGTCAGGATGCACATTTACTATGGGCAATACAATACATTTACCATTCAAGTTAGCAGCATGATACACCAGCATTGTATTGTCTGCAGACCTGACACAGAAGACACAGGAAAACAAAGCTGATCCACTGAAGTTGCATTGAATGTTTTGACAATCTTTTTAGTTTATTACCTAAACTTTGAACTCTCAGGACTGATTGTCTACGGAGGGCCAGAGAGCTCTTGGATTTCATGTAAAATATCTTCATTTATGTTCTGAAGATGATTGAAGGTGTCAGGGGATTTAAACAACATGAGGCTGAGTAATTAATAACAAAATTAGCATTTTTGGGTGAACTAACCCTTTACAGAATTGACAAACAAATATCAATGCAACCCACCTGTAGAGCCAGCCTGCGAATAGCTGCATCTTTGTTGGCTTTTCTGGCCCGCTGTTGTCTCTTCATCAGCCGCCAATACTCTCTCTTTCTTTGAAGTTCATCACTCTCACCAAGCCGCTGGTCTTGCAAGGCTTGTAAATGACAGGACTGCATGAGATCTGCCCTATCATCATTAAACTTCTGTATGTTTCTACACTGAGCCTCTGGAGAAAATGCACTGCTTTCATCTGCAACCTCTTCACATACTTTATGAGATATATGATGACTGTTGTCTTCAAAAGATGGTGCTCGAGGACTCATTTTGACCACTTTAAAGCTGGTTTCTGCAGAGATGTCACACTTGAATACGTTTTGTTGTAAGGTAATGTCTGGCTTTGCATCTTCACTCAACTGAACAGGCTCATTTTCACTCTTCACATGCATTTCGGTTGCATTATCTTTTGGTGTGCCAACTAATTCCTCCAGAAGCTTCTTCATAGATGCCACAGCCTGCATAGTGGTGTCTTGATGGTCCACAGCTGTTGGAGGATCAGCGGGTGTCTCTTTAGTACTGATGCAGGGATTCATTTCTGGGATGGAAAAGACAGCATTTATGGAGGGATAGATGTGTTCTTCTTTTATTGGAGTTGGCGTATTGGTTGAGGACTCACAAACTGTAGTGGAAACAGATGAAGTAATACTGTGCCTTTGGTTTGACTTCTTGTTCTGTTCTCTCTGCTTTAACACTAAAACCTTGGATCTAAGAAGACCATTCCTGAGTCGGGCAGCCCTCTTAGCCCTTTGCTCTCGTTTCTTTATCCTCCAGTACTCCCTCAAACGGGCGATTCTTTCTTCTTCTGTTAGGGTTTCTGGCTGGATTGTGATTGGCATGCTGCTCTTAACTGCATCTCTGGCTAACGCAGACTTTACCAAAGAGGCTTGAGGAGATTTAGTAGAAAAACTGCATGGTGCAGAACCTAGCCTAGTGGCTGGTTGAGCATGTGAATATAGGGGTGAACCTACTTGAATCTGGAGTTTCCTCTTTTCAATGCTTTTTGTACTGGAAAAGTTGTAACTTACAGATAGAGAAGCCTCAGGAGAAGTCTTTGAAATGGAGCCCATCATAGTCCTGCCATCTCTGATAAAGCCACCAATGGTCTGTGAAGAACTTCCAAGTGCACTTGCTTTGCTTGTTTGAGCACACATCTGTTTGGAACTGTTGATGTGGGATCTCACTTGATGCTTTAGTGCATCTCGTTCCTTTAATCGTGCTTTCACCACCACAGCCAGCCTTGCTCTCTGTTCACGCTTTTTAATTCGCCAGTACTCCTTCTGTCTGGCGTGTCGATCCTCTGGAGACTCAAATCTGGAAGCACCAAAGACAGGTTTCCTCGATCGTTTTTGAGAACGTGTCTCTTGAGTATGCGCAAATGTTGGCACTTTGGATTTGTTGAGAGTTTGGGTGGTATGTAAGGATGGTTGCAAAATACAAGAAGATAAATATGCATGGTTTGGTTTTGTGCTCTGAATATGTTGTTTTCTTGTCCGAAAACTGTAAAATTTTGCTCCCAATGACTGTTGATTGAGGCAAATGGGATTCACTGAGTTGAAGTTGATTCCTCTCAAAGCTTTACTGTTAGCAGGAGACAAAGCATATGTGATACTAACACAGGACGGTTGTCTTTTTCCAAGACTCCCTTCTCGTTCCCTTGCCAGCCTCGCCGCCAGCTTTGCTCTCTGTTCTCGTTTTTTAATGCGCCAAATCTCTCTTCGCTTTGCAGCAGTCTCTTCTTCAGTCATAGCCACTCTGGTGTTGTGCTTTGAAGCAAAGGCACATCTTCGTCTCTTAGTTATATGACTATTAAGGACTTCGTAAGTCTTGCATTCTGCAGAGTTTAAGGGTCTGAGACCGTTCTGGTTGCTGTGCACTGGTAAAGCCACAGATGCATGCTTCTGCGGACACAATGATAATTGCTTGCCATTTATGGTTGACACTCCTGTTTTTTGAGCGCAAGTCCTCATTGGATACAACTCTAAGCATGTTGTAGGGGCCAAATGGCTTGTAGGGTAGGACGTCTCAACTATTTTAGCATCTGTATTTGATGACCTTGATATATTTTTATTGCCCTTCAGGGAATTGGCGCTTGTTTTTTGAGGCAAGATATGGTCGAGCTTAGACTTTTGAAACCATCGATCATTTTGGAATGGCACTGTAGCAACATTACCCTCAGACACTGATAGACTTGAGCTGAAGGAGTTTTTAGAAACGTCAGCCTCTTCCAGTTTGCATGAAATGTCACAATTACGTAGAGGAAGACCACCACTAATTCTGGGAATCTGCACGAAGGGTTCATGCCTACCAACAGACCTGCACAACCTCAGATTTTCATCTCCAATCTTTTTTTTGGCAGATGACTTTCTCGCCCTCTGCTCTCGTTTCTTGCTCCTCCAATACTCCCTTTTGCGGGCGAGAGCTGCATCATCAATCTCACTTGATGGTTTAGAATGTCGTTTAGACAAAGTCTTTCTGGACATGCTTGCTGTTTGGTTACAACATCATCAAACTGCTGATTAATGTCAACCACTGAAGTATATCTTCTCAGGCAGGACAGAACCTGCTCTAAACAGCATTTCTGATCAGTCACATCTTTAATTTAGGTTAAGCAGTCTCTCATAGTCTTTTTATGTAGATGGATTTTGCATGTAGTGCTTGAGGCATACTGTATATTTTTTTTAAATAAAGCAGGAGTAAGTGACCTGCAGGGGAAACAAGCATACAGAATTCATAATCAGACTTTAATAATGACAAGGGAAATATTTGTAAATTATAGAATGGGAGCTAATACTGAACCTTCAGCAGCAATAAAATGAAAAATATAAAAATGTAAATCATTTAAAAAACAGGGCCACTCCAGACTTCCACAGGCATAAAAAGGGTGCACTATCCAACATCAACTGGGCCATTTCTCCAACACAACTAATCCAACACAGGACCTACAAATGAGAAACAGTCAATAAGAGCACTTTACACAGCATACAATATGCTTATTTCACGCGGCCCCCATTTTAAAAAAAAACGAGGCCACATGAAAGAAACCCGGAAGTAGAGGAGCAGCACTGTAAACATTACAACAACATGCTGTTACCACGATTTCAAAGTGCAGATGTGGTGTAAACATCACTTTAATATCATTCAGTTAAGTTTAATTGAAACAATTAAAAGCATATTAGGCATTAAACAAAACTATAATCTCTTTAAGAGTGATACGCTTAAGTGTCCCCTAGGCTTCAGTTCATGACACCAGGTAAACACCGTAGGGATGCTTCCCTGCTTAAGCCTATGTAACCTGGTGAGCAATAAAACAATGCAGTCCTCTGTAGAACATCATCGTGTTGTCTGTAATAGTGTAGTCATGGTACTACATTTTAAATTGCCCGTTTCCCGCTAACATTTAAACGCGTTCTTAAACACAGCTGATTTGCCGTAGTATTCACCAGTGTTCAAGAGAAATGACTGTGATTGGTCGTGAAGGTAATCAGTTCACTGCTCTTCACCGAGTGCAAACACAGATACAGATACAGATATCATCAGCGGATCCCTCGTCTGTGGTTGCACTCAGTAAACATCAGTGAAGTGCAGTGAACTGATGACCTTCACAGCCAATCACAGTCATTTCTGTTGAGCACTGGTGAATAGTATGGCAAATCAGCTGTGTTTAAGAACGCGCTCAGCGGCGCTTAAATGTTAATGGGAAATTTACTTTTTTTTTTTTTTCAGTACCGAAATTCAGCATCGTCACAAGTCTAATAAAGTAAAAAGAATCAGTTCATTAATTTGAGTTTAATTAATGGCATCTAATACGTGCGTTTGGGAGAGAAAACATTAACTAACTAGGGCCATTTCCCTTAACTTAGCTAAAAATGAGGTCTGATATCCCTTTTTATTTTCACTATACATTCACAACGATTCGGGTCACTCGGAAAGCGGTGAAATGATAAATTTGTGTCATTTTCTCTTTACTGATAAGATATACAGCCAGGAACACAACATTCCTATGTGACTCCAGGCGATACTTCCGCGTTTCTTCTCACTGCAGTCTATGCCAAATGCAACTAAATTCAATGCATGCAGCTATAAGAATGACAGGTACTGAACAATTATCTCTATAGGGAAAAGGAAAGTCTGGGGAAAGTTTTGGGGAAATGTGCCCCAAATGCTGATCTGAATTTAACAGGAACATCAAGCACTGCACGGCAAGCATGATATTATATTAGTTAAGAACAGGGGTGCTCAACTCTGTTCCTGTAGATCTACCTTCGACAGAGGTGAGCTGCGGTCAAACTGCACTTTTCTACCCATAGACTTCCATTCATACACACGCGAATGCGTCAGACCAGAAACGCAAGCTCGTGCGACAAGTTTCGCAGTTTGCTGCATTGCAAAGTTTAAGCTTGGTGAACTCTGACCTGCGAAATTGCATCACTTGACTGTGTGAGACCAATCGAGGATCAAAACATGACCTCTTGGACAGAAATTTAAAATATGGAGCAATCGCTCACTTTTTTAAATATCTATTCCATACCTGCCAACAGTCCCTTTTTTCCCGGGAGTCTCCCATATTTCAGACTCATCTCCCGCCACCCTCCCATTTTGTTATTTCTCCCGGAAAATGCCCCAGAGTCTGTAACACCCCCGGGTCGCCAACTTTGGTATAATATCCGATCGCAGCAGCCACCCGAAACCCGGTTCTCAGCCTCACCCCCGACACCAAGCCGCCCCCCACCCCGGTCCTCAACATTTTGGTACAGTGTGTAACACCCCCGGGTCGCTGACTTTGATATAGTATCCAAATGTTGGCAGGTATGATCTACAAAGGTAGGTTGATCACCCTTGGCTTAGAATAGGGGTATCCTGGAGGGCCGGTGTCCTGCAGATTTTAGCTTCAACTTGCTTCAACACACCTGCAAAAAATTTTCTAGAAAGCCTGTAAGAGCTTGATTAGCTGGTACAGGTTTGTCTGATTGGGGTTGGAACTAAACTTTGCAGGACACCGGCCCTCCAGGACTGAGTTTGGACCCCATTGGTTTAGAACTATGCTACAGAACAAATGGGCACACTGATCAAGAATATGGTCCATGAACACATTTAAAATTAATGTATGTATTGCAGAATATTTCAGTAAGGTGCTGTCACTAAAATATGATACTGCTAATTTGCAAGCTGCTTTGTATAAAAAAAAAACATAGGCAAATATGAATAGATGTAAATATCACTGCCAGAGTGTCACACTATGAGCTCCCAAGTGATTTACCTGCTTTATTCTTATAGGTCTAATGTATTATGCAATAGGGAAGTGAACAATTGCACTGCATTGCATTTAATAAAGCTACTGACAAAACTACTGACACTTTAAATTCTGAAAGCTTACATTTAGTCAATAATTATAATGCAATTCAGTTAAAGCAAGAATGAAATTAGTAGATGACTTTATTGGGACACAACAATAGTAGCCTACTATAGGAGTTACTTAAACTTCATATTCCTTAGGTTAATCTTTGAAGCTTTACAGCCACTTGTCCTGTTTAAGTTCACTTATTGAAAAAGAGCAGCCTGCAAATTCTGCAAAATATGTTTTTCTGCATTATGCAAAAGACAGAAAAGCATACAGGTTTGGAGCAACACGAGCGTGAGTAAACATTTGCCTGATTTGCATTTTAATTCAACCATTTGTTTAAGCTAATAAGATTTAATGTGTAGCTAAGAAAAGGAGTTTTTCCACAACTATTGGAACAAATATACATATTATAATATTAATTAAATGTGTTTAAGGTTAATTATGTGTTAGGTGTATTCAAAAGAAGCTGGCAAACACTTTATTATCCTTTTAAATCTCATCTCACACTCAACATAGCTGTTTTCTATTTTGACCAACATTGGCGTTTTGATGAGACACTACGATTGATAAACGAGTAAATTTAATATAAAATCAATATTAAAAACAGCATAATATTAAAAAACTGTTGTGATTTCAGTGAGCCATCGCGGTCTTCATTGTATGACAAAGATAATGTTGTCTTCCTACTCTGCCCTCGTGAGCTGCTTTGTGTGTTTCTATCGGCTGTGGTGTGTGGCTGTCGTGTCTTAATAGTAAAAGCACTACGTGACCTGACGACAAGTTCGTTAAACATGCGTTTGTTTTACCTGGTATTAACACTTAAACTTTCTTTAAGCTCAGATTCAGGACACCGCAGTCTCTTCCTGGTGCAGCCTTTCTTCCTTTCGGTGCCTTGACAACGGAGAAAGTACCAGGATGTACAGCGTGTGCGTGTACGGAGAGCCTTAAAGCACCAGCGTCCCTTGCTTCCTGAAAACAATTACGTTTTGCTTTTAAAAATACATTAGAGATCCGTTGCGAATGACTAAATTTTCTAATATTATACATTTATATGTTAACTATTCAAAACGACTAGTAAACAATGAGGTAATTTCATGAAAAGGTGCCATTTGACAATGTAAACAAAGAATGGCTAGCAAAGGGTGTCTGACCAACTTCCACTTTGCTGTGCACTTATTGCATTTTAACAAACACCTTGGCTTTCAGTTAAAACAAAAATAAAACAAATAAAGAAAGGGAATGTCTTATTCGTCATTTTAATTTAATTGATGTTATTTTTTAAAGTATGTAAGGAATAAACACACGACAATATTAACAATATTACACTCAATTATTCATTCATTCATTTTCTTTTCAGCTTAGTCCCTTTATTAATCTGGGGCCACCACAGTGGAATGAACCGCCAATTTATCCAGCATAGTTTTACACAGAAGATGCCCTTCCAACTGCACCCATCACTGGGAAACACCCATACATTCCCATTCACAAAACACTACAGACAATTTAGCTTACCCAATTCACCTGTACCGCATGTCTTTGGACTTGTGTGGGAAGCCGGAGCACCCTGAGGAAATCCACACAAACACGGGGAGAACATGCAAACTCCACACAGAAATGCCAACTGACCCAGCCGAGGCTCGCAACAAGTGACCTTCTTGCTGTGAGGCGACATCGCTACCCACTGTGCCACCGTGATGCCCCACATTCGTTTATATTACATTATTTATAAAATGCATATACTTATCAAAATGGATGCAATAACTAATTGATAAATTGCCGCCTTTTGCTATAACAGTGCATCCTTCAGATAACAAAATACTTCAAATTTGCCTGAAATTCAATTTTATAATATAAATATACATTAGTAAATGACAAAAAATGTACACATTAAACGTAAGTAAATAAATATATGCAAGTATAAATATAAAGTGTAATTTTTCTCGTCATTACACAATAAGTCCCCCATAAAAAGTGTATTTTGTTTATAATTAGGTTTTTATTATTATTATTATTATTATTATTATTATATATCCAAAGGGTGCCTGACCAACTTTCACTTGCTATCATTTTTGCATTGGCTTTCGATTAACACACAAATAAAAAAATGTAAAACATAAAAAACATCTTATTCCTGATTTTAATTTAATTGACGTGTTTAATCAATTTAAGTAGATTAGGATTAAACATAGGCCCAAATTAATGTAATTTACCAATATGATATTAAATTATATTATTTAAAGCATAGACTTTATAAAATGCATGCAATAACTAATTGATAAATTTATGCCTTTTGCTATAACAGTGCATCCTTCAGATAACAAAATACTTGAAATTTGCCTAAAATTCTATTTTATAATAAAAATATACAGTGATAAATGATTAAAAAATTAACAAATTAAATGTAAGTAAATAAATGTATGCAAGTATAAATATAAAGTGTCATTTTTCTTGTCATTGCACAATAAGTCCCCCTTAAAAGTGTATTTTGTTTACAATTAGTTTTTTTATTATTATTATTATATTTTATTATATATCCAAAGGGTGCCTGACCAACTTTCACTTGGCATCATTTTCGCATTGGCTTTCGATTAACACACAAATAAAAAATAAAGGAAATGAAAAAACGTCTTATTCATGATTTTAATTTAATTGGCATGTTTAATCGATTTATGTAACTAGATTAGGATTAAACATAGGCCCAAATTAATATGATTTACCATTATGACATTATATTATTTAAAGCACAGACTTTATAAAATGCATGCAATAGCTAATTGATAAATTAAGGCCTTTTGCTATAACAATGCTTCCTTCAGATAACAAAATACTTAAAATGTACCTGAAATTCAATTTTATAATAAAAATATACATTGATAAATGATTAAAAACAAACTAAATAAATGTAAGTAATTAAATATATACAAGTGTCTTTTTTCATTATTACATTTTAAAGTTCATGTGCATTTTGCTTAAAATGAGTTTTTTATTATAGCTATATATAGTATATTTAATTATATATATATATATATATATTATACAAATTAGATCATTTTAAGTGAAGCACATTGTCCTCATCCCTAATTTTAGTACCATAAGCAAAAAATAATAATTTAATACTCATCTAATTATTAAAAAAAATGTTATTAATATTATATTGCATGTTATACAAATTAAACACTTAAACACAATTTCAATAGCAGTGCTAAATGCATAAACACATCTGATAATGTGTATAAATGGGGTATATGCACATGGGCTTTTAATTTTAAGCCAGCCAGCTCGATGGCTTCTGGTGAACTGTCTTTCCAATTAAAAATCTCCACGTTTAAGGTCTGTTTTCTTTAAAAATAAGTGATCTTCACTGCCTAATAGATATTTGATACGAAGTGGGTCTCAGACCGGACAAGAAACGCTGCATTAAATTCCATTTATCCCTGCCATTTCTTTAAAATATGAAAATTTATTTCAGCCCAGTATTTTAAATGGAGTTTTAGTGGTTTTTGGAGATTTAGTGATTTGGGGGCCCCGAGCAATTCCGGCCATGGGACCCAAAAGTTCTAAAATGCACCTTTTGTACTTTATTTTTTATTGATTTATTTTGCTGTTTTTTATGTCACTCAATGTCCTTTTCTACAATTTGTCTTAATGCAAAATAATAATAACAACATAAAGCATGTTGTAATTCTTTTTAAATGATTTGTTTTCTTAAAATAAATTCACAACTAAAAGTGATATATAAACTATTTCGTTTTTAAACTAAATCTTTACTTAATTTGACTGCTGGACTTCTCCATGATTGAGGGTGGGGATACATTTGCCCAGATAAAATAAACATTAAACGTTTATTTTTTAGACCCTCATCATAAAAACTATGATAGAAAATTATGTTATATAAAATTTGTATGTATAATTTATACTTCTAGGTATTTATTTGGGGGCACTAAGTTTTTCTGGGGCCCTAAGCAGCCGCTTACCTTGCTTATTGGTGAAATCCACCCCTGGTTTTGCATATAGCCCAATAGTAATTAAAATTTATTAGCTAATTTCATTAGAAAAAATAACTAATTTATAAAATAATCTTGCATGTGCAAAAACAATCAATTTGGTTATTATCTGTTCTAAAAAATATATTAAGCTAAAACTCAACAGAAGGGCCCCATGGCGCACCGTCACTACCGCCGCTACTGTCTCTTTAAATTTACCCAGGAGCCCCTAAAGGAGCCCCAGGGGCCCCTAGCTCGGCTCTCCACCCTGAAGACAAGCAGAACATCTAAATACAAACAGAAGACCGCATAAAGTCACCGAGCATTTGACAGATATCTCCTCCAACTTGGAGCCAAACGCGACCTGCACCCTCACGTAAAGTTAAGTTTACTTAAAAAGCAGAGCGGTGGAGGCTTCAGTGCAGAGACAGACACTGCACTCACTGTAATGGGCGAGTGCGCGTTTCAGATATTTAGTCAGCCACCCGACGAATGCATCTACGAAATCCTCCGGTCGTGACATTTCTACGTACACAAGGTGCGAATCCTGTACGTTAAAACGTGCACAGCACAGGTATGGATGAAGCGGAGTCGGTGCACAAAGCTGAGCAGACAGAATCGCGCTCATTAATAATAAAAGCCGAGGAAGAGGAGGCGACATCGCAGCGGGGGCTCTTGGGGGACCTCTCGGCAGGTAAATGTTGTGTTGAGCATTGCTGTTTGATTATTAGATCGATGGCTTGTTTTTTAAAGCGTTAAAAGCCGTGGCGAACAATAGCACGCAGCGGCATGGCCCCTAATCTTTTGGGCTCCACTATAAACAAAGGCTAAATAAACCATGCTGCATATGTGTATACGCTATGCGCTGTCGCCATCTAGGGGAAACACGGCGGTACTGCACCACGCCGCCGCCCCCTTCTTGTAGTCAACATAGGAAAATACACAACTTTTGCCTTTCACAATTTTTTTATTATATAATAAAACAATTATATAAGCGATTGTTTAGAAGCTTGTGCAAAAAATGTAATTATATTGAATCACCATGACATAGAAGTCACTTTTTAGTACTGCTATCATTATTATTATTATTTATTATTAACCACTTCTTTACAGATGTATGCACAAATTGCCTAATATTTATGTTTATACATATACCATGGAAGGCCATAATTATATATATATATATATATATATATATATATATATATATATATATATATATATATATATATATATATATATATATATATATATATATATTCTGAAATAAAAAATATTTTGCATATTTAGGCTACTAATTACTAAATACAACTACAATATGTGAGAATTAATTTCTACCAGTAACAGGGTTATAATTATTATTATTAGTTGTAGTCATTTAAATATATGCTGATAGGGTATTTCTATACTATACTATATATAATATTACTATATATAATATACTATATATATTTCTATACTATATATAGAAAATATGAAAAAATTATAATATTATTAAAGAACATTTGATAGTTATTTCATGTTCATTAGATCAAGTTATAATTTTATTAATGATGATGATGATGATATGAATATTTTTTTCCTTCTTCTGTGTAAAGTGCTTTGAGATGGCACTATAGAAAATAAAGTTTATTATTCTTATTCACTGTGATCAAATATGAGACGTCATGTGTGACTCACTTTTTCTGTGTCCAGGTGAAGAGGAAGTGACCAATGGCCTCACATCTGATGACATCCAGGATGGTCCCGTCTGCTCTCCAGGCACCAGTTACTGGTGTGTCTCGGAGAGCACCGACTCCCCTTTCCTTCTCAATCCCCTCCCAGGACCATCAACGCAAGAAGCACCTCCATTAAAGAATACTCCTGGCCGGGACCACCGCCGGTACTACCACGAGTACTGGCGCAGTGAATACCTCATGGACTTCGACCCACAGAGACAAGGCATGATCTGCATGGTGTGTGGAAGTTCACTGGCGACCCTTAAGCTGAGCACCATCAAGAGGCACATTAAACAGAAGCATCCGTATTCGCTGCTCTGGACTGAGTCAGATAAGGACGTGATCCGGTCGGGATGGGAGAATCATCTGAATCGGGAGAACAGCCAGCAGAGGCCGTTATGCACTGATCCAGATGTTCTTCCAGAGGCCGAGGAGATTCTGGATGTGGACAGGCACTCCACAGGTCTGGGTTCATATATTTGTATTTATGTGACTTTGGGCAGTCATTGGTGTCAATTTTTTAAATTGAGGTTTATACATTATCTGAAAGTTCATTATTAAGTTTCCCATTGATGTATGGTTTGTTGGGATAGGACAGTACTTTGAGTTACTATTGGGAAGTCTGGAATTTACGGGTTCAAAAAATCGAAATATTAAGAGAAAACTTCCTTTAATGTTGTTAGTAATGCATATTAATAATCAGAAATTGCGTTTTGATGTGTTTAAAAGTAGAAAATGTACACAATCTTTACTTAATATTCTAATTATTTTTGGCAAAAAATGAGTCTATAATTTTGACCCATACAATGTATTTTTGGCTATTATTCACAGAAATTTACTTGTGCAACATAACACTACAGGGTTACATATTTATGTATTTTGCTATAAGTCTAAATCAGTGGTTCCCAAAGTAGGGCTCGGCTGGCTGGGTCAGTTGGCATTTCTGTGTGGAGGTTGCATGTTCTCCCCGGTTTCCTCCGGGTGCTCCGGTTTCCCCCACAGTCCAAAGATATGCGGTATAGATGAATTGAATAAACTAAATTGACCATAGTGTATGTGTGTGAATGTAAGAGTGTATGGGGGTTTCCCAGTACTGGGTGGCAGTTGTAAGGGCATCCGATGCGTAAAACATATGCTGGATAAGTTGGCGGTTCATTCTGTTGTGGAGACCCCTGATGAATAAAGGGACTAAGCCTCATACCTCATTTCTAGCATCTTATGGCAATTGCTAAACTATAGATAGATGGATGGATGGATTAATGGATTTTAGCTAGTTGTTAGCATAACATTGGTGTTAGCATTTGTTTTAACATGTTATTTTACAATAATGCCATTATCTTTCCGACATGCTTTAGCACATTTCTAGCATTTCTATAGCAAATTGCTAAGACTTTGATAGATAGACAGACAGACAGACAGATTTTAGCTAATTGTTAACATAACATTGCTGTTAGCAGTTTTAAACATTTTGTTTTACCGCAGTGCTATTATCTTTCTAACATGCTTTAGCACATTTCTATTGCAACTGCTAAAACGTTGAAAAACAGTCTGACAGACAGACCGACAGACGGATGGATTTTAGCTAATTGTTGCTAATTATTGCTATTATCTTTCTAACATGCTTTAGCACATTTATTGCAATTACCAAGATGTAGACAGACAGACAGACAGACAGACAGACTTTAGCTAATTGTTAACATAACATTGCTGTTAGCATTTTTAAACATTTTGTTTTATCATAATGCTATTATCTTTCCTACATGCTTCAGCACATTTCTATAGTAACTGCTAAGACTATGATAAACAGACGGAAAAACAGATGGATGGATTTAGCTAATTGTTAACATAACATTCCTGTTAGCATTTTTAAACATTTTGTTTTATAATATTGCTATTATCTTCGCAACATGCTTTAACATAAATTTCTAGCATTTTTATAGCAATTGCTAAGACATTGACAAAACAGACTGACCGACAGACCTTCCGACAGATGGATTTTAGCTAATTGTTAACATAACATTGCTGTTAGCATTTTTAAACGTTTTGTTTTACCGCAGTGCTATTATCTTTCTAACATGCTTTAGCACCCCTGCTGAAAAATCCAGCTTAAACCAGCCTAAGCTGGTTGGCTGGTTTTAGCTGGTCGACCAGCCTGGTTTTAGAGGGGTTTTGGCCATTTCCAGGCTGGTTTCCAGCCATTTCCAGCCTGGTCTTAGCTGGTCAGGCTGGAAAATGACCAGCTCAAACCAGCTAAAACCAGCTTGACCAGCCTGGTTTAAGCTGGACATAGCTGGTTTTGGCTGGTCAAGCTGGTTTTAGCTGGTCAACTCCCAGCCTGACCAGGTAAGACCAGGCTGGAAATGGCTGGAAACCAGCCTGGAAATGGCCAAAACCCCTCTAAAACCAGGCTGGTCGACCAGCTAAAACCAGCCAACCAGCTTAGGCTGGTTTAAGCTGGATTTTCAGCAGGGACATTTCTATTGCAACTGCTAAAACGTTGAAAAACAGACTGACAGACCGACCGACGGATGGATTTTAGCTAATTGTTAACATAACATTGCTGTTAGTATTTTGTTTTACCATAATACTGTTATCTTTCCAATATGTTTTATCACATTTCTAGCATTTCTATAGCAACTGCTAAGACTATGATAAACAGACAGACAAACAGATGGATGGATTTTGCTATTAACATAACATTGCTGTTAGCATTTTAAACATTTTGTTTTACCATAATTTTATTATCTTTAAAACATGTTTTAGCACATAGCTAGCATAGCAGTTTCTAACATGTTTTAGCATGTTCGGGTATGTAAATTTAGATGTTTTAGCACATTTCAGCATATTATACATGCATGTTTTGGCAAATTTATAAAGGCACTTTAGAAATACCATGTTAAGACCTTTGCTCTTTGTGTCTTTCTAGATAAGCCTATTGATACCAGCACTCCAGAGCTCCAGACTCAGTCTGGCCTCACCAGGGTCTCTCCGTCTCCTCCGGCCCCCTCAGTGCAGGAGCTCAGTCCGGGCCCCACAGCTCAGGTGATGGAGCGCTACCTGAACGACTCGCTGCACGCCTGGTTCCGGCAGGAGTTCCTGATGGAGTACCAGGCGGAGCAGGGCCGTCTCGTGTGCATGGTGTGCAGCTGCCTGTTGCCTTCGCTGCACCTGGATCACATCAAAAGCCACATGCTGGAGCTGCACCCCAACTCTCTGCTGTACAGCGCTGAGGAAAAACACGCCATCCTGCAGACCTGGGCCAAGATGAACGCTGAAGGTAAGAGACAGAACCTAACTGACCACATTTCAGAATGTAAAAATACAGTTTGTATGCAATATACACAAATGTTTCGCAGTTGTAAACAATAAGGTAAAATAACTTTACAGTGTAATAGATTTGTTGAGTTGTAAAAACCAATGTGCACAAAACAGGAAAGATTATATTACAGATATTAAATGATAAATGTAAGAAAGAGAATAAATACATTTTTAAAAGAAAGCATTAGCCATTATTAAGAGCCGTTTTGTTCTTAATAATCAAATATATTTGTTACCTTTTGGTATGAAAAGCTTAATTTAAAAGGGAATATATATTATATAATTGCACATATATATTTTATTTGTAAATTAAGTAAGTTTAGTTAACAATTAAATTAAATTAAATCTCACAAGATTACATACAGTTGAAGTCAGAATTATTAAACCCCCCTAAATTATTAGCCCCCCTGTTTATTTTTTTCCCCCAATTTCTGTTTAATAGACAGAAAATTAAAAAATTAATTTATTAATTTATAATAATTTATTTTATCTTTCCCATGATGACAGTAAATAATATTTGACTAGATATTTTTCAAGACACTTCTATACAGCTTAAAGTGACATTTAAAGGCTTAACTAGGTTAATTAGGTTAACTAGGCAGGTTAGGGTAATTAGGCAAGTTAGTTGACCTTAAAATGGTATTTAAAAAATTAAAAACTGCTTTTATTCTAGCCAAAATAAAACAAATAAGACTTTCTCCAGAAGAAAAAATATTATCAGACATACTGTGAAATTGTCCTTGCTCTGTTAAACATCATTTAGGAAATATTTAAAAAAGAAAAAAAAATTCAAAGGGGTCGAATAATTCTGACTTCAACTGTAAATATCTTTTTTTTTTAATATCGGGAATATTGGGTTCTGTATAAAACAATTTTAAAAAGGTATTAAAATTATAAATAAAACAAATAAATAATTAATAATTTTTCTTTTTAAAACACCCAAAACGTGAAGCCAAATACCTTGGAGAAGACCGACAGAAAAATAATAAACAAAAATAAATCCCCTACCTAAACACCCAAATGAAACAAAATACACCTAACAAAATAACAGAAATTTAAATACAAAAGCTACTCCTACCTCCCTGACTATATATAAAAACAGGAGAAAATAATTACAGAAAAGAAAAGTGTGGCGTCCAACCCCTACTCATCGTGTATATACAGAGTACAATATTTAAAATGACAACAAACAAACCAAAAGCAAAAAAACAAGGGGGGAAAACACGGACGGATAAACAACAAACAAAAGTCTAAATTTACACACACACACACTAAAACAGGAAACACAAGCAAAAATAACACTTAGCAACTATATAATTTTTTTTTATCACACCAAATGCAAAATCACCACGTCACTCCAGCCAATCCCAGGGCACATCGTCTGTGTAATTAGGGCGGGGCCTGTGCAGATGAAAAGAAAGAGAGAGAGACACACACACACACACACACCTGCGAACGCAACACTAAACATAATTTTGATCATAGGTTTACATTCACCTGGCAGATAAGCCCAAAATGTAATTATTTAAAAAATTTATTATTTTTTTTAATGGTTTTCTGAATCATTTACTTTGCACAAAATATAATAAAATTGTTGAAATTTACTCTGCAAAACAAAATATTCATATAAATGTATGTGTGTATCATGCATTTTTTAAACTATGTATTTATATATGTTCTAAATATTATTAAATAATATTGATATTTATATATATAAATTATATATATATATTTAATGTTGTTGACATATCTCATGATTTTAATTAAGTGATCTTGTCTTCTTTAAAGTTTTGAACAGGGCCAAAAATATCAACTCATGTGTTAGTTTGTCTTGTGGAGCAAATGTGGACATCTGTTATGTAAAATAGATTAATTAGAACAATGCCAAATAAGAAATAGCATGCATTTGAACAAATAAGACTTTTATAATCCCTCTGATCCCTTTATTATGATCCAATGGCTTTGGCAACAGCTACAGTCAAAGTCACTTAAAATTGTAATATTCTTTAACCCTGTTTAAAACATAATGAAGTCTGTTTATTCAGTCGGATGTTCTGCATGCTTCTGTGCAAACGATAAAAACCCCACGCATAACTCGCATTACAAATGCTTCTTAATCTTGATAAATGTCTTTCTGCATTTCTCAATTATCTCACAGAATCCCACCCTTTACAACCGCAAATCAAGTTGGAGCAACATACCAAAGAAATAAACTTGGACGGTTCGGCATCATTTTCCCCTCCAATTGTGGATCCTGTTCAGGGAAACTTGGAGAGTTACATAAGAGGAGACGAGAATCCACCAGACACTGTTCAGAGACCCCAATCTTTACCTTATTACCCCCGAAAGAGAAGGCTGAAGTACGGCAGCCCCTGGCGCCTCCGGCTGGATTATTTAGTGGCATACGGCCCTCCAGAAAACCCCCTGTGCTACTGTATGGTGTGTTCTGAACACCTGCCTGTGCCGAGGGTCACAAACTTCCGCAAACACATTCAGGAGTGTCATCCGGAGACTAGCAGCCTGTGCCGGCGCGAGAGAGATGCTGTAGTCAGTGCATGGATGAAAGAGGAGAACATTGACAGAGCCACGCCAAAAGAGGATGGTGTGTACAAACAAAGTAAATACATTTACGTACAAATAAGTTCATGCTATAAACAAATTGCCATTACTGTAAATGCTTGATTAATAGTTTTGTTTCAACAAAATACACATCAGAATTGTAAAAATGAAAGTTCTCAAACACTAAAAACAATGCTTATTCAGATGAGAAGCAAAATAGACTCTGAAAACTAAAGGACAGTTCTGAGGTAAATTTATCTTGTTTTAATGATTCATTCAGTCATTTTCCCTCGGCTTACTCCTTGATTATCAGGAGTCACCACAGCAGTATAAACCTCCAACTTATTATGGGAAACACTCATACACTCTCGCATTCACACACATGCACTCATACATTATGGCCAATTTAAAGGTTCAATACACCTATAGCGCATGTCTTTGGACTGTGGGGGAAACCAGAGTACCCGGAGGAAACCCACATCAACATGGGGAGAACATGCAAACTCCACAGAAACGCCAACTGGCCCAGCTGGAATGCGAACCAGCAACCTTCTTGCTGTAAGGCGACAGTGCTAACCACTGAGCCACCCCGTTTTGATGATTCATTTGCAATAATTAATGTAATTTTAGTTAAAAAAAAAAAAAAAAAAAAAAAAAAACAGTAATACCTTTCTTGTCTGTAGTGTTGTCAGTTAGCCTTTGCTGAGTTAGCTAAGCTAACAGCTTGAAAATTATTCAACCATTAAATCTATCTTGTTTTAAGTGAATAAATCTATTGATCATACACTTAATCAGTTTCTAATGTTCTTTTAAATCACATTTCAAATTATTTTCAGGAAGTTTAAATTAGCCAAACATTTATATTTCCTTGTGCATTTAGTTAGAAATGTTAACGGAGCATTAGCATCTCTGGTAAATTTATTTTAAGCATATCAAGCTTTTAAGATGTACCTAATATTACAAAATGTCCTTAAAATTACATATTTATTTTACATATTAAGATAAAAAGTACTAAATTTAAATATTTCACTATAGTTAGCCTTTGCTTAGCAAGCTAAATATCAAAAACTAAAGTGAATTAGCACCTCTGGTAAATTTATCTTGTTTTAAGGATGCAAAGTTGTTCATAAATGTACTAAATCATAAAAAAAAACAATATTCTGTATTTTAAATGACATATAATGTATATCAGGCAAAACATAAAATGTTAACATTTCTCTTCACTGCTTTCAGTTAGCCTTTGCTTAGCCTTGTCTTATCTTGTTTTTAGCATCCAAAAATATTTCTGGTGTATTAATTATAAAATATATATCTCTTCTTGTCCTTTAAATTACATATTTTATTGTATTTTAGAAGCTAAAATCTCTAAATTGAAATACACAGTTTTAAGTATGCAAATATATTCAATATGCAAAGATATTCATGATGTACCTATTCATGAAAATGTTTATAAAGGTATTCCACTTTTTTTTTTTTTTTGGAAATAGGGTCAAGCTCCCTACACTCTCAGAAATAAAGGTACGTGAGCTGTCACTGGGGTGGTACCTTAATTTATATGGTCCATATTAATACCTCAAGGGTACATATTGGTACCTAATAAGTACAAAAGTGTTTCTCTTAAAATTGTAGGTACTAATATATACTTCTGAGGTACCAATATGGACCCTTCAGGTACAAATGTGTACCTTTTGAAAAGGTACCACTCCAGTGACTGCTCCTGTACCTTTATTTCTGAGAGTGTAGGGTGAAACAGGGTTACCATTTTTTAATCTATTCAACCGATCTCTGGGTCTGGCGGGAGCACTTTTAGCTTAGCATATCATAAATCATTGAATCGGATCAGACCATCTTGCTAAAGAAAAAAAAAAACAACAACAAAGAGTTAAAACTCAAAAACATATATCAAAACCCTTTTTTTTTTAGCGAGATGCTAATTGTAGCATGACTTAATGATTTATGCTATGCTAAGCTAAGCTAAAAGTGCTCCAGTCAGAGTTGTAAAATGAGCTTGTTCCCAAAACAGTAAAGTATTCTTTTAAGATCTTCAAAGGCAAATATAGTCAAACATTTTGCTTACTTGCTTTATTTATTGCTGTTTTTACAGTTTTACAGTGTTTTCTTAACATTCAAAGCTATAAGCACACTGACTGTTAGAATGCTGTCTTACAGATTTTGAATGGACCAGGTATTATATTTCCATTGTGATCCTGTTATAAATTAAATATTTTGTTGCTGCAGATCAATAATTTTTTTTTTCTCCTTTAATTTTTTTTCCTGTTTGTCACAGTAGACCCACAAGATGTCCCGGTCACCACAGAACCACAAGTGTCGCCTGTGAAAACCATAGAGCAAGATGGTGAAGCAGAAGACAATAACAGCACACAAATCACACCACAAACACAGACGGCGGGTCGGCACAGACACTACCCAGGGAAAGACCAGCGACGCAACTACCAGCCACGCTGGAAGATGGACTTTTTGATGGACTACGATTGCAGGAAACACGGATTGATTTGCATGGTGTGCGGCGCGACGCTCGCTACGCTAAAGGTTAGCACTATCAAGAGACACATCCTACAAGTTCACCCTCACTCGCTGGACTACAGTCCCGAGGAGAGGCAGCTCGTCCTGCTCTGCTATAACCAGATCTCTGCGCACTTTCATTCGGACGACTGCTTTTCCGGTTCAAACCACGGCCATAATGAGAACGCTAACGGTAACGCTTTCGTTCATGCCGAATGCACTTCCAGCCAGAGCACTTAATTGAAAAACAAGAGGATGTGTTTTTGACATCCTGTTTTATTTTTGGCTTTCGTTCACTCAGGAAGTTTGCTGCGGGGTAAAAAAAAAGTACTTTTTTTTTTCTTTGAAGGATTGTTGGAGAGTAATTGTAGTTTTTGACTCCAACAAAGTGAGTAAAACATAAGAAATTAATATTAAAAAAAGAATATTTATAAATTAAGTTGTTATTAAAGAAATAGTTCATCCTTTTTTTGTTTACCCACCTTCAAGCAATACAAGATGTTGGTAATTTTTCTTTGCTTCAGTAGATCATTAGAGAAGTTTTTTAATGAAATTGTGGTTCACAGTAATTAAAAAACGTGCAAGTTACCCAGCAAACAATTTTGTGTTAATTAGATGTCTAATATACATCTAAATGTAGACAGTTATTAAAGGGATAGTTCAACCAAAAATGAAAACACTGTCATCATTTACTCATCCTTAACTAGTTCCAAACCGATTGGGTTTCTTTCTTCTGTTGAACAGAAAAGAAGATAATTTGAAAAATGCTGGTTGCTGGGACTACATAGTAATTTTTTTTCCTACTATGGAGGACAATAAGTGCCAGCAACCAACATTTTTCGTTATATCTTCTTTTGTGTTCAACAGAAGAAAGAAATTCAAAAAGGTTTGAAACCACACGAGGGAGAATAAACGATGGGGTAATGTTTCATTTTTGAGTGAACTAACCCTTTAATTATCCTAATAATGTACCGATAGTAGTTACCCAGCAAGCATTTTTTTTTTTTTAAAGATGTCTTATGGACTTCTAAACATAGTCGTCTTGGCTAAAACAAGGCTAAACTTGGGCTGTCAGTGAAAATCTAATAGCCATCTCAGAATAGCCCAAAACTAGTCTAGTCCTCAAATAGACAGATTAGACAGACTTTATATGTGTAGTCATTCATTTCTGTTTATTTGATGACTAGTCTAGTTTTGGCCTATTTAGACGTCTATTAGATTTTCATTGACAGCCGAAATTTAGCCTTGTTTTAGCCAAGACGACTAGTTTAGACATCTAAAACAGAAAATGCTTGCTGGATAACTACTATCGGTATATTATTAAGATAAATAAAGGGTTAGTTCACCCAAAAATGAAACGTTACCCCATCGTTTATTGTCCCTCATGTGATTTTAAACCTATTTGAATTACTTTCTTCTGTTGAACACAAAAGAAGATATTTTGAAAAATGTTGGTTGGTTGCTGGCACTTATTGACCTCCATAGTAGGAAAACGTTACTATTGAAGTCAATGGGTCCTAGCAACCAGCATTTTTCAAAATATCTTCTTTTGTGTTCAACAAAAAAAGAAACCCAATTGGTTTTGAACTAGTTAAGAAAGAGCAAATGATGACAGTATTTTCATTTTTGGGTGAACTGTCCCTTTAATACTCATGACTCCAGGCAATACATTGAGAAACTGAACAATCTTTGCATTAAAGTTAATAATGTTGTGAATAGTGTTCAGTTTCTTGCACAGGCCAATTATTTTGGTTTAGAAGACCTCAGTGTATCAATCATGCACCACGGGGATTAATTTAGTTTTGCCTGAATACTTAAAGTTCTGTTGGTCATTGACGGCTGTTTATTTATATATAAATTCACAAGGAGCACAATTTGTGCTAATGTTCTTCTCTATTGCTTTAACAGTAATTAAACAATGTGCAAGCCAACTACTATCGGCACATTATTAAGATAATTAAAGGGTTAGTTCACCCAAAAATGAAACATTACCCCATTGTTTATTCTCCCTCATGTGGTTTTCAACCTATTTGCGTTTTTATCTTCTGTTGAACACAAAAGAAGATATACTGAACAATGTTGGTTGCTGCCACTTATTGACCTCCATAATATGTAAAAAATACTATTGAAGTCAATAGGTGCCAGCAACCAGCATTTTTCAAAATATCTTCTTTTTGTGTTCAACAGAAGAAAGAAACCCAATCATTTTTGAACTAGTTAAGGACGAGCAAATGAAGACCGTTTTTTCATTTTTGGGTGAACTATCCCTTAAATACCCATGGCTTTAAGAAACTGAACACGATTTACAACTATTAACTTTAACAAATGTAAATAATGTTCAGTTTCTTGAACAAGCCAATTATTTCGGTTTAGAAGACCTCAGTGTATCGATCAAGAGCCATTGATTTTGTTTTGCCTGTATACATATAGGTTGGTCATTGACAGCCATTCGTTTTATATATAAATTCACAAGGACCACAATTTGAGTTAATATTCCTCTCTAATGCTTTAAAACAAGTCACCTAGATTTTGGATTGCTGGAGGTTGAATAAATGAACAGTAAATGTCAACATTTGGGTGTACTGTCCCTTTAACATTTAAACAGAATTCAGTTTTTGCTGAACTTCTATTTCCTTTTCTGTGAATAAGCACTCTCAAATGCATTTATTGCTCTTTTTGTAGACTGCGGCGAGACTGTTACTGATTCAGCACGCTTGATATTTTGCATGACGTCATGCATTACAGTGGACTATATTATTTTACATTCAGCACTTAAAGGTTGGTGCTCGGTACATTTTTTTTTTGGGGAGGACTCTTGCCAAGCAGACACAGTGGAATAAAAAAATATCCACAACTTTACTTAGCATTTTGTAAGTCCCATTTTGAGAGAAAAACAAATATAATATATGATTTATAATGTTTAATATTATATAATATTGGTTCAGTTCACCAAAAAAAGTTATATTGAAATAAAAACCTTACAGAATTGCTTTTTGGGTAAAGTCCGATTTGTTTGGAATGAGATCCAAGTCTCAGGGTGCATGTTTTATTCATGATTCATTTTCTCTATAATTCTTCTGCATTTAAAGGAATAGTTCATGAAAAACAAAAAGATTCTGATATTTTATTCACCTTTTACTTGTTCAAAACCTATTTGTTTCTGTTAAACACAAAAGAAGATATTTTGAAGAATGCTGATTGATGGTACCTATTGACTTCCATAGTAAATGTTTTCCTACTATGGAGGTGAATAAGTGCCAGCAACCTTCATTCTTCAAAATATCTTCTTTTGTGTTTAATAAAAGAAAGAAACTCATAAAGGGTTAACTAGGGCTGTGTGATATGGGCAAAATAAACCTATCCTGATTTTCATGAACAATATTGCAATTTCGATTTTAATCATGATTTTGACACACACACAGACGTTTTACAGTGGGAATCTGAAACATATTTCCAAAGGAAAACAATTAGATATTTATCAAAGACCTGTAACATTTCTCTAAAACAAGGAAAAGGAAAAAATAATCACCTACTAAAGGTGTTACAAATTGTTTCTAGAACAGACCTATGGCAAAACAAATAAATAGACTACTGTGTGTGTGTGTGTGTGTGTGTGTGTGTGTGTGTGTGTGTCATCAAACAAAAGGCTCCAATGTTCTGTTTGACCACGTCAAAAGTAGTTGCATGCAGACCTCATTGTGACGCTACGGTGAAAGAGTCTGCTTACATATCACGTCTTTTGCGCGCACAAGTGCATTATTTTTAATGAAGGCACCTGGCTTGCGTGCATACTGAAAGTGACGCATGCGCGTATTCCATGCGCACCCAGTTGAAAACATCTCTACTTTTCAGAATGCTGCAAGCGCACCACGAGTCATGTAACAAAAACTCAGCCAACAGCTTCATACTTTGTATAGAATATTATGCACATTTTGGTAGACTATTTACCTCAGACGAACACAAAACACCCAGTGCTTTTTAATTTTCTCCATAAATAAAACCTGTTACAGAGCTGCAGCAACGTTTTGTTACGCCCCATTCACACGAGGCTTCAGCTTCAACGCTTGACAGAGGGCGTGTCTGAAGTTGGGGCTGACGCGATCGTCATAGCAGCGTCAGCCAATGAAATTAGTCAGCAATAGGCCACTGTTGGAGCTGGTGTATTTGCATACAGCGATCTGATTGGCTGACGCTTCCGTCGGCGCTTGAAAAGTTGAGCATGTCCCAACTTCTGCAGCGAGCAACGCCTCTGAAGCGGCGCCGACGGAAACACAATGCAGTTCAGCAACGCCTGACGTCACCCATTCAAAGTGAATGGGAAGCGTTGAAGCTGACGCCTCGTGTGAATGGGGCGTTAGTTTGTCATCCTCTGAGAAAAGAGTTGATGGGCGGCGTGCAACGACAAAAGAGCGCAAGCGCAAAGATCGTTGAATGTTGAAGGAAGCGTCGCACCTGGTGCTTTCCTTGCGCTTTTAGACGCGATATGTGACTGACAGGTTTTACAAATTACCTGATTCGGTGATACATCAGCCTTCCTCTATCCAAAGTAATCCCACACCACAGATGTTGACAAAGTCCTCCTGTGCTGAACTCATCATCCCTGTTTATGCAGGATATTTGTCATTAAGCTCAGTCTCTTGTTCTCGGACTCTGTTTAGTCACGCTGTGTTATGATTGGTTCAATTAGCATACTGGTGAGGAAAATCGTGCTGTAAGGCGATTTAGATAATCGCGCATGTCTAAAACGCGATTTCGATACGATTTCAATTAATTCAGGGGTGCCCAAACTCTGTTCTGGAGGGCTGATGTCCTGCAGATTTTAGCTCCAACTTGCCTCATCACACCTGCACGGATGTTTCTAGAAAGCCTAGTAAGAGCTTGATTAGCTAGCCCAGGTGTGTCTGATTGGAGTTGGAACTAAACTTTGCAGGACACCGGCCCTCTTGGACCGAGTTTGGGTACCCCTGAATTAATCACACAGCCCTAGTTAAAACCACAAGAGGGAGAAGTGAGTGAACTATCCCTTTAAGGTCAGTTTAAATATTCAATTTATTTGCAATTAAAAAATGTAAAATAAGTCTGTTAAATTAACAGACGGTGCATGCATGTTTTCTAATCATTAACATTTACTGGCTGCATTTATTTAAAAAAAATACATTGTACAGCTTAAAATGGGTGATAAACAAATGCCCCTTTTGTTGCTTATTTGCACTGGGCATTCAAATAACAGTTCAGTTCTCTTTTTATTCCCGCACATAATGAACTGAAACTCTTATGTCAGCGTCTCTGAAAGCTGACATCATCGAGGACTTTCTGATTCTGCCAACTCTTCTTTTAACACCATTTTCTTTTGTTGACCAAATGCATTTTGGAAGCACTTTCAAAGTTTGGAGCATCTCTCAAATCTGTCTGTGGATATTTCTTGAAAAAAAAAAAATGATGCACAATCTTATTCATGATGATGATGATGATGATGAGGAGGAGGAGGTTGGGGGTTGGAACTCTCAGGGTTACCATCATTTCCAGAATCACATACAGTATATAACGTACATCAATCATCACATGTTGTCGCGATACTGAAATTTTAAAAACATCCATGTCCCTTCATCCATGTTTTTAAACAGTGCGAATTTGCCATTGTGTTCACGTGCGCAACAGAAATGACTAGTTCAACGAACTCACCGTTGTTTACTGAGTGTAATCACAGATACAGGGACACTAGAGTGTTTTAAAGCTGCGGAGATCAGCTGGTCTGTTTATGAGCTGACATACGAGCGATTCACTGATGAATCGATTAATCTTCACGGCTTTAAAACGCTCCCTGTATCTGTGGTTATACTCAGTAAACAGCGGTGAGTTCGGTAAACTGATGACCTTCACGGCCAATCACAGTCATTTTTGTTGAGCACATGAACACACTGGCAAATCAGCGCTGTTTAAAAACATGCTCAATAGCGCTCAAATGTTAGAATGAAATGGACGCTTTTAAAATTTCAGTATTGATTGGTACCGAGTTCCAGTATCATGACAACCCTACATGTAGGTATAGCTTTCTTGAGTTAACAGTTATTTGGATTGAAATATTTCTTTTGAATTTCTCTTGTATAATTTACTGCAACGACCGATAATCAATAAAATTAATGTTCATCCTGTTTGTGGATTTGGAAAGCCTAGTTCTTTGATTAAATTAAATGTGTTTTTAATATTTCTGCTTAATATGATTTGCTTTGATATTTGTCTTTTTCAGGATTTACTATAATCACTTAATAACAGTTTATTATAAATATTATGCAACATTTGCATGCCTATTAATTTAGTGGATCTTTGATGAATAAAAGTATCAATTTCTAAACCTTCATGCACTCAAACAATGATTCTTGCTGCTTGTTCAAACTAGTTATTTCAAATGAGCTGAGTTTTTTAGACAACTTAATTGTTTTTTGTTCATTCCACTTACATTTATAAAAACGATTAAGTTAACTTAATTGATTTGTGCGGAATTGTGTGGAACCCAGCATTTGTTTTACATTCATTTTTGTCTATTTTTTTTTGCATTGTGATTATTCAATTTCTGTACCTGAATACTGTTAAACTCCCCAGAAAACAGTCAAATAGCGATTCAAACCGTCTTTTAAAACTGTATTCATATCGCAATATTTACAGCAGAAAAATAAAATACCGCAATATCAGATATTTCCAATATAATGCAGCCCTACTACAGCTCATACAGCGCTCAGCGTAATTAAGTACACCCCATTTTGAAAATGAATATGTTTAATCATTTCTCAGTGAATATAGGCAATGTATCTTGGTGCATTTAAACAAAACAGATTTATTAAACAGATATATTTATTAAAATGATATTTTAGTCACCAAACATATTTAGAAATTGAAAGATAATAAAAAATTTAACAAATTAAATTCAAGCAAAATATTGCAAAAAACAATTACAACCTACATGATTTCAACTAATTTTTTCTATTGTTTGCTTTTCTTGATTTTTCCTCTTTTCTAAATTTGTATTTAATATTTTTCTATAAAATATAAATTTGGCTGTACTAGTTTTTGGACTGTTATTGTAAGTTATTTCGTTAGATAAGCTCCAGAATTGGCTTCAGTACTGACTAATCTAATGTATATGCACAAATAAAATATTGTATAGCTTCCTGTTAAAAATATGAATTTAAATGACAGATTTGTGAGGGGTGTACTTATATATGCTGAGAAATGGCTGCTATATGTACATGATAAAATGTCAAATCTGCTAACAAGGAGACAAAAAAAAACAAGCTCAAGCACTCTAAATGTTTTTGGCATTTTTATTAAGTTCACTTTGACATCATTACAGGGACCACAAGTTTTCCTGTTTGCATCTTTTTTTTCCCTCCCAAAAGCTCCCACATATTAACTTAATTCAAACCTAACAAACTGAATGTCGATGTTAGTCATCACACATTTAGTCTTCGAGAGTCAAAAGCAAAAAAACTAAGTGACCTCCGTCAACCCTTCTCAAAGAGAAACACTGGAAAGAAACGGCAAACATGCTAAACAACTACAAGAATAAGTTAGAAAAAAAAATTTACCCAAATATTAAACAAACTCAGAGGAGAAGAAAGCAGAAATGAAGACGGAGAACATAATCACAGAGGTCTGCATCTATTAAAAAAGTAGTATAGTCATAATTTACTCTAAAATTGAACGAAAAAAATATGCGGTAATATAAATTGTCAGAGCTTGAGCTGTTCTTCGAAAGCAACACCGCACATGTGATCTTACCTGTAGAACATGCTAGCTAAGCAACACCATGACGAGACGCTTTCGCCTGAATCCAATCATGTGTGTAAACATGCATAGAACACAAAACGAGTGTGAGAGACGAGAAATTAAAAAAAGTGCTAAATTAAAGTATATTGGAACGGGGAGTCGACTTGTTAGTGTTATACGATTTTCCAATTTAAACATGCTTCCAACTGCATCAGCTGGAATGTTAAACGACCACTGCAATAAAAGCATCAAAACCAGACACTGTTAAAAAAATATGCTGACTCAACTTAAAAATCTAAGGCAATTTGCTGCACGGCATTTTTTTTTTAGTTGACTCAACTTTTCAACCAAGTAAACGTCAACTAAAAGAGCTCTGCAGCAATTTGCCTGAATTTTAAGTTAAAATTGAGTTCAACTTTTGTAGTTACAGTGTAGTAATAAAGCAACGATGTGAATACAACAAATGACCGGTGCTTGATATTATATTTATGACGTCTCAACAAATGCGGACGCTGCTTTTTAAACTGCATGAAGCCATTTTCACTGTGGTCAGAAATAAATTCACTAGTAAATTACACTTGTTGTAGTATTTTAAGAGCTAACAGCATTTGCGGTGGACTTTTAAAGGGATAGTTCACCCCAAAAGGAAAATGACCTCATCGTTTATTGTGGTTTTAAACCCCCTTCATGAGTTTCTTTCTGATAAAAACAAAAGATGATAGTTTGAAAAAAATGCTGGTTGCTGGCACCCATTGACTTACATAGGAAATCGAAATGACTATTGAGGTCAATGTGTGCCAGCTACCAGCATTTTTCAAAATATCTTCTTTTGTGTTCAACAGACGAACGAAACTTGTGTATGTTTTTGAACAACTGATGACAATTTTCATTTTGGGGTGAACTATCCCTTTACAAAAAGATCTAGCACATGTGATAAGTGTAATTATCAAGCATAAAGGGATAGTTTAGTCAAATATTCAAATGTATTCAGTCTTTCCAAACCGGTATGAGTTTATTTCTTCTGATCAATTGAAATCGATTATTAAAAAAACAAAACAAAAAAAGTAATGTTGGCATCCAGACAGTTGATGGTAGCCATTGACTTCCATAGTAGGAAAAAAAAAAAAAAAAAAAAAAAGTCCACAGTAGGACAAAAATGCTATTAAAGTCAATGACTATTCTAGCATTCTTTAAAATATAAACTTTAATGTTCAACAGAGGAAATAAAAATCATAACCAGATAGTTGACAGTAGCCATTGACTTCCATAGTAAGGAAAAAAAATAAATAAATCAGGTTTACCAACATTCTTCAAAATATCTTCATTTGTGTTCAATAAAATCAAAGAAACTCAAACAGATGTCATGATTCCACAGTAGGAAAATAATATCGCTAAAGTCAGTGGCTACCATTTGCTGTCTGTTTTCCAACATTCTTCAAAATATCTTTTGTGTTCAACAGAAGAAACTGAATTAGAACAAGAAACTTGGCAGTAGCCATCCACTTCCATAGTAGGAAAAAAATATTACTGAAGTAAATGACTATTCTAGTATTTCTTAAAATACAATCTTTCGTGTTCAACTTAAAAAAATGGAACCATAATCAGACAGTAGCCATTGACTTTCATAGAAGTAAAAAACACTAAGTTTACCACCATTCTTCAAAATATCTTCATTCCTGTTCAACAAAATACAAAGAAACTTAAACAGGTGTCATTGATTCTGTAGTAGGAAATACGAAAAGAAATGACAGAATCCAATGGCTACCATTTGCTGTATGTTTACCAACATTCTTGAAAATTTCTTAAACATGTTCAATAAGAAAAAAAAAAGAAAAGAAAGAAAAAAAAAATCGAATCGAAGAAATTTGAACAGATGTCATTAATTCCATAGTAGAAGAAAAAAAATAATCACAAGTCAATGGCTACCATTTGCCATCAGTTTACCGACATTCTTCAAAATATCTTCAGTGTTCGACAGAAGAAACTGAATTATATTCAGAAAGTTGTCTATAAACACCGATTTCAATAATAGGGAATAATGCTCTTAATGTTATTAGCTATTGTAGCGTTCTTTAAAGTATAATCTTGTGTGTGCAACAGAAGAAATAAAAACCAGAATCAGACAATAGCCATTGACTTTCATAATAGTAAAAAAAAAAAAAAAGACCAACATTCTTCAAAATATCTTCAATTGTGTTCAATAAAAATCAAAGAAACTCAAACAGATGTCACTGATTATATAGTAGGAAAAAATTAAATCACAAAAGCCAATGGCTACCATTTGCTGTCCGTTTACCAACATTCTTCAAAATATCTTCAGTGTTCGGCAGAAGAAACTGAATTATATCCAGAAAGTTGTCTATAACCACCGATTTCAATAATAGGGAATAATGCTCTTAATGTTATTAGCTATTGTAGCGTTCTTTAAAGTATAATCTTGTGTGTGCAACAGAAGAAATAAAGGCATAACCAGACAATAGCCATTGACTTTCATAGTAGTAAAAAAAACAAAACAAAAAAGACCAACATTCTTCTAAATATCTTCAATCATGTTCAAGAAAAAGAAAACTCAAACAGATGTCATTGATTCCATAGCAGGAAAAGAAATAATCACAAAAGCCAATGGCTACCATTTGCTGTCCATTTACCAACATTCTTCAAAATATCTAGCATGCGACAGAAAAAACAGAATTAGAAGCAGAAAGCTGGCTATAACCACCAATTTCAATAGCAGAAAAACAACGTCATTGATGTTAACATCTTTTCTATTCAACAGAAGAAATAAAACAGTTGACAGTAGCTATTGACTTTCATTTTAAGAATTTTTTTTTTCGAAATCTTCATTTGTGTTTAACAAACCAAGTACATTTTCATTCTGACTGAACTATCCCTTTAAATAATGAACAAAACATTAAATATGAACCTTCTTCAGTGTCCAAGATGCCCCCAAATACAATTTTACCTCACTAAAAAATGTGAATAATGTGCACTAGCCCCGTTTAAAAAAAAGAATAAAATAATAATGAACGCGTCATGGGGCCAGAAGATCCTCTCTTATATTCTGATGCTCTGACAATCCTATACATAAAACTCAATCTTACGGTTATTATTAATATTTATCGTTACGAAGCCGATGTCAAACAGGGGACTTAAAGCAGCCATCCTAAATCCAGATATATGAACTATTATTTGAAGAGTAATAACAAGAACATTTACGTGTGAACTCAACCGAGTGCAAGAGATAGAGGTGCGACAGACGTACAGAAGAGCTGTATATTCATGTGCGTGTGTGTTTTTAAATATAAAAAGCGACACTAACTACTTCACAGCAAAGAGCCTGTTGTAATCGAACTATATATACATACACAAAATGAAAAATGGCGCCGATAACAGGGAGGACAGTGAACTAGACCGAATTTAAATCACCGCTGGCAGCGCGTCCATCCATCGTAATTTCCAGTGCATTTCAGATAAATACGTACACATTTTTCTGGTCAAATAACAAATAGAAGGTGAAAATAATGATTTATATTTATTTATTTTTTTCCTTAGTGAAAACTTTTCTTCTTAAAAGTACAGACATTTGCGTCGTAGTCAAACACCTGTCTTTATTCACGTCTCCTGCACCACCAAAAACCAGGTTCAGTCTAGTTCACAAGCCCTTCCATACACACTGGCCATCGAAAATGGGCGTCCAGTAGCGTTACATCACTTCCTGTGTCGAAAAACAAAACAAAAAAAAACACCAGCTTCTGGAGCCCAGAGCTTCTTTTTCCTAATGCTCATTATTAATAAGCTGCAGAGTTAACATTGAATATCAAGAAGCTGTTGTAGATTTTACATACTAGCTGGTTCAGTGCAGATGGTTGTTTTAAGGTGTGAGGTTAAAAGGGGAGGAAGGGGGAGGAGTTTCGTTTAATGGGGGTGGGGCTTAGAGTTAAGGGAGGCGGCTAATGTTTTGAAGGATGGTAAACATGGGATTGAGGGACTTGAGGATCATTCTGCTTTACAGCGCTTCATGGCTCCGGGGAGCTTCTCTTGTAGTCTGAGGAAGAAGAAAACGACAGATGATTATAAGGATGTGGAGTTAAGGTTTCACTAATTGGCAGCCATTACCAAGAGTCCTTTTAGGTAAACAGCACACAGAAACAGTGTTGCCAAATTAGCAATTTTGATGCTAGATTTAACAACTTTTCATAGTAGACTAGCAATATTTTAGCAATATTTAGCAATTTTAACATTAATTTGGCTACTTTTAGCAACTTTTTAAAAAGTGTCTTTTAAAAGATACATTGTGAATGAAAAAACAAAAGTCCCAGAGGAAACACTAAACAGCAAACTAGCCAAGAAGAACCACCATCTTAACCCTTGTGTATAGTTTAAATTTACTACCCTTTCGTTATGGTGGTGGCTGTTTTTGCCCCTATTGAGTTCCATTATACTGACATTTTTCGGTCACTCACACAATCACAATATACATTCGGCGGCCTCTTTATTAGGTACACCTGTCCAACTGCTCATTAACGCAAATTTCTAATCAGCCAAGACTGGCTAGACTGGTTGGAGCCGATAGTAAGGCAACAGTAACTCAAATAACCACTCGTTACAACTGAAGTATGCAGAAGAGCATCTCTGAACACCATCAACACGTCAAACCTTGAGATGGATGGACCACTCCTGTCAGCTAAAAGCAGGAAACGGAGGCTACAATTCGCACAGGCTCACCAAAATAGGACAATAGAAGATTGGAACAACGTTGCCTGGTCTGATGAGTCTCCATTTCTGCTGCGACATTCGGATGGTAGGGTCAGAATTTGGCACAAACAACATGAAAGCATGGATCTATCCTGCCTTGTATCAACGGTTTAGGCTGGGGGTGAAGGTGTAATGGTGTGGGGGATATTTTCTTGACAATATGTCAATATAGACCAAAATCTCTGAGCAATATTTCCAGTGCCTTGTTGAATCGATGCCACGAAGGAGTAAGGCAGTTCTGAAGGCAAAAGGGGGTCCAACCCGGTACTAGTAAGGAGTACCTAATAAAGTGGCCGGTGAGTGTAAAACTCATATAAACATATAAACCACAAATAACATATAACACATAATAAGATATAAAACCAATTAAGCTGTTTTTGCACTGCAAATGATGATCAGCAGTAAATTACACAGCAGTAAAATTACAAATTGGACCTTTTTCCAACTGAAAAAGCACCAGCAATCAAGAATAAATAATAATAATAATATAATGTCATGGTTTTGCAATCAAAAAATGTCATTATAATGGAAGTCAATGGGGAAAAAACAGCCATCAACATAACAAAAGGTAGTAAATTTGGCCAGAGTGTATTGTTCCCAAAAAAGCATTTTCCCAAAATAAGATGTCACCAAAAATCATTCCATTTGCTGAAACAAAGTAAGTTGTGGCCAAATTAAGACACAAAAATCACCCCAAAGTGGATGAAAACATCCCCAACAGCACACAAGGGTTAAGAGATGCATTACAGCAGACGCGTCATATCACATTCAAGTTAAAATGCTAGCTCAAATTGTGACATAACTGTTAATTTACTGATACCTTGTTGTCAACGTAAAATTCTTGTTCCTTAACTACAATACAGTGCTATAATTGTTGTCAGTTTCAACAGTTAAACAAACAGACTAAACAATCTGTGGTTGTTCAAAAGAACTGCTCAATGTCAGTGTTATATTTAAAAATAAAAATATATTTTCAAAAAGGTCAAACGTTTGTATTTCTTTAGTGTTTATATTACCATCTCAGCAAAAACACTTGGAATGGGTTTATTTAGATTCGTTTAAGATATAAACGCAATACAATGTTTACTTTTTATTAAGTCGTTAGGTCGTATATTGTTGCATTTATTTATTTATCTATTTATCGATCTTACTAGATAACTATATTAGTACTTTTATATTAGATAACTGGGTGTGACAAGATCTCGTATGATGAGATCTCGCGAGATTAAATCGCGACAAGATTTCTCGTTAAGGTGAAAAGTTGAGGTGTGATGTTATGATGGAACGTGAGGGTGAAATTAGCATTAAAGATCGGAGGCAGGGTTGGATTTAAACTGCAAATCAAGTGCTTTCCACACACCTGGCAACCCAGGCTGGCCCCAGGTGTCACTTGTTTGTGCGGAGGAGTGTGACGTGAGGCTACTACTGCAGCTACACACACATTAAGCCAAAGTCACACTAGAGTTTGAGCTTGCGAAATTCTGTCGTACGGCGCTGCGAAAAGGGGCGGGATTAAACAAGATGATTAGACATTAAAAAAGCGAGCTATTGCTCCATGTTTTAAATTTCTGTTCAGAGAGGTCATGTTTTGATCCTGGATTGGTCTCACGCAGTCAAGTGATGCGATTTCGCAGGTCAGAGTTCACCAAGCTTGAACTTTGCACTGCAGCGAAATGCAAATCTCGACGCATGACCCTGCGTTTCCGGTCTGACGCATTCGCGTGCGTATGAATGGAAGTCTATAGGGAGTAAAGTCCAGTGTGACCGCGGCTTTATGGTTCATAATGGCACTTCAGATATGCTTAAAGTCATAATCGTCATAAACACAAATGGAATAAGGACGTGTGGAGTATATCTTTTTCAGTCGCATTATTGAAGTGCAGCACAGAAATGTAAACACCTGAATCAAACTATTAACATCGTGAAGCACTTTTAGCTGCATTTTGCGACATACACAGAAGGCTGTTTGACACTACTCTCTGCACCTTCCGAGTCTGGTCAGTCATCACATCATCATCACTGAACACACGTTTATGCTGTCTGGACAAAGCGGAAGTTTTTTTTTTCTCTCCATTCGGCAAGCGGTATCATATTACATTACAAATTACATTACATCCAGTCAGTAGTGTTTAAAGCTAATTATTTAGCAGTGTTTGAATGTCCTTTACAAATAGAATTAATTAAAATAGAAATAAAATACCATTCATTAGATTTTTTTTAAAGCAGCTAACTTGTTTTGCAGTTTATGATTTATTTGTTTATTTATTTTTGCAGTTGAATAAAAATCTATTTTCCATTCATATGTTAGCAAATATTTTGCTAATATTTAAAATTATATATAAAAAGACTATATTTTCCATTCAGATAGGCTATTAGAAAAACATTTTGTAGTTTTTTCATGTGCTTTACTGCATAGAATTCATTAAAATAGAATTCAAGAGTTCACACTTAGCTGATGATTGATTATAAAGCTTGTTTGGCATGCTGTTCGGGAGAGAGCCCTGAGCTCATGAGATCCTCGAGCCCAGGGCTCCCTCCCGTTGCAAGGCGAGAGGGGAGTTTGAGCTCAGGTAGAACTCGAGAACTCCCCCACTGTAAAAACTAATGAACATATAGATATTGCTCTTAAGAGATAGCTACCCCCTAAGTGCGTGTCTATGGTGCTAATTTGGATTAGTCAATTCACTTAAGTTGCATGTTTTTGGACGGTGGGAGGAAACCGGGGGACCTGGGGGAAACTCCGCACAGAAACGTCTGCTGGTTTTGTTAATGGCCAGAACCAAGACGTTCTTGCTGTGAGGCAACAGTGCTAACCACTGGGCCACCATGCCACCCATCTAAAAAAGGAGGAGGAGTAGGGGTGGATTCTTCAAAACGAAGATGTCGGTGGTATGAAACCTAGGGCTCTTATAGTGGCCTAGGAATCGTCTGATTGGTGAATAAACAATTGGATAATGCGAGGCAGCTGCAAGCAATCATAAGCACGTGGTCCTCTCGAAATTAGTTTATAAATAAACTCCACGTAAAATAACAGTCATTACAAATTGATTTAAAAAAATAGCACCTAATAGTTTTGCAATTTGTGATTATTTTTTTCTGTTGAATAAAGAACTATTTTCTATTCATTTATTTTGTAATTGAAGATTTCTTTAAAAAATTTGTAAAAATCTCATCTCGTGAACCCAATCTCCGGTCTCGTCTCATGGAGTAAGCGTCTCGCACACTCCTAATAACTATATTAGAACTTATATAAGAGAACTAAACTTTTTTTGCAGGTTTGGTCTTCCATACACACTTGGCATATCCTTTGAAACTAAAACATGTTAAATTAATCTTTTTATACATTTTTAGTTATTTACATTTTAAATAGTCTACTATATCGAGACAAACACATTCCAAATAATGTTTTCGTTGAGATGGCCAGTCAATTTGAGAAAACTTATTTTTCACGTTTTATTTTGCATATTACATAAAGATTGAGCTTTGAGTTGCAATTACGTAAATGATGTCATCCTACAATGACTTAACAGCTTCATTAAGCAACAAACCGTTCTGCCCTTAGCAACTTTCTTTGAAAATTAGCTGGCAACAGTGCGCATACTTACTTGGCAACTGTAGTGTTGAATTGAGTGCGTGCGATGTCTATGTAATGGTCAATCTGGGTCTGTGGAAGAGCAGGAAGAAATAAATCAGTGTAAGAAACTAGAACTGTGATATTTGTGTGCTTGCCTGAAAAAAATAGCTGGGTTAATGCTAGAATGTTGTTAGTATAATGAAATGAGTCAAATAAATAACCACTGTATACTGAATATTAATGTGTGTTACCCTTGACCAATAGACATTAATACATTGTATGGGTCAAAATGATAAACTGTCGTCAAAAATTTATGAAACCATGAAGATGTTTTGTAAAGTTTTACCTGTAAATATATCAAAACTTAACTTATGATTAGTAATGTGGCTTTGCTAAGAGCTTAATTTGTTGATCTTCTACAAGAGTCCACATAAACTGAAAGCTGCGACTTATTTATTTTTTATTGTGATGCGTTTCCTAGAGAAACAGAATATTATAGGAGAAAACACTGGGTGTGGCTTCTTTTTTCTACTGTGAGCTGATTGGATGTAGTAAAGTAAGTATTATATTCAGCAAGATCTGGAAAAGGGTTTGGGGAGAGTTATTACAATCTAACAGACACCTCCTCCTCATAATTTCTGTTTGTTGTCAAAACTGTTGGAGGTGGTGTGGTTAAATATGTTAGCTATGCACAATACCCAAGACATGCATCATCTGACAATTTAACTAAAAACAAACAAAATAAAAAAAGACAAAAAGAAAAAAAAAAGAAAAAAAAAAGAAAACAGGAAGTGCAATTTCTGACTAAAGATTAAAAGGGCAAACTTTTGTTTTTCTCTTAATGACATGCACAGCTGAATTGTTCACCACAAAACTAGCAACGTGAGGTAACGAAATCATACGTTTAGTTTTAATTTCATTGGGACTTTAAAATAGATTTTATAAGCGTTTAGATTTTTTTGAACCTCCAAATTCCATATTTTTAAATAGTTATACCTCGGCCAAATATTGTCTTATTCGACTATGACGACTACTACTACGGCTATGATGACGACTACTACTAACACTATGACGACTACTACTACGACTATAATGACTGCTACGACTATGACCACTACTACTAAAACTATGATTATGACTACTACTACGACTAAGACGACTACTACTACTACTATGACGACTACTACTACTACTACGACTATGGTGACCACTACTACAACTATGACAACGACGACTACTATGAATTATTTGACGACTACTATGACGACTATGGTGACTACTATGGCGACTACTATGACAACTAGGAATATGACGACTACTAATGCGACAACTATGACTACTACGACAAATATGACTACTATGAACCTCCAAATTCCATATTTTTAAATAGTTATACCTCGGCCAAATATTGTCTTATTCGACTATGATGACTACTACTATGACTATGATGACGACTACTAAGACTATGATGACTACTACTACTACAACTATGATTATGACTACTACTACTACGATGACGACTACTACGACTATGACGACTACTACTACTACGACGACTACTACTATGACGACTACTACTACTACTACTACTACTACGACTATGATGACTACTATGACGACGACTACTACAACTATGACAACAACGACTACTATGAATTATTTGACGACTACTATGATGACTATGGTGACTATGGCGACTACTATGATAACTAGGAATATGACGACTACTAATACGACAACTATGACTACTACGACAAATATGACTACTATGAACCTCCAAATTCCATATTTTTAAATAGTTGTACCTCGGCCAAATATTCTTATTCTGACAAAGCTTTCAGATAATTTATAAATGAATAAAATGTCTAAATAAAAATAATTAAATAAATAATAACCTTTGCTACTGGTTGTAGTCCAGGGTCACATCTAATATACTAACATTAATATGATATAAACAATATGACTACTACCAATAATGATAATGTAAATAATTATAAATAGTATCTTAAATGCTTTAAAATAAAAAGTTTGAGTTTTATTACTGTGCATTTTCTCACTGTGTCATTGAAATTTCTATGAAACACATTTTTATTGCACATCAGTATTTTAGAACTATTTTAAATTTTTAAATATTTTAAGTATTTAATTTAAAAATTTTTTAGTATGTTTGTTTATAATTTTATTAGTCCCCCCTCATATTAGTGCATGTCACTTAGTTTTTCAAAGAAGAAATACAACATGAGCAATATCACTCCAGTAGCAGTGCGGCTGTATATGGGCACTCGATTTTATGGCTGTATATCGGCACTGTTGGGTGGCGTTCGTTGGCTTGAGACTGCAGGCAGAGTGCTTAAGTGCCCCCCACCAGTGCTGATATACAGCCACATCACATTGCTATGAGTGTGATTTTGCATTTATACAACAGTTTGACGACATAATCGTGTCTAAAAAAAAAAAAAAAAAAAAAAAAAAAAAAAAAAAAAAAAAAATCAAACACAGAGTCTAAAAACCCTTTTGTAAAAGGAACTACTATCTTCCGCCATTCATTCACATCTGCAGCTGACCGTTAGAACAGCAGAAGCGGTTACTAATTCATCAACATCCCTTTAGAGCTAGTGTTTGAATGATTCTCTAGCGTAATGTCTAAAGTGAAGACAAAACAGCTAATTTTTTTTTGCTCACATTTTAAGATTATAAGGCTGAACGACATGAAATGCCATCAGTCTACAGATATTTGATATTACAGATTTGATTTGATTTCCCACTATTTCTCTGTTGCAATTGGGAGATCACAATAATTATCCCCAAAAAATTCAAAGCAAAGCAAACACTACCAGATTACTATGGTATAAATACAGCACTATAACATACAAAAGCCAGTCAGTCAGTCAGATTCGAGAACCAGAGAGAGCTGTTGAATAAATAAATAAATAAATAAATAAATATATATATATATATATATATATATATATATATATATATATATATATATATATATATATATATATATATATATATATATATATATATATATATATATATATATATATATATAAAACCACAGTGTCGCCCACGGAAAAAATAATAAATCAATTAATTTAGGACAGTTGAATTAAAAATACAAACAATATATATATATATATATATATATATATATATATATATATATATATATATATATATATATATATATATATATATATATATATATATATATATATATATATATATATATATATATATATATATATATATATATATTACTTTTTGTTGCAATTATTTATATATCTATTTATCTAATTATTTTAGATTACATTTATTTTTTATTATTTTAAGTTTTTTTTTTATTTTTTATTTGCAGGTTTGGTCCTCCATACACATTTGGCATATTCCTGGCAACTAAAATATGTTCAATTTGTCTTTTTATACGTTTTATTTTAATTATAATTCTTTTTTAAATACCTTATTTTTTCAGTTTTGTGGTTTATTTTTAAGTTAACTCTACCACCCTGGTGTGAGGATATCAGAAACTGGGCTATTGCAGTTTTGAGGTCATCTCAGAGCTCTGCGCCACGGAAATTAAAGTGGCAGTTCAGAGATTTGTGTCACTATCATGAATGCATTATTACAGCCCTACATGATCTTCATTAGTGCGAGATTTCATTCGAGAAAAAAAAATCTGCACCAGGCACTCATTAACAATCACAGTTACATAAGACTTTAAAACTTAACAAAAGCTTCAAGAAAAGATTATGACAAGTCTTCAGCATGGGCTTACATAAGAGCCCTCTGGTGTAATAATCATACACACTGATCACGGTTCAGTTTGAGTAGGCCCAATGCGCTCAAACATCGTGTGTTGTCTATTATCCAGCTTTGTCCTACGCTCAATGATGCTTTGCTTGAATTATGGGAGTAATTTCCATTAAACTGTAAACAATCAGTCAAGTGTTTTACAAAACTGTATACAGTGAGTTGGCATTTTTCTCCTCACAGTTCAAGCATTGGATATTAAAAGGCAAATGATTAAGATTAACAATTTGCATTCAGCAGACCATGAATAACCCGAAAAACAAGTCTTTTTTCCGCAGCAATATTACAGATGTTTTTAATATTGCTTTAGTTTAGTAATGTTGGAATGTTTCATGTACCTTTGGCTACAAATATACTTGTCATACTTAAATACCAAGCATAACACTATTACTATGGTGGATAAAAATAAAGTCAAATGTACTTCTCACTCAGTTTTCAACGTGTATATGGATTATTTGTAGCACAACTTTATTACTTTATTACTATGACGACTACTACTACTACAACAACGACTACTAGTACTACTATGACGACTACTACGACAACAACTACTACTACTACACAGACTACGTCTATGACTACGACTACTACTACTACAATTACTAAGACTACTATTACGACTACTACTACTTAGTTGTAATACTGCTAATAATAATAATAATAATAATAATACTACGACTACAAATACTACTATGATGACTACGACTATGGTGACTACTACTATTATGACGACCATTACTATGACTACCACTACAATTACTACAACTACTACTACAATTACTATGACTACTACTACGACAAAAACTACTACTACTACACAGACTACGTCTATGACTACGACTACTACTACTACAACAATTACTAAGACTACTACTACGACAACTACAACGACAACTTAGTTGTAATACTGCTAATAATAATATTACGACTACTAATACTACTATGACGACTACAACTATGGTGACTACAACTATTATGACTACGACTACAATTACTACGACTACTACTACAATTACTATGACTACTATGACGACTACTACAACAACAACAACTAATACTACACAGACTACGTCTATGACTACGACAACTACTACTACAACAATTACTAAGACTATCACTACAACTACTACGCCTACTTAGTTGTAATACTGCTAATAATAATAATAATAATAATAATAATAATAATAATACGACTACTAATACTACTATGACGACTACGACTATGGTGACTACTACTATTATGACAACGACTACTATGACTACGACTACTATGACTATGACTACTACTACGACAACAACTACTACGACTACACAGACTACGTCTATGACTACGACTACTACTACTACAACAATTACTAAGACTACTACTACGACAACTACTATGACTAAGTTGTAATACTGCTAATAATAATAATAATAATAATAAGAAGAAGAAGACTACTAATACTACTATGACGACTACGACTATGGTGACTACTACTATTACGACGACGACTACTATGACTACGACTACAATTACTACAACTACTACTACAATTACTACTACAATTACTATTACTACTACAATTACTACTACTACTACTACTACAATTACTACGACTACAATTACTAAGACTACTACTAAAACGATTTCTACGACTATGACAACTACGACTAAGTTGTAATACTGCTAATAATATAATACATAGTATATATAATATTAATAATAATAATACTACGACGACTACTATTACTACTATGACGACGACTATGATGACCACTACAACTGCTACGATGACTGACGACTACAACTATTACGACTACTACTACGACTTTGATGAATACTACTAAGACTATGACGACTACTACTATGACTATGATGACTACTACTACTACGATGAATACTACTAAGACTATGACGACTTCTACTACTACAACGACTACTACAATGACTACGACGACTACTACTACTACTACTACTACTTGGTTGTAATACTGCTACTGCTAATAATAATAATAATAATAAAATAATAATAAAAAGACTAAAGACTAAATTAATGATGCTGAAAATTCAGCTAAAAAAAATCTAAATATATAAAATGTAAAATGAATAAAAAACATTTAAATAATAATAATAATAATTATAATAATAGCAAATTCCTTGGTACTTTAAATTTCAAATAAACAAAATTAAAACTTATTATCCCGTATTATCCCCAACAGCATTAGTACAGGGTTTCTGCAGGTTTCACCAAGACAAATTTAAGACTTTAAGACATTTTTTAGACCATTATGAATAAAATTTTAGGTTTATAGGGAAAAAAAAAAAAAAAAAAAAAAAAAATGCTAAGTGTGTTTTCTAATGGCCAGAGGAAAATATTTTTTACTTATACACAAATGTTATTGTAAGATAATTAAACCAAATTGATAAATAGTTACATTTTCTTTTACTTTTTTAAAATGTTTTCTTTTTTAATATGGATTGTTGATTGTACCAATTGAGTAGCTTTACATGGCCAAAAGAAAATTAAGACCCATTTAAAAAATTTAGGACCTACAATACTATTTCAGGAACTTTAAGACATTTTAAGCCCCCACGGACACCCTGTAATAGTAGTAGTCGTTGTCGTATTTCTACTGACATATTTACACTATGTGTATATAAATAGTTCATATTTATAGTATACGTATAGTACATGTACTGTATAATTGGATTACCGCTCTGGTACTGTATGTTAGTTATGTATAGGTTTAAAAATTACTCTTCCAGTGTTGTGCTTATATTTATGATTATGTTTATTTATGTAGCACCGTGGTCCCGTGAGACAGCATTTCATTCCACTTTTATGTCCACATGTAGAGGAATGACAATAAAGCTCAACTTGACCTGACTGACCCCAAACCTCGTCCTGAATTATTTCTATTTTTATTTTCAATAATTATAAGTTGTTATTCATTTAATGTTCAATCTATTATTCGCACCCCCCCCCCCCCCCCCAAACAAAATATGGTGCAGAGATTCAGAGACACAAACATATATCAAACCTGGTTTTTCTCATAGATGGGCGGTACACTGAAGAGCAGGATGTCGGCTGAAAAACAAAAAGGAAACACCCAGTGTGAGGCAATTATTATCCTTTTTTATTATTCTGAAGTGCAATCTTAAAAACTAAAACCCAAATGTGACAATCAGCCTACCGAGGATGAGGATGGTGATGCCATTGAAAACGGCTCCAACATATGTCAGCAGCCACATACCAACTGCCAGCTAAAAACAGATGAATACATGGCTCAAGTGAACAGAAATCCTCTTTGCACACAAAAACCTATACTGTAATATAACACAAGTCCTTAAGAAGATCAATGTTTCGTTTCATCTCATCATTTATGTAGCTTAACTTACTAATAATCTTGTGTATTTACATTTAGCAGACGCTTTTGTCCAAAGCGACTTACAGTTGAGGAGGCAGGGCTCGAAATTGAATTTTTTGCTTGGTAGCACTGGTGCTCCTAACTTTAAAAATTTAGGCGCATCAGTCAAAAGTTAGTCGCACCCACCAATTATGTTACGTTGCAAAGTTTTATATAAACAGATTTATTGCATTTGAAATCAACACTAATCAAAACTAACAAGCAAAAAAAAAGATATGCTTGCGTGAGGAAAATATGTCTCAACGAAATCCTGTTATCACAAGAAAATACATTCTTATAACATAATTGAGTGACCAAAAGATACACGGACGGCCAGCTCACCGGCCCTGCATGCACTACTTGACATGAATGAATCTGTTAACGATAACTGTGCTGTGTTTTCAGGGGTACTATACATCATTTTAATAGCAATACTGGTCTTTTCATGAGCTGCAATATTAGTTTAATCTTAGTCAATGCAAGCCCTTTTGCGATGGTGTACGTGGTGTTAACTTTTACTTATAGCTGCAGGGCTGACAGCATCTGGCGATTAAATGAAAGATTAAACCGAACATCTCGTGCTTAAAATGTGTAGATGTGGCAAACAGTTACCTGAAAGTTCCATCCCACAGACTTTACAGTAAATGCTTTAGTTATTTTCATAGCGTACTTGAAGCCAATGGAAGTCTTTTATCCACTCTTCGACAAATGTAGATTGTGGATTAACATTCACCACGATCAGTAATCAGATGTGCCATTATTTGTTGCTTTAGGTGGTTTCTAAAACAAAATCTGTCAGTGTTGTTGTCATTCTCATCTTCAGCGCTTTACATTTACACGGTTGTAGCTCTTCTGTCATCTGAAGGCAAAAGGCGTTGACTGAGTGATTGACAGCTGATTTTAACCAATCCATTCGCGATCAGTTCTAGCGTAGTGGGCCAATAAAAAGAGCGCGAAGGCGGAGTAAGCATTGCGGGCTTTGTTTACTGCAGCAAGTTGACATAGCAACAGTTTTAAAATGTTCCTGAGGGCTGCGTTTCAAGTGCAAAGATGCATTCTGCGTGAATGTGTCCTAAATCCACGCATGCGGTGAACATTTTGCAGTGAAAACCGGTCGCACGCAACAATTTTATGCACTCGCTCAAATGCTCCCAAATATATTTTGAGGTCGCATAGATAAAATTTTGAGTGCATAAGCGACCAAACAGTCGCAATTTCGAGCCCTGGGAGGCTTCAGCAATTCAACAATACACACAAGTGTTAATTATACAAAGGAACTGTTAGTGCTTAGAAAATTAGGTGCTAGAATAATGTTTGTTTTTTTATAGAGAGAGACAAGAATGTTTCTACAGGTGTTTTGTCAAGCCCACTCACCTGTGTGTGGCACACTTTATAAATGCATAGTGTATTTCTTTTTTATCATTATCTGTAGCTTTTTAAAAAGAATACAGTGCATCCAGAGAGTATTCATAGCGCTTCACTTTTTCCACATTGTTTTATGTTACAGCCTTATTCCAAGATGGATTAAATCCATTTATTTCCTCAAAATTCTCCACACAATACCTCATAATGACAATGTGAGAAAAGTTTTTTGAAATTGTTGCAAATTTTTTAAAAATAAAAAAGCTGAAACATCACATGAACATAAGTATTCACAGCCTTTGCTTAATACTTTGTTGACGCACCTTTGGCAGCAATTACAGCCTCAAGTCTTTTTGAATATGATGCCACAAGCTTGGCACACCTGTCTTTGGAAATTTTTGCCCATTCCTCTTTGCAGTATCTCTCAAGTTCTATCAGTTTGGATGGGAAGCGACGGTGTACAGCCATCTTCAGATCTCTCCAGAGATGTTCAATAGAATTTAGGGCTCTGGTTGGGCCACTAAAGGCCACTTACCGAGTTGTTGTGAAGCCTATCCATTGATATTTTGGTGGTGTGCTTTGGGTCATTGTCCTGCTGGAAGATAAACCGTCGCCCAGTTTGAGGTCAAGAGCACTCTGAGGCAGGTTTTCATTCAGGATGTTTCTGTACATTTCTGCATTCATCTTTCCCTCTATCCTGACTAGTCTTACAGTTCCTGCTGCTAAAAAAACATCCCCACAGCATGATGCTGCAACCACCATGCTTCACTGTAGGGATGGTATCAGCCTGGTGATGAGCAGTGCCTGGTTTTCTCCAAATGTAACGCCTGGCATTCACTTCAAAGAGTTCAATTTTAGTCTCATCAGACCAGAGAATTTAGTTTCTTATGATCTGAGAGTCCTTTAGATGCCTTTTGGCAAATTTCAGGCGGGCAGTGGCGTCCGTCTGGCCACTCTACCATACAGGCCTGATTGGTGGATTGCTGCACAGATGGTTGTCCTTCTGTAAGGTTATCCTCTCTCCACAGAAGAACGCTGGAGCTCAGAGTGACCACTGGGTTATTGATCACCTTCCTGACTAAGGCCCATCTCCCCCGATCACTCAGCTTAGATGGCCGGCCAGCTCTAGGAAAAGTCCTGGTGGTTCCAAACATCTTCCACTTACGGATGATGGAGGCCACTGTGCTCATTGGAACTTTCAAAGCAGCAGAAATTTTTCTACCTTCCCCAGCCTTGTGCCTCGAGACAATCCTGTCTTTAAGGTCTACAGACAATTCCTTTGTCTGCATGCTTTGACATGCACTCTCAACCCTGGGACTTTATATAGACAGGTGTATGCCTTTTCAAATCATGTCCAATCAACTGACTTTACCACAGGTGAACTCCAATTAAGCTGCTGAAACATCTCAAGAATGATCAGTGGAAACAGAATGTACCTGAGCTCAATTTAGAGCTTCACGACAAAGGCTGTGAAGTCTTATGTACATGTGATTTTTCAGGTTTTTTATTTTTAATAAATTTGCAACAATTTCAAAAACTCTTTTCACATTGTCATTATGGGGTATTGTGTGTAGAATTAAGGAAATTAATGAATTTAATCCATTTTGGAATAAGGCTGTAGCATAAAAAAATGTGGAAAAAGTAAAGCGCTACAAATACTTTCCGGATGCACTGTAAATAAATAAAATAATAAATATATCATATCTGTAGCTTGGAATGTTATTTGGAATAACATAAATCTTCAGAATTCTCCCTATAAATCTGACCTTGAGAGAATCCACCAGATCCTCGACCAGGAAGAGGCGGCTCATCTGCTTGAGCGCGCGGTTGACGTGGCTCAGACACCCATCCACGTGCTTGCGGAAAGTCTCAGGTGGCACAGTGACATCTTTGTCCATCAGAGCCCTGTTACATGAACACGGGTCAAAGACAATTAGCCCTGACACTGCATTCACACACATACACGCACCTCTGAACACCACTGCACTCAACATCTACCATTATTAACACAGAACAGAACATCACACAGATGCTTAAGATAAAACACAATGATTTATTTCAGTTTAGTATTTGGCCTTAATGTACATAGACAAACGCAGATCAAACATAAGCATATTAATATATATTAAATTTTGTATACATATACATTAATTTTTTTTATGTAATGTATTATATATAAAGCCTAAATAAAATTAAGTAGGTTACACTTTATAACAGGGTATCTGCAGGTTTCTAAGAGTTGTTTATGACTTTAAGACCTTTTTAATACGACACAATAAAATTTCAGACCAATTTTATAGTACAAAATTTGCAAAAAAAAAGCATGCAACACAACTAATGACAACCCTTGATACTATTAATTACACATGTAGTGTGAAAAACCTCAAAACCATATTATTATTATTATTATTATTACTACTACTACTACTACTACTACTACTACTAATAATAATAAATCATAATAAAAACTTTACATCAGTTCCCCTAAACTGCATTAACAACACTAACAAAACAATTTTCAAATGTCAATAACTTATGCCTATTATTAAATGAAATGTAACAATATTTTATATGTTTAGCTTTTTATTATTGTTTTATAGAACAAAAATATTTTTCAGATTTTGTTTGATCTTGTTCTGGTAAAGCATTTGATGACAAATTCGACGTGACTGATGTTTTCTCTCTGTAAAAACGATTAAGAATGATGTTTACCAGAATTTTTTTAAATCACACAGCAAACATTTTAAAGATAGCTTGAAATAATAATAATTATTATTATTAGGGATGTGCACGATCATTCGATTAATCGATTAATCGAACGCATCAGCGACGATCGAGCATGAAAACGATGATCGATTGGCTCTAAAATTAAATTACTTTGAATCTTTCTGATTGGTTATGCTGGTATTTGGGCTGTAGTTTGATATTTGATTGGTTATTTCTGCAGGGAGTTGCGTTCCAGAGAGACCTGAGCGCAGATGGAGTATATGGGGTCACACACCATAAAGCGCCGCGCCGCATTTCAGAATTCTAAACGTAGGTTTCAGGGTACACAGCGGTGCCCAGCCACGACTCAGGACATTTCATATTTCTGCCGCGCCACAGAGCGCCATCTGAATAGTTTCATTTTAAATACCATGCGAATGTGCGCGTCTGGTGTGTGATGCTTTCAGCTGTCATGTGCGCGCCGTGTCAGACAATCTTTTCGGCGAGGACTAGCCTATGGCACGAGTGATGATGTTTCACCGGATGACACCAAAATTGAAAGCTACTTCATGGAGCCATGCATCTCTCTAAACCCGGATCCTTTATTGTGGTGCAAGTAAATGAGTCTCAATTTGCAAGGCTAAGCACCTTTGCCCAGTGGTACCTGGCTGTTCCTGCAACTTCTCTGCCGCCTTTTTTCCACCGCCGTCTAATTGAAAATAAACTTCGCACTCGGCTTTCATCGGAGCATGTAGACCGACTGATCTTTTTGAAAAAAACATGTAGTCCTTCCTTGTGTTAATTTTTATTAGCCATGCATGATAAAATATTCAGGCTGTTTTTGTTTTAAGTTTAAGCAGTATAGTGAAATTAGTCCGGCTTTATTTTATTTACCTCCACTGACTGATCACTTTGAAAGAAATGTTATTTTACCCATTCTTTAAGTTTTATAGATGTGGTAAAAAATATTCAGGCTATATTTATTTTAAGTTTACGCAGCCAAATTATTCTAGCTTCCAATTTTAGTTAGGCTGTGTGCTAGAGATGCGCGGATCAGCTGAAAGGTCACCCGAATCCGGTCATTCATTCTAATCATTCGCTCGCCACCCGCCCTCACATTTTATTTTATTTTATATTTCGATATATATATCCACTCCCGAGCCCGCACCCGATCGACACTTTAATAATTCTAATTCTTTGTTTTAAGCATGATGATAGGTTACTGTGGATCGTTCGTTATTAACAGCAGATTCAGCTTTTACATATGGAACAAGATAACAAAAACGGTGTCACTTCAGCCTAAACAGCAGCTATGTTATGTTATGTTTATAGGCTATGTTATGTTTACTTGGTCTTTTTCTTTGCACTGTGCTTGGGCATCTCATCTTCACATTCTGCGAAGTCCACTCTCTGTTTTTTGCTGGTCAACTGCTATGACCCACCCGCAATTAATCATAATGTATTTTTTTATTACCCGACCCGCGCGGATTATCTGCAGCGCCCGCGGATAGCCTATATCGCCATCCGCGCATAACAGCCGTTTGGTTAAGTTTTGGTGAAACTTTATTTTTGCAAACCTTTTACAAAAAAAAAAACCTTTTTGATCCACATCTGTTGTGATGCTGCTGAAGTAAAATATTGTTTTGGTAAAAATGTCAGTAGAATAAAATAACTGAAATGAGTATCATGTGTGTTTTTATTGTTGTTGTCAACAATATAGAAAAAGGTAGATTATGGTTTTAAAAACGGATCCAAAATATTTATAGTAATAATAAGACGCATATTGAAGGGGATAATACTGTAAAATAACTTTGGTTTCTTTTTTCTGCGCGGCTTCAGTTGCCGTTGTTTTAAAGCGCCCTGCAACAGGAAAACCGCATCCACTTTCTGGTTGGCATGTAGTTCAAGCTCACATGCATTTTGTGTAGATAAACACAATTTGTAATATAATATTTTCATATTGTGTCTCTAGGCTTTATGATTAATTTTATTTACAATGCCTCATGTAGAAAACCTACATGCTTCACGACAGTGGCGATTCGAATGGCACCCTGGGCGAACCACCTGCTTTTAGAAATGTACTTAGAAATAAAATTATTATTATTATTATTATTATTATTGTACAATTATTATTCTAAATAAATAACAGAAATCAATCCAAAATGTAACTGGAAAAAATGTAGACACGGCTGGAGTGATAAGCTAAGAAGCTAAGATCGCAAAAAATCTTTTGCTTGAATATTAAAGTAAATTCTATAGAATAAAAATAATATATATTTTATGTAATTATCTGTAGTCTTAGACCCGACTCATGGCTGAGAATTAATGTTATTAAGTCTTACCTCCCTGATTCATCATCTCTGCTTTCTGCTTCATAGCCATATAGTCAAAATAAGATCATCATCATATAATAACTTAAGTTTTGTCGACTCGCAAAGCTCGCTGCGCGCCGACACCTCTGCATTAAAGTTACTCCGGTTTCACAGTACATAAGCGGCGTCTATTTTACCGGCGTGCATGTAGCCTAAACAACCGGTAGGCATGCATGCATGCATCAGTTTGCTTTCACCACCTTTGTTTCGGTTGCACATAGACAATAACAAACTTGCACATTCAAAATATGCCAAATGTGAATGGCCTCTAACGTCTTTATTCTGGCATTACTACTTTAAATTAATACACTTGCATAAAGTAAATCGTAACTCAAAGCTTGTACTGGGGCTCGTTTTTTTTCGCACCGTCTCCCCGTGCCACCCAGATGCCGCTATGGGCATCGACCATATTGCCCATGACTAAATACGCCACTTGTTACACTTCTTTAAATGTTTACTGTGTTAACCAATATTGATGGTGATTTTTAATAACCCAACAGCGTTGATCTAATTGTTTTCTGAATCCTGTCATAGTTTTATCAACAACATTTTTAACAGGGCTTTATATATATATATATATATATATATATATATATATATATATATATATATATATTATTATTGAATGTTATTTAATTGTCGCTATGAGGCACACACGCCCCGCCTCTTCATTAAGCCCCGCCCCTATGACGCACACACGCCCCGCCTCTTGATTAAGCCCCGCCCCGATTAATCGAGTACTCGTTTGTCAAACCTGTGGATTAATCGAAATGAAGAATGGTCAGAAATGCCCATCCCTAATTATTATTATTATAAAAAAAGAAAAAAAAGTTTAATATGGCTTAAATTACATTGTCAACTGGTGCATCTCCAGTTCTTCATTTATTAATGTACGAGTTGATGCAGCTGTTATAAGCTATTATAGAGTGAAATCCCCGCGAACTACGTTTACACAAGCGAAATTCCAGCGAACATTAAATACGCAAACAAATTTCTTGCGAGCGTGTATTTTTGTTGGATTCTGCATAAATGGAATTCAGTTCTGCCTATGTGATGATAAAGATTAAAGTAGAAAAAAAAAAAATCTTCTTTACAGGGTCGGTTCGACTGCATTTTTAAGACCTCTGAAACACGGATCTTATTTTTATATTATGGAATTGGAGACTTTAAGACATTTTATAGATCCATGGACACGCTGTATAATGAGGTCAAATTCATTAATATTAGCCTGACATTAGTTAGCAATAGCTAACGTTACGGTCCGTGGGAGTTTGTATTTTTGTGCTTTCTCCCTCTCCGTTTTTCCATCGTCTCCTCTCGCTCTCCTTCTCCTTGTCTGTCATTCGCTCTTTGTCTCGCCCTATCACCTTTTGTTCCGCTTTTTTCTCTCTCCCAGGTACTCGCTGATTGGATCCCGAGCATGTCACTCCTCATTAGGGCGTTTCCTCGTGGACCAATCGGGCTTCGTTCCGCAGACTTTAAATTTGACCGGCACGCCTTGTTTGACAGAGTGCTGTGTGTTGGTTTGTGTTGTGTCCGCTCGTTTAGGATTATGCTTTGTTCTGCTCCGTGTCTCTGAATTGTTATAAACAAATGTGAATTGATTCAATATGGTTAAAGAGTTTATCATTCCTTTTTGGGGAAAAAAGGAATAGGTTACCAAGTCGCGCGACATACATTTTGCCCGTAGGTATTCATATTGTTCAGAAACACTAGGTAATTGGGTGAGCGCCGCTTTTTGTATTTTGGTTTACTATTTCAGGGAGTTTATGTTTGGCGTCGCATATGCTTAAGATTTCGGTTTCTTTTTCACATTTTGGTTTTCATTAGTAAGTTTAGAGGGGATCTTGTGTTCTAGTTTAGATGGCTTTTGGTTTTGTTTAGTTCTTTGCTTTGGCGCCAATCTAGTTCCTTTTCCCCTAAAACTTTTGGATTTATTATAATATTTCAGTTTGTTATTTTTATGCATTGTACAACGCTCACACATGTGCCTCTCTTTTGTTGGCTTCATCTCTCTTTTTCTAATAGAGGAATAAACAAATTAATTGTTAAACTCGTGTCCTTGTGTATTTTCCATCCATTCACTCTAGTAATGATCTAATATTCTAAATGTTGCGTTTATTCTCCCTAGACAACTTATTAAATTGTAACAGCTAACATGAACCAAAACTTGTAACAGCATTTAAATGTTAGTTAATTAATTAAAATACTATTTTTCTTTATGTCAGTTCACAGTGAATTAACTAAGGCTGAAAATGATTAGTAAATGTTGAAATTAACATTAAAAATAATAAGTGCTGTGGAAGTATTGTTCATTCAATGTATTGATCATTCAAGTTTATTAAATGTTTAATCCCCATAGTGCATTTGGGTTTAAGAAGAGGTACATAAACTGCATTTAATTATATTTTATTCATTCCAATTAGATTATTGCTGGTAACTCTGATATTATACACCCCCTGGCAAAAAAAAAAAAGTGCGTGCACACTTTAGTGAGGTGTTGAACCAAGCTGACTGACTTAGAAGGTTGGATTGTTGAATGAAAATAGTTTTATGGCATGTGTGCGCTTGGTGTTTTTTCTACAATTAAACATTTGAATGAACATCTTCCAAGAGTGGCGATTCCATACTCTTTGCCAGGGGTTGTATGATCTACTGAAATACAATTTTCACACACACATTTTTTTTTGGTGTGGTTCATGTGTAATTTGAATGTCAAGGAATTTCATTTATTTCTGAATAAAATGAGGTAAATGCAGTAATAATATTGTAAAAACATTATAACACAATGACAAAGTTTGAATTTTTTTTCCACCTTCACTCAATAGAAGTTGCTTCATCAATAGAGCAACTTTTGAAGAAGCAACTCTATTGCAAAGAAGCAATCTCTATTTTAAAAGTTGCTTGACAGACACAAAATGGATGTAACGATTTTGGCACTGTATATAAAATAATGATTCTTTGGCTCCAAACAGGCCTAGAGAAGTGCTTAGAGGCCTAAAGAAACCTTACAGAGAGTCTTTGACCAGGATACACAGACAGACAGGCCTAAAGAGGAAGACTCTTACTTGAAGGGGTGTCCTTCATTGGACTTCTGGACCGCCTGGATGACAGACTTGTAGATACGGAAAGAAATGGTGACGCAGAGCAGGGACAAGAGCAGGTAGGAGACCACGCTGATCACGCTAAACGCTGCCAGAGAAAGCAGCAACAGCAGCGACACACCAAACACCACGCCTGACTTCTTAGGGTCCCGCCAGTGCACCAGGTCTTTCACTGCATGACAGAGAGAGCATGTGAAACACATGTGTGTGTTTGTGTTGAGATGAACATTGCAGCAAATCACACCTGACAACACCATTGAATGAGTACAAATACTGTAAAGGTCTCCTCAAATTTCTTGGAGTTTAAACTGATACATTGAGTAGCTGATACATCCTTCCCTTTAAAAAAAAAAAACAGCCAATAGAGAAGGGAAATGTGTCATAACCACATAATGCATTCTGGGTATTTAGGACAAGGAAGCTTGATTCCCATTGATCTCTATTGATTTATTGTAATCACTTATACACTCATCAGCAATAAACTGTCATCTGAAAATCATATCTGGATCTGTTTTCTTGCGGCAGCTCGTTGCTACCCTGTCAGTTACAGATAAACTCCTACATTTTTTGATCCACCCCCTCTGCATTTATGCTCGGCTTCTCGAGTTACACTTCACCGTTGGACACAGAATGTTATGGAATGTATATGTTCAGCTTCTCAGACACACAGAGCATTTATAAAGGTTATACACGTTAGTCCATTTTATTCAGAGTGTTTATGATGTGATTTTTGGATGGATGGATGGATGGATGGATGGATGGATGGATGGATGGATGGATGGATGGATGGATGGATGGATGGATGGATGGATGGATGGATGGATGGATGGATGGATGGATGGATGGATGGATGGATGGATGGATGGATGGATGGATGGATGGATGGATGGATGGATGGATGGATGGATGGATGGATGGATGGATGGATGGATGGATGGATGGATGGATGGATGGATGGATGGATGGATGGATGGATGGATGGATGGATGGATGGATGGATGGATGGATGGATGGATGGATGGATGGATGGATGGATGGATGGATGGATGGATGGATGGATGGATGGATGGATGGATGGATGGATGGATGGATGGATGGATGGATGGATGGATGGATGGATGGATGGATGGATGGATGGATGGATGGATGGATGGATGGATGGATGGATGGATGGATGGATGGATGGATGGATGGATGGATGGATGGATGGATAATTAGGACAACAGTTCTGTCTGGTTCTTGAATCTGATGGGCTGATAGCTGTGCGATATTCTGCAATAACAGCACTGATCCAGCCTCTTAACCCTTCAACCTTGTGTATTACTCCGCCCACAACAAGCAGAGAGCACTCTACAGTTTGACCAATATTCCTGTTGTTGGTCAACATACTGTACTTTTAAGACTTTAGTCGAGAATGTAGTTCTTTAGATTGCAACTATGCTGTTTATTTATAAGGATAGTGCCTATTTTAAAATATTTATAATTTCTGAGAGACAGTGCATCGGCGGACATTAGCCTGTCATACTGTGCTGACCAAAGACGGTTGACGACGTCCATCCACAAGATGGTGACAGGACCGCATAATAAGCCCTTAGAAGATTAAAACAGCCTAATTTCTAACTACAGCTGATCAAATCATTATTAAACTGGTAAGCATACCTGCCAACACTTCCGTTTTTCCTGGGAGTCTCTCGTATTTCAGACCCATCTCCCGCAACCCTCCCTTTTTGTTATTTAGTTACTATATAGTTACTAACACCACAGTAGTTACTTTCCAATCAGATTTGAGACAAATGTTGGCAGGTATGCTGGTAAGTGATATTCTAAGTCGATCTCCCTCTTTTGTATGTTGTAGTGCATGTGTTTAGCGTTTTTCCTTATTGCAAACACAACAGCAATCTGGTAGTAGTTGCGCTGTTTTTTTGGGGGGTTAATTATTGTGATATCCCAATTGCAACAGAGAATTACTGAAGACTGTAACACTGTAAGAAGATATACCTGCAGACGGATGGCATTTCATGTCAAGTTCAGCCTTATAATCTTTAAATGTCAGCAAAATCGCCTGTTTTGCAATCATTTTAGACATTACGCTAGAGAATCATTCAAATACTAGCTTTAAAGTGGCGTTAGTGAATTAGTAACGGCTTCTGCTGTTCTGAGGTCAGCTGCAGATGTGAATGAATAGTGGATGAAAGTAGTTCCTAATACAAAAGGGTTTTTAGACTCTCAGTGTTTGATTTTCTTTTTTATATACATGATTGTGCCATCGAACTGTTGTATAAACGCAATATCACACTCGTAGCAGTGCAATATGGCTGTATATCAGCACTGGTGCACATTGTTTCAGGTTTTTTTACTATAAAAACGTTCCAGAATGTCAGAGGGTAGTAATGTTTTTAAATAATAAAATATAAATATTCTGAATATTTACTCATGGTTATTTTTGGTTATGTAATAAATACACTACTACCTGTAAAATCTGAATGAGTTTAGAGCTGCATCACAGAAAACACACTTAAATTGATATTTCACCCAAAACGTAAAATTCTGTCATTATTTACTCATGCTTTACAATTCAGACCTGTTTGTGTTTCTTTCTCTTTTTTTGGTGAACACATAAAAAGATATTTTTAAAGAAACTATAAAACACTTCAAAATGTCTTTATCGGTGTTCAAAAGAAAGAAAATTAAAAAATAAAAACAGTTTGAAACAAGTAAGGGAGTAGTGGACGGATGTTTTTATTTTGGGGTAACTCCCCCTTTAACTATCACTTTAAGTGTAATTGCAAAAAATAAATGGACATTTCATCTTACAAGCGATCTGACAATTCTTTGCTGATCCTGTTGAATAATAGAAGTAGACAAACCATTAACATTACTTGTATTCTATCTTTCATAACCACGTGCGTGTGATTTGCACTCGCTTTTCATGGAGCACACTTGAATAATTTAAAAATGAACGGTTATTAACTTAAGTGTGACAGGCTTACTAATGTATATTGATCTTAATAATGAATAATTGCATAAAGATATGATATTTTAGATTTTGTATAGCTTAGACAGGCCTTATGATGTAATACTGCTTGTTTACGAAGCAAAAGAAAGACTGTACACTTCTGGACAATTCTGAGGTAAGAAGTTAATGTAGGTTTATACATTTTTTAATTGTCCCTGAATAAATGTCATGTATTTTAAAACCTTAGATACTTTGTTGAAGTCATTATTTGGTGGTGCTGAGAAAATGAAACAACTTGGCATGTGAAGGTTAACAGGACGAATCAGGATGTTTAGTTTAACGTTATGCTGCTGGTAGAGACGCATGTTAAATTGATTTTAAATATAACACATATGATTTTTTAATTTAAAGCCTGGCTCAGATTTCTGAATCTGAATCTTTGTGTCACTGATCTCTGAGTGTGTGATGAGTGTTTCTATGCTTAAGTGCCATGCACTGAAACACTGCGTTCCTTGAGAGGTAATTGTTTATATTGTGCTTTTCTCAAGTAAAAAAAAGTGGATAGTAAAAAACTACATAGCGTTTAGTTTATATAACAGCTTGACTTATAGGAGTTGTTGAGTTAAAAAGAATCTGGCTTATGACAGCTACAGTCTATAGTAGCAATACTGAGTCTGTTTAACCATTTCTCCACTTTATAATACAGCATTTGGTGTAATTTAAATGGTTCTCATACGTTTTGTGGTCTATGCTGAGTCATGCAAGGAATCCGCTCTGTGCTACTGTCTCTCTGGACCAGAGCGAGAAGACTGTTTGTGCACTGCGACAGTTTGTGTGACATTAATGCAAAACCATACTTTGTTTACACCAATAGAAAGCGTATTTACACGGTCCGAATCGTTTAACCCATAGGTCTCAAACTCAATTCCCAGTGGGCCGCAGCTCTACACAGTTTTGCTCCAACCCTAGTATTTAAACACAGCTGATCTAACTAATCAAGGTGTTCAAGAGTAGTCTTGAACACAGTGGCTGTGTTTACATGGACATTAGTAATCAAATTATTTGCCTTAATCTGAATAGGACAATATTATGATTCAGGTGTTTACATGAGTTGCTTTTTGAATGTTCCTTTCATGATTCCATTTTACAGGTTATAGCATATAATTCGATTAACATCATTGCGTCACCACAATATATACATTTTTTCTGGAATTTTATGTCATTTTGGGAGCTTCATTTTTAATTTTTGACTTTAACTGCAGTTAGGCACTTTCACTTACATTCAGGAACATTTCATGCATGCCCCCCCCGTGACAAACGAGATATTGGATGAGAGTATGAACTGCTGGAAGAGTACTGTTTTAATGGAATTTAATGGCGCACACCACATGTGGGGGAAAAAAAACTGCATTTTGCGATGCAGGTGTCTGTGGTCTGCACTGACTCAGTAGGTGCAGAGAATAGTGTCAAACAGTCGTGTGTGTATAGACCCTTCTGTCCCAAAAGGTGGCGAAAATCCTACACGACGGTAATAGTTTGATTGCTGTGTTTACATGTCTGTGCTGCACTTCAATAATCCGACTAAAATCAGCAAACTCCACATGTCTTAATTCGATTTCTGTTTAGTTTCAATATGACCTTAATCGGATTAAATTAATCAAAAATAGCCGTTTACATGGTAGACTCTTAATCAGAGTATTGTCTTAACTGTATAAAATTGGATTATTGGTGTCCATGTAAACCTACTCACTGATTAGTTGGAGTAGGTATATCTGATTAGGATTGGAACAAAACCGTGCAGAGTTGTGGCCCACCAGGAATTGGGTTTGAGACCTATGGTTTAACCCCTTCTGCACTTACTGGCATTAATCATATTGAAAACTGTATTTGCGCATGACTGATTATTTTTGAATGTGTTTTTTTCCCGCACTGTAATGAATAGGCCTGTCGTGATAAATCATTTTTGGTGTGTGATACATTGTCACAGAAATGACTGCGATAAGTGATAATATTATCATATTAAGACCGTTTTATGCTACTGATTTTATAAAGTCCTTATATAAACTTTGATGATGGTAATGTAGAATGTTGTAAAATGGCTTTTAATGTTATTTATTATTGTGTGCATATTTAGGCTTGGAATGGTTCGGTATTTTTAAATGTACAGTTGAAATCAGAATTATTAAACCCTCTTTGAATTTTTTTTCTTTTTTAAATATTTACCAAATGATTTACCAGTGTGTCTGATAATATCTTTTCCTTTTGGAGAAAGTCTTATTTGTTTTATTTTGGCTAGAATAAAAGCAGTTTTTAATTTAAATTTTTTTTAATTATTAGCCCCTTTGAGCTATATTTTTTTTTCGATAGTCTACAGAACAAACCATCGTTACACAATAACTTGCCTAATTACCCTAACCTGCCTAGTTAACCTAATTAACCTAGTGAGACCTTTAAATGTCACTTTAAGCTGTATAGAAGTGTCTTGAAAAATATCAAGTCAAATATTGTTTACCGTCATCATGGCAAAGATTAAATAAATCAGTTATTAGAAATGAACTATTATGTTTAGAAATGTGTTAAAAAAAATCAATTTTCTCCATTAAACAGAAACTGGGGGAAAAATAAACAGGGGGGCTAATAATTCAAGGGGGCTAATAATTCTGACTTTAACTGTATGTGTAGTTTGGGCTTGTAGTACACAACTATAAATATATGTGGGATTGTAATTAAAGTGATAATTAACCCATAATGACTTTAGCAATCATTTACTCACTCTTCACTCGTTTAAAACCTATTTGACTTTCTTCTGTTAAACACAAAAGAAGATATTTTGAAGAAAGCTGGACATCAGCTGTATTTGATTTTCTACTATGGAAGTCTATGGTTTCAGTTTTTCAACTTTCTTCAGAAGATCTTCTATTGTGTTTAACAGAAGAAAAAAAAAAAGAATCTCAAAGGTTTGAAATCACACAAGGTCGAGTAAATAGGGAGTACATTTTAATTTTTGGCTGAACTATCCCTTTAAGTACCTCAAGTCTTTTCTTCTCGCCTCTTACACCAACTTCACCCCACATGGACAGGTTATATATACCCTGACAAAGTCACAATAAGAGGAACATCTGCACCTTGTCTGCTCATCTATCAAAATACAGCCATATTGAGTGGGACTGTAGCTGACTTTAAAAAACATTCTTAGGGTGCCTTCACACTTGGTCCGATTGACTTGTCCGAACCAAAAGTTCGATTGTCCCCCCTCGGCTGGTTTTTGTTCACACCATCTTTTTTCCTTCTGAACCCCGGTACGCTTGCATCATCAAGCTGCTGTTTTGTATACAGCTGTTGCTAGATGACTGCCACGAAAGCAAAGCAGCTAAATGGAGACGTCCGCATATCACGATCATTCTGCTTTTACTGAATCTTTTGGTTGTGTCACCAAAACCAAAATACAGAGAGCCACTTGCGTTTATCTGCCGCAAAAAAATATTAAAAACGTTCATAACACGCAATGTCTGCAGAATACAAGCAGACATTATCACTGTTTCCACTGGGTCAGTCCCGCTCGTCACCAAGGTAGGTGATACACAGACATGCACACACGAATATACGTTATGAAAACTAAAGTTTGTTGTACAGTTGACGGTTCACTTCCGTTATTTAGTACGATCACATTCATATCAGAAGTGAACCGTACCAGAGTTCGCATGAACCGTAGCCCAGACCACCTCTTTTTCAGGCAGACTCAGGTACGGTCCACGAGTACACACCCAAGATCAGGAGACCACATTTACACTAGCTAAGCGTACTGTACTTTGACGTCAAACAAACCAGGGTGCGGACCAAAAGTGCTAGTGTGAAAGCGCTCTTAATGGGGCTGAGAGCACAATCTCATTTGGATTTAAAGCGACAGTCACCAAAATGGCACAATTTGGATCAAAGCCTAAAAGGGCCAATTTATTAAACATTATTCATGGAATATTGAGCTGAAACTTCACATACACACTCTAAGGACATTAGAAATTTTGCATCTTGTAAAAAGGGGCATAATAGGTCCCCTTTAATGTTTACACGGCATTTATCTTAGCAAATCCAATAATGCCAATAGTCATGATTTTTACCAAGCAATCAATATCTGCAGTGTTTACATGTGGGATTTTGGTGAAGGTACAGCTTGCTTGTAACTTCAGCCATGGTGGAACTAAAAAAGTACCAGGTAACAACGACAGGAGCAGCTCAGTGTTATAAATATGGAGCAGCTCAGTGTTATTATATAAATGGATGCGATTATATGAACCCTCTGTATGAATGCTTGGTTACATAGGAATAAATGACAGGTTTCTGACTTTAATGTCTTTAGGGGTGGGAAACATCAGATAATAAAGAACATTCGATTGTTTAGAAGACTTTCAGAAGTTCTCTGTGATGTAATGTATGTCAAACTGTATATTGTGAATGCATATATCTTTTAAATACATATGTTGTCACTGTCTTGGAGTGCACCACCTTACAGATAACATATTGATACCAACAAATTTCAGGGGGGGCTTTAAATCTAGAACTTTCAGCTGGCAGTAGCACAATATTTTAATAAGTTCTCCTTTTGTACCGGAGCTGTAAAACCCTTGGTTGTGTCATAAATAATGGAGAGCTCATATTTTCCATACAGCTGCAGTTACGTAATGCAGTTTTTCGAGAGGCTGGTGATGCGGCGTGAAAGGAACCTTTTAAAGAAGCCTTACATAAAAGGCATTCTCCACGCGGAGCAAAGCCTTTAGGGGGTTCGGCTCTGCGGGTTTCCTTTTCTCAGGAAATTGTGGATGCATAGACGGCCAGTGGTGGAAAAAAAACATGCTCAAGGATGCGCAATCGGATGGTACACCCATATATATTTTTTCCTGGCAAAGACTCAGTGTTTTCAAAACACTTTTTTCCTAGAGCAGGAATTCATTCTTAGCCATGTGTGGGGATTGGTCCTGTAACACAAGGAGCGCACACATGCGAGCGCTGGCTGGTTGAAAACACAAGCACATCCTCCACTGTTACTATGTTTGGTCTGTCAGCTTTCATACATCATCTCAAGCACAGATATGGCTCTCGCACTCCAAGAGACTGTAAATGCGTTCATGCATTCTCTTCAAGCAATACATGGTCAGGTACTGCTCCACTTCAAGTGTTTTAGAGCATGTTAAAATCCCTGAAATGTGCCGCTGACCATTAAATATTACAATTTTGCTGATTAAAAATACTGAATATCTGTTCGATACAGTACGTAAAATGTATTTCAGTATGGCTGTAATTACAGGTTACAGTCAATGGTTAAGGCCACTATACAATATCAAGTATGTAACAATATTAAACTAAAAAAATAAAAATTGAGGTTAAAACTTGTAAATGAGGTATAAAATATATACTTTTTCACGATGCATCACAATACTAAAAGATTCTGCATCAATGCAGCAAAATAACTGCTTTACGATTTTAAATAAAATAAATATACATCTTATGAGTACTGCTTTATTGTAAACAAAATGCCCTTATTTCAATACTAAGCTTTTTCAGTCAATCTATAATAATCGTTAATAATAATCAAAATGTCCTTAGAAAAGCTGTTTTTTGAGTTTGGGTTTCTGCTGCCTGGATCATCAATGTTGATCAAAAGAAAAGAAAAAAAAAAATAGAATGAAGCTCAGTACTTTGATTTCATTTAATTACAATATTATTTCTTACTTAAATGTTTCAGTTAAATAAAGGGTGCTTTTTCACCTTTTATACTGTATTAGTACTGTTCATCTTTGTTCCTGTTTTTAATTGTTAGGATAAAGTAATAGTGTGGTTATTAATAATGCATTTATTTAATGCATTTAAATTGAGGAACAAATGCCATGAAAATTGCTTTACAACTGAATAGTTCTGAATTTCAGGGTTTCATCACGTCAAATGTAAGACTTTAGGACCCTTTTAAGACCATCATGAATTAGATTTTAGACTTATACGGGGCTAAACACTAAGGATTTTATTGTATATATTAACAACACCGCAGTGGCGACTGTATAGCAGGGATCTAAGGGATTTTAAGGGATCCATACCACCCTGGCCCTATCTGCTCACGCTCATGCCATCAGGCAGGCATTACAGAAGCCCGAGAAGCCAATCAGTGCGATTTCATGATAGTTTTTATCCTGTCATTATAAGACTTTGAATAATAACATATTAAGTACTATTTAATTTAAGTACTATTTAATAGCTAGTATGTAATAATAATCCAATAAATAGTTAAATTAGCACAATATGCTAATATTATAACTAATATAGCAAACTCTGCAATAGTTAAGTATTAATACATTCCCTTCTGTGATTTTTTAAAATTGGGTTATATTCCATATAACAATATTTTACATTATGAAATTATAAAAGCTTATTTATTATGTTAGGTTTTTATAGTGTTTGATGTTTTTTTATGTTCTTGTTGGGTCTGATGCAACGTAATTTTTGTTCTGCATTACAATTTATTGTGATGTTTCGAATGACAAAAATAAATTGGTCTATCTATCTATCTATCTATCTATCTATCTATCTATCTATCTATCTATCTATCTATCTATCTATCTATCTATCTATCTATCTATCTATCTATCTATATGAACTTTATTTTGAAAAATTCTAAAAATAAGACCCGTTTAAATTTAAAATTTATAACATAATATTTCTGTGAATGTAAGACTTTAAGGCCTAAACTTTTGTGTTTGAAATTTAATTAAGACTCCAAGACCACGCGGACGCCCTGGAATTTGCTCTGAATCATAAGCAAATCCTATATCCTAAGCCAAGTGAAGGCACATAAACATCTTAACTGTCAGTTTAATAAATTCTAGCTAAACTAAACTATTAATTTCTTGGGTGGAAAAAAAAAACATGTTTTAATAGTAGTGTATCTACTGATTCTCCAGTCTGATCTCATGAAGAAACGTGACGTTTTACACAAATTCATACAAATTAACCACCTAATCAAAAAGTTACGATTTGCTGTGAGATTATGTTATGTTCTCAAACGCAAAAAAATAAAAATCAATCTTCAAAAGTGACTCAAATACTAACTTAAAATTAACACCCACAGATATGTATAAAATCGGTGGAGACATATTTAAAAAAATAATTCGATGGGGTCTGATCCAATGCTTGCTGTATAAACAGAAGTAATGGGTAAAGAAATCTAAAAAAGAAATTAGTCATCTAGCAACCAGAGAGAGCGAGAGAAAACTGTTTACAACAACAGTCAACATGACATAACTACAGCACAATAGTGTATAGCGAATGATTCAGAGGCTGAGAGAGCAGCATTGTTTTTGTCCACTCTCAGCGCATGTGAGGGGTTTCCTCCACACTCACTGCAGGGGTCTGAGTAGCTCCCAGCATGCTTTGCTAGTGCCCACAGGGAGGCAGCCTAGGCTGAGAACAGTCATTCGTTATCGTTCCCTCCCTTCCTCCCTCGCTGGCGTTAGTGGACCTAGATACAACAGCATGTCCCAGTGGCTGCTGAGCCGCAGTGGCCTCTTTTAGTTCGCACGGCTCTTCTCTTAAAGGCACATGCACCATCCAATGCAATTGTGCAAATCGGTAAAAGAGTCCACGTGTGTCTGAATCATTTAAGAGTCATGCATGAAGTCATCCATCCCACCCAAGTACAAAGGTTTCAGCTTTAAAAAAAATTCCAGTTTTACTTCGCTCAGAAATGAACATGAGCCAATTTTCACGCAATGAAAACCTAATGAGGTCAGTTATTTAAAGGCTATTGGCCATATTTATACACTATGGTCTGATTCAGCGTGCTTAAAATGTTTGCACTTGCTTCTTAGCCGTTTAAAGTCTCAGGAGAAATTAAAGTGCTACATTTTTACAAGGCAGCTCGGCGTGGATATTTATTTGTGGTTGGATATACATAATGGGCATATAAATAATTGACCAGAGAGATTAGATAAAGCTATGCCAGAGTTTTTGCACAACCACATGCTATTATCTTCCGATCTGACCAACCCAAGTGGAAACCGTCACACCCAATAAAATAAACTTTCACACCACTGGAACGCTTTCAGTCAGCTGTGTTTAGGTGACTGACAATTAAAATATCACGTTTACAATCATTGTCAATTTCAACCAAGCAAACAACTCAAGTAGATGCTGAAAAGTAAGGCAAAGGATATGCTCCAGATCTGTTAAATAACCCACTTACCTTATTAAAACTATATCTGGCAACTGGTGCAAGAAATGAATTACTGTCTATATGGAAAAATTGTAACACTTTACAGTAAGGTTGAATTTGTTAACATTATTTATTGAAATTATTAATGTTTATTTGTTTGAAAATAAATTAAGCTTTAGTTAAATATATTATGGATTAAATACAAAATTATTTAGAACAATATAGCATATTTATTAGGGATTTAACGATTCACCGTGAGTTGGTTGAAAATCTATTCAAATATGTGACTATTCAAACCGGTACAAATGTTGAATGAATCGCAATACATGTTTTGAACATAGGGGGCGCTGTGTTTACAGGTGCAAAATTGCTTTACCTGTGCATGAGCGGCGAGAAAGAGGTGGAGCGGCAGACTAAAATGACAGCAGTGAGGTGCGCCAGACAAACACAAACTGCGCAAATGCTGCCAAAAGATCTTTACTTACACTAATAGAACAACGAATATGATGCAGACTAAAATGTGAATCGTATCGAATCACGAGTCGGGTGAATTGTTACATCCCTAATATTTATAAGATAATATTATTGTATATTCATTGCTAGTTCATTATAAGTGATGCAACTTTAAATGACAAAATAAAATGCAAAAAATATTGAGTTGAATAAATTTCTAGTGTTTTCATTTTACCAGATACTAAGGGTAAGTATCTACACTTATTCCATATCTTAAAATATGGAAGCCACGTCAAATGATCTGCGATTAACCAATTATAAAAAAAATCAATTACTTTTCCTCTAGTAATGTCGTAGCAATAGTCTTTATTACAGGGCTCAAATAGGTGTAATAAAGTATCTTGAGAGAAACATTTTCAGCTTACTTTGGATGTGTAGCCTCATTACAATTTCTTAAATAAGAGTTAATAATAAAAAGAAATGGTTTTAAATGGTCATTACACTTGTTCAATATGGTGTTGTCCTAATAGAGGCCTCATTTTATATGATTAAGTGTTGGTAGAAGTCATGACAATCATTAAAAACAAACCAAGGCATGCAGAAAATGTCACGTACTTCAGATAGTGAATCAGCCATTGGACTTTCTGTCTGCATATTTGCGAAACTGTTGAGTCTTACTAGGCCAACTGTGACAAATGTCCTTTTATGTCAGCAAAACCAAAAGGTTAAAGTTAAATACTGAATTCTTTAAATACTATTTTCAGAGTCTATTAGAATCTATTTTGCTCACTGACTATTATATTTCAGATCATTCTAAGGCATAAAATAATGTTCATTTAATCAAACTACTTTTGAGAATAAAGCTGTCCTTTTGACAAAAGACAACAATTTCTTCCCTTAGTCTGTAAAATGAACTTTATTATTCGGCATAATTGTCTCTCTAGTGTCATTCCAGATGAGTACACGCATAACAATAGCATACCAACTGCCAAATGGAAGATAATGCTGCTACTTTTACATGACACATTCACCCTGGCTTTATTCCCAATGGCCTTCCAAGGCAACATGAAAGATGAAACCCGAAACTAGACATGACTCGTCACCTGACTTCAAGGGCTGTGCATGCAGCCACCCTGCAGGAATATTTATACCCATCCTTTTTAAAATTATACTGTCGTTTTAATGATAAGTTTTGCTAAATAAAAACCCCCACAATTTAGTACATTTAATATTAATATGAAGCATATTAGCTTATATTAAAAAGCTTAAAATAAGCACATTTATTAACTTTATAAAGCCATCACTGAAAGAGGTTTAGTTGTTGGCAACTTTTTCACAAGGATACTTATAGGTTAGTACTGAGAAAATAGAGTTGAGTTATTAAGAAAAAAAGAGATAAGTAAGGTATGGTGTCTGGGCATACTATGCGTGCAGAGTTAGCAGGCTGCTTGCCCTGAAAAAAAAATTTATGTTACCTGTAAGGTGGGTTAGTATTGCTGTCAAGACATGCTCTGCAAGGTGGTAGGCCTCTGCTACCCAAATGTCGATTGCCTCTACCTCTTTGGGAAGTAAGGAATCAGGCTGATACTCGTTTGGAAGAGTGTGAGAAGATGAGGTGACTGAGGGCGCAGGATTAGGTGTAGGAAGTGGAGCTTTTTCAAGCTTTGGAACAATCTTCGTTGTTATAATATTCTCATCTTCCTCTTCTTGGCTGCTCCCAAGCTCTTTCAAAGCAGAAATTGTGAGGCGCTCTTGCTCCAAATCCATGATCATTGTTGGGGAGGATTGGTTGCCAGCTGATTTGGGATTCTGATCTATGGTTTTGTTTCCGGGACTGAGGGCCTCGGGTTCCTCATCCTGCCGTGACTTTAGACACTCTCTCATGAACTCCACAAAGCTGTCGGTCGCTGCAGTTACAGAACATTCTGCTTCAAGCGTCTCTGTATCACTCATTGTCTCTGGCGAATCCGGTCTATCTAAAAGGTCTTTGGGGGTCATAACATGAGGTTCAGACTTGGTTATTACTGGTATCTCAGCATCCTCATTTGCCACAGAGCCAGTAATAACATCACTAATTTTGCTAGACTGCTCATTGTGGAAAGAGGGGAATGGTGCAGGTGGGTTTTCTTGAACCGGGGGCAGTTGGTCAGTAGACTGGACTGGTAACTTCTGTTCCTGCAAGGTAGAAGTCTTGATTTCTGATTTCAGATCTTCAGAATCAAAACTCTGCATTTTGTTTTGAGGGAGAATAGTCTCAATATCATCAGGATAATCAGATGAAGGGTCAGTTAGGAAGAGCTCGGGCACAGATTCATAATCTAGCCTGAATTCGTTGAGTGTCTCATTGAAATCATCTGTAATGTTTTCAAATGATTCCTGAACAAGTGTACTGATGTTTTTATTATCTGGAAGACAGGCTGACTTCGGAAGCTCTGTTTTCTCAATTTTATTCTCCTTAAAACAAGAAGAATTCAACTGGTCTTTTAAAGCAAGTTCTTCACTCACATAGTGATCAAGGTAAGTCTCTACGTCATTGGGCTCATTTGAGGGGGAACTGATATCAGGGGGAAGGTCAAACAGTATTTCAGAGGTCTTGTCAAGCTCTTTATCAAGCTCTTTATCAAGGAATGACTCTTTAGGGGGTTCGAAGGACACTAAATTCTGAGACATAAATGATTGCTCTTGAGAGTCCTCCGAATTCAGGCCTCCAGAGTCCGGAGAGGACTGGAGGTAAATTCCACTCTCATAATCCTCTTCAATAGCTTTGTGTACGGGAGAGTGATCAACATCAGTGTCAGTTTTACTTTTCTGTGAGGAAACTTCATGATCAGGTATACGCTCTTCAGATTCTACAGGTTTCACCTGTTCTGTAATCTCTGAGTGGTCTTGCTCTGGTGACCCTCTGCCTTCTGCTTGCACTATCTGACGATTTTCGATATCTTCAATGTCTTGTTCCACCTCAAGTTGCTGATCTTCATCATCACTTAAAACTTGCTCCTCGGTTTCAATTACATTAATAATAGGTACCTGAATTGACAGTTTTTCATTGCTTGGTATGATTTCCTCATCCTTGGGGGTTTTGGTGTCAATGTCATTGTTTTCCAATGTTGGGATGCTCATGGCTTCCTCAATCACTGTATCATCTGACTCCCCAGAGCTGTCTACCTCTTGGATTTCGGCAGGTTCCAAACTTCCCTTTGAAATATTGGAATGTAGTGTTGGACTAGGCTCAATTTGTTGGGACATGTTGGGTGATGGAGATCCAAAATCTGCAGGAGGGGCAGGGGAGGACGGAAGCTCTTTATTGTCAGAGAATACCTGATAGCCTTGATTGTCTGTTTCTGCCTTCTCTTGCTTCTCCCACATATAGGCTGTAGGTAAGAAATTCAGGTCAAATTCAGAATCTTCCTCAACACTCTCTTGTTTTGTTTGCTTGTTCTCATCATCCTTTGACTGACTGCGGTCATCTGCCACTTTTATAGGACTGTCCATAAACTGATCAGGAACTCCTGCAAAAGGCTCTGGAATTTCTGTGGTCTCTATATTGTTTGGTTTCATTACTTTAGATGGACTCTCTTGCACCATGGGGCACTCATTTCCCTCAGCAAGGTCAGGTTCTTCAGTGTTGAAATCTGGTGCTGGAGGTAAATGAGCTCTCATCCAGTCAGCAGTGTCCTCAAAGTCACTTCCACACCTTGCTTCACCAAGCACTTCAAAGGGTGATTCTGGAGATTCCTGCTCATTTGATGCAGTCCTTTTCTGAAAGGACAAACGGGAGGAAATTCCATGTGATTCTGTAGGGGACTTCTCATAATGACGCTCTTTAAAATGTGGAAAGCCTCCATCATGTCTGTCAAAATCATTCTGCTTTGCAGCTAATGCTTCCAATGCTTTGATTCTTTCAGACACTGGGGATGTCTTTACAGGGGACTCTTGATTTTGAGTGCTAAAAGGTGAATCAAAAAGCTCCCGTTTCTCTTTGAAAGTACGATCTATGTTGTCACCAGATGACCCTGAAGATTCAGTTCCATAAACAACTGGAGAAAAGGAACTTGACTGAGAAGAAAAGCGAAGAGAGGTGGCCACATTTTCTGAAGGCTTGTCAGAGCCCAATACCACTCTTTTGTCTGCATCCATCATGCAGCAGGAAAGAGGAGGAAAAGGAGGGTTGGAAAAAAAAGATCAAAGCATACTTTACCTTAATACAGATTTGCTAAAGCAGGGGACTAAGGTTCAGCTCAGATTTATTTTTAAGCAAAATAGGATCAGTAAAATTTCAGAACCAAAGATCCCAAAACTTTAGCAATCAGTAGCTACACTAGTACTTTATTTAGCATTCCCAAGATGCTTCATTGCTTGCATCCTTTTAACTGCAGCTAAAGCGGTCATGCACACACTGCATGGTCCCACATTTTAATGGATGGAGTTTGATGTCTGCATGCCAGCTTGATAATGTGCTGATATCATTGAGGAATCTCAATGACACACACAGTGCTTCTTAATGTTTTTAATGTATTGTTCCTGAAGTGGCAGATTTGTACAAGTGTATAACTCGGATGACATCCATAACCAAACAACAACCCCCAAAACAAGATACAAACAAAACAAAACAGACAAACAAAAAATGTACTCAATATCCTAAGTTAAATAAGTTAAATAACCAATTATTTTTAAAAATCAAATAAAGAACTGCTGTTGTGGATTTTACTGATGGCCTGCCTGATCTTTGCCTCAACTGTCAAACCATCCAATAAAAAAAGAGAGGATAAAGAAATCAAATTATGGCGCAGATGACACAATGAGGCCAGAATTACAAGAGCACAGGGAATGCTGCAAGAGAATTCTGGACACATGCTGAAAATGGAAATCCTGACCATTTTACCATGCAACACAATAGCTGTCTTAAAAATAAAGATCTGCCTTCACAGGCTCTAAGCGGAGAGAGGCACATCCAATTAAAATGCTTGGTTTACCTCACATCTACTTAGAGGTCACAATCTGGTTGATTTCCCATCCATGCAAGATTGGTAGAAAAAGTAAAAATGCTGTTAAAAAGACAGAATACATTTGACTCTTTCTACCAAGAAATATGCAACAAAATCACTCAAATTAATTTTAATTCACCTTAGTTAAACGTTACTACAATGCCCTGGAAACCTTAAGAGGTAGCTCAAATGCTTCCCGTGAAGGCAAATACTGTCTGGGGAAGCTAGTTGTCCTTTGAACACTATCTGTTTTACTGTATGGTCTCCCCGATCTGAATAACATTAGCCTTGGCTATATGGTGCTAACTATTAATGAATAATAACATTTAAAAACTAATATTGTTCTCAAGTAATACATATGCTGTCGATATAATAAATAAACTAAGCAATTCAAATACTTTACCTGCAACAATTTCTCTTGCCTCTCTACAGTGAGAAAAAAAACAACAGGTGCAGATCGCTGCAGGTGCCTCTATTATTACTACAACATTCTGACATTCTTCTCTTTTTTTTTCCTTGTTGAAATCTGCCATGTTGTTGTTTTACTTTAATATATAATCTTTAAATAAATTTACATGCTTAAGGCTACAGTTCTGAGATATCGTCAGAGAAACTTGCACTTCAACTGACACAGTTGAAGCTAGTATTTTCCACATGCTATGATTACAGGGCTTACCCAGCTAAAGTAAAGCCTTCTCAAAATAGATTGAACATTTAATTATGTAATACACACAAAATGACTATACTTGCGCGTTTACATTTTATGGCTCACTTCTATCTAAACAAATACTTTTGTCCCAACACCTCTTGAAGATTTTGTTATGGATAAGTATTCATTGTGATGACACGTTTAACTAATAATTGAGAAAAGATGCATGTAAACTAGGCCTAGGATGGTAAAACGATAGGTTGTGATTCATAAAGATGAATTTTAGATTTTTTGGAATGCCTCACGATTCACTCTGGAATCAATTCTGAGCTTAGTTTTTTTTAAACCAATTGGCGCTCTAGACTAGTTTTTAATCGTACACTTAGTGAGGATGAAGAGGAGCACTTGTGTTTTCGGTTACGTACTGTAAGGGGCGATCACACCAAATGCGCTACGTTCCAAAAACATGCTTTTTATGTCGCTAGACAACAACTGAATCAGCTGCCTATTGTGCGCAAGTGTTTCTGTTGATATTGGTAGAATTGTAATACTTAATAATATTGTGATATTCAAGAGTTGTTAAGTCATACAGCTCTGAATAAATCAAAACGGTAACCACTAGTCTCTCCTCTATTTTCAAAAGTCTCTGTAGTCGTCTTGACAACACAAACACTGCTGTCACCTGAACAGAAACTCTGCCTCTGCTTTCAATTGATTGGAGAATGAAAAGACGTGACTGACGTAACGTGCTTTTTCCGCACAGAGTTGACTTTTTTTTCAACTGCGAGCGCACAGCGTGCAAAAGTAAAAATGCGAGGCGCAGCAGTCGGTTAAAATGCGATGCACGCAGGGTGCATAAGCTGTGTGCAAAATGCTTGCGCCCATTAGTAAACCATTCAAAAAAGGCGCCTTTCAAAGCAAAAAAGCATGTTCGGTGTTATCAGCCCCTAAGGGGTCATATGTACTTGCACCATGGCTTTTATTCTATGGGATTAATGGAAAAACAGATCACGGTTAACACTTGTAATTCGCTTAAACATTTTCATAAAACCGCTAACTACATTAACAAATGTTTTACATTCAAGTGTTATCTAAGGATTGGCAGAGTGTTGCTGTTTGTAAAGCATACAGCGCCATCTGAAGGTAAAAACTAAGCTCAGAATCGATTCAAGAGAGAATCGCAACGCATTCAGAAAATTTCAGCTCTCGTTTCACAATGAGACATTAACTAAATGTAATTTATTTGAGATAATGCCCTTGTTAACATTGTTGGAATACCTATGATATCTAAAGACCTCAACATGGAGTATGGAATTTACTCAAACTCTCTATGCTAATGCTTCCTAAACCGCTATAAATGCTTCAAAGTAATAGACAAGAAACAAAGATACGAACAAACAAACAAAAAAGCTTCAGGATTTCCTCTTACTCTGTGGTAAAAGACAACATGCAAAATGCATGAAAAAAGCAGGTGAAGAGTCAGCCGCCAGCAGTCATTGGGGTGTAACCCCAAGCAGCGTCCTGTTGCTAGATCCCTCCCCAGTGTCGCTCTACCTTCAGTACCAGTTCAGGGTTGGGGTTGTAGCTCCAAACTTGGCTTGTTGAGAGGGGGAGGTGGGACATCAAGGACAAGAATCCTCAGGGACGCCAACCTGATCCATTTTTAGGAATCTGCTCTCGCACAAAGTGAACTTGAACTTCTCCGCTATCTTAAAATAAGGTGGCAATCTTGGGATTAAGCTGGACCCACAGTAACGCTGACCTAAATCATGTTTGCAGTGGGTATAGACTGGAGCCGATTGAGTTTCTAGCATCTGTGGGGACTTAGCTTTCCCATTTTTAATCTGTGAACCGTGTCAGATGTGGGGTGCCGTCGGAATGACAGGGTATACTAATGGTAAAAGTGGGAGGTAGCCACAAATTGTTGCCAGGATTCATTCTAGTGTTAGTCAGTATTCATTTTAGTAGTCTCTGGCTAATTTTTTATGTATTACATGGAATTCTTGATAAAGACCTGGAATTAGACAAACAAGACGACACTTTTTATCTCAAAAAAGGCATTGAAAGATCAGCCGCAGTTACGTGGATGACCTCAGTTGAACAGCACTCATGAAGTGAATCCAAGATTGAGGATTTTAAATATGGTAGAAAACGGGAGGGACTTGGCTGTTATTATGGATTCCAACATGCATGATTGCAAGGGGTCACCATTAGAAACAGCAAGGGTCAAGTTACAAAACTGCTGGTCAGGGAGGGTAGTTGGACTGCACAGTATAAGGTCAAGTGGCGTGCAGGTGTCTAACTAACAGTTTAATTGTTAATTCTTAGTTACAAAACCATTCAGGTTGAAAGAGAGGACAATTCTGAGGATATATACCCAAAGATGGGTCAAATTCTTTTGGTGATGGAATAAGTGTCCTCTGCTTCATTTCCTACACCTAAAAGCAAGAAAAGAAGGCCTTACTGCGAGCATCTAGTCTGGTATAGAGGAGGAGAGGGTCACTGGCGAGAGGGATGGAGAGCGTCAGAGCAGCAGCCCAGTGGGATATAGCATACTTAATAGAACAGAGATGACAGAGGAGCATGGAGAGAAAGAAAAGAGGTAGAGAAGCAGGCGAGCATCATAAGAGAACTATACACTTGCCTTGAGGAGACTGAATGAGAGATACAGGCGAAGAAAAAAAGGAATCTGGAAAAATAAAATAGGACAGAAGAATGAGAAGAAAAAGTCTCAGAATCCTTCTTATACTCTACATTAGAAAGGGGAAAATGTTAGTGAAATGCCCAGCGAAGAAGCTTTAACATCTCAAGAATCTATGGGGAAAAAAAACAGCTGATAGCACTTTTCTCTAAATTTATGTGACTTGAGGAGAGTTGACCCCAAAATAAAATGCATCATTTACCCATCTTAAAGGTATAGTTCACCCAAAAATCTGAATTCTGTAATTTACTCACCCTTGACTTGTCCCAAATCACTCAGAGTTGAAGAGTTTTTGTTGAACACAGAAGAAGATTTAACATTTAAAGAACATTAGAAACTTGTGAACATTAACTTTCAGAGTTGGAAAAAGAAATACTATGGAAGTTAATGTTCACGAGTTTCCAACATTCGTCGGTAAATCTTCTTTTGTGTTCAACAGAACATTAAAAAACTGGTTTGGAACAAATCAAGGAGGATTAATAATAGCTGAATCATCCGTTTTGGGGAAACTATGCCTTTAATGCGTTTCCAAAACTCTACAATACATATGGAAAAGCACTGTTAGTCCAAGCTACTTTGGACCACATTGACTTTCAATGTATTGACAAAAAGAAATGTAAAATAAATACATTTGTACAGCATAAGTTTGTAACAACATAAGGGTGAGTAAATAATGACAAGACTGGCTTTTTTGAACCTATTCTTTAAATTTATAACTCTTAAATCTATGAGAAACATTATTACTAATACTTCTGCAGACATGCTCTACTATTTTTAAGCATTCCTCATTCTTTTATGCATGCAGCTTATATAATTTGAAGACCTACAGAGATTTCATTTCACAACAAATTCTGGTGTAACTCTAATGAAGGAAAGTTTTCCCCCAAAAACAAAAAGCTTAAAATGATAAATGTTCAAATTGCTGCTCATAGCACTTAATTACTTATACATTACTATACATTTTCACCTAGCATCCTGATACGCATTAAATATATTATGCATCAACTACCCATTAGAACTCATCAAATGCATAACATTCCTCAATGACTCAAGCTGCACAGTGCACAATAACTCATAATATTCAAACCACGGAACTTTCTCATGGAATTTTTAATGATCCCTCCCATACTTTCTGACATCTAACCCTGCAGAGCACCCACATGTTGCACCACTCTATTATGTAACCTGTTAAGGGAGTCCATTTTCAACCACACTTCAAAAATCCATGTGATCTGGAGGCAAACAATATTTGTATTCATCCAGAATACAACACTTAGGTCAATCATTGAGTTGTGCAAGCAACACAAGGTCACCCAAATTGCATTAACCTACCTTACAATCCCAGCAAGAACAGGGAGTGTCAACAGTGAGAGTGGTGAGAAAGTTCAAGAGAACAGGTTGATCTAGTAACACAGCGGTCCTAAACATGGCAAGCTCAACTGGTCCCAGAGAAGGACTGCACCCCTGATTCACGGCATTCCTTGCCCAAACCACACCTTAGACATTTTAAATAAGTGACACACCTTGGACGACTTATGTGAACACCAAAACCCTGACAAATTCATACACCCTATGACACCTTCTTTGAAGTTTTTTTCCTGCTTGTGAGTCAGTCAGTTTTCGTGATAGCATTAACCATGTGGTTCAATCAGAAGGTCACAATATAACATCTTTAGGGTGCTGTGATTTTCATGATGCAGAACGGCAGAAAATATCTCATAATACCCTCCGTCAATTTTTTTTTTTTACACAAAATGGCATGAAATTATATTTAAACTTTGAATGAATGGCTCAAAAGAGTGTCTGTATACTACCTGACAAAAGTCTTGTCGTCACTACCAGTTGTAAGAGCGACATATAATAACTTGACCTCTAGTTGATCATTTGGAAAAGTGGCAGAAGGTAGATTTTTCCAATGAATCATCTGTTGAACTGCATCCCAATCATCACAAATACTGCAGAAGACCTATTGGAGCCCGCATGGACCCAAGATTCTCACAGAAATCAGTCAAGTTTAGTGAAGGACAAATCATGATTTGGGGTTACATTCAGTATGGGGGCGTGCGAGAGATCTGCAGAGTGGATGGCAACATCAACAGCCTGAGGTATCAAGACATGTGTGCTGCCCATAGCATTAAAAACCACAGGAGAGGGAAAATTCTTTAGCAGGATAGCACTCCTTCTCATACTTCAACCTCCACATCAAAGTTCCTGAAAGCAAAGAAAGTCAAGGTGTTTCAGGATTGGCCAGCCCAGTCACCAAACATGAACATTATTGAGCATGTCTGGAGTAAAATGGAGGCATTGAAGATGAATCCAAATAACCTTGATGAACTTTAAGAGTCCTGCAAGAATGCTTTCTTTGCCGTTCCAGATGACTTTATTAATAAGTTATTTAAATTATTGCAGTCCTCCAGGCTCATAGGAGTCATACACAATATTAATTGTGTGGTCATATGGCATGATCATATATTATTTAGGTAAAACAAGCATAATCTAGAGGCCTTTGCCTAGGGCTGGACAATAATTCGATATCAATATATATCGCGATAGAATTTTTTTCAATAACGATGATATGATTTTTGAACCCATTTCCGATATTTCGATATAAATTTGCATATATATAAATAGATATATTATTATTTATATAAGATCTTATACATGTATCACTTGTCACTGAATGACGTTCAGTGCTCAGCCGTCAGAAAGAGCGTGATCTGATCTCACTTACGTGATGATGAACAACACAGACACGCTACCAGCGCTCAGCACAGCAGGTGGTTAAGCTGCGCCGCAAAAAGTTTTGGCTACAAAATGAGTGCTCTAAATGCATATGCGAATGAACAAGCTTCCACAAGTAAGAATGCAGACGAAATAGTTGATAAGAAAGGAAAGACTAATGCAGTGGTGTAGAAGTGGTTCAGTTCAGTAAAGTTAGCAACAGATTCGCAGATTCGTCTTTTCCGGATCAATAACTCATGACCGAAACATTGTTTCTACACAAATAGCACATTTTTTTCAACTGTCGCAATGTATACAACCACCTACAACCTTATTTTCCTAAAAATGAGCTTTCCTACGCGCTGGACGCAATATATTGATCTCTATGCGCAGGCGGCAAAGAGACCGATCCCTAGGGACCGTCTACAAAGAGCAAAACGCAAAAACCAATACTACAAAAGCTGTCAATAACTTCCCTCGAACTCATTATACTGCCATCAAACTCAGATCACACGTCACTGCTGTCCTGCTGGTTAGACTACAACACTTATTTTTCTAAAAAGCTATTTTGCATATTTTTTATGAATTTTTATTATCAAACATATTCAATAACTGTACTGTAAATTACTGTACTCTCATCAAATTCAGTTCACACATCACTGCTGTCCTGCTGGTTATACTACAAAACTTATTTTTCTAAAAAACTATTTTGCATATTTTTTATGAATTTTTGAGCTTTATTTATTTGATAGTTTATTTCACATTTCTTGTTTGTAAAGGCTAAATACAAATAAAAGTGAACAAATTTTTTTGTACTGTTTTTATTTAAAAAAAAAAAAAAGTTATAAGAGTCTGGAGGTATTATCGACTTTGCAAATTCACTTTGCAGACATTTGTAGGTACAGACATCCATTGTGTGCTCTGGGAGTTTTTCCTTTCTTTTTAATATTGTCCATATCGATATCGGAATTATATCGTATCGACCGAAATAAAAATATATATATCGTGATATAAATTTTTGCCATATCGTCCAGCCCTACCTTTGCCTTTCATACAAGCCACGTCTGATACCAAATGATCAACTAGAAGTTATTTGTGGTTCCTAAAACTTGGATAGGCGACAAGACTTTTGTCAGGTAGTGCAAGTTTGAAATCATAAAAAGACCATTTAAATATGAAGTCCATCAAAACCCTCATGGGTTTTAACTGATTGTATTTTTATTACATTACAACATTGATGCTGTAAACGTAACCGTATAAAATGGAAATAAAGTCACATTAACCGTTCACCGGAGGTTTATCAGTATGTGAGGAAACACTAGCTCTGCATATACCCTATTGGTGTGTGATTTCTTTGATTTCTTTGATATTTGATTAATATCTCATATCCATGGAGGTCACACATGAGAACAACAGCGAGTTAGCAACACATGCAGCGTGACACATTTACAACCCACCTACTGCAGCGTGGGGGTGTTGGAGTGTTTGAAAACAGTACAGCGTCACTCAGCCATTTCGAACTTCTTTTTCCCTCAAACAAAGAAGGAAAAATATCTTTGTTTGAAGTATACCAGGGCTTTAAGTCTGCTTGTTCTTTGGTAACGTCATGGTTTTATTTTTCATTTGTACACTCAATGAGCCTTGGTGTTTTCAGCATCTTTCATCTATGATGACATGAAATTCCAGAGCTGATCTGAGAGTCACTTCATGAGCAGTTTCAGTTAAGAAACATCATGTATATGGAAATTAAATTAAGAAAGAAATCATATCATGTATGCACAGAAACGAGCATCTTTACAAGGCACCTTAAAATAAAAAAAACAATGCATACGAGTTTCTAAAATGCCATCGATCAAAAATATTAAACATCAAAAATAAGATAGAATTTGGGAAAATTGTATTAAATTGATTTCATAAGGCCTTTCAACTTACAAAACTTGATTGGTCATATGTAGCCAGCAAAGTTCAATAAGGAAATGCTGTGAAGTAATCCAACACAACTGATTCTGTGATACCATCTATTGCAAGGGCAAGGGGTTAAATGCACCAAAATGGCTTGTGTTACAGGGCGATGCTTAAAGTGGGACTGGATTGGCCTCTGACACTGGAAAAGCCTGTATGGCATCTCTGTCATGCCAGCAATATCAGCTCTATTCCCGAGGAGACTGAATCATGACACCTAATGCTTTAAGACTGCTGCCTCAGCCAGCTGTACTAACCTTAGGGTTCACACCCAGACAGAAAGGAAAGGCAGTGAGAGACTGTTTTCTGACAAAGCAAAAGAGAGTATCGATACAGCTAGATTATTTATGAGCGGATCTCTTGGTCCTGACATATTTTGAAAAACTGTTCTGCATTAAACAGAAGTTAAGGTCTGCCAAGAACATCTAGGCGTAGCTGACAAAACGCTTTTGGGATGTTGACATGCACTGTGTTGTTGAATGCTAATATTTCTCTGTATTTATATAAATGTACTACATTCTACATTCATTGAGATGATGGCTATGTACGCATCTTTAAGGAGCTTAAAACTCATTTTCATGAGTATTTTGAAATACTGTACTTTTATTGTTTGTTTGTTTCGGTTTACCACAATGACTACGTTTACATGGACATCGGTAATCAAATTATTTGCCTTAATCTGATTAAGACAATAATTTGATGTTTATATGAGTTACTCATTGGATGTTTATATGAGTTACTTATTGAAAGTTCCTTCCATGATCTCGTTTTACATGTTATAGCAAATAATTTGATTAATGTCATTGCTATTCATGCTTCCTCAGTAGTTTCGTGTAATTATGGGCATTCCATTTTTTATCTTTAACTGCATATTCACTTTCATTCAGGAACCTGCGTAGTGATGGGAAGTTCAGATCATTTTACTGACTCGGACCTTTGAGTCTTTTTTCGAGTAATTTCATTCAATTTCGAGTAATTTTGTTCAATCTATTGTTAACTGTTTTTGAAACCAAAAAAAATAAAATAAATAAATAAAATAAATCTTCAAAGAAAAAAATAAAAAGCTTAAATAATGCTTACAGTCTGAGCCGGAAACATCCATGATTAAGCATGGGACAATAACTGTTTTCAAGGTATACCGCGGTTTGGGAAAAGTCAAAGTTTTAAATCCGCCAAAACATTCTGCTTTCATATAACGTTCCTACAGTATATGTAAGGTTTTTTTTTTAAGTTTTATGACAACAGTATCTCCAGCAGAAAAGATCTCCAAAGATGCCGTTTTAAATTGTAAAGAAATCAGTGTTTTTGAAACTAATAAAGACAGCAGAAGTCAATGATTCATCTGAATTATTCAGCCTTACATCTTTACTGTTCCAAAATATTTTAATGTTTCTTAAAATAAAATATATTGTGTTCAAAGGGGAAAAAGGTTTTGTTTTTTACCCAGACATTTAAAAATAATATATTTTAAAGCAGTAATCACAATACCTTATGTATTTTTATCCAAGGTTATCATACAGTCAGAATCTTCTACCAGCCCATGCCTACCTATGATTAGTTCACCTTTTGAGTCTTCGGGTTTTTGAGTCGTTCGTTCATCATGTGACAGTAAAGTGATGACTCAAAACCGAGGACTCGGGAAATGAACAGGTCAATTCTTTTTCCGGCTCTAAATACATATGACTGGCTTCTGTCTCTCATGTGAAGAACGAACGACTCAAACCCGATAGAGGACTTAAAAAATGAACTAAATGCGTGAATGAACGAAACGTTCAAGACCGACCTAAACATGTGACAAACTGAGGTATTGGATGCAAGGACTGGTGGAAGGGTGTTGTTTTAATAGAATTTGATAATGCACGCCAAATGGAAAGAAAAAAAAGTCTCCGCATTTCGCGATGCAGGTGTCTGTGGTCCTTCACTGACTCGGTAGGTGCACAGTCGTGTGTGTATGGAATATCCTGTCACAAAATGCGGTGAAAATCCTACATGATGGTAATAGTTTGATTGCGGTGTTTACATGTCTGTCCTGCACTTTCATAATGCGACTAAAATCGGTATACTCCACGTCTTAATTTGACTTCCGTTTAGTTTAATTATGACCTTAATTGGATTAAATTAATAGAATATTGCGGTTTAAATGGTAGACTCTTAATCAGAGTATTGTCTTAATCGTATTAAAATTGGAGCATTGGTGTCCATGTAAACGTACTCAATGTTAGCTTCTATGGCTAATCTAAGTGTATACTGCAGTTATATAATGCATTAAAAAAATTGAATAAAAACTAAAACTTGATATTTAATTGAACAGTGATATAAATATCTTTAAAATAAAATCCTCGCAAAAATAAAGTCTACTGTACTTTAAATCCATGTCAAATTCATTAATTTCATGTCAATCTGGCTTCTGAATCATTCAAAATTAACTAGAAAACAAAAAGTTGAACAAATTCTGACATATCAATGTGCTTAAAATATTTTACACATTATTATATGAACCTAAATGCTGTATGCTGTGAATAACTACCAATAATTGTGACTAATTATGACTTTAAAAGAAAGACCATGGCTAATCTTTGCATGCTTGCGCCACAGATTTCCAAATTAAAGGGCCAACTGTCAGTTCAGAGCTATCAATTGAGCTTAACCTGAATTAAACCCAGAACACTGCAGTAAAACAACACTGGGCCAAGTATGGCACAATTGACCAACTTATGATATTCGTTTAGTAGTATGTGTCCTATCACTGTGCTCGGTCCAATGATAGATAGGATTTTTTTTATCATGTCTTAGAGAGCCAACGCAGCCACAATTAACCATCTGGTCCAATATGTCACCTTCACATATGGTGTCTGTGATAGTAAGCCTGCGTGACAGTCATGTTTACATCCTTCCAGCAATATTCAGATTCTGATCCCCAACTGAATTCAACGCGTGCAAGTTCAAGAGCTAAAAACAGCATTTGAACTGAAGGCATCAAACGACTTTAAAATTGAGAGCAGGGTGACGTCACAAGTCTTAACTTCACGTTCTAATTCTATTAGATTCCCAGACGCTTTAATGAAGCCAAAGCAAGGAGGCCAGAAGCGCTCCACATATGCTGACGACCTAAAAAGCTGTGAACCAACATCCCGTCACCGAAAACCATGCTGCATTGTTTTCACAACGGAAAAATATGCACGAACCAAACAAAGGCCTGTGTATCATTTCATTGTTTTCAAAAGGGAAAAACATACACAAACCCAACATGGGTCAGCATGTCATGACCGCAAATGTGTAAATAGACAGTCTGAAAAGCGTTCATTAATCAATAAGGTTTATTTAGCATTTTATAAGACAAAATAAATATTTCGTCTGTAAGCCTGTGCTTAAACTGCAAACAACGTGACAAGCAAGAACAAATTAGTAAGAGACTTTTTTTGCATGTACTTAGTAGGCATGGGACGATAACCGGTTCCAATGTTTACCACGGTTTTTGTTCCTAAGGTATATGTAAGTTTTTTATGTTTTGTAAAGAAATCTGTATTTTTTAAATTAATGAAGATAGCAGAGGTCAATTATTTATTTGAATTATTTAGCCTGACATGTTTACTGTTCCAGAATATTTTAAATGTTTCCTAAATTAAAATATAGTGTTCAATGGGGGGGGAAAATGTTGTTTTTTACCCAGACATTTAAAAATTAACTATTTTTTGAGTAATAATCACAATACCGTGATAACGTGAAATTTTTATCCAGGGTTATCATACCGTCAAAAACTTATTCCGGCCCATGCCTAGTACATAGACTTGACAGAAGCAACTTGATTCATTTACGCGAATTGGTTCTTTCATACTTGCCTTACATAACCAGAATTATTGAAGACAATCGGTAGCAAAATTGTTTTAATGACACCAAATTTGAGACAATCTTTAAATGTCTTAAAGGGCAGCGTGATATTGGAAATAACAGTATTTCAATATATTGTTTTTCTGCAATATAAGTAGAAGCTTGAGAGGTTCTATATAATTTTAGATGAATTAGGATGATTTTCTAGGGCAGTGCATCTGCATAAAATATAATAAACCATTTGTAAGTATAGATAAATGCAACAGACCAAAGATACATTAAACATTGCTTTGTTTTGGAGGGAGTCTAACAGTATTCAGGTAGAGAAATCGATTAATCAAATAAAAACATCGTATTGTTGAATTCAAAATAATTGCATTGAGTTTTATGTAAAGCATCAATTGCCTCATCTGTAGTAATAAATCAAACTCTGTCTTTGTTATGAGAAACCGAACAAAAAGTCCGGAGTCTGTCGAGTTAATACATTTAGACTGGAAGTTAGGGCTGGGCGATAAAATCGGTATCAATATTTATTGACCAAACACCATTGTCAATATCGATTAAAAAAAAAGATTTGGTATGTAGTTTCGGTATGAAGCGCTATAGTTTTATTAAAATGTGTCTGCCGAGCGTGCGCCTTGGAAGCAGTGTCAATAAGCTTAGGGTGTAAGTTAGTCATTTCCAAAGGAGGCGCGCAACTTGCAACGCGCACACATCTGCTTTACACTTTCTATAGAATATACACATTTCAGCAACGGTAGACTAAATACCCCAGACAAAAACAGCGCACCCAAACACTGCAGCGCTTTTTACTTTTCTCCATAAACTTGCATCGGAGCTGCAGCAATGATTTGTCCGCTTGTCAACCTCTGAGAAAATGGTGGATGGTCGCCTAGTTAAGAGAGACGCCACGGGAGTACGAGCGCAAGGCCCATTGTAAATGTTCAAGGAATCCACGCAAACACGCTTGTCACTTCATGTTGGAATAAAAACACATGCGAAAATTAGTACCTTTTAGCAGGAGTGAGAAGATTGTAAATAAAAAAAGAATGCATTAAGGATGTTGCCAGAGTGGCTTTTTGGTTTCTTTTCTTATGCATCCCAGCCCCTAGCTCCCTATCTGAAAGAGTTTTAAGCATAGGGGGTAATGTAGTCATTCAACTTCACAATTTGTAATGTTGGAGTATGTATTTGAATAAAGACAGCTGGTTCCTTTACTTGAAAGCTCAGATTTGATCTTCATATTTTGTGTTGTTGACAGAGTTTGAGGTTTACTGTATCATTATTATTCACACCTTAAAGTTTGCTTTGATTGTTGTGTTTACACTTTACCATTGCACACACTTTGTAACATTTTATCTATCAAGTTCAGAGTCTCTTTAACACTTGTTTATTTTATTATAAAGAGATCAGATATTTTGTTTAAATTGTTTTTGACTATTAAAATGTTAGTAAATTAAAATAAAATGGTTAAATGAAAAAAAAAAAATCCTAATATTCCTAAATGGATGGTTAAAAAATATTTAATAATTATCGATATCGAATGATACATGATATTGTGATATTTTTTTTGCAATATCGCCCAGCCCCACTGGAGGTCTGACAACAAATTCAAGAGCTTGGCTCTACTTTCATTCATTACGTTTTCCTATATGCTGCGTATGAAATAATAACACCGTATTGTCATTATCGTATAAACATTAATCATTGTTAAAGCCACAAACATAATTTTTTGTGCACGATTAATACTTTATAATTCACTTCAAGTGCTTACACAGTCACACTCACACACACTTTAAAGATGATAAACTTTCACTCACATACTTATTATAGTTCAACTTTGCAATGACGTGTTCTGAACTCGTCAAATATAATCCAGACTCGACATTGACCATCCTGTGATATGACTATTGCTTAAAGGCACATTGCTATATCTATGCTTAAACTATTAATTAATAACATTGTTTCTTTCACAAATCAACATGATTACCGGTGCTTGTGAATATGTATATCCAAATATACCACACTGACAAAAATGATGTCTTGAAAATTTTGGCAAACAATTTATATGTGTTGAATTTAATCAAACAATTTATCGAGTAATGTCCAACTTAATTTGTTTGTTTAAATTCAACCCAAAGTTTACAACCACTTAACTTAAAAAAATAAATAAATGAGTAAATCCAGGGAATCATCTTTGAATCATTTTTTTTCAGTGATCGTGTTCCATACTTCTACTTTATGTGTGTTTTTAAAGACTTTTGGCATCAATCACCTTCCATATAAAATAAATAATTACATGGCAAAATCCAACACAACCATACATAGGCGTATTATTGTTTTAGTAATGATGCATTTAATTTAATTTGTGTTCAGTTCAGTATACAGTAGCCAATACAGTTTAAAATTTTTTTATTTAGAACAAAAATGCTTAATGCACTAATAAAATTGTTGAATTTTAAAACGAATAAACGATTGCTCGGAATGATTCAATTGATTCATCTTATGATTCAACTCAAAAGAACTATGTATACTCGGTTCTACAGCTCTGTTGATTATTCCAGCTTGTCACGTCGGTAGTAATGTAGATGGGTGTGTATGTAGGTTTTCCCTTGATTTACACGGTCCTCCAGTTTCGGATGCATCTGCACTGCAGATCATCAGCTGAGCCGCAACATGTGCCCATTTCAGCATGGGTTCAAAGAGGTATTATGTGTCCTCATATTTCTCCGTGGCCTTTTCCTAAAAATAAACGTTAGGTCAAAGCTGTGGATGAGAACACATTCATTCTGAGTCCGACATCCGCCATGCCATTTATCCCTGCAAAATGTCAATATAATATTCCTACTATGCCCAAAAGGAGGAGGCGATATAGAAAGTGTACGTGAGAAATAAACAGAGCAACACCATTACATAACACGAGAGTATCCCAATATTAGCGTCAACCCATTTGAAGCATGCAAGTTCATTCGAATCGATCTGAATCACAGTGTGTCGGTTTGTATAGTCATAAAACGCTCTAGTCAGAGTAACCAAATGAATTTCCACCGGTTTCATTTTAAAATACCCACGAACACACGTTTTAAATTTAGAATTAAATAGAACCATTTTAACGGCAGTGCTGTATGACGTTCGCGTTCTCTTACCGGAAAACTTTGAGTCTTTAGACGCTGCAGAATGTCCATCGTTTAGGCCTTGTGACGACGAAATCTGAGAAGATTGGGTCATTGGGTCTGCCATTTTTTTGTCGCGCTGCTCTACAGGGTCTGTAGTATAGAGGTGTCGATTAAAGTTCTGATTGAAACTCTGAACGGTCCCGATTCACCGAGTATTTCCCAGTACAGCAGCGGCGTCACCGAGCCAGCACAAGCACATTAGGTGAACCTGCCTGAATGTTGCAGTGGATGGGGGCGGTGGAACACATATAGGGCGGGGTACATATGAGAGAGAGAGAGAGAGAGAGAGAGAGAGAGAGAGAGAGAGAGATAATAGGGTGAGAGGTCGATGATGTTTTGCATAAAAGTCTACGCCATTAAACTATAAAAACGATAAAGATACTGTGGCTGACCTTCCCTTTTTTTTTTACATGTGCCTTAAATTAATTAATACATTTACAACTATAAACTTTTCCCGTTCCGACAGTATCACGTGTTTTCTGTATTAAAGTGTGATTCAAACTATTAACTGCTTGCTCTATCAAACTAAACAACATGAACATCTGATTATGCAGTCTCTATCTTGACCATCTAGACAGTTGTTAAACCTAAAAACTACGGACTGTTTTGGATTAGGTTGATGTATAATCTATCCTCGTCTACTTAGAAATGATACACTAAACACTGTGCAACCGTACGGGATGTGATTATGTAATGCTTTTTCACATTTGGGCCCTGGATCTTTATTTCTTACCATGACAATAAATGGTGGGTCTGTATTTTATTTCATGTGCAACAGCGCCCCCTTATGGTTAACCATAGTGTTTGTTTGTATGCTGTGTTCATAGACTGTAAATAAAAAAATTTAATTAAACAGGTTTCAATAAAATGATCATTTTTAACTGAACAGTTGTGTTTGTCCATGACACAATGTAGGGTTACAACATGTTGCATTTTTTAGCGTAGAGTTGTACTCCTACTTAATTTTCAGACATATACAATGCTCAGCATAATTAAGTACACCCCATGAATATGAACATGTTTATCAATTTCTCAGTGAATATAGGCAATGTGTCTTGGTGCACTTAAACAAGACAGATTTATTAAACAGATATATTTATTAAAATAATATTTTAGTCACCAAACATATTTAGAAATTGAAAGACAATACAATTAAATTCAAGAAAAAAATTACAACCTACAAAATTTCAACTAAATTTTTCCATTTTTTTGCTTCTCTTGATTTTTCCTTTTTTAAATTTGTATTTAATATTTTTCTATAAAATATTAATTTGGCTGTACTAGTTTTTGGACAGATATCGTAAGTTATTTTGTTAGATAAGCTCCAGAATTGGCTTCAATACGGACTAATCTAATGACTATGCACAAATATAATATTGTATAGCTTCCTATTAAAAATATTAATTTAAAAGATAGATTTGTGAGGGGTTTCCCAGTGTTGGGTTGCTGTTTGAAGGGCATCCGCTGCGTGAAACATGTGTTGGTTAAGTTGGCGGTTCATTCCGCTGTGGTGACCCCTGATTAATAAAGGGAATAAGCCAAAAAGAAAATGAATGAATGAATGATTTGTGAGGGGTGTACTTATATAGGCTGAGCACTGAATCTGACAGTTAGCATTTAGTTTTCTTTTTGGTTATAAACAGAATGTCAAGGCCATTTTTAAGCAATTAACATTGTGTTTGTTGTGGGGATGTTCACAGGACGTTCTGGAAACCTTGAGAGAACGATCCGGGAACATCCTGGGAACGTTGTGTTTGATGCATTTAAGCTGAAACTTTTTCAGGCACATTCTGGAAACACAAAAGACTTATCGTAAATCTTGAATAAGGGGTAAAATAGGTGCCCTTTAAAACTTCGAAAACATTATTAATTTTTTTTTATTTTTTTTATTTAATTTTAATAAATCAAGACAGTATATGTAATTCTTACTCGGTCATTTATAATTAAATCATATAAATGATTGATAGTGCTTTTATTGAAAGTAAAACAAAATGGCAAAATCATGAATACAAATAGGTTTGTATGTTTTGTATTTACAGTTCTGGTACTAATTATAAGTCATTTAGATTATGCAAACTGATTCCACAACACCAGATTACGTTACGTTTTAAAATACCCATAATCAGATTACAGGTAACCCTTTGACCTACTTAGTAAATATTTAAAGTTTATGTCATTGGTGCTAGGTCAAAAGTAATCCAAATGTAATCCAAGTATGTAAAAAGTAATCCAAAATTGTTATTAACTAAATTACAAAGCAATTTTAAAATCAGCAACAGACTAACGTTTAGTGGTGAAAAGAGTACTGAAAAATCATACTCAAGTAAAAGTACCATTACCTGGCCAAAAATGTAGTGCAAGTAGAGTAAAAGTATCTGTTGTGAATATTATTCAAATTATGAGTAAAAAGTAGCCCTTTGAAAAGTACTCAAGAGTAGTGAGTAGTGAGTATTACACTGTGAAAATTGATGCGTTTACATGCAGCTTGTGCAGGGATGTGTAAACGTAACATTCTGTAGTGCATTTAGTGATCTTCCTATATTTGTTCCTTCCTTCCTTCCTTCCTTCCATTGTTTGTTTGTTCTGTCCTTCCTTAATTCATTCGTTTGTTCCTTCCTTTGTCCCTCCCTTAATTCGTTCACTCATTCATTCATTCTTTTGTTCCTTTCTTCATTTGGTTATTTTTTCATTCATTCATTCATTCATTCATTCATTCATTCATTCATTCATTCATTCATTCATTCATTCATTCCTTTCTTCCTTGGTTGTTCAGTCCTTTCTTTAATGCTTCCTTCATTCATTTGGTCCTTCCTTCCTTCATTAGTTCAGTCCTTCCTTCCTTCCTTCCATTCCTTGTTCGGCCCTTCCTTCATTTGGCCCTTCATTCTTCATTTGTTCCATTTAGTGATTGTTTAGGGCTGTTTGGCGATTTCAGTCATCATACAGTCTACATTTTATTTTCTCATCAGTGACAAGCAGTCTCTGGGTCACAGCGTGTAAAGATCTTCTTGGACATTTTGAATGCTTCCAAACGGTTTGCTGCATTTATAAAGCACCCATGTCTTGATGTTGTTCAGTATGATGTGATTTACTTTCTATGTGGGATTTGATTGGACAGGAATTGATTTTCTACTCAGCCAATCCCCATAGATAAGAAAAAATAAAGTAGTAACTGCAGGTTGAAGTTTGTTGCTAGACCAGATATGCTTGCGGCCAGAAGTTAACGGGAATTATTTATTCATTCATTCATTCATTCATTCATTTTCGGCTTAGTCCCTTTATTAATCTGGGGTCGACACAGCGGAATGAACCGCCAACTTATCCAGCATATGTTTTACGCAGCAGATGCCTTTCCAGTTGTAACCCATCTCTGGGAAACATCCATACTCTCATTCATACACATACACTATGAACAATTTTAGCTTACATAATTCACCTGTACTGCATGTCTTTGGACTTGTGGGGGAAACCGGAGCACCCAGAGGAAACCCACGCGGATACGGGGAGAACATGCAAACTCCACACAGAAATACCAACTGACCCAGCCGAGGCTCGAACCAACAACCTTTTTGCTGTGAGGTGACAGCACTACCTACTGCACCACTGCGTCGCCGAATTATTTATATTATTTATTAAATTTCCCATTTATTGTATTACATTAACATCCACCCCCACCCTAAACCCAACCGTCACAGTAATGTAAAAACAGTAGTTGTACCGAGTATTATTTATGCTATCTATTAAATTACCCAATAAATTTTATTTTTTAACGCCTACCCCAACCCCAACCCTAAACCCAACCGTCACAGTACTGTAAAATATTAATTATTGTTATAGTGTCATAAAAAATGCTGCTATATTGATGTGCATATCGCACTTCTGGCCGGCCGCGTATCCGATCTAAACTTTTCCCATGTTGAAGGAAAATAGTGGAGTAAAAGTACCAATAGTACAGCACTAAAAATGTAATCAAGGGGAAGTAAAAGTACACAAATTTAAAACTAATGTTACTCAGTAAATTACAATTCCTTAGAAAAACTACTCAATTACAATAATTTGAGTATTTGTAATTTGTTACTTTACACCACTGTTGGTGCTAGGTCAAAAGTAATCCAAAGGTAATCCAAGTAGTGTACATAAAAGTAATCCAAAAACGGTATTGACTAAATTACAAAGTAATTTTAAAATTAGCAAGCAACAGACTAACGTTACACTTTGGAAGTAATCTTGTCAATACACACCAATGAATGTAAGGTACACACCCTACTTTCGGCTCCAAACACTGGCGGTGATGTAGCAAAAACTGGCTCGTCAACCGTCATTAAACCGCAAAGATGACACAACTACATTTCCCAAAATGCTTTTAGAAACCGGAAGTGATCTGTGAACAATAGGATTGCCCGGTTCAACGTTTTGACGTAGGAGCAGACTGTTTACGTCTCCGGCGTTTTGTAGAAGCTTCTGTCCTTTGACTGCGCGGCAAAAGCACGGGGCAAAACAAAAGCATGTGGATGTAATTTCAACAAAGGTATGTTCTGTGGATGGACCAACGCATCGCGTTATCGTTTAGAAAGCAAAGCGAGAACAATATGTTCACTGAAAAACGCCCTCTAAGCTAGAAAAACACCAGAAGCTGATCATTTTGTGTAAGCTAGTTAACGTTAGCTGCAGCAGCATCATGCAGATGTCCACACAGGCGCACATGGGTTGCTGTTGCGCTGTTTTCATTGCTCAAAATTCATGCACTGGGTCGTTTTTGATAGCATCTTGCATGACATTCTTTTATTATGTCTTAATACTGGTTGTTTAAATGTAACTCTTGGTATCAGTGGAGTATAGTGTAACTTACCACGAGCTTAAGCTTGAGGTAAAACGTTCAACCTGTCTAATGTCAAGTCTAGCCGCCCCAAAAGCTTTATTTTGGATTTGACAGCTAATAAATCTATATTAAATGTTAAGTTTCACATTTAGGACATCAGGTGTGGCTATACACGTGTCTTTGGGGATTCCCCAAGTGACCACTTGGCATCCTTTGAACCAGAAAGTACATAGTTTAAATATTTGTCTATTTTACTTGCTGTGCATTAAATCAGGGTCAGAAATGAACAGTAAGGGGCAATAATTGCACCAGAACTGATTTTCAAAAACATTTTAATCTTTGCTGGCATTTACAGAATGTTTTATTGTGTTTCCAGGTGGAATAATTGCACAATATCATGATATATGTGTAATTTTAAATACTGTGTAAAATGCACATAAAACAGGAAATAAATGTAACGCTTTTAAAATTAATGTTCTCATTTTACCTAAATCAAAAGCATTGCAGTCAATTTAGTTTGTGCAGTGACATACGTTGACCCAGAGCCTTTTTGTTGGCATTTTTTAAGCTTCCTTTAAATTCTGACCTTGCTATGCGAGTAAAATTTCTAAACATACCACTGAAAATATTGGTTTTGAAAAACGTGCTGTAGTGTGATGCTAGATCTGTTCTATGGTAATGTTAAATGTGTTTTTTTTCCTAGTGTTACAGTCTAGTATGCAAAGAGTAACTCCTGCCCACATTGTAAGACACAAAAATGAGATAAGACACATTGTTTGTATCTACAGAACACAATGAGGGAGGGTGTACATTGGTCTGCTGTATTTTGATTGAAGCTGTTATTTGGGTGTCACCTAAATTAAAAACTGTTGCGGTGAAGCATGTGTTCAAACACTAGCGGTGATGTATCAAAAACTGGCTCGAATATAAGAAAAAGTATTCTTTTTAAATGTCTAGGCAAAAAACAACTATTTTTTTTTAGTTTGAAAACAATACATTTTATTTTTTGAAAGATTTAAAATATTTTGTAGTAAACATGTCCGGCTTAATAATTTAAATAAATCATTGACTTCTGCCTTCTTCATTAGTTTCAAAAACACATATTTCTTTACATTTTAAAATGGCATCTTTGGATATCTTTTCTGCTAGAGATACAGTTGTCCTAAAAAAAAAGGAAATAAAAAAATCTTACATATACCTTGGGAACGGTATTACAGAAAATTTTGAGTTTTCCAAACCACAGTATACCTTGAAAACGGTTATCGTCCCATGCCTAGCCTGTAGGTCTTAAATAATTTTAAACAGGTCTTAATTTTTCTATGTCCAGGTAAAGCTACCCTATCAAGCCGACACCCAGTCACCAATAACCCATCTTAAAACATTTGTTAGACATTTTTACTGCAAATTATGCTAATTAAATTCCCTAAACAGGGAAAGAAAACTAAAGCAACACATTCCTTTACATGATCTTCCATTAATACAAATCTATACAGAACTAGCTGGCCCATTAGAAAAAAATCCTTAATGTTTATCCCTGTATAAGTCTAAAATTTAATTTGGAATGGTCTTAAAAGGGTCTTAAAAAGTCTTAAATTTGACTTGAATAAACCTGATGTTTAGGTTGGTGTCTAGTCTGTCTACATCAAATTAAATATACACCAGTGATTTTATATTCGAGCTATTCCAGCGTTATGGATGTGACATTTGCAGTAAAAACTCAAAACATAAATCCACAGAGAAAGTATATGTTGATATTATATTAAAACATCTGTTTATATTTTCAAAAAGAACTGACCACTGAGTTATGGGATCAAAAAAAATATCAGTCTGTAAACATGTTTTGTACTTTAAATGAGTAAAATAAACATGCGTTATGTATGTGACCAAAAAAGTATGCGAGTTTGCAGTTTACAACATACTTTGTAGAAGTTCTGTGAACAAACTGCACAACCTCAAAAAATAATGCTAATCAAAAGGATTAGAGTTGGCTCTCTATATAACAAAAATGATTGATTTTATTTCATTTAATATTTTTGCATTCATGAGGGAAACGCTTCGTCATGGATTTGACATGTCTGTGTTATGGATGTGACGGATTTGAAATTGCCACTCCTGTGACTTTGATAAATGAAATAAAATTGTTTAAAAACATTGACTAAGACATTTTTGAGTATTTCTAAAGTACTGTAAAATACCGGCTTACACAAAAAACCTAGAAACGGTTTCGATATTTTGGTGAAAACTGAATTTTTTTCGTGGTAAGGTTGACATTTGCATAGGATTGCTTATTCACAGAAATGTCTACTTGTATGTTTCGGATAAATTTTAAATAAAATGCTGAATAATAATGAGAAATAATTCTCCATCGCCATTCAGTGTAGTAGATATTTTGAAGCTATAAATTGGAAGGTATTTGTACTGAACTATACTTATTTAAATAATAAACATGTAATACTAAATCATGTTTTAAATTAATAAACATTTGCTAACAAAGGGTGTGAAGAGTAATGATAACGTATAAAAATGTAAAATTGCAGTTAATTAGTATTAAAGAGTTGCTCTGTGATCCTTCAATAGTTTTTTGATATGTTGTCACATGGTTCTTATATGCATTTGTTTTTCGCATTAAGCATTTTTTCGTATACGCGTTGTTGCACCTAATACCATTTTAGTGGCTAACTTTAAATAAATATAATATTCAATGTAAGTGTTTTTTTCTCAGAGAAAATAAATTCTAACATAAAAAAGCTGTATGACTGTACACTTGTGAAATCAAAATTGACAATATTTATTTTGCTAGCGCACATTGTTATTTGTTAGGTGAACAATTCATCCGTGCAAGATAATCCACTAAAATAAAATATTTCATTTGTATATGTATATCAAATGCTGAAGCAAATTGTCAGACTTTGGAGTCTTTTTCTGATGACATCAGTTTGACGGTTTTAGCCACAATATTCTTAACCACGCCCCCTTACCGTAATGGCCCGTTTCCACTGAGTGGTATGGTACAGGTTGGTACAGGTCACCTTTATCAGGCTTGCGTTTCCATTGCCAAAAGGGTACCCTTTTTGTCAGCGTGCTGTGGTGTATGACAAAGTTTCAGTCAACATCATTTTTACTCGAGGAAATGTCACAGTAAAGCCGTACGGGTCGTTCACATATCATATGAGAAGCACTTCTCACAAAACAGATGCTTTATACATATTAATACTTCTGTATAAATGTTTATTACTAACCTTTCTATAAACATGATTTGATTATAACTGCAGATCAATGGTAGTGGGAAATAGCCTACTGTAACGTCTGCAAAAGGCACATGCAGGGGGCTTTGGGTGCTTGAGCCCCTGCCCTTTTTTCTCCTGGAGAGAAAGTGCCCTTTTTTCCTGGGGATAATAATTATTTTTTAAATACTACTAATAATATAATATATGTATGTTAATGCGTGTTCTATTTAAGGACCGGTTTCCCTGTCAAACAATAAAAAAAAACGAAATTTTAAAGTATATCTTGGTTTTAGTCTAGTCGCTCCAAGTGTGCCTCGAACCGACGATTTGGAAAGAAAAACCACATGCGAGGCAAATGCTCTAACGAAGACTCTATTTACATTGTTACTCTCTCCTCAAAAGTAAAGTGTCAACAGTGGATTAACGTCTTATCAGCGCCTATGCCAACTCCTGCATCCGCATTGCACACTGACTGCATCTGGGCCATAGCTTTACAGTCTGACCCATACACACACTGCAGACGGAGTGTGTAAAACATATATTACTAGCTGACCTCAGTTATGGCAGCACGATATGATCGACAGAATCGCCGATGTAAATTCATCCGTCATTCATCTTCATTGTTTGGAGGTGAGTAACGGTTAACAAAACACTACCTGAGGCTCAAATTTACCACCATGGCTTGTTATTATATGTACAGTATATATTAATACGGTGTAATGTCTCGCCTGTGTTTTAAAAATGGCCGTTCCTTTGTTTTTATCCTCCTACTTTTGCGAATGACATATCTCTGTAAACCAATAGCGTTCAGTTGCGCGTCTAGCTCCGCCTTTTGGTATCCTTTTTTTGGGCTAGGTACCCTTTGCAAAGGGTATAAAAGTTTGAGCAACTTCCTATTAATGCACACTTGAATTGTTTTGATGCTTGAAAACCAGATTTATTCCTATTATTGTCTGATTGTATTCTTTTTATTGTAGGCTACATCAGATTGAGCTTGAAAACTCAACCACTAACCATGGGGATTCGTTCAACTCAGAAGAAGCACTTCCCTCTTCGAGGCATCGATGGAGTGGTGCAGCTTTTCGAGTCTGAGCTCAACAGCCCAGAACCAGACCTGGCCCTGCTGTCTCTAGTGCTGGGTTTTGTCGAGCACTTCCTGGCCGTCAACAGAGTGGTTCCTGTCAACGTCCCGGGCGTTCACTTTGAGCCTCTTCAACCGGACTCCCTTAACTCCTGCTTCCCTACAGTAGAGCTGAATCTCTTATCAGCCCTCTACGAACGCTTCATGGCGCAGATTCGTGGTGCGGTGGACATGTCACAATATCGCAAACCGTCTGGCGCTTCCAGCCGCGAGCTGGTGAAAAAGGTATCCGATGTGATCTGGAACAGTCTCAGCCGATCATACTTCAAGGACAGAGCGCATATTCAGTCCCTGTTTAGTCTGATTACAGGTAAACTTTCACAAACATTTTGCAATCACTGTTTTAAGGGGTAAAAACAATAATAATAATGCTTTAAAATAATGGTCCATTAGTTAATGTATTTTTGAACATGAACAAACAATGAACAATACATTTATTACAGTATTTATTTGTCTTTGTTAACGTTAGTTGAAATAAAGTAATTCATTGTTAGTTTGTGTTAACACAGTGCATTAACTAATGTTAACAAGCACAACTTTGGGTTTCAATAATGCATTAGTCAAGGTTTTTCTTGGCTTAAAACGAGGTGGGGGTTGTTTCCCGATCATGAAGTTTTTGCTACTTAAAATAAACTAATTTTGCATTATTCTAGTAATCTTATCAAGTAAAACATTCTTATTTAAAGGGCACCTATTTTACCACTTTTACAAGATGAAAGATAAGCCTTTGGTGTCTCCAGAATGTGTCTGTAAAGTTGCAGCTCAAAATACCCATCAGATTATTTATTCTAGTATCCAGAATCTGCCCAATTTAGAGTACAGTGTAGCTGTTTTTGTAGCCTGTGGCTTTAAATTCAATTGAGCTGCTTCTCCTTGCCCACCATTCCCACGTGTGTGTCTGCTTCTCATGCGTTATGTTAGATAAACAGCAGTCAGTGATAGAGACAGACACAGATGAAGCTGAAATACAGCTCATTAGTCCAAAATACAAAGTTAAGTTTATTTCATGTATTTGTGGTGGTTTATTCAAACCTTTCTGAAATGACGAATCTCACACAAATGCTGTTTACTGACTCCATGCGGCCGTGGTGATTTATATCGGTTAAGAATTACATAGCGTTTTACTGTCTTTATTACAAACATGCTCTGTTTTAAAAATGTTTCAACTTATAAAAATCACAGAGTTGCCATGGGCCTCAGAATCACTAGGATTTGGATCCTGTTTTAGCGTCAAGAAATTTAAAAAAAGCGATTTGTTGGGTTTATATGACAGTGGAGACACTATACCTATACACAGTCCTGTCCAAACGTCTTACAAAAGATTATTTTGATCATAGGTGCCTTTAAAAAAGGCTAAAAATAAATGTAATTACACACATGATTAAATGTGGTAGATATGACTGCCTGCCTGATTTTTGTCAAAAGTTGGTGGTTGTACAAAATTTGATGGAGGTGACTGCTAGGGCTGCACAATATATCGTTTCAGCATCGTTATCGCAATGTGCGCATCCACAATATCGCAGGATGTGCGATGTAGAGTTGGTATTATAATTAACTAAAAATCACTGTTTAGTACACAATTTGTTGAGTCTTTATGAATTTTAACCATACTCTATTAGTGTAAAAGATTTTTATTCAGATGTGTTTTTTAAGGCCTGTGACTGTAAGATTTTATGCAAAATTAAACCATTTAGGAACAAGAAATGATCAAGTTTTTCACTTTAACAAAGATTAATTGGGTTTAATTATTTATCAAATGAAGACTATAGAGTGTTATTTTAGGTTTGATAATTGGATTTTTGCACCACAATATTGTAAAATTCCACCAAAAACCATAAAGCACTGATATTTCGTTTTTATCTCTGCTTTAATTTTTAATGACATTTTTATATATATATATATATATATATATATATATATATATATATATATATATATATATATATATATATATATATATATATATATATATATATATATATATATATATATACACACACACAGTGAGTGTAGAATTGTTAGGCAAGTTGTATTTTTGAGGATTAATTTTATTATTGAACAACAACCATGTTCTCAATGAACCCAAAAAACTCATTAATATCAAAGCTGAATATTTTTGGAAGTAGTTTTTAGTTTGTTTTTAGTTTTAGCTATTTTAGGAGGATATCTGTGTGTGCAGGTGACTATTACTGTGCATAATTATTAGGCAACTTAACAAAAAACAAATATATACCCATTTCAATTATTTATTTTCACCAGTGAAACCAATATATCAACTCAACATTCACAAATATACATTTCTGACATTCAAAACAAAAACAAATCAGTGACCAATATAGCCACCTTTCTTTGCAAGGACACTTAAAAGCCTGCCATCCATGGATTCTGTCAGTGTTTTGATCTGTTCACCATCAACATTGCGTGCAGCAGCAGCCACAGCCTCCCAGACACTGTTCAGAGAGGTGTACTGTTTTCCCTCCTTGTAAATCTCACATTTGATGATGGACCACAGGTTCTCTATGGGGTTCAGCTCAGGTGAACAAGGAGGCCATGTCATTAGTTTTTTTTTCTTTTAGACCCTTTCTTGCCAGCCACGCTGTGGAGTACTTAGACGCGTGTTATAGAGCATTGTCCTGCATGAAAATCATGTTTTTCTTGAAGGATGCAGACTTCTTCCTGTACCACTGCTTGAAGAAGGGGTCTTCCAGAAACTGGCAGTAGGACTGGGAGTTGAGCTTGACTCCATCCTCAACCCGAAAAGGCCCCACAAGCTCATCTTTGATGATACCAGCCCAAACCAGTACTCCACCTCCACCTTGCTGGCGTCTGAGTCGGACTGGAGCTCTCTGCCCTTTACCGATCCAGCCACGGGCCCATCCATCTGGCCCATCAACACTCACTCTCATTTCATCAGTCCATAAAACCTTAGAAAAATCAGTCTTGAGATATTTCTTGGCCCAGTCTTGACGTTTCAGCTTGTGTGTCTTGTTCAGTGGTGGTCGTTTTTCAGCCTTTTTTACCTTGGCCATGTTTCTGAGTATTGCACACCTTGTGCTTTTGGGCACTCCAGTGATGTTGCAGCTCTGAAATATGGCAAAACTGGTGGCAAGTGGCATCTTGGCAGCTGCACGCTTGACTTTGCTCAGTTCATGGGCAGTTTATTTTGCACCTTGGTTTTTCCAGACGCTTCTTGCGACTCTGTTGACTATTTTGAATGAAACGCTTGATTGTTTGATGATCACGCTTCAGGAGCTTGGCAATTTTAAGAGTGCTGCATCCCTCTGCAAGATATCTCACTATTTTTGACTTTTCTGAGCCTGTAAAGTCCTTCTTTTGACCCATTTTGCCAAAGGAAAGGAAGTTGCCTAATAATTATGCACACCTGATATAGGGTGTTGATGTCATTAGACCACACCCCTTCTCATTACAGAGATGCACATCACCTAATATGCTTAATTGGTAGTAGGCTTTAGAGCCTATACAGCTTGGAGTAAGACAACATGCATAAAGAGGATGATGTGGTCAAAATACTCATTTGCCTAATAATTCTGCACTCCCTGTATATTGATTCAAGAGCCAATCACAAAGCAGAAATGTGCAACAATGAGAATCTAAAAGTGTGTTGATATTTGAAATGTACCGAATTTTGGCCACCGAAAATAAGTTATTTAATGGACCCTCTAAATTTTCTGGCTTTAGTCATTGTTGGGATACTCTTTTAAATCTGGAAGCATTAACAACTTATATTGAGCTATACAGTTGAAGTCAGAATTATTAGCCCCCATTTTAAAATATTTCACAAATGATGTTTAACAGAGCAAAGAAATTTTCACAGTATGTCTGATAATATTTTTTCTTCTGGAGAAAGTCTTATTTGTTTTATTTTGGCTAGAATAAAAGCAGTTTTTAATAAAAAAAAATTAAAAAAAACATTTTTGGGACAAAATTATTAGCCCCTTTAAGCTAATTGTTTTTTTGGATTGTTTACAGAACAAACCATCATTATACAATAACTTGCCTAATTACCCTAACCTGCCTAGTTAACCTAATTAACCTAGTAAAGCCTTTAAATGTCACTCTAAGCTGTATAGAAGTGTCTTGAAAAATATCTAGTCAAATATTATTTACTGTCATCATGGCAAAGATAAAATAAATCAGTTATTAGAGATGAGTTATTAAAACTACTATGTTTAGAAATGTGTTGAAAATTTTTTTCTCTCCATTAAACAGAAATTGGGGGAAAAAAATTAACGGGGGCTAATAAATCAGGGGGTTGAATAATTCTGATTGCAACTGTGTATATATATATATATATATATATATATATATATATATATATATAAATAAACTGCATATATTTAATATAAGCCTAAATATAAACTGCATATCAATATAAGTCGCATACGGTCTAGTCGCAGAAGTTCAAATATTTTTACGGATCCACAGCTCATATTGGATCCGAATTGTCCGCATACGGAGATGATCGGAACTCTACGCAGGTCCTGCACTCCTCTTCATGGGAAATGTATGACTTCCGGTCTGTCGTTTGTCGTGTGCAGTTGAAAGGCGGCTTTAAAAGTGTAATATGGAAGTTTTATTTCCATTTACACTAAAAATCACTTTATGAAAAGCTAAACAAACAACAAAAAAGCAGCATAAATAATTGCATGGAAAAACTGTTTTTGTTTGAACTTTCTCATATGAAATTGTATGTTTGATTTAAATTATGCTAATTAATTGTCATTTTTGTTGGTAAGGCACAAAGTTGGACAGCTCAGGAGTAGCATTTGCTGTGGTAGCTGCATGCCAGGTGTTGGGTCTGAAGGATGTTCATCTCGCTCTCTCTGAAGATCATGCCTGGGTGATTTTTGGCAAGGGTGGGGAAGAAACTGCAGAGGTCACATGGCATGGGAAGGGCAACGAAGACAGAAGAGGTCAAACTGTCAGTGCTGGAATCAATGAAAGGGTATGCGTTGTTCTAATATTGATGTTTACCACAATATAATAAGCACTACTGTATATTCACAAACACGGCCCATACAGTACTGTTCAAAGTTAGTTTTTTGTTTAAAGAAATTAATGCTTTAATTAAATTAAATAATAAATTAATGGTTGATATTTTAAATGAAAAAAATTATCCAGTATTTCACAGTAATATTTTGGTACAGTGAATTTGAGCAAATAAATGTAGCCTTGAGAGCATAAATTGTTTTAAAAAAGAACAAGAATTCTATCAGAGGCGACGCAGTGGCACAGTAGGTGGTGCTGTCGCCTTACAGCAAGAAGGTCACTGGTTCGAGCATCGCCTTGATCAGTTGGCGTTTCTGTGTGGTTTGCATGTTCTCCCTGCGTTCGCATGGGTTTTCTCCAGGTGCTCCGGTTTCCCCCACAAGTCCAAAGACATGCGGTACAGGTGAAATGGGTTGGCTATATTGTCCGTAGTGTATGAGTGTGTATGGATGTTTCCGCGTAAAACATGTGCTGGATAAGTTGGCGGTTTATTCAGCTGTGGCGACCCCGGATTAATAAAGGGACTAAGCCGAAAAGAAAATGAATGAATGAATGAGTGAGGAATTCTCTCAGACATTAAAAGTTTGAATAGTAGTCAAAAATTTGATTTTTTTGTAATTTTCAAAATGTATGTTGTAAATCTGTGTCTCATATATGTATTTTTACCTTTAATTAGAGCTGGCTATATCTTAAAGGCTCCTACATGAAGTGCAACAGGAATATGGAGGTTGCGTTCATGGTTTGCGCCATCAATCCATCTCTAGATCTGCACACAGACAGTACAGAGTTAATCCAGCTCCAGCAAGTATGTCTTCAAACTGTCCTTTTTTGTTTTAAGCATTTATTACGTCATAGTTTTTTATTTTCTTGCATTAGATTGGCTTTTAAAAATCTGTTTTTGTATTTTAAATTTAAATTTGTTAAATTACAATGTGCAAAAAGTGGCTACCCTGGATTAATAAAGGGACTAAGCCGAAAAGAAAATGGATGAATGAATGAATGAATGTGCAAAAACTTTTTTTAAAGAGACAAACATGAAAATGTTAAAAAGCAGAGATTGTTCTGAATAGGTCAAACATACATGAAATATTATGTGCTGTACCTGTTTGTGGATGTGTGTACACTATTGTATTTATGCATCTATTGACAAGCAGATTGGTTTCCTACATTTTTTTTCTCTTCTGCAGAGGCTGTTGTGGCTACTGTATGATCGAGGTGATTTGGAAAGGTGTGATATTATTATATATTAATACATTTGTGATATTTCAGAGCAGGGATGTTGATCATTTGAGCTGATTATTGTTCTGTAATTTTTCTGTCACTTGTCACAAACATGTTTAAGTTTCTTTCTTTTGTTGAACACAAAAGCAAGATATTTAGAAAAATGTTGGAAAATAGTAACCATCGACTTCCATAGTATTTGACTATGAAAGTCAATGGTTACCTGTTTCTAACATTCTTCAAAATATCTTTCTTTATATTGAACAAAAAAGGAACCACTTGAGTAAGTCAAGTTTAGTTTTATTGTCGTTCAGCTACATGTGTGGACATAAAATGAAATGAAATTTCATGTCTCGCAGGACCACAGTGCTACATAAATAAACATAATCATAAATATAAACACAACATTGGACATAAGAGCTATTTTAAACCTAACTTACACACTGGAGCGAAAATCTAACTACTTACTATATCATATACTATAAATACTTAACTATGCACATGACTATATAAGTACTTTTACATAAGACAGAACAATATTGTGCAAGATAAATGTGAGTAAATGTAGTTTTTTGGGTGAACTACCCCTTTAATGTTTGTTTTCTGTTACTGTTACAGGTATCCTATGGCCATGGGCACTTTGGCTGACCTAGAAGATCAGGAACCCATGACTGGGAAGGAAAGCCCTCTGTCTATTCACCTTAAGGTATTTGATTAAACCTGCATCACAGATATTTGCGAGGTTGTCATTATTATGATGCACTAATCCATTTTGTCCCTTTTTTTTTGTATTTCCAGGCTGTTGATTCGGCTAAAAAGTATTATAACAATGAGCACATCTACCCTTACATGTATCTAGCTGGGTACCATTACAGGCACAGAGATGTCCGGGAGGCTTTGCGTTCCTGGGCCGAGGCTGCATCAGTAATGCAAGAGTAAGTCAAGCGCCACAGAAATTGAAAAATGCAATATTTTAAAGAACCCCTATTATGCATTATAAAAGGTCATATCAGGCTTTATCAGGTCATATCAGGACCAACAGGCTGATATGCATGCAAGGTCAAAAAAACACTTTCATTGTCTTATAATTTTATCTAATTATCCCAATGACTCCCATTTGATTCGTTCAGCGATTCATGTGTTCCCAAACCCCTGCTTCGTACGAAGCTAATCTGCACTGATTGGTCCAGTGACCCAGTCTGTTGTGATTGGTTGGCTGGGTTCAGCGCGAGACAGAGAGAAACGCCCAACACGTTTATGAAGTAGCACACAGAGTATATATGTGAGCCCAATGCAGGAATGCAATAAAGCAGTGGAGTTAAACAGCAGCATAATACTCTACTGATAACCCTAACCCCAACTAATAACAACAACACACATTCAGTATCAATCCACACAGTGGCAAAGGTTGAACTATTTTCAACATTTACTGCGCCTCGCGTGTGAGGAACAGCTGATGATGGCCATAGCAAACGGCAGAGGATCGCGAGTTCAGAAACGCATTTAAATCGGGAAAGGAAGAAGCACGTGTCGTGTTTTTAACATGGTTTTGGACGCAATATGTAAGTAACCCATAAAGAGTTAACCTGAGAGATACAGTACAAGCATTGATCTATAATAGATGCGTGATTACAAGCCGCGCAGAGCGACAATTGAAGACACATATTTTCAAACTACACAAAACAAGGCAACAGTTTTAATTACACTTACATGTTATGATCTGGAGGATGAAGAAACTGGTCCATATGAACTGTAACAGTTACTGACAAAGTCCTTGTCGAAGTGTGACAAAGTCCCATACTTAGTAGTTTCTGCTGCTCCTTCCTTTAATAGCAAACGGCAGACGAATCCCGCGTTGCAGCATAGGTTATTGTATCAAAAATCGTATCAAACACTAGATTGGCTATACTGTGGTATTGTTGTCAAAATTTACTTTAATCCTTTATTCCTCACAGCCGAATCTCCATCTGTCAGTGATCGTCAACTTCATGTCATGATCAGTGCTGTGATCTGCCGCGCTCCGCTAGTTTCTGAAGGGAAAGGCGTGTTCACGTTTTACCGGATCCGGCACTTCATGTTTGATGATGTACCGTATTGATGTCAACGCATTCAAGCAAAAGATCTGAACCCAACACAATTCATTTATTCGACTCTGAGTCGTCTATTTCGTTAAAGAATCAATAGTTTTAAACAAGGTGCACTTTCAGATTTAAACCTCAGCTTGATGTTTCCATTCATTTAATGCTGGGTTACACACTGCATGGAAGCTCATTTTCAAAAACCCATAATAGGGGCTTTTAAAATCTTTTGATGGCTGAAGATTCGGATATGCAAAGTTTGTATACTTACAAATGGGAGTGAGTGCAGTTTTTATTATTTCTTGATTTCCCCATTTAGGTAGATAGGAAACCTGAAATATCTACCCAGAGGCATTTCTAATATCTAACGTCAGTACATTTCCTTAAACGCATAGTTCATCCAAAAATGAAAATTCTGTCATCATGTACTTGCTCCCTCCATGTACTTGTTCCAAACCCATTTGAGTTTCTGTTAAACACAAAGAACATTTGTAAAATAATTATTTATTTATTTATTTTGTTTATTTATTTATTTACAATTTAATTAAATTTATTATTATTAGTTTTATAACATTTTTCATGTGGGGGTCAGAATTCAAATTACACGAATGATCTATATAATCTTATTATTCAATGTAAATTTCAGACACGTTTTTGCACTAAAACGTTGAATAAAAATATAATAAAATTAGAAAAAATATTAGAAAATATATAAGAATATTAGAAATATTAAAAAACACAAAGAAAATATATTTTGAAGCATGTTGGAATTTGGTAGCCATTCATGTTCATAGTATTTTGTTATTAATATGGAAGTCAGTGGTTACCGACATTCTTAAAAATATCTTTTATATTCGACAGAACAAAGAAATTCATAAAGGTTTGGAACTTTTATGAGTCTATGGAGACTATATATTTTCGCTCCTTTTAGGGAATTCATCGTCTCTTTCATGTTATTTATCTATTGTAACAGCAGGGGGCAGTGTTGTTGTGCATCCATTTGAATTCTTCTGACAAATTTGATCTGTTTGAAACTTCTTAATGCTTGTAATTTCTTGCTAAAGAGAATGGCCAGATCAATCTCTGAACTAAAATTCTGTTACTGCTCCATAATAATGATTAAATGGCACAACATAATAACTTGTGAAGCCCCTTGATGCTCATACTGAATGGAAAACACATGGTTTGCCAGCATTGTCCGTGTTGCCTCATGCTGCTTGTCTTTAGAAAGCTCATTCCTGTCTCAGCCTTGGCATCAGTCCCTGTCGAGAGAGACAATCTGTACTTTCCTCCCTCTAAACACACAGTGCAGTGGACAGAGGACTAAAAATACTATATTCTAATGTCCAGAAGGATGTCTGCACAAAGCATGCCTAGAACTACAGCTCACTCCCATCCACTTCCTTTTCCTGCTCTTCCTGTATCCTTTTCCTTCATGACAACATCAGCTATCTCTACCTTCTGTTTCTCTGACGTACTTTTTTTTTGTTTGTGCTGATTTAAATCGGTGCTTTCTGGCAGGTTGACAGGTTTTCTGCATCATAAACAACACCGTTATGACTATATAGGTTTTATTGATGATAATATGTGTCTATATACACAGATACATATATAAACATACATTTGTTGATCATAGGAGGCTGCCAACAATCAACTGTCATTTAACGTTTAAAACCATAATTTTAATAACATGTTAAAGGTGCAGTATGTAAGTATTTTTCTTTCTTTACAGTTACAACTATTGTAGAGAAGATGAGGAGATCTACAAGGAGTTTTTTGACATTGCTAATGATGTCATTCCGACACTCCTTAAAGAGACAGCAGCTGCTGGTGAAAGTGAAGGCACAGATGAAGCAGAAAAAGAGGTCTTGTTTAATTAAAGATTAATAAAAACATTTTGAGTGATTATATTTAGAATTAAGTTGTGAACTGGTCTTTCTCTTGTCCTTTATTCATGCTATTTCCTCAAAGGACCAGCCCAAAGAAGCAGCTGCTTTGACTGCCCTTCAGGACCCAGAATGCTTTGCTCACTTACTCCGGTTTTATGATGGGATTTGTAAATGGGAAGAAGGAAGTCCCACACCAGTGCTTCATGTAGGCTGGGCCACCTACCTGGTTCAGTCTCTAAGTCGCTTTGATGCACAGGTAAAACTCCTCAATTTTCTTAAAATTGGGGGTTATTAATGAAACATTCGACTTTTTTTTTGGTAAAAGACTCATTTTTCAACTCCCCTAGAGTTAAACAGTTGAGATTTACCAGTTGAGTTTTTTAATTCATTCATCTCTGGGTCTTTTTAGCTCAACTTTTAGCTTAGCTTAGCATAGATCATTGAATTGGATTAGACCATTAGCATCTCATTCAAAAGTGACCAAAGCTTCAGTAATTTTCTTATTTAAAGCTTGACATTTTTTTATTTTTCTGAAGTTCCTTGATTATTGTCAGAATGGGCCCTATCTTACACAGCGTAATAAGGCGCAAGATGTGTTTTGCGTGATTTGTTGCTATTTTCAGACTAGAGCAACCCTAATTTTCACGTTTTGTTCTACGTTGTTTAAATAGTAAATCCATTTGTGCCACCTTGTGGACTCATGGGTGTTCCGGTCTAGAAAGGAGGCGCGTTAAGGCGCATTGTTGGCCCGTGGCTATTTTGAGGAACTGAAATAGACTGCGCCACTGACCAACTGAAAGCTGGTCTAAAGTCCAGCGCAGAGCACGTTAGTTATGTGCCTATACAGGTTCAAACACATACACATTGCTTAATACACACAGGATGTACATAAATACACAAAAATCTTTACATAAGGAAAAAAAAATTAAGGATTAAAATGTTACAAAAATGATTATTTTCTACATTAATATAAAAACCACTGCCTCCATGCCTCCTTCTCGAGGGGCTTTTTTCAGTGTATTCATGAAGATCTGCATTTGTATAATGTTATTATTATTAGCAGTATTATTCATGATATGCATATTTATATTTGTTTTAATAAAAAACTTTATTTAATAAAAAAGTTTATTTCCCAGAGATGGGTTTGCAGCTAAAAGGGCATCCGCTGCGTAAAACATGTGCTGGATAAGTTGTCGGTTCATTCCACTGTGCCAACCCCAGATTAATAAAGGGACTAAGCCGAAAAGAAAATGAATGAATGAAAAACACGTTTAGATTTGTCCACCTGTCGGGTTTTGGAAACCTGTGCATTACCATATGGGGCGTAAGAATAGGACGTGTGTTTTGTCCACACTTCATTATTATTATTCGTTTATTCGTTTGCTGGAAATTAGAAGTTAATTAAAATTAAATATGTAGGCTAATGGATGTCTTCAGTGGAGTGCGTACAACACCGTTTCCTTATCCACGAAAGTAAAGGAGTAAAGAGTAAAAGTAAAGGGGCCGAATGGAGGAGGCTCGTTCTTTATCCTCGCGCTGCAGATGGTCTGTTAAACTGTTTTCTCGCTAGTGAAGCATTCAGTTTTTCCACTTACAAAGTCCGCCATGTAAATAGCAAATGTGCCATGGCATGCCGTAACTGACTGTTAAAGGAATGGCAGATGAGACGGATTGGTTTAATGCACGTTATTCTCAAAACACAGTCGTAACATAAGAGAATAAGCACAACCCTGTTAGACCATGCGCCAGGGTGCAAAGTGTATTTTTCAAACACGCCCTTAATGCTTTTGCACCCTGTGCTTCAGACTTTGCATCTAGATTGTTAAAATAGAGCCCTATGAGATTATAGTTCTTAGTACAGTAACTACAGAAGACTCAGTCTTTAAATAGGAAAATTATGGAATCTCTTTGGTCATTTTTACGTATGATGCTTATGGTCTAATCTGATTTAATTATCTATGCTACGCTAATCTAAAAATGCTCTTGTCAGACCTGGAGATCAGCTGATTGGGTTAAAAAATGGTAAAGCTCAACTGTTTAACTCTAGGGCAGTGTTCCTTTAAACATCCTTTAATCATCATCTGATGTATTCACTCTTTTTTTAGATCAGGCAAAAGGTGTCAATCATCACCAAAGACACAGAGCCAGTGGATGATGATGACCAGTCCAGTGAGGACCTGCGGGAGGGGCGTAGGCGAGGCCCAAGAAGGGAATCCAAGCTAGATGAACCAGCAGGATCGGCATCTCCAAATCCAGCATTGCCTGCTCAAAATCAAAATCCAGTTCCCAAAAAAGTGGGTGGAGAAGGAGGCCGGCGGCGCTCCTCTGCTAGTACTCGAGGTAAAGAGGCAGATGGCAAAAATGAACCATCATCCCCAAGTCCCACACCATCACCCTCCCAGCCTCCCATAGTTCAGGGAGGACCGGTGGTGGTTTTCCACAGCGAGAAGATGAAGGGTATGAAGGAGCTGCTCTCGGCGGCCAAGGTCAACTCTAGTGCCATCAAACTGCAGCTGACAGCTCAGTCTCAAGTGCAGATGAAGAGACAGAAACCCACAGCGTCTGGAGATTACACCTTGTCCTTCATGAAACGCCCTCGCAAAACCCTTTAAAGTGGCTCATTTATTTACATAAATAAATATATATATATATATATATATATATATATATATATATATATATATATATATATATATATATATATATATATATATATATATATATATATATATATTCTACCTTTTACATTTTCACCTGGACTGAAGATTTTTTTGATCACCTGCAAATGACTGATTTGCCAATGTTATAAGCTGATGCTGAGTTAATTATGTAATTCAGTTCCTCAAAACCATTTCAGGTTGGAGAACTTGTCTATCATACACCAGCAATTTTGTTTGATTATATGATAAAGGAATTTTATTGATTTGCCTTAATTTTGTATATTGACCGTTTGATTTGATAAATCCAAATGACAAAGAGCCAAAGTGATTGTCTTTTGTTGTGTCAAGATTTTATTTTAAGATGCAATTATGTTTTTCAGCTAGCTGGTTGTCTGCAATACAGTGAAACTTGTTTTTTGCTTTCAAGTCTAAATGTTGTATTCAGAAATGTTGGGGTTCTCAGTCTACATATGTAGGTCTTGCACTTGTTTTATTGCTCTCCACACAAACTGCTGAAATTCATAGCTGACCTCAAGGTTATATAGCACTAGTAGTTGAAAAAGTGCAGTGATTTTTATTTTTCAAAACTATTTTGTCGATGTTAAAGTGTATTTTCTGTAAAATAAACAATTGGAAGAAAGCTAGCATATGTTTGTTGTCTTTTATGCTCTGTAACACATTTTCATTCATTCATTTTCTTTTTGGCTTAGTCTGTTTATTAATCAGGGGACCACAGCGGAATGCCAACTTATCCAGCATATGTTTTACGCAATGGATGCCCTTCCCGCAACAACTCAACACTGAGAAACACCCATACACACTTGCATTCACACACATACACTACAGCCAATTGAGCTTATTCAATTCACCAATCGGGCATGTCTTTGGACTGTGGGGGAAACCGGAGGAGGAAACCCACGCCAACATGGGGTGAACATGCAACTTCACACAGAAATGCCAACTGACCCTAACCCTAAATGACAATGATCACCTATTGCTGTTGTGCACATGCGCAAAATAGCGAAGAGTATCACATAGTGATGAGTAGTGCCCGCTTGTTCTGCGACTCGGTTCATTTGAACGGTTCATCTAAAATAAACTGTACAAAGCCAGTGTTTCTTTTATATCTTCAATAAATTTCTTAACTTTTGATTGAGTTTAATTTTCAGCTTTGTTTACGTTATGTAAAAAAAGAAGTGTTGGTTGTAATTCCATTCATACGTACAACTGGTCTTTACGTAACCTATCTAAATACGTTCATGTATTTATTTGCACGTTTAAATGAAGTGCTGTTTATTAAAACTAAATAAACCACTTCAATAAGGCTGTGACTCGAGAACATAGACTGTAAGAACCGCTAATCAGTTCTTTTAGTTCAGGAATTATTCAGGCCAGTGCAAACCAATTCTCTAAAAAGATCCGACTCTAAAGAATGAATCATGCTCGAATAGGACAATGCTATGTTTGAGTCCACACACAGGCGCGCGAGTAAGGACAGGCGGCGAGATTTTCAGACACTGGTTACCCTGATAGACTGGATATAAAATACGTTTTAAAATTACTGCTAAATCAACACCTTTTCGTCATTTACTCTTTTATTCACCACTCTTGAGGACAGCGCACCAGGATGAGCTACATCAGACTGTGTGACAGCTGTCATGAGTAAGTGAAACACAGAGATCTGCGGGCATGAATACTATTGGAGTTTCATTTTTGGATCCCTTGGATGACTATGAGATTATTCAACGTATCGGGAGCGGCACTTATGGAGATGTCTTCAAGGTGAGAATAAAATAAAGGGCCATAGGGTTGCATTGTTGTCTTTGAATTACCGTATATGGTTATTATTATTCAGCATGTTGAATGCCAAAGAGCCGTGTGAGACCATCACTGTACCATGGTACCACCTCAGCGCTGTTGATGTTTATTGACTTTCTTTCTTTCTTTCTTTCTTTCTTTCTTTCTTTCTTTCTTTCTTTCTTTCTTTCTTTCTTTCTTTCTTTCTTTCTTTCTTTCTTTCTTTCAGTTGTTGTGAATTGCATTGTTTATGGTTCAAAGACAAAATGGTTTCATGAATCAAAACATTAGAATAATCTCCATTTTGGTTAATTTTATAAGGACAAAACTGATCTTACCCACTAAAATGTCTTTCACTAACAATAAATTATGCATCTAGGCCAGTTGTGTTTACATTATATTTTAAAAATACCTCAAAACAGATATATAAATAATATATATATAAAAAATAAAATACATAAAACACATAAAAAAAAAATACTTTTATTGTTTCAGAAAAATGTGATACATACATGCTGTATTAGTAACCAAATATCAATAAGAACACCCATCCCATCCCGACAAGGCCATACAAATATATACACATGCAATATATATATATATATATATATATATATATATATATATATATATATATATATATATATATATATATATATATATATATATATAATAAAAAGGGCAATTTTGTAAAAAAACATTAAGACAATGACAGTTCAACACATATACAGTTGAAGTCAGAATTATTCGCCCCCCTTTAAAACTCCCTTTTTTTAAATATTTCCCAAATTATGTTTAACAGAGCAAGGAAATTTTCACTGTATGTCTGATAATATTTTTTCTTCTGGAGAAAATCTTATTTGTTTTATTACGGCTAGAATAAAAGCAGTTTTTAATTTTTTACAAACTATTTTAAGGTCAAAATTATTTGCCCCTTTAAGCTATATATCTTTTCGGTTGTCTTCAGAACAAACCATCATTATACAATAACTTGCCTAATTACCCTAACCTGCCTAGTTAACCTAATTAACCTAGTTAAGCCTTTAAATGTCACTTTAAGCTGTATAGAAGTGTCTTGAAAAATATCTAGTAAAATATTATTTACTGTCATCATGACAAAGATAAAATAAATCAGTTATTAAAGATGAGTTATTAAAACTATTATGATTCGAAATGTGTTGAAAAAAAATATTCTCTCCATTAAACAGAAATTAGGAAAAAGAATAAAACAGGGGGGCTAATAATTCAGGGGGGGTAATAATTCTGAATTCAACTGTATATTCCAATGAAAGTGAAAAATATATCAAAGTAAGTCATAACAAACACAGTGCACATATTAACACAGTCAAATATCAGTAAATACTTGATTCACATTTTTAAAAATTCTTTACAATTGCCACTATCCTTGGGGTGGTACCCATTTTTACCCAGCAAAATGATTTTAACAACCTTAAAAATTAATAATATTTAGTATGATCACTTATTCCTTGTATGCAGTTTAATAAGTACATATTAGAAAGCATGCTGTATGACGACACAACATTAATCCACCCATAGCTTACCCATTTTTTAAAGGTATCTGAAATATTAGACAATTTACTTGCCTTTAATATGCTTTTTTTTGATAGGCTAAGTTAAATCACTTTTGGAAATTTGATGCTGACTTCTCCCCTTTGACCCTATGCTAAGAATTAGAATAATTCAGACACATGATATTTCTTGACAGACTGGATAGTTTTGTTTTGTAAAGTGATAGTTTTCACAGCATGTGCGCAAAACCACACACTCCATCCAACAAATTGAACACAAGCTAAGGAGTGTTACCTTTCAACAAAATATCTAATACTCTCCCATCCCTTCCAATAGCCTTGTAAATACACAAAACCATGACAAAAATAGATGCAATATCAAGTAGCTTGCAGATGAAAGTAGAATAGTATTGGGTTGGCTCAGGAAAACATTTGACTCAACCACAGCATTAATGGAATGTTACAAATGTAGACCTTAAAACCACATTAGACACTGACAGGTGTGGTAGCATCATTTCTCAAGAAGTTTTAAAGTGCAAAAATGTTGTTGCTGTTCATGTGTATCTCTTTTATATATGTTTTGCTGAAGTAATGTGACGATTGTGTCGATCTGTAGCACACAGTCCACTTTATCATAATGTATAAGGCGAGCCAACAACCCCACAATGCCCATCTCACAATGTACAAAGAATCCTTTCTAGTGTCCTCCAGCTCTCTCAACTTCGAGTAGAAAGTTCTCAAGATCTAAAAATATTTCACGGTGAGGATTCCCAGCTGCGTTCCAGCAAAACAGCCTGTTTTGTGTTTGATGGACTTTGTCAGCTCTGACCATGCCAGCATACAGAAAAACAAGCTTTGGTGGAGATTTCTGGTCAGAGTGTGGACAGATATTCAGCCCGAGTCATTGTGTTTTAGGTTGTGGGAGCGTTATTTCAGGTTGCGCAGTCAAACCATTAAATCGAATGTTGCACTGTCGCTTTAGTCCTGACAGGAAGCCCTCTGGCATGCCAGGAAAAAAAACAGGAAGGCAGCTCAGTGAAGTTCCAGGTTTTGTCCAGAAATGCTGCATTTGTTATGTTTATGAATAACTCAAAGCCAAAATGGAGGCCCACTTTCTTGTAGTCTTTTATATTTGGGCTGTCAATAGATGATTACATAAATATTCTGTAAAAAAATATCTGTTAATTAACAGTTTCTGCATTTTGTGATTCACAAGTGTTTACGTTTATTTACATTGTGAATTGCATCTTTTTTTTTTTAAAGATTTATTTTTGGCCTTTTTGCCTTTATTAGATAAGACAGTATTGAGACAGGAAGGAAAGGTGGAGAGAAATAGGGAAATGTCCTCAAGCTGGGATTCAAACTCAGGACGCCCTGACGTGTTTTTGCACCATATGTCGGCATGCTAACCACTAGGCTATTGCGCTGACAGAATTGCTTCTTTTATCTCTGCTCTGTCGACTTTTGATGTTGGAAGTTCAACTCTACAGTGGCTTTTATTGACATTTTAGTAGTTTGAAAGAATATAATGTATAAGAAGTAGTAAATAGCTGATATATACCAACATACTTCGAATGTTATCACTCGATTGAATAGGCGTTATCAGTGGTTATCAGCTGAGAGATATGAGCCAGTAGGGGCCTTCTGTGCCTAGTGGTAGGCTCAGAAGGCTGTTATCATCTATCCACATGGTTAATCAGCTATATTAATAGAGAAGACTGCAGATCCAGATCTGTTTTTACATTACTGTTACGCTTGGGTTTAGGTTTGGGGTAGGGGTAGACAATAATAAAATACAATTAATGAGAAATGTAATAAATAGTATAAATAATTCTCTTGGTTAATCAGCTATACTAATAGAGAAGACTCCAGATTGGATCTGTTTTTACATTACTGTGAGGGTTGGGTTTAGGGTTTGGGTAGGGGTAGATGAGAAATGTAATAAATAATATAAATAATTCTTGTTAACTTCCGGCTGCAGCAGTATGTGATCTATAGCTGATTAACCATGTGGATGGATGATAACAGCCTTCCGAACCTACCAGTAGATGCAGAAGGCCCCTACTGACCCATGTCTATCAGCTGATAACAAATAATAACGGCCATTCAATCGAGTGATAACCTTCGAATTGGCTGAATATACAACACTAACCCAGACAATATATCACTTTAAACTATTAAAAATGTTAATAAAAGTCACTTTTTTAAATTTTGCATGGTTAAAAATAGTTGAAATCAATGTCCCATAACACAATGTGCCATGATACAATTCAAAAGCATAAAAATAAGTGTAAAAAAAAATCACAAAATAACTGTAATGGACTCTTACATGCTTACTGTACGACTCCTGTTACAGTATGTCACTGCATAACTTTGCAAACAAGAAGGTGGTTTGCTTTATTTAGCTGAAAAATGTGCTTTGTGTATCATTTGGCCTTGCAGTGGTGGGATGTTTTGGTATTCATTTCAGAAAGTCTCACATTGGCGATGTGTGAGGGCTTGTGCTCTTCAGAAACAATCGCTGAATATGAATATATGAAGCTAAACACATACCGGAAATAATAATTAGCTGAAAAAATGGGTGGAAAAGAGGGGAAAAATGGAAAAAAATGTCTGCAGCTAGCTCTCTGCAACTCTCACAAGGTCGCCCGCTGAAGCTAAGCATGGCTTACCTGGATGAGAGACCACATGGGAAAGCTAGATTGCTGCCGGAAGTGGTGTTAGTGAGACCAGGAGGGGGCACTCATCCTGTGGTCTGTGTGGGTCCTAACTCCACAGTATATTGATGGGAACCCTGTACTGCTCAGTGAGGCTTTCGGATGAGATCCTGATTCTCTGTGATCATTAAAATCCCAGGATGTCCTTCAAAAAAGAGTAGGGGTTTAACCCCAGTATCCTGGCCAAATTTGCCCACTGGCCTCTGTCCATCATGGCCTCCTAAACATTACCATATCATAATTGGCTTTATCACTCTGTCTCCTCTCCACCAATCAGCTGGTGTGTGGTGTGCGGTCTGGCGCAATATGACTGCCATCGTGTTATCCAGGTAGATGCTGCACACTGGTGGTGGATGAGGAGATTCCCCCAATGTGTAAAGCGATTTGAGTGTCTAGAAAAGCGCTATATAAATGTAAGGAATTATTATTATTATTATTATTATTATTATTATTATTATTACTAATTACTGTAATTATCTTACATACACTATATTATCCATATTTGACCCAAAGTTGGGCCACAACAAGCCAGCATTTTTTTAGAGTGTAGGGATGCACTGATATGGACATATGGATACCACCAATTAGCCTCTACTGTACATTTAAAAGCAGACAACTAATATTCCCCCCAAAAATGCTGGGTAGTTGTAAGTTACCCAATGTTGAGTCAAATGTGAACAAACCCCAATCATTGGGTTTAAAAGTGCAATATATTACGATTTTATTGAAAAAAACCCGGAACCAACATTGGGCTTGTCAATACAATGTTAGGTTAGGACAACGCAGCTGTTTAAAAAGACGAAATGACATGTAAATAAAAAAATCAGCCAGCATAAATAATCCATAATCTATTCTCTTTAATATATATCAGAATAGCAAGTTTGTTATTGACCCAATAATGACAGCTTTAATGATAAACATTTATTTGCTAATACTAAGATGGCTGCAATATACTGTTCATGCTTATATTCATTCATTCATTTTCTTGTCGGCTTAGTCCCTTTATTAATCCGGGGTCGCCACAGCAGAATGAACCGCCAACTTATCCAGCACATGTTTTACGCAGCGGATGCCCTTCCAGCCGCATCCCATCTCTGGGAAACATCCACACACACTCATTTACACTCATACACTACCGACAATTTAACCTACCCAATTCACCTGTACCACATGTCTTTGGACTGTGGGACACAGGGAGAACATGCAAACTCCACACAGAAACGCCAACTGACCCAGCCGAGGCTCGAACCAGCGACCTTCTTGCTGTGAGGCGACAGCACTGCGCCACTGCGTCACCCCATGCACCCCATATATATATATATATATATATATATTTTAATCATATGCCCTCATAACCTTTAAACCTTTAAACAAAATAACTTTCCCTTTCTCTTCAATGTCATCTGTTCATTTTCATAATGAAGTGTTTACTGTGAGCACTGTGAGATCGCATGAGATCGACCAATAACAAACAACAACAACCGAGTCAATTCTGAATAGACAAAAATTGAGTCGCTCCATATATTTCTATTTATTTATTTTTTTGTTCTAGATACTGTTTCACTCAGATATTCATCACACAGATATAGCCATTTAATGTTGGCTTTTTTCATTCCACCACTTTATGAATTTGATGAATCATTGGCAAGTAACATTTTATAGCATCTACTTTGATAGAATCCTTCCATACGACTGATGAACTCATAGTGCAGTTAATCTAGAAAGATGAATCTGAACATCAGCTTCTGGCAGCAGTTATAGGACAAGGTTACAGTGAAGGACGCAGCAGGCTGCTACTGACACTGGGATATTTGTCATTAAGGCGCCTGCCAGGAGATCTGGATCTGTTCCTGGCTTTTCTACAGCATCCCGAGCATTTAACTAAAGTAAACATGGCCTTAAAGTCACATCTATGTTACATTTGCTCATTAAAGCACAATATAGTATGTTTATCTGAAACCAAACCAAATATGTACTGAATGTTGGAGTGTTTTTAAAGTGACTAGTACAACCACTATAGTGCATTGATATACATACTGTTAAAGGCAAAATTATTAGCCTTCATGTGAAATTTAAATTCTTTTTTAACTATTTCCCAAGTGATGTTTAACAGAGCAATGAAATGTTCACAGTATTTCCTATTATGTTTTTTTAGTGGTCGGCCGTTATCGACGTTAACGTGCTGCGTTAACGCAAAACTCTTATCGCGTGATAAAAAAAATATCGCCGTTAATCTATTCTTAAATTTGGGTAGGGAGCTGGGTCTGTTCTACGCAAGCTATGATGACTTTCACCTTGATATTTTAGCGCAGATGTATACCTGGCTGGTGAGCCGTCTGACAAAAAAGTGGCCTTCTGAATCAAATCAGCAGGATGCCTGACTTTAACTGCAGTTCGGCAGTTCCACTTTAACTCATGAACATTTCATTCATGCACCGTGATAAACTGGGGTATTAGACGCAAATAATGTGTAAGGACTGGTGAGAGTGTTATGGAATTTAATAACGCATGCCAAACGGAAAGAAGAAAAACTTCCACATTTCGCGATGTGTGTGTTTGTGTGTGTGTGTCCGGTACTTTACTGACAGCTGCCTGTGTGGATCTTGTCGGAAAATATGGCGAAGAGTCCTACATGACGATAATAGTTTGTCAGTAATGCCACTAATATCTGCATACTCCACGTCTTAATTCCATTTCTGTTTAGTTCAGTTAGTTATGAGTTTAGTTGCATTAAGGTAATCAAAAATCGCTGTTTACATGGCAGAGTCTTAATCAGAGTATTGTTTTAATCATATTAAAATTGTATTAAAGTATTGTTGCCCATGTAAACATACTCAATGCTTGACACACCGTCAGGGCTCTGTGAACTTGCCTTTGTTAAGCAGCGTTTTCTGTATGTACGAACATCAAAAGAAAGTATGAAATCACTGTTTGGAGTTTATGTAGACCTACAGTTCAAAATTCATGTTTAACTGAATAAACAGTTAGTAAACACAAGTACATCTTATTGAACATCATTTATTTTCATCACCAATTATCATAGTAGAACAGTTTCTCAAGCAGTTTGTGATGCATTTTGGAAACAGGAGAAGAGCCCCTGGTCTAATGCGCCACGTGGCTTGAGAAACCCGTTCTCAAAGACTTATTATCTGGGTAGCACACATATTCTGAATGCCTCCGGCAGAATTCAAATGAGCCATTTTAATCTAGATTAATCTAGATTAATTTCGAGATTAATCTAGATAAAAAAAATTAATCTATACCCACCTATAGTTTTTTCGCAATAGTAATTTTCTCCCTTTTAGTTTGGTTGGAATGAAAGCAGTTATGAAAAAGAATTCAAATTTTGTAAGCTGTATAGCTGGATAGCCATCTGATTGAAGACAACAATGAGTACGTTTACATGGACACCAATAATCCAATTTTAATACAATTAAGACAATACTCTGATTAAGGCCCAACCCCAATTCCACCCCTTAGCCCTTCCCCTTACCCCTACCCCTCGTTTTGCGCGTTTCTGTGAAGGGGTAGGGGTGTCCCAATTCTCTTTAGCTTTAAGGCATAGGTATAAGGGGAAGGGGTAGATACCCCTTCAAACTGAGATTTTTCAGGACCACACTCGAAACCAAGGGGTGAGAAAATTTCCCAGAATACACCAGCCACAACAGGATAGCTATACTCGGAAGTCAGGAGATCCACAAATCAGTATTTTTTGTCATTATTACGAATTTTTACAACAAACAAGCACATGTTTTAATACATTCATAACCGCGTTTGTGTTTTACCATCATGTTTAAAAAATAAATTTCGCTATCTATAATCTATAATAATAACTCCTGTATAGCCGTCCCACAACATTCTGACACTCGAATGACCTTTTTACAGTGTCTGGTATAATGTTAATGTTGTGTTTGTGTGTTTACATAGATGAATATGGCCAAGGTGTAAATGCACAGTACAGTTACGATATTATTGTCACATTATATCGTTATAATAACATAACATATGCCTTCAGTGATTTCCTGAAGATAAATACCAATAAATAACACAACTGGAATAACTACAGTAGTCACCATTGTCTGATCTCATATAAAGCAAGAGATTGTGATGACATATGATGACGTGTGCAGGTGCTGTAGTGCTGTCCCATTTCTTAGGGATAAATTTTGAAGCCCTTCCCCTTCACATTCGGTTTTAAGGGTCAAGGGAAAAGGGGTAGGGATACAAAAATATAATTGGGATTCATGGACCACAGACACCTGCACCGTGAAATGCAAAAAAATTTTTTCATACGGCGTGCGCCATCAAATTCCATTAAAACAACACTCTTCCAGCAGTTTATACTGGCATCCAATATCTCGTTTGTCACGGGGGGCATGCAGGAAATGTTCCTGAATGAAAGTGAAAGTGCCAAACTGCAGTTAAAGTCGACAAATTAAAAATGAAACACCCGAAATAACATGAAACTCCAGAGGAAATGTGGATAGCGTGGTGATGCAATGACGTTAATCGAATTATGTTTTATAACATGTAAGATGGAATCATGAAAGGCACATTCTAAAAGCAACTCATGTAAACACCTGAATCATATTATTGCAACGCTATCTCACGGCCAATTCGTAACTTTTTGATTAGTGGCTAATTCGTATGAATTCGTACGATCTAATTCGTACAAATGAGTACGATTTGCCCATTACCCAATGACGGTTGGGGTTAGGGGTGGGGTTAGGTGCCACGCCTCCTTTTTAAAATCGTACATTTTCGTACGACTGAACTCGTACGAATTCGTACGAATTAGCCACTAAACTGACAAAACGTAAAATACTTACGTTTCCTCGTGAGATCAGGCTGATTATTGTCTTATTCAGATTAAGGCAAATAATTCCATTACTGATGTTCATGTAAACAGTCAATGTTCTATTTATTCCATATGAATAAAATAGATTGTAAATTACAGTTATTGTAATGCAAGCAACATATACATTTACTGTTTTTATTAATATGCAACAATAAAATCTGAAAAAAAATATCACGGTTTCCACAAATATGTTTTGGGAAACTGTTTTTAGCAATAATAATAATAATCAAATATATTCAATAATCAGCATTTTAGAATGATAATTTAAATTGTATTTATTTATACCAGAATTGTTTAATTTATAACAGAAATATATTACATTTGGCAGCACAGTGGCTCAATGGTTACCACTGTTGCCTCACAGCAAGAAGGTCGCTGGTTCGAGTCTCGGCTGGGTCAGTTGGCATTTCTGTGTGGAGTTTGCATGTTCTATGTACAGTTGAAGTCAGAATTATTAGCCCCCCGTATATTTTTTTCCCCTAATTTCTGTTTAACAGAGAGAAAAATATTTCAACACATTTCGAATCATAATAGTTTTAATAACTCATTTCTAATAACTGATTTATTTTATCTTTGCCATGATGACAGTAAATAATATTTGACTAGATATTTTTAAAGACACTTCTATACAGCTTAAAGTGACATTTAAAGGCTTAACTAGGTTCATTAGGTTAACTAGGCAGGTTAGGGTAATTAGGCAAGTTATTGTACAGTATAACAGTGGTTTGTTCTGTAGACTATTGCTAAAATTTAGCTTAAAGGGGCTAATAATTTTGACCTTAAAATGTATTTAAAAAAATTAAAAACTGCTTTTATTCTAGCCAAAATAAAACACTTTCTCCAGAAGAAAAAAATATTATCAGACATACTGTGAAAATTTCCTTGCTCTGTTAAACATCATTAGGAAAATATTAAAAAAGAAATTAAATTCAAAGGGGGGCTAATAATTCTGACTTCAACTGTATACCCGCTATAGGTGAATTGGATTAACTAAATGGGCCATATTGCATGAGTGTGTGTGTGTGTGTGTGTGTGCGCGTGCGTGCGTGCGTGCGTGCGAGTGTGTGTGTGTGAATGAGTGTGTTTGGGTGTTTCACAGTATTGGGTTGCGGCTGGAAAGGCATCCGATGCGTAAAAATATGGCAAAATAGCTGGCGGTTTATTCCGCTGTAGTGACATCTGAAATAGAGACTAAGCCAAAGGATAATGAATGAATGAACATATTACATTTCTAAATTAGAATAGAAAACACTTATTTAAATATGTAATGTTTTTGTACTACTGTTTTTAACTAGATTTTTGATTTTTGATTAAATTCGGATAGATTTTGATTAAATTCGGATAAATTCTTTTATCCGAATGTTTTATCTGAATATTTTATAAGGAATTCATTTAATCTGAAACCATCTGAATTCTCATCTGAAATTGGAATTCCCACCTGAAAACTTTGTGACTGCTGTTTGACACATTGCGCAGTGGATGATTGACGTGGCTGTTTGCTGACAACTGACACTGACAACTTCTTTGGCTCCGTGGGTCGTCCTCACTAATTTACAGGATACCAACATGTGGCTGTTTAGGCTGCTCCTGTGGATTATGCTTTGCTCTGCTGTGATCAGTGTCGATCCTCGTCTGATGTATTCGGCGGAGGACTTCTTCAAACTAAGACCCGCAACTTTGCAACCTCCGCTATCACTTCTCAATCACCCGGACCTTACCCGCCGGCCGAGACCGAAATACATACATCGGGGATCTCGTCGGAATATTTCTTCATCCACCAATCCTGGCAGGAATGGTTTAATTCGGTCTTTTTGGTCTAACACAAGACTGCCTAGAGTCCCCAGGAGGTGTGTTAACCAGGACGTGCTTTCATCGCTGCCCAGGTCAGATTACATGTCTACTGTTCGTTTTTTGCTTTTTAATGTTCGATCTCTCAGCAATAAAACATCCTACATCCATGAACTTATTGAGGACCAAGGTATAGATTTTATGTGTCTTACTGAGACTTGGCAGAAGCCTAATGACTTTTTTATTTTAAACCAGACTGTACCTTCTGGATATAAGTATTTATGCAAACCTCGCTCTACCGGTAAAGGGGGCGGTCTTGCACTAATTTACCGTGACTGTTTTAAAGTCTGTCCGATACAGATAGTAGAGCCTACATCTTTTGAAGTACTGGCTGTACTACTAAAAGGTCCGACTCCTACTGTTCTGGTTATAATTTATAGACCACCAAAGGTATCTGCATTGAATATATTTCTTAGTGAGCTGTCTGCTATTTTAACACATGTGTGTACCTTATCTCCGAATATTATGTTGATGGGAGATTTTAATATTCATTCTGATAACACTGGCAACACTCAATATAATGATTTCAAACTGGTCCTGGACAGTGCTGACCTTGTGCAGTATGTTCACTTTCCAACACACTCTAAGGGGCATATTCTAGATCTTGTATGCTGTTCTGGCGTTGTCCCTAATAATATCTCTTCAAATGATCATTTAATCTCAGATCATAAATCTGTATTTTTTAATGTTTTCCTTTCTCTGGGAAGAGTTAAACCTCTACGCTCTGTCTCATTTCGCAATATCAAGAACATTGACCATCATGTGCTGGAAGGAATGATTGATTATTCTGTAAACCAGTGTTTGTCCTCTTCTACTTCTGATTTGGTACATTTCTATAACAATAGCTTGTCTCAAATATTAGACACTGTGGCTCCTTTAAGAACCCGCACTGTATCTTATATCAATCCCTCTCCCATGGTTTTACTCCTGAACTTCGTCATCAAAAAGCTCTAGGTCGTCGCCTGGAGAGACTCTGGAATAAAACTAGTCTTGAAGTTCATAAGCAGATGTATTCTGAGCATCTTGCTTCCTACAAGGGTGCAATAGAAAGAGCAAAATCAACATTCTACTCAAATCTTATCACCACTGGACACTCAAATACAAGAACTCTGTTCTGTACTGTTGCCAAATTGTTGAAACCACATGATTCTGTTTCACTGAGCCCACTCAGTGTGTGTTCCTACTCTAATTTTCTCCATGCTAAGACTGATAATATTCACCATGAATTGCTTAATTCTGTTTTGATTTCTCATGTTTATCAGTATGATCATAGCCACATTAGCGGGTCAGTAAGTATTTTCTCTAATTTGAACTGCCCTCAGTTGATTTATTACTAGGGAGATCATGAAGTCTAAGACCTCTACCTGCTCACTTGATCCCCTACCTACTGTTTTAGTTAAGTCCTGCATTAATTCGCTCTCTCTTTTATTACGTCTATAGTGTGTTCTTCACTAACAACTGCTACTGTTCCTTCATCTTTAAAAATGGCTTCTATCACTCCAATACTTAAAAAGACTGGTGCTGATCTAATGACCTAAACAATTTAGGCCAATTTCCAACCTTCCATTTGTTTCAAAAATACTTGAAAGAACAGTAGCAGCTCAACTTCATTCACATCTTCAAAGTAATAACATCTATGAGCACTTTCAATCTGGGTTTCGCCCCAAACACAGCACAGAAACAGCTCTCACTAAGGTGGTAAACGATCTTCTCTTAGCTGCTGATTCTGGTTATCTGTCTATACTTATTCTTTTAGATATTACTGCGGCTTTTGATACTATTAGTCATTCACTGTTACTGGAACGACTGGCTTCTGTAGGAATAGCTGACAATGCACTTAGCTGGTTTTCTTCCTATTTAAGTGACAGAAAACAGTTTGTGCAGATAAACAATAGACGTGTGCCTCAAGGGTCAGTATTGGGGCCACTCTTATTTATTATTTATATCTTACCACTAGGTCATATATTTCGTTCTTTTGGCATACATTTTCATTGTTATGCAGACGATACCCAAGTTTATATCTCCACAAAACCCACAACATCTCACCACCCCTCCTGATCTTACTAAATGTTTACATGAGATTAATATATGGATGACTAATAATTTCTTAAAGTTAAATGCCAGTAAAACTGAAGCCCTTCTGGTTGGCTCAAAATCTGTCTTATCCAAAGCTCAATCTTTTACCCTGTTTATTGATAACTCCCCAGTCAATTTCTCAACCCACGTGAAAAGTCTTGGGTTATACTGGATGGCATGCTCTCGTTTGGTTCTCATATTAGTAGTATCTCACGTTCTGCCTTTTTTCATTTGCGTAACATTGCAAGACTTCGCCCTTCACTATCTCAAAAAAGTACTGAAGTGCTTGTTCATGCTCTGATTACATCACGAATTGATTATTGTAACTCGCTCCTATCTGGCATCCCTGAAAAACAACTTCATAGACTACAGTTAATTCAGAATTCAGCGGCTAGGATAGTCACCGGCTCGCGTACTTCTGATCACATAACTCCAATTCTTTTTCACCTGCACTGGCTCCCTGTTCACTATCGTATACAATACAAAATCCTTCTCTTAACATACAAAGCTCTTCATAACCTGGCCCCTCACTATCTTTCTGATCTTCTTCATTTGTACACTCCTTCGCGCTCACTGAGATCATCTTCTGCTGAACTCCTAGCTGTCCCAAACTTTAAGATGAAGTCATTTGGTGGCAGGGCTTTTAGTTGTACAGCACCAAAGTTATGGAACGCCCTACCTTTGCACATTCGCCAGATGGACTCTATTTCCAATTTTAAATCTCAGATAAAAACGTTTTTGTTTAGGATAGCTTTTAATGATTTGCTGGTTTAATTTTATGCCGCTTCTTATTTTTTTTACTGCTTGTATTTTTATGATGTGCTTGTGATCTGCTGTAAGGTGTCCTTGAGTGCTTTGAAAGGCGCCTATAAATAAAAGGTATTATTATTATTATTATTATTATTAAATGGAGCCTTGGTAAGCATAAAAGACTGTAGGGGGACCTATTATGCAAACATCACATTTATAAGGGTTTTAAACACAGTTATGTGGCAACAGTGTGTGGATATAACCAGCCTCTAATAGTTAAATTTAAATAATTCTATTTGTATTTTCATACTTTATGATTGACATTCTGTCTGTGTACATGTCATCAGAGGGGGAAAGCCCCGCCCATTGGTGACGATCTCTCCCTCATTAACATAGACAGTCCTGAGTGAGAAGCAGCCGTCTGCCATTAGAGTTTTGAATCTGTCGCTTTGGTGACATATAGGGCCCTATTTTAACGATCTAGGCGCAAAGTCCAAAGCGCAGGGCGCAAAAGCATTAAGGGCGTGTCAGAATCCACTTTTGCTATTTTAAGGACGGAAAATTCCGCTTTGCGTCGAGGCTTATGGTCTAACAGGGTTGAGGTTATTCTCTTAATGAGTTATAGGTGTGTTTTGAGAATAAACCAATCAGAGTCTCATCTCCTTTTCTCTTTAAGAGTCAGTTGCGTCGCGCCATAGTGCATTTGCTATTTACATGGTGGACTTTGTAAGTGGAATAACTGAGCACTTCACTAGCGAGAAAACAGTTAAACAGAGCATCTGCAGCATGAGAATGAGCCTCCTCATTCTTTACTTTCACTTTCACTCTCTTTCGTGGATAGGGAAACGTGTTGTACGCACAGACATCCATTAGCCTACATAATTAATTTCCTTTGTTAAGCGCAAAGATTTGTTTCAAAACTATTTCTAAATTCAGTTCTAATTTCCAGCAAACGAATAAATGAACAGTAATAATGAAGTGTGGTCAAAAAACTGAGTCATTTCCAAATATACATGCTATGCCCCATATGGTCTAAAACCTGACAGGTGGGCAAATCTAAGCGTGTTTTAATAAAACAGATATAAATATGCATATAATAAATAATACTACTACTAATAATAACATTATACAAAGCCAATTGTCATGAATAAACTGAAAAAGCCCCCGAGATGAAGGAGGCATGGAGGCAGTGGTTTTTATATTTATGTAGAAAATAATAATTTTTGTAACATTTTAATCCTTTAATTCTTTTTCATTTGTAAAGATATTTGTGTATTTATGTACATCCTGTGTGTATTAACTTTAGACCTCCTCTTAGCTGGTCTATTGAACAGTCTTTTTTAGTTTCTCAAAATAGCAACGCGCCAGCAATGCGCCTTAACACACATCCTTTTTTAGACCAGAACGCCTATATGAGGTCAAATGCATTTGCTATTTAAACAGCGTAGTGAAAAATGTCAAAACGACACTTGCATCAAGCTAAATCTAGCAAACAACATTTGCGTCGCGCCTTGTGCCGCATTGCGCCAGGTGTATGATAGGGCCCATAGGCATTTATAGCTCCATCTTCTTTTGAAAATAGAGCTGGGAGCACAAACTCATTCAATTTTAAAGTGACAGTCACCAAAAACAGCACAATTTGGATCAAAACCTAAAAGGGACAGTTTTAATAAAGAGGTATTTTGAGTTTTAACTTTACATGAACAATCCAGGGACATTAGAGACTTATTTTACATCTTGTAAAAGGAGCATAATATGTTCCCTTTAATATATTTTCAAAAATCTTAGTAACACAATTAAAAGGTTGGGTTTTAAAAAATGTATATTACAAAATGTGCACGAATATGCAGTGTTTTATAGCAGTTAAAACATGGCTCAACCGGCCCGATCTCACAAGGAAACATAACCATTATATTTATTGTCAGAAAACTGGCTTATTCATATGAAGTCTTATTTACAATTATATTTATATGAAAACATCTGTTTTTAAAAAGGAGTCATGCCCTGAAGCCCCATCCCTAAACCCAACCATCGTTGTGGGATGAACAAATCATACTAAAATGATCATTTTCCTAACTAATTTTACAGCAATATAGCTGTAAAAGACAAAATACAGTCTGATTTTCCTGTTCATCATGTAATGTCTTTTCTTTCAGGCTAGAAACATCAGAAGCTCAGAAATGGCTGCTATCAAAATTGTTAAACTGGATCCAGGTGTGTGAGTAGTTTTGATGTGTTGACCAGCACACATTTACATGAGTTTGAGATGTTTTCATGTATAAGTGTTGTAGTGAACATACAGCTAACATTTAGAGGCTTGTACTGTCTCTAAAAATCTCTCAAATAAAGATTCATTAGATCAATTTCTTGTATTAAAGATTTATAATATAATGAGCACTACATTTAATAAATAACATATAATTAATTACACATAATCCATTATAAAGCATAGTAAAACTACTTAAAAAACCTCTGCTGGATTATCACATGAATTAGTAGTGTTGATCATATTTATTGATTATATATGTAACATTGGTCCACAAAACATTTGGGCTACGTCCGAAACCGCCTACTACTCAGTAGGTACTGCATTTGAATTTAAACGTACTACTTGGCCGTTAGAAAAGTACGTTCTATACAGTATAAGTGTAAGAAGTATGAATGGAATTCGGACGTACTACATCCGCCATTTTGTCATGGTCACGTGACCTACATGCGTCAGTTGCGTCGATTCACTCCTATTCATGAATTCTCTCGCGGAGCATCATGGGAAAGCACAGCATGCATGAGATGCGCACTTCAGAATCTCGCCGGAAGTAGTAAGTCCTCCGGGTACTTCTCGCATACTGATTTACGAATTCTATGAATTCGGACATACTTCTCGGCTCGCATACTGATTTTAGCGTACTGTATAGTATGGAAGTTTGCGGTTTCGGACGCAGCCTTTGTCATAAGGCCAAATATTTGGGAATTGAGATTTACACGTCAACTGACAGCTGAATAAATCAGCTTTACAGTAATGTACACTCAAAAAAATATTTATGCTTAACAAATAAGATTTATTTATTCTGATTGTATATACATTTTTCATTCATTTGGATTACATACTTTTAACTTAATTGAACTTTATGTGATTGATATTTGTTAGTTAAACATATTTAAACATATATAAACAAATAAGAACAAGTTATTTATTTATTTTATGTAATAATATCAATAAATCCAATGAGTTTTAAATGCTTCTTTTTAATTGATCTATTGTGTGGAGTATGGAGCTGCTTCAACTTTGCCCCCTGGTTATTAAGGAAACCAATCTCATAGAATTGAACTAATTGTATCGGTTTTTTTCTACAGCAAAATACATTTATACCATATTCATATATTTTAAATCTAATAGTATTTGATTTTAACAGATTTAGATTGATCCTAAGAAATCTAACAACATACATTTAAAAAAACTGACAAATTAAATTAAATCAAAAGGTTACAAACTATTAATGATAAACTTCAATATTTGGCAGAGATAAAACAATTGGAATATCTGGAATCTGAGGACTCAAATAATAATAATAGGACTGAAAAAAACGCCACTAAATTTGTCCAAATTTAGTTTTTATTAGTATATTACTAATCAAAAATTAAGTTTAATATATTTACATAGGAAATTTACAAAATATCTTCACGGCACATGGTATTTACTTATTATACTAAAGATTTTTTTTTTTGCTTAAATGAAAATTAATAATAATATTGACCCATGCAGTAGTGTAGTTTTGTCTTTACCATAAATAAACCCATGTAACATAAACTTTTCAGTTTTTTTCAGCGTCACATATTCATTTATAGTTTTTATTACTGAATTCAGAACTAAAACCTTTAAAATATTTTGTTATCAGGTAGATTTGCCAATTGCTTGTTCAGTAAATACATTAAAATATATATTTTGCTGCTTGTTCAAACTACTTATGCAACTCAAGCTTAAACAACACAATTTTTGGTCACACTTTATTTTGATGGTCTGTTTGTTGAATTCAAGTTACATTGCATGTACATGCCAACTAATTCTCATTAGATCATAAGTAGACTGTATAGGTTGGTGTTAGGGTTGAGGTTAGGGTTAGTGTAAGTTGACATGTACTTGCAAAGTTTCTTATAGTTAGTAAAATGTCTGTTGACGGAGCTGTATCAGCAGATATTAAGCAAACAGTTTACTAATACTCAAATGGACCATAATGAAGTGTTACCCAATTTTTGAGATTTTTTTGGGACAACTTAATTTTTTTTAATGTTCAACCCACCTAAACTTGTTAACTTAATCGATTTGTGATGAGGCAAACTGAATGAATTGTGTTGAACCCTGCGTTTTTTACAGTGTGCCCTTCTATCATCCTCATTCAGGAGATGACATCACCTCCATCCAGCAAGAGATAACGATGATGAAGGAGTGTAAGCATAAGAACATTGTGGCCTATTATGGGACTTACCACAGGTACAGTAATGTTTGTGCTTCCTCCAGAATGCTATTTCTCCAGAAGTTGTCAGGGCATAGAAAGGTGCATTCCGCAGCCTGTTTTACACCCCTACAGGCAGAGTTACACAAACAGATACGCACTACAGATCACCTGGACATTTTATTAGGTTTTGTAAAGGCTTGCCGACTTGTGTCAGCACACGCTCTAGATGACTTTGTGCATTCCCGAATGATATTTCAGCGGCATGTATTCCCACTCACATGCTTTCAAAATGTTTATGAGATTCTTGCCATGTTTGTAAGTTAGGGGGGTGTGAAGAGAAATGTATTAGCTGTCCTGTGTAATTAAAATATTTTTTTATTAATATATTTCCTCATGTGCTGTTTAACTGAAAGAATATTTTTTAATACATTTTAAAACATAATAATTTTATTACTATTTTCTAATAACTAATTTGTTTTATCTTTGCCATGATGACAGTACATAATTGTAATGTGAAGTAATGTTTCTTGTCAGCATCAAGGAAGTCTGAATCTAAATGCAGGTTTATTACACATAGATGGTCAGGCAAGCAATGGTCAACACAGGGGCAAACAGATGTATAAAGAGTCCAGATTCGTGGTCAAGTAACAGGCGAATGGCAAACAACGTAAACAATAAACAAACAAAGCAAAGATCGGTACACGACAAGGCAAGGAAAACGCATTGTAATGTTCACAAAACAGTAAAACAAGACTCAACAAAGGTGTGTGTGTGTGCGCGCTGTATTTAAAGTCCCTGCAATCAGTCCGTAACGATCCTCTGGCTGTGTGTGTGCGTGTAATCAAACTGAAACAGGAACAGCTGTGTGTGAGGTGCATGACGGATCTTGTAGTCCACATACCGGCGGATTTGTAGTTCTTTAGCGAACTGCATGTTTATCAACGATCTGTAGCCGCTAGATCGCTGGTGATCATAACAATAATATTTTATCAGATTTCAAGACACTGGTATTCAGCCTAAAATGCAATTTAAAGGCTTAATTAGGTTAATTAGATTAACTAGTCAAGTTAGGGTAATTAGGCAAGTCATTGCACAGTATAACAGTGGTTTGTGCTGTGGTAAATTTAAAAATCTCCAGTTTTTGCTGGGATTCTCCTGTATTTTACCATTCTGTTCTGCTATCATCCCGTTTAAGTATTTTCCGGTATTTCTCCCGTTTTTAAAAATCTTTCTATAAAATAGTGAAAGTAGCATCAAAGAGCGATCTTAAATGTGATATAAGTATATAAGTGCAAGAGCTGTTCAAGAGAATTATGCTTTTTTTATTTTGGCTTAAAATTAATATTAAAATGGCTGCATTCACTTCATTTCCATTAAAGCTATGGGTTGATTGTCGCCCTGCCTATGCAATCTCTGAATCAGTCCATTCATATATTGGTGCTTCCTGGTGATAATAAAACGCTGTTACCAGATCAGCTTCTGTACACACGATTTGAAGAGGAGCAAAAGTGGACACTTTTGGATTTGGGTGTGTTTTTAAACAAACAAATACAATTAATGATATGTTAACATGTTCGTCCTGGTGTATTCTATTATTTAAAGCTAATTTTCTCCCCATATTTGTAACGGATTCAACTAGGCTCATATACAATTAAGCTGCTCTGAATGAACAGATTTCAGTTTGGGTTCATTTTAAGAGTTCTTCTGGGTAGGTTTGAGGTTTTTGTTGTTGTTGGAGGTTTTTTTGGTAGGGGGTGGGAGGACCTATCCTGTATTTTTACATCACAATGTTGACAGGTATAACTTAAGGGGACTAATAATATTGACCTTAAAATGTTTTTTGAAAAATTAAAAGCTGTTTTTATTCTAGCCAAAATAAAACAAATAAGACTTTCTTGAGAAGAAAAAAATATTATAGGAAATACTGTGAAAATTTCTTTAATCCATTAAATATCACTTGAGAAATATTTGAAAAAAAATAAATATTGCACGGGAGGGCTAATAATTTTGCCCTGAACTGTATATATCTTTTTTATTCCAGACAGACTATAAGAAATAAGACTTTCTCTTTGAATAAGACTTTCTCTTTGTATCTATTAAAAATGTTTTAAGCTCACTGAACTGTTTCGACTTTTCAGGAACACTAAATTGTGGATCTGCATGGAATACTGTGGAGGAGGATCATTGCAGGATATCTACCAAGGTATAACATAACAAAATAAATTGTATTTTGTGTATTACCAGTGATCGAACTGTAGGAAAATTTCAAGGAAGACGGTACGGGCGAGGGTTGTTTGGGGGGTTGGGGGGGGGATGTTGAACATACACGCAATGATAACACAATAGGTCTAAATAAATATTTAATTTGAGATTATGCTTTTTTAAATAACCAACAAGCATTCTCTCTCAAAAAAACAAACATGTCCTTATTTTTACAGTATCATTAGGATGATGACTAAATATAAATTTACCTTTTTATTTACAACACTTTGTTTACCTTATGTGGCCCAACTACATGAGCTTTTTTATATAAACTGAAAAAATATCAGGAAGAATATCTTACGATCAGATTAAGGCATGAATTCTGGCATGAATGCAATGAAACTATTGATAAAAAAATGTCATGGGATTTAAAACTCAAACCACCAGTAGGTGGAGTCAAGTCTTTGTCTTTGTCACTGAAGGATTAATTTAATTGAGTTGTTTGAACAGCTGATTCGTTCACAAATGTCTTTCTGAATGGACGACTGAATCATTGTCTCATATCAGCGGTAAGGAAATGTACAGTGGCTGAGCTGAGATGGAGGCGCGCGAACTGTAGAGCAGAGAGGTTGCGCGCGAACTGAAGAGCACTTCTCTGTTAGATAGAAAAACTCCTTTTGTGGGAATCTATAAGATCTTATAGAGCAGGGGTGTCCAAACTCAGTCCTGGAGGGCCGTTGTCCGGCTGAGTTTAGCTCAAACTTGCTTCAACACACCTGCCAGGAAGTTTCTAGTATATGTAGTAAGAGCTTGATTAGCTGCTTCAGGTGTGTTTGATTAGGGCTGGAGCTAAACTCTCCAGGACACCGGCCCTCCAGGACAGAGTTTGGACACCCCTGTTATAGAGTGTTTTCACTGTATAAGTCAAGATTTGGTCAGTTAACCATATAAGTGGCGGCCATATTGGAAATACTGAGATGTAAATAACAGCATGAATCGGGCAGTTAATGTACTGAATATGCTGTTTATACCTATTTATGCTGTCTATAAGCAACAGGAAAATCAGGATGAAGCTGCTGAATTATATAGAGGACTTAGTAAGGAATAAAGGGTGGTAAAAGATACAAATGAGCAGTATTGAGTACAGAAATGATAAGAACAAATATGAAAGTTAACACGATTTTTTCACTGCATGTCCTGGCTCAGTTTGGCCATCCACAAACACCTTTTATAATAAATGACTGATTTTAATCTCTTTCACCTTTGTTTTTGTGGCGAACTGTTCCCGCAAGCTGAATGTAATGGCTAATGTTTAATATAATATGCCCTCTGCAGTAACTGGACCTTTAAAGGAAAAACAGATTGCTTACATCTGCAGGGAAACGCTCCAGGTGAGGCTGATAATTATTAAAAAAGATCTTTAGATGCATAAATCTTGCTCAATGACATGGACTTTCATTTAGCCAGACTTTTCTTGTTTTGTCCAGGGTTTGAATCATCTCCATGAGACAGGCAAAATACACAGAGACATTAAGGTGAGCGAGGTTGTTTTGGGGTTGGAAATGTTATTGATTTTAATGTTTTTAAAGAAGTCTCTTATGTGCACCAAGGCTGCGTTTATTTCATTAAATTTAGTGCTGGGCAAAAATGAACCGTGATTAATCGCATCCAAATACTTAAGTTTATTTTGACATGTGTGTACTGTATATATTTATTGTGTGTGTGTGTGTATATATATATATATATATATATATATATATATATATATATATATATATATATATATATATATATATATATATATATATATATATATATATATATATATATATATATATATATATATATATATACATACATACAAACATGCATGTATATTTTTGAGAAAACATTTATTTATATTTAGATATAATATATACATTTAGGTTCATAAATATTTGTACATTTACATAATTCTAGCAGGGCGACGCAGTGGCGCAGTAGGTAGTGCTGTCGCCTCACAGCAAGAAGGTCGCTGGGTGTATGAGTGTGAATGAATGAGTGTGTGTGTGGATGTTTCCCAGAGATGGGTTGCGGCTGGAAGGGCATCCGCTGTGTAAAAATATGCTGGATTAGTGGGCGGTTCAATCCGCTGTGGCGACCCCAGATTAATAAAGGGACTAAGCCGACAAGAAAAGAATGAATAATTCTAGCATTTTTGGCTCTGTACACCAAAACAATAGATTTGAAATGAAACAAACAAGATATGCTTTAACTGCAGACTGTCAGCTTTAATTTGAGGGTACATCCAAATCAGGTGAACGCTGTAGGAATTACAACAGTTTGCATATGTGCCTTTCACTTGTCAAGCTGCGGTCACACTGGACTATTCTCCCCATAGACTTCCATTCATACGCACGCGAATGCGAAAACGGAAACGCAGGGTCATGCGTCAAGTTTCGCATTTCGCTATGGTGCAAAATTCAAGCTTGGTGAACTCTGACCTGCGAAATCGCATCACTTGACTGCGTGAGACCAATCCAGGATCAAAACATGACCTCTCTGAACAGAAATTTAAAACATGGAGCAATCGCTGGCTTTTTTTAATGTCTAATCATCTTGTTTAATCCCGCCCCTTTTCGCAGCACCGTACGACAGAATTTCGCACGCACAAACTCTAGTGTGACCGCAGCTTTAAGCATCCAAAGGTATTTGGACAATTGGTTTCTCAGCTGTTTCATGGCCAGGTGTGTGTTATTCCCTCATTATCCCAATAACAATGAGCAGATAAAAGGTTCAGAGTTCATTTCAAGTGTGCTATTTGCATTTGGAATTTGTTGCTGTCAACTCTCAAGATGAGATCCAAAGAACTGTTACTATCAGTGAAGCAAGTCGTTGTTAGGTTGAAAAAACTAAACAAACTCATCAGAGAGATAGCAAAAACATCAGGCGTGGCCAAAACAACTGTTTAGAACATTCTCAAAAAAGAACGCATCAGAGAGCTCAGCAACAGATCAAGAACACTCTCCAGGAGGTAGGTGTATGTGTGTCAGTGTCAACAATCAAGAGAAGACAACACCAGAGTGAATACAGAGGGTTTCCCACAATATGTAAACCACTGGTGAGCCTCAAAACAGAAAGGCCAGATTAGAGTTCTAAAAAAGCCTTAACAGTGCTGGAACAACATTTTATGGACAGATGAGACCAAGATCAACTTGTACCAGAGTGATGGAAGAGAAGAGTATGGAGAAGGAAAGGAACTGCTCATGATCCTAATCAGTGAAGCATGGTGGTGGTAGTTCTCATGGCATGGGCATGTATGGCTGTCAATGGAACTGGTTCTCTTATATTTATTGATGATGCGACTGCTGACAAAAGCAGCAGGATGAATTCTGAAGTGTTTTAGGTAATTTATTTATTTTTTTGCTCATATTAAGCCAAATGCTTCAGAACCCATTGGACGATGCTTCACAGTGCAGATAGAGAATGACCCAAGCATACTGCAAAAGCAACCAGAGTTTTTGAAGGGAAAGAAGTGGAATGTTTTGCAATGGCCAAGTCAATCACCTGACCTGAATCCGATTGAGCTTGCATTTCACTTGCTGAAGATAAAACTGAAAAAGAAGTGGGAGGCACATATGCAAACTGTTGTAATTCCTACAGTGTTCACCTGATTTGGATGTACCCTCAAATTAAAGCTGACAGTCTGCAGTTAAAGCACATCCTGTTCGTTTCATTTTAAATCGATTGTGTTGGTGTATGTATAGAGCCAAAAATGTTAGAATTGTGCCGATGTCCAAATATTTATGAACCTAACTGTATATATGTATATGATACATTTATATATCTATGTAATATCTAGATATATATGTAACAAAATAGTTTTGTATAGTTTTGATTCTATCACATTATGTTAATATACATGTACACACATATATTGTGTAAATTCTTTTATTTTGGATGAGATTAATTGCGATTTAATCTTTGCCCAGCACTAATAAAAATACAACAAAGCAGTAACATTGTAAACTATTATGAAAGTTTAAAGAGTTATATGGTTTTCTATGTGAATATATGTTAAAATGTCATTTTTTTGAAGATTGTAATACATTAATCGCATGCAAAACATTTTCATTTTCAGCACATGCTACTTCCGAAATAATTATATGCAGAAAAAGGAAAAGAAATCTTATTATTAACAATGTTGAAAACTGTTGCATTGCTTAATATTTTGATGAGAACATTTTTTCTTTGGATCTTTAATTATAAAAATTTTAATCTGAAAATTAAACATCTTAAATTTTTCTTTGAATAATTGAATGCATCATTGCTGAATAAAAGTTATAAAGTAATAAATAGACAAACAAACATACAAACCAAAACTCACAAAAAAGTCTGACTGACCTCCGACTTTTGAACAGTGGTTTATATTGTTGATAGTGTAATGGATATGGTGATGCCGTCTGAATTTTTCTTCTAAAGTGAGCATTTTTCTCAGCCTTCTACATTTGTCTTCAGTTATTTCACTTTAAAGCCAATGAAAAGAACTTATTCATGACTATAAAAGTAAAATTATAGAACCTACACTCAAGAGTCAAAATGCTCATTTTAAAAGAAAATATCGAATGGAGTTTAGAGGTTTTTGCATCTAAACTCTTCATATGTTTTCCTCATATAGGGAGCTAATATTCTTCTGACTGATCGAGGAGATGTCAAACTGGGTAAGTGATCTTGAGTTATTGAATCCTAAACAGACACAGACGTCTGAGGCTGCACATTTTAGATTAACATCTCTTTCTCTGTCTCTCTTTCTCTGTCTCCCTGTAGCTGATTTCGGGGTTGCAGCAGAGATCAGTGCTTCTGTTGCCAAAAGGAAGTCCTTCATAGGAACTCCCTACTGGTGAGCGTCTGTGCAGAGATTTGCCCTGCAGTCCTGCAGAACTGCACTGTCTGGACAATTTTTTTCTAAAGCAATTAGCAAGCTGTCACCTATGAATGCAACTGAATGCAAATGAAGTAAAAAAAAAATAGATCACTGCTGCATTTTCGTATCGCCTGTTTAACTCGGTCATAAAAATCCAGCTGCACCAATGGTCTTTGTATAGGCGTTTAGAAAAATACACATGCTGTGTAAATGATGAGAGATTATATCATTTTTATTGCATATGCAAATTGATATTTTGACTGTAAAGGTCATCCTTAAAATGATAAAAAATCAATATGTCATGAACAGGTTTTAGTTCTTTTTCAAATACTTCCCAAGTACTTTTTAATGGGGATATTATTTTTTTCAACACATTTTTTTTAAACTCATTCATTTTCTTTCGGCTTAGTCCCTTATTTATCAGGGGTCACCACAGCAGAATGAACCGCCAACTATTCCAGCATATGTTTTACACAGCGGATGCCCTTCCAGCCGCAACCCAGTACTGGGAAACTCCCATACACTCTCACATTCACACTCATACATTACGGCTAATTTAGTTAATCCAATTCACCTATAGCGCATGTCTTTGTACTGTGGGAGAAACTGGAGCACCCGGAGGAAACCTACGTGAACACGGGGAGAACATGCAAACTTCACACAGAAATGCTAACTGGCCCTGCCGGGACTCGAACCAGTGTTCTTCTTGCTGTGAGGCGACAGTGCTAACCACTGAGCTACTGTGCCGCCCATTTTTTAAACATAATAGTTTTAAATAACTAATTTCTAATCACTAAATCACCGATTTTATTCCAGCCAAGCTAAATGATATAAGACTTTCTCCAGAAGAAAGCATATAATAAGAAGAAATACAGTGAAAACAGTGGTACTGCCACAGCCATATCACCCTGCAGCCCATGACTGTTTACTCACTGAAGCTAAGCATGGCTGAGCCTGGTCAGTACCTAGATGGGAGACCACGTTTTAAAACTAGTTTGCTGTTGGAAGGGGTGAGGCCAGAAGGCAGCCTGCGGTCTGTGTGAGTCCTAATGCCCCAGTATAGTGAAGGGGACACTATACTGTCAGTGATCACCGTCTTTCAGTTGAGACGTTAAACCGAGGTCCTGACTCTCTGTGGTTATTAAAAAAAATCCCATGGCACTTCTCGTAAAGAGTAGGGGTGTAACACCGGTGTCCTGGCCAAATACCCTCCATCGGCCCCTAGCCATCATGGCCTCCCAAACATTCCTATCCACTGAAATGGCTCTATCACCGTCTCCCCACTCCAACAATAGCTGGTGTGTGGTGAGCACCGTTGTCCTGTGGCTGCCGTCACATCATCCAAGTAGGTGGTGGAGTTAGAGAGCCCCCTCATGATTGTGAAGCACTTTGTGTATGGCCATACATAACAAATGCGATATAAAAATAGACACATTTCATTACATGTCAATCATAAATGTATGAATTATTTCCTAAATAACATATAAGGATATTATTATGATTTATGCTGGATCTTGTGACACCGAGGACTGGAATAATGATAAAATAATAAAATTCAGCATGTACAGTTGAAGTCAGAATTATTAGCCCCCCTGAATTATTCATCCCCTTTTAATTTTTTCCCCAATTTCTGTTTAACGGAGAGAAGATTTTCTCAACACATTTCTAAACATAATAGTTTTAATAACTCATCTCTAATAACTGATTTATTTTATCTTTGCCATGATGACAGTAAGTAATATTTTACAAGATATTTTTCAAGACACTTTATACAGCTTAAAGTGACATTTAAAGGCTTAACTAGGTTAATTAGCTTAACTAGGCAGGTTAGGGTAATTAGGCAAGTTATTGTATAATAATAGTTTGTTCTGTAGACTATTTAAAAATGTTTAAACTGCTTTTATTCTAGTCAAAATAAAACACATAAGACTTTCTCCAGAAGAAAAAATATTATCAGACATACTGTGAAAATTTCCTTGCTCTGTTAAACATCATTTTGGAAATATTTAAAAAAGAAAAAAATTCAAAGGGGGGCGAATAATTTTTGACAAACTGTACATCACATCAATAAATTATTCTTTAAATATATTTGAAAATAGAAAACAGCTTGAAAATATAAACAGCTATAAATAGAACCAAATATATATTTCACAATATTACTGTTTACAGTATTTTACAAGATAAATCCAAAGCCTTATCAAACAGAATAGACTTAAAAAAAACATTTCAAAGTACAGTACTGAATGATGCAAAAATATATATATATATGAGTAATAAAAAATATGACTAAAAAATGCTGGGTTCCACACAATTGCTTTATGTGATGATGACAATAATGATGATGATTATGATGAGCCTTTATTTGTCACAACACTGTTACACGTAGTGAAATTGGACCCCTCCGACCAAACACAAACATCATACATTTCAGGAGAAGACAGGTCAGTCGAGAGGTAGCATAGGGAAATAAGAAATCAGATTGGGGAACAGGGAGGTTAAAAAAAAGCCCCTCCCAGACTGTCCTTAAACTAGGGCAGTGTGAGATCAGGGGGAAAAAAGCCTCAGAAAAAGGCTCCCAAAAATGTCCCAGCATAAAATAGTTTAAACTAACTTAATCGTTTTTACAAATTTTAGTGGATTGAACATAAAACAATTAAGTTGTCTTGAAAAAAAACTTAAAAATTGTGTTGATTCAACTCATTTTAAGTAAGTAGTTTGAACAAGCAGCAAAAGTCGTTTTTTGAGTGTAGATTCAGCCCTTTACTTTTTATATGACCCGACAGCAGGTGTGAGGTATCTAATGAAAGTCTGTGTGTGTTTTGACAGGATGGCCCCTGAGGTGGCCGCGGTGGAGAAGAAAGGTGGATATAACCACCTGTGTGATATCTGGGCAGTAGGCATCACTGCCATCGAGCTGGCAGAGCTCCAGCCGCCAATGTTTGACCTTCATCCCATGCGGTCAGAAAAAATGACTCATTCATTTAAGAGAAGTGAAAATACACTATAAAACAGTACTGAGCTGAGCTTTCTTTTCCACTCTAGAGCTCTGATGCTGATGTCTAAAAGCAGCTTCCAGTCTCCCAAACTAAAAGACAAGAGCAAATGGTGAGAAGGTGAAAAGGGGAGTGTGCTTTTTTTTAGTATGACGTTGTATCGGCTCCTTCAATATCATTTTTAAAATCTCGATTGAAGACTTATTTGTATTCTATGTCATTTGATTAATTTGTATATTGGTTATTTTAATGTGTACAGCAGGGGTCTCAAACTGCCGGCCCATATGCCATTACACCCTCCTTTTCCCTCCAGCCCGCAACTGACGTCAAAAATATAACGAGATTCGACCTGCCAAAACATATATTTTTGAATCACTATCATTGTTGTGCAGTCGCGTCTAGCCAATTGTGGTTTTGCCACCTAGTCGAAATTTAAAGTACTGCATTCGTTTTACTTTCTTTTTCTCTCAGTGTACGGTTGAGAGTAACACACATGCGTTTTAATTCTGTGCCTGATTTAAACGTTTAAATATATGTCCGTAAGTGCTCCATTTTTACTAAAGCTCTTTTTTTTTGTAAATATTCAAGGGTCGCTTGATTTTTATACCACTTGTATTTTGTTGTACAAACACTTTTTCATGGCTTACATGTTATGCTGATGGTGGAACAAATATGATAATTCTGCTAATATTCAATTCAAATGGTCTCATTTAATAGATTTTCCTCATATGCTTATTAAGGTTTGCATAAAAACTATGTGCATTAGTAAAATTGTACTGCTGGTTGAATTGAGCATGTTTAAGTAAATGTGAATATGTACATACTTTCCCCTTCTTTGTTGTAGTTTTACAAAAAAAGAAAGATATTGAGAAGAACAATTGACAGTAAAGTCACTTAAGTTACCCAAACTGCTTTCTGCTGTTCTTACGCTATTGGGACAATACAATTGGTCGGGACAGAATAATAATTATTTTTATTTGTATTGTTTTCATAGAAATTTAAACTACCCCTTCAATATGTACAACAAGAAACAAAAAGCTAGAGTTTTGACTGCATATACTCTGTGGAAGAATGACTGAGTGCTCGGCCATACACACAACAACCACAGATATACAGTTGAAGTCAGAATTATTAGCCTCCCAGAATTATTAGCCCATATGTTTATTTTTTTCCCTAATTTCTGTTTAGCAGAGAGAAGATTTTATTCGACAGGTTTCTAAACATAATAGTTTTAATAACTCATCTCTAATAGCTGATTTATTTTATCTTTGCCATGATGACAGTAAATAATATTTGACTAGATATTTTTCAAGACTCTTCTATACAGCTTAAAGTGACATTTAAAGGCTTAACTAGACTAATTAGGTTAACTAGGCAGGTTAGGGTAATTAGGCAAGTTATTGTATAACGATGGTTTGTTCTGTAGACTATCGAAAAAATATAGCTTTAAGGGGCTAATTATTTTGACCTTAAAATGGTGATTAAAAAATTAATAACGGCTTTTATTTTAGGTGAAATAAAACAAATAAGACTTTTTCCAGAAGAAAAAATATTATCAGACATACTGTGAAAATGTCCTTGCTCTGTTAAACATGACATTGACTTCAACTGTATTTCAGCAGCTGATCTGTGACTAGATAAACGTGCTGATTTGCATTATCACTGGTGACAGGTAATGCTTGAAATATAAACGTCATGTCTGTTCTCTTAAGATGCATCAATTATGTTAGGTTTCCACTTTTTTCTTGTACTTGAATGTTAAAACGGTCACTGAAATGGCCCCCCGCCAATCTGAGTTTGAGACCCCTGGTGTACAGTCTCGTCTAGAGATTATGTGTTGTTATGTTGTTAAATTTGTTCTCTTTATTCTTATCATTGGTCACAGTGGTGTTTTTAAATGTGCTTTATAAATAAATTGACTTGAGATTAAAACCTCATAGAAAAAAATAGATTTCTTGTAAATGAGAAATGAGCTTTGTCTTTGCAGGACTGCTGGTTTTCATAGCTTTGTGAAGATGTGTTTGATCAAAAGTCCTCGTAAAAGACCAACAGCAGAAACTCTTCTTCAGGTGACAATCATCAAAGCTTCTAACTCTAGAAAATAAGTTAATAATTGTTTTTTTTGGTTATTGCTGCTCAATATGGCTTAAAGGGGACCTATTATGCCCCTTTTTACAAGATGTAAAATAACTCTCTGATGTCTGTGTGTATGAGAAGTTTCAGCTCAAAATAACCCATCAATATTTTTTAACTCTTTAAAATGTCCCCTTTTGGTCTTTGATCTAAATTGTGCCATTTTGGTGTCTGTCGCTTTAAATTTAAATGAATTTTCAGGGGGGTGGAGCTATAAACTTATAAATGTGTCACCATAGCGGCAGATTCAAAACTCTAATGGTGGACGGCTGCTTCTCACTCAGGGCTGTTTAAGCTAATGAGCGAGAAATCGTCACTAATGGTCGGGACTTTCCCCTCCACATGTACAAAGGGAGAATGTCAATCAAAGTGTTTCTACAGACTGTTTTTATAAAGTGTGATTATAAAAAATAGAAGTAATTAATTTTTACCATTAGATGCTGGCTATATTCACACACAGCTGTGTTTAAACTCTTTATAAAAGTGATTTTTGCATGACAGGTTCCCTTTATCTATAATAACTTTCCTAGTGATTTCTGGGAATGCATTGCAGTTTAAAGGCACAAAGGGTTATAAAAGATGCATACAGTATCATGTCATATAATTTCTGCATATACTCTACTATATGCTGTATATACAGTATGTATATGTAGGCCTGTATTTTTCCCAGGGATATACATTATTGATGAAAAGAACGGGTTAGTAAAATTAATCAAACCAATGCATTTATTTATTTAAAATATTCTGAAATATTATTTAGATTAAAATACTATTACAGTTTAAACAGTTAAATAGTTAGAACTATTTTAGTTTAAAAGCACAGTTCATGCAAAAGTGATTCACCATTTATTCACATTCAAGTGGTTCTAAACTTTAATGAATTTCTTTCTTCTTTCTGTTGAAAAAAAGAAGATATTTTGAAGTATGGTGGGAAAAAACAACCTTTGACATCCATAGGAACAAAAAATACTATGGAAGTCAATGCCTGTTTTGTTTTCCAGAAATCTTCAGTGTATCTTCAGTTGTGTTCAAAAGAAGATAGAAACTTAAACAGGTTTAGAACAAGTGAAGAAAGAGTAAATTATGACAGAATTTGCATTGTTTGAGTGAATTAGCTCTTTAATATGTTTAATGTGTCAGCATTACATTATATTAATCCAGTTAACAGTATGTGTAAGTGAATAGTTTAAAATATAACAGATCTAAATATATGTGATTTCATTTTAGATTTATATTTCTTTCCTGAAAACAACCAGATACGAGCATCCTCACAACTAAATGAAATCCTCATACAATGTCACAATACAACAGCTTGGATTCCTGGTAAAGTTTTAATTCTAACTGATTATCAATGTCACCGTTTCTCTCCTCAGCATCCGTTTGTAACACAGTTACTGACCAGAAAACTGATGATTGAGCTGCTGGACATGGCAAATAACCCAGATCTTCACCGACCAACCAGTCCTGAGGAGAATGAAGAGGTGACAGAAAGACTTTTGCATAGAAATGAACTGTTTCTTGTACTGTTTTACTCCTTCATGTCTTCTTCACTCATATATTAAATACAGGATATAGCCTACTTACTGTATACATATACAGTTGAAGTCAGAATTGTTAGCCCCTCTTTGAATTTTTTTTCTTTTTTAAATATTTCCCAATTTATGTTTAACAGAGCAAGGAAATTTTCACAGTATGTCTGATAATATTTTTTCTTCTGGAGAAAGTCTTATTTGTTTTATTTCGGCTAGAATAAAAGCTGCTTTTAATTTTTTTAAAAGCCATTTTAAGGTCAAAATTATTAGCCCCTTTAAGCTAATTTTTTTCCCGATAGTCTACAGAACAAACCATCGTTATACAATTACTTGCCTAATTACCCTAACCTGCCTAGTTACCCTAATTAACCTAGTTAAGCCTTTAAATGTCACTTTAAGCTGTATAGAAGTGTCTTGAAAAATATCTAGTCAAATATTATTTACTGTCATCATGACAAAGATAAAATAAACCAGTTATTAGAGATGAGTTATTAAAACTATTATGTTTAGAAATGTGTTGAAGAAATTTTCTCTCAGTGAAACAGAAATTGAGGAAAAAAATAAACAAGGGGGCTAATAATTCAGGGGGGCTAATAATTCTGACTTCAACTGTATTTGGTCATTTTTGTTTGCTAAAACGATAGTTCACCCAAAAATGTACATTTCCTGTTCGTTTATTCCCACTCAAGTGGTTCTAATTTAATAAAAAATGAATTTCTTTCTTCTGTTGAACAGTAAACATATTCTGTTGATTGCTGTAAAAAAGCAGCCATTGACATCCATAGTAGAAACAAAAAAACTATGAAAGTCAATGCCTGTTTTTTTTCTCCTTCATTCTTCATTATTGGTGTTCAACAGAAGAAATAAAGTGTCTCTTTAATCACTGAGCAAGGCAAAATTTCCTAAAAGAATTCTTTTGAAAATTGACATTCAAATCTGCATATCACAGAGTTTTTTAAAAGTAAAAATAAAGTATAAAACACTGTGAAATGGGGCAGATGAAGCAGGAGATTTTTGTGAAACTTTGCCCTGTTTGATCAAGCTATTTTAGTTATTTAAAGCTCTCTGCAAATATCCAGTCAGAGTTCAGTGTATCAAAGTGTACAAATATATGTGTGTGTGTGTGTGTGTGTGTGTGTGTGTGTGTGTGTGTGTGTGTGTGTGTGTGTGTGTGTGTGTGTGTGTGTGTGTGTGTGTGTGTGTGTGTGTGTTAAAGGCAAACGACACAGCCCCAGATAAAATCCAGTCCAAAGGGAAACATATGGCCGTGGAGAGGAGCTTGTCTGAAGAACAATGTAAGTTCTGGTTAACATTGTTTACACACAAGCGTGTACACAAATCAGTACAGTATCATGTGACAGGATCAACTAAAAGACGTACAGAAAACATATTACCAAATAAAAGGCATGGACACAGGGATTGAGCAGCTGATCGTGTTTCGTATGTGTTAGAGTTTCCATATCAGAACCAGATTTTATGGAAAGAAAATATTAAATAGCTACTATTAAATTTGTACTTATATGAATATACTTGATTTGACAATTTATTTATTTTACAATCGTCTATATTTGTCATATAGGTAAATATAAATGGATCAACCTAATTATACAAAGCATATATGTTTTTGCATCAAACAAAAAAACATAATATTATGGATAATATCGCCCATAAAAATAATGATGGGTAATACCCATAATATTACCCATAGAAAATGTATTATACCTAAATAGCCACTCTGCAAAAATATCTGTGCAGGCTCAATATATAAGCTAATTTGACATTTTTGTCATATATGTTTTTTTGTATAATTTATTTATAGGATTATTTTACAACAGTTAAGTAAAGAAAAACAAAATAAAAAAACTGAATAAAAGAAAAATAAAACATATTACAGAATCCAAAAATACAAATACATTATATACCTGTTACGTTCAAGTACTCAAATAAGGATCCAATATTGCAAGTGATAATGTTTATTTGACTAAGTCAAGATAAACTGGGACAGAGTGATCAAACTATAATCAAACAAGGATAACTGGGTAGGGAAGGCAGGAAACAGAAGGACGAAACGGGGTCCAACAGCCACTCCTCTCAGTCCTGAGCACATTCAGAAAGGCGTAAGCAAAACACAACGAACTGACAAGGAAACATAGAAACTTAGCCCATATATAGGCGAGATAATAAGTCTCAGCTGGCAGGTAATCAGAACAGCTGAGTCGTCATGACATGTGACATAACAAATACATGTGACAATAACAAATACACATGGACGACCAAAACAAAACAAACTCACGTGACAAAACAGACACTCCGGATGACGCACAAACCTGCAACCGTGACAGTACCCCTCCTCCTAGGAGCACCTCCTGGTGCTCCCTGAAGAGCTAACCTGGCGATTGTAATTATCGATAAGAGAGTGATCCAATATGTCCCTAGCCGGAACCCAACTTCTCTCCTCTGGACCGTAACCTTCCCAGTCCACCAAATACTGGAATCCTCGCCCCCCCCGTCTCGAGTCCAGGATGCGTTTAACCGAATAGGTAGTCTCCCCATCTACGAGACACGGCGGGGGGGGGACCGACATGGGCGGATTAATGGCCGCATGAAAAACGGGCTTTAATTTGGAAACATGAAACACGGGATGTATTCTCCTGTACGTTGGAGGAAGTTTGAGGCGGACTGCCACCAGACTAATGATCTTGATGACAGTGAATGGGCCAATAAATTTAGGTGCAAGTTTATTACATACGGAGCGCAAAGGAATATTCTTGGTTGAAAGCCACACTTTTTGACCGACGACGTAAACGGGAGGCTTAGACCGGTGGCGATCGGCTTGAGCGTGAGCAGAGGGAACCGCGCTTTCAGATTCCAGACTGGGAAAAACTGGTGGCTGGTAACCTAAACTACACTGAAACGGAGAAAGGCCCGTGGCAGACACTGGTAATGAATTGTGTGCGTACTCCACCCATGGGAGCTGCTGACTCCAAGAGGCGGGATTCTGGGAAACCAAACAACGTAACACACGTTCGAGATCTTGGTTGGCCCTCTCTGTTTGTCCGTTACTCTGAGGATGAAAACCAGAAGAAAGACTTACAGTCGCCCCCAATAAATGACAGAATTCTCTCCAAAATTTAGAGACAAACTGAGGCCCCCTGTCAGAAACCACGTCTGTCGGGAGGCCATGAATGCGAAAGACGTGATTGATGACAGCAACCGCTGTCTCTCTGGCTGAAGGTAATTTGGGCAGAGGGATAAAATGAGTAGCCTTCGAAAACCGGTCCACAACGGTCAAAACAGCCGTATTGCCATCAGATGGCAGGAGACCTGTGACAAAATCTAGCGAAATGTGCGACCAGGGTCTCGAAGGCACTGACAGAGGCTGAAGGAGCCCAGCGGGAGGACGATTGGAAGTCTTAGAAACAGCACAAACAGAACAGGCCAAAACAAACTCACGTATGTCCCGTGCCATAGCTGGCCACCAAAATTGCTGTTTAACCAAAAATAAGGTACGACTCACCCCCGGATGACAAGCCACTTTGGAAGAGTGTCCCCATCGAATGACGTCAGACCGAATCTCCTTCCGGGCGGGGGCGTTACCCCTTCCAAGGCTGTGCGAACCCTGCTCTCGATCTCCCATGTCACCGCAGAAATGCAAATTTTCTGAGGAACGATGGGTTCGAGGGACGTATTGCGCTCGGAAAAATCAAAAAGGCGGGATAACGCATCGGGTTTGATGTTTTTGGAACCCGGTCGATAAGAGATGGTAAAATCGAACCGTCCGAAAAATAATGCCCACCGAGCCTGCCTGGAGCTAAGTCGTTTGGCGGACTTGATGTATTCAAGGCTCTTATGATCGGTCCAAACGATAAAGGGAACCCCTGAACCCTCCAACCAATGACGCCACTCCTCCAAAGCGAGTTTGACAGCCAACAACTCCCTATTACCAATGTCGTAATTACGCTCTGCGGGAGATAATCGGTGTGAAAAAAACACGCAAGGATGAATTCTGTCGTCCGAGGCTGCGCGCTGGGACAGGATAGCACCCACCCCCACCTCTGACGCGTCAACCTCCACCTCAAACTGCCGGGAAGGATCAGGGGTCACCAGAATTGGGGCTGAAACAAAGCGACCCTTTAATTTTGTGAATGCTGCTTGTGCAGCACTCGACCACCTGAACGGAGTCTTGGAGGAGGTTAAGGACGTCAGAGGGGCGGCGAGCTGGCTGAAATTGCGAATAAAACGCCGGTAAAAATTGGCAAAGCCCAGAAATCTCTGCAGGGCCTTACGAGACTCTGGATCTGGCCAATTTACCACAGCCTGGATCTTCTCTGGATCCATGCGCACCCCCTCGACCGACACAATGTGTCCTAGGAAGGGAACAGACTGTGCATGGAACACGCATTTCTCCGCCTTGACAAAAAGCCCATTCTCTAGCAGCCTCTGAAGCACTCGCCTGACGTGTTGCACATGTTCCTGGAGAGAACGGGAAAAAATCAGAATGTCATCCAGGTAGACATAAATAAACTGATCTATCATATCTCGCAACACATCATTAACGAGTGCTTGGAAAACTGCGGGGGCATTGGAAAGCCCAAAGGGAAGAACACAATATTCAAAATGCCCCCTGGGGGTATTAAACGCCGTTTTCCATTCATGGCCCTCCTTGATGCGAACCAAATGATAAGCATTGCGAAGGTCTAATTTCGTGAAACAAGATGCCCCCTGTAGACGCTCGAACGCCGAAGACATCAACGGTAAAGGATACGTATTCCTCACCGTGATGTTATTCAGCCCTCGATAATCTATACAGGGTCGAAGAGAGCCATCTTTCTTTTTCACGAAAAAAAACCCCGCCCCCGCCGGTGAAGAAGAAGGGCGGATGATCTTAGCCGCTAGAGAATCAGAAATATATTTCTCCATGGCCTCCCTCTCGGGAATGGAAAGAGAGTATAACTTGCCTTTAGGCGGAGACGTACCTGGCAGTAAGTCTATAGCACAGTCATAGGGACGATGAGGAGGAAGAGAAGCAGCCCGAGACTTACTGAACACTCTCTTCAGGTCGAGGTACTCACTGGGCACGTTTGACAGGTCCATACACTCCTCCTGAAACACAGAACAAGACACAGCAGAACGAGCAGACGAAAGACAAGACTCATGACATTTCTCACTCCACGAAAATATTGTGCTGAGACCCCAATTAATATGAGGTTTATGGAGAACCAACCAAGGATGACCTAAAACCACCGGTGTGTTAGAACAGTCAGTTAAAAAAAATGAAATGTGTTCAACATGATTTCCTGACGTAATAAGTTTTATAGGAGTAGTGGAGTGAGTGATAGTGGGAAGAGAAAGCCCGCTGAGGGCGCGTACTGCAATAGGTTGGGAAAGAGCGATAACCGGAAGTTTAAAACTGAAAGCAAAACTAGAGTCAAGGAAATTCCCCTCTGCCCCGGAATCAATAAGAGCGTGGGTGTCTTTAGTTCCGCCTCCCCATGACAGCGTAACAGGCAGTAAAGTAGCCGCCGTAGAGGGTTTCTTCAGATTGATTTCACCCATCAGTAACCTCTTACCTACTGATGGGCGTTGTCTTTTACGGGACAAGAATTCACGCGGTGCCCCGCGCCCCCACAGTAAAGGCAGAGCCCCTCATTTCTCCGTCGGCGCTTCTCCTGCACGGACAAGCGAGCACTAGCGTCACCAGCTTCCGCCGCCATAGCCAACACAGGAGGATTATGAACTGGACCCGCAAACCTCTCCTGCGGCGTGCGGCTAACTCTGCGACACAGCCTGGTGTCCACACGGATAGCCAGATCCACAAGCTCATCCAGAGTTTTGGGAAGATCCAGTGTATATATCTCGTCTTGTAAGCGGTCCGACAACCCGTGCAGGAACATATCCCACTGAGCCTCCGCGTTCCAACCGCATTCGGCAGCCAAAGTCCGGAACTCAATGGAGTAATCCGCTACGCTCCGATTCCCCTGACGGAGCTCTGCGAGGATACGAGCGGCCTCTCTCCCGGAAGCAGCACGGTCAAACACCTTTTTGAGCTCCTTAGAAAATAGCTCAAAGGTGGAACAACAAGGCAGCTTTTGTTCCCAAGCTGTAGTTCCCCACAGAGCCGCTCTCCCTGAAAGGAGCGTGATGGCAAAGGCGACCTTCGACTGTTCTGTGGGAAATAAGGATGGTTGCAGAGTAATATATAGGGAACACTTCGACAAGAAGGACCGACACAAGTGAGGCTCTCCATCATAACAGGTCGGTGGAGGAAGGCGAGGCTCAACCTGGCAACACCTCAGGAGCTGGTGCGGATGCTTCCTGTACCGTTCCGGTAGCCAGCTGTTGAACCTGGGCGGTGAGAAGAGAAACCTGGCCGACCAGAGTCTGAATGGCCTGGGCGGTGGTAGTCAATGCCTCATCCTGCCGATCCATTCTGGCGCCGCTGAGTGTCATGAACTCTGAGATCTGTGAAGCACTCGCTGGATCCATAATGCAGGTCAGTTCGTTTTGTTACGTTCAAGTACTCAAATAAGGATCCAATATTGCAAGTGATAATGTTTATTTGACTAAGTCAAGATAAACTGGGACAGAGTGATCAAACTATAATCAAACAAGGATAACTGGGTAGGGAAGGCAGGAAACAGAAGGACGAAACGGGGTCCAACAGCCACTCCTCTCAGTCCTGAGCACATACAGAAAGGCGTAAGCAAAACACAACGAACTGACAAGGAAACATAGAAACGTAGCCCATATATAGGCGAGATAATAAGTCTCAGCTTGCAGGTAATCAGAACAGCTGAGTCGTCATGACATGTGACATAACAAATACATGTGACAATAACAAATACACATGGACGACCAAAACAAAACAAACTCACGTGACAAAACAGACACTCCGGATGACGCACAAACCTGCAACCGTGACAATACCTAACCCCAACCAACAGATTGTACAGCAAGCATTATACAATAAGCATAACAGAGTGACAATACATATACAAAGAAAGTCAGTCCTGAAAGTTGAGAGAAGCATAGACTATATAGAATTTTTAAATATGTAAATTCATTATATACAGTTGAAGTCAGAATTATTAGCCCCCTTTGAATTTTTTTTCTTTTTTAAATATTTCCCAAATTATGTTTAACAGAGCAAGGACATTTTCACAGTATGTCTGATAATATTTTTTCTTCTGGAGAAAGTCTTATTTGTTTTATTTCGGCTAGAATAAAAGCAGTTTTTAATTTTTTAAACACCATTTTAAGGACAATATTATTTACCCCTTTAAGCTAATTTTTTTGATAGTCTACAGAACAAACCATCATTATACAATAACTTGCCTAATTATCGTAACCTGCCTAGTTAACCTAATTAACTTGGTTAAGCCTTTAAATGTCACTTCAAACTGTATAGAAGTGTCTTGAAAAATATCTAGTAAAATATTATTTACTGTCATCATGACAAAGATCAAATAAATCAGTTATTAGAAATGAGTTATTAAAACTATAAGGTTTAGAAATTTTTTAAGAAAATCTTCTCTCTGTTAAACAGAAATTAGGGAAAAAAATAAACAGGGGGTATAATAATTCAGGGGGGCTAATAATTCTGACTTCAGCTGTATATTTAGGGAATGGCATAGCTAAGAAAACGTGTTAAAGTTATTGTTTGTTTGAAAAATATCGCCGTTAATCTATTCTCAAAGTTGGGTTGGGAGGTGGGTCTATTCTATGCAAGGTATAATGACTTTCACCTTGATATTTTAGCGCAGAAGCCACTAATATCTGCATACTCCACATGTCTTAATTCCATTTCTGTTTAGTTCAGTTATGACTTTAGTCGGATTAAGGTGATCAAAAATCGCTGTTTGGAGCTTATGTAGGCCTACAGTTCAAAATGCATGTTTAACTGAATAAACAGTTAGTAAACACAAGTACATCTAATTGAACATCATTTATTTTCATCACCAATTATCATAGTAGAACAGTTTCTCAAGCAGTTTGTGATGCATTTTGGAAACCGGAGATGAGCCCCTGGTCTAATGCGCAACCTGGCTTGAGAAACCCATTCTCAAAGACTTCATTCATTCATTCATTCATTTTCTTTTCAGTTTAGTCCCTTTATTAATCCGGGGTCGCCACAGCGGAATGAACCGCCAACTTATCCAGCACATGTTTTTTATGCAGCGGATGCCCTTCCAGCAGCAACCCATCTCTGGGAAATCTCAAAGACTTATATTTAGTAATTATTTGGGTAGCACACATATTCTGAATGCCTTGGGCAGAATTCAAATGAGCCATTTTAATCTAGATTAATCTAGATTTTAAAAATTAATCTATGCCCACCTATACTGTAATTTAGAAATATTATTTGGATTATACTTGTTATTATTAATTTATTTACTTCATATGATATAGTTCTATTATACACTATATACTTTGCTATACTTAACATTGTACTGTACCAGCATCAGCCTTTTTAAACCTATTTAGAATTACCATACAGTATATTGTTAAGCAATGATACATTAGAAATACAAATGAAGTCATGAATGTATTTCTACCATATCTTCTAAAATGGTTGTGAATATTGCAATAGCAACCTAACTGTCAAACACAAACATTTTTTTGATGGCCTATTTTTAATGTTATCACACAACAGTTTTAATATGGGGAGTCTTTAATGACTCTTTTTTAAACGTATTTTTTAATAAAAGTAAGTCTTAGAAAACAGTTTTAGATTCTTATCTTATTTTATGTATTATTCATTGTTGTTGATATTGTTATTGTTATAAACTAGCGCTGGGTGATTAATTCGCCTTCAAAATAAAAGTTATTTTTGACATAATAGTATGTGCGTGTACTGTATAAATATATAAATATAAACTTGCATGCACATATTAAAAAAAGAATTATATTTATATATAGATTATATATATATATAGATAGATAGATAGATAGATAGATAGATAGATAGATAGATAGATAGATAGATAGATAGATAGATAGATAGATAGATAGGGCGATGCAGTGGCGCAGTAGGTAGTGCTGTCGCCTCACAGCAAGAACGTCGCTGGGTCGCAGGTTCGAACCTCGGCTGGGTCAGTTGGCGTTTCTGTGTGGAGTTTGCATGTTCTCCCTGCATTCGCGTGGGTTTCCTCCGGGTGCTCTGGTTTCCCCCACAGTCCAAAGACATGCGGTACAGGTGAATTGGGTAAGCTAAATTGTCCGTGGTGTATGAGTGTGAATGAGTGTGTGGATGTTCCCAGAGATGGGTTGCGGCTGGAAGGGCATCCGCTGCGTAAAATCGTGCTGGATAAGTTGGCGGTTCATTCCACTGTGGCGACCCCGGATTAATAAAGGGACTAAGTTGACAAGAAAATGAATGAATGAATATATATATGTAAATGATACAAATTAAATATAAATTTAAATATTTATGCAAAAAAAAGTTTGGTTTTTGTGTATGCGTGTGTGTCACATATGCATAATAAATATATATAATACATACAAATATCTTAATTCAAAGCAAACTTTTATTTTTGATTCAATTAATTGTGATTAATCTGTATTATAAACCTTTTTATTTTATGAAAGTGTTATTTCCAAATTTTATTTGTTTTTGCCATGAAATAGCCAGGGATGCTGATATGGCAATAACCCAAAATCTCACTCTCTTCAAAATGTTTAGCATGTTTATATATGATCATATCACATTTTCATCATTCAGTTTGTTTTCTGATGTAAGTCCAGTGTCACTGCAAAGTCATATCCATGTGTGTGTTTTGATTTTCAGCATGTGCATGATTAGAGTGCAATGTATGTATGTTCAGTATTCAGGCAACAAGGCGGCTATTGAGCATAACGCTAGTGATGTCAAACTCATAGAGCTGGTACTGTTTAGCACACGTCTATGGCATGTCCATCTCCCTCCCCCTCACACACACTCACTGATCCACTGCTCACATTCAAGGCCAAGCGGAGAGCTCTGTGCGTGTGTGTGATCGTGTGGCAAGTTGATGCCACTTTTACTGAGAATCCTTTGTCACACGTCTTGACTGTAAGATTACAGCATTCACAGGCAGAAAAGCAGACTGATGGACAATGAAGCTTCTTTAGGGGGCCTGAGGAAGTGATGCTCATGCTAAGTTTTTAAAGGTCTCACACACACACACATGCATGCATATTAGTCAGCAAGCTCAGTTCTACATTAAAAAAGTTAATCAAAGGGATAGTTCACCCAAAAATGAACATTTCATCATCATTTACTTCATTTCTTTCTTCTGTTGAACACAAAAGATATTTTGAAGATTTCCGACTTTCATAGTAGGAAAAAAATTGCTATGGAAGTCGATGGGTGCCAGCCACCAGCATTCTTCAAATTATCTTCTTTTGTGTTCAACGGAAGAAACTCAGACTGGTTTTGAACAAGTGAATGGTGAGTAAATGATGACAGAAATGTCACTATCCCTTTAACTTTAATATTACAGTATATTCAGCAAGAATTCAATTTATTAAGTGTATAGATATTTATTTTGTTACATAAATATTCTACATCATAAGAACACCATTCTTATGAATTTTAATTAATCAAAAAATCCTGAAAAAATGGTTTTCACAAAGATATTTAGCAGCTATTAGATATTTAATGGTGTTTTCACCATTAAAATAAGAAGAAATACTTATTAAGCAGCAAATTAGCATATAAGAACGTTTTTAAAAGATCCCTTGACACATTAAATTAATATTACTTAACATTTGTTGTAAAACAAAAAATTACGTGTAAAAACAAATGAATTTTCTCATTGACTGAACACTTCTATAGTTTAAAAAAATTTCATCACATTCTTTGTCGTTTTGGGAGTTTTGTACTCTTTTTAGTTTGTGCTAAAAGTTTTAGGAGTTTTAGCAGTGCAGAGTTTAAAAACTGGTTTACTCCTCACTGTAACCCAGTCAAAGTAATATCACATTGAAACACATTCAATGCCCTCTGTTGGTTGACTATATATAATCCACCAAAGGCAGAAAATTGCTTTTAAACATCGGTGTATTTCTAATTAATATTTTTGCAATATTATCATATGAATGCAGCCTTGTTCAAAATTTTAGACTTACAAAAGACACCAGCTTCCGTCAAAATTATTAGCCCCCCTTTGAATTTTTTTTCTTTTTTAAATATTTCCCAAATGATGTTTAACAGAGCAGGAAAATTTTCACAGTATGTCTGATAATTGTTTTTTCTTCTGGAGAAAGTCTTATTTGTTTTATTTAGGCTAGAATAAAAGCTGTTTTTAATTTTTTTAAAAGCCATTTTAAGGTCAAAATTATTAGCCCTTTTAAGCAATTTTTTTTTCGATAGTCTACAGAACAAACTATCGTTATACAATTACTTGCCTAATTACCCTAACCTGCCTAATTAACCTAGTTAAGCCTTTAAATGTCACTTTAAGCTGTATAGAAGTGTCTTGAAAAATATCTAGTAAAATATTATTTACTGTCACCATGGCAAAGATAAAATAAATCAGTTATTAGAAATGAGTTATTAAATCTATTATGTTTAGAAATGTGTTGAAAAAAATCTTCTCTCCGTTAAACAGAAATTGGGGAGGAAATAAACAGGGGGGGGGTGAATAATTTAGAGGGCTAATAATTCTGACTTCAACTGTATATTTAAAAATTGTAATTGTGTAATATGCGTGTTTGTTATTTGTTTCAGTTGACCAGGTCAAGTTTACCCCTCCCAGGAGGAAAGAGACTGAACCCTATCCTGACTTGGTCAGTATTATCTCTCTCATTTATTAATGGTCTCTAAGATCAAATGTAACAAACAAAACTACATCCTTTCTGTGCATAAATGTGTCATCATTCACAAACATTGCTTAGAAAAATAAATTAAATGAAAATAGAGTTGAAGGCAAAATTATTAGCCCTCCTCTAAAATGTTTTATTACTTTATATTATTTGTTAAGTTCTGTTTAACAGGGCAAGGATTTTTTTGAGTATTTCCTATTATATTTTTTCTTCTGAAGAAAAATATTTTTATGTTTATTATTTGGGTGGAATAAAAGCAGTTTTTAATTATAAAAGGTTAATATTATTAGCTAGCTTAAGAACAATTCAATTCAATTAATCTTTATTTGTATAGCACTTTTACAATGTGGATTGTGTCAAAGCAGCTTCACATAGAAGATTATAGTGAATTGAAAATGTCAGTTCAGTTTAGTTCAGATCAGTGTGGTTTAATATTCACTGCTGAGAGTCCAAACACTAAAGAGCAATCCATCGATGCGCAGCTCTACAAGTCCCGAACCATGCAAGCCAACAATTGTCTTTGATTGACTACAGAACGAACCACTGTTGTCCAATGACTTGCCTAGTTAACCTAATTAACCTAGTTGAGCCTTTAAATCACACTTTAAGCTGAATACTAGTATCTTGCACAATAACTAGTGAAGTATTATGCACTGTCATTATGCCAAAAGCAAAAAGATAAAAGCTGTTTAAAAAATCTCTATTAAACATCACCTGGGATAAAATAGAAAAAGAAAACAAATTTCAGAGGAGAGCTAATAACTTTCAGCCAGCCTTCAACTGTATATTTCCATCATTAGGGATCATGTGATGATTGGAGCATATCTGGAGATGAACCTGAGTCACCGTAAGTGCGGATTTATTGAAATGAACTGTAATTGTAATATTATAATAATTGTACTATAATTAAAACTCTTTTATTTATACATTAAGTAATTTATTTTTTAAGTTTTTAACCTAACAGTATTCACTTCTGCAGGGGTCTTCTGGAGTGTGTGGAGGAGGAGTTACAGCAGAGGTACATTTTTTTTTAACTTAATTTCATGCGCCATCTTGTGGAGTTGCATCTATCGCACATAAAAAAATACAGTATTTGTGTACACGCAGTTTAGCTTTATTTTTAACACCATTGCGCAGACATCATTTTGACATTGTGCTTTGAACTTTCTCTGTTTCAGGAGTCTGACAGTCAAAAGATTCTCCTTTTTTGAGGTGTGTACTAAAACTTGTTCCAATAAATAGTTTTATTGGTATACAGTTGAAGTCAAATTTATTAGCCCTCCTATGATTTTTTTCTTTTTCAAATATTTTCCAAATTATGTTTAACAGAGCAAGGAATTTTTCACAGTATTTCCTATAATATTTTGTCTTCTGGAGAAAGTCTTATTTGTTTTATTTTGGTTAGAATAAAAGCAGTTTTAAATTTTTTAAAAAACATTTTAAGGTCAACATTAGTAGCCCCCTTAAACAATATATATTTTTTAATTGTCTACAGAACAAACCCCAGTTATACAATGACCTGCCTAGTTAACCTAATTAGCTAAGTTAAGCCTTTAAATTGCACTTTAAGCTGAAAACTAGTATCCTGAAAAATATCTAGTAAAATATTTCTGTAACATACGGTTCGGGACAACGGAGGTGAGGATCCAATCGCAGTGTCTATATTAAACATGGAATGGTCAGGCAGGCAAGGGCCAAACACAGGAGCAAACAGGATCATGCTGAGCAATCCAAAAGAGTAGTCGAGCCACAGGCGAAGAGGTTGGTTCAGGCAGCTAACATCAGAAATCAATAAACAAATCAAAGAAACAAATATGGCAAGGCAAGGGGAACCGCTTTGTGATGCTACAGGTAAAACAAAACGCTCTGGTTACTAAAGTAACCCTCGTTCCCCGAGGGGGGGAACGGAAATGCTATGTGGAAAAACTTCCACTATGGGGATTTCGTCAGAATCCAATCATCTGAAAGAGTATAAAAACGGGCCAATGAAATGCCAATGAGTTGGCGGCGTCAGCGTGCACAGCTGTCTTGAATGACAATCAGCCTGGCATAAAAGGCTAGCATGTGCTCAGCAACGACATCTTTTTCTAGCTGAAGAGGCTTTCACACTCAACAGCTAAGGGACAATCGTTGTGGCGAAGGAACATAGCATTTCCGTTCCCCCCCTCGGGGAACGAGGGTTACTTTAGTAACCAGAGCGTTCCCCTTCGGGAGGGGAACTTCAATGCTATGTGGAAAAACTTCCACTATGGGGAAATTTATGGAAAGCGCCACAACGAAAGAACCTTACCATGTCTCCAGTGAAGGGCGCGCCACGCAGCAGTACGAGCGCACCTGCATCGCTGGAGACACAGTCCTCCAACGTGTCCCCTGGCCCTTACTTACCTTACTTACCTTTTCTGGTTTAGATATACTTTTCGGGGAGTCGTAAAATACACCTAGTTAGTTTCTAGGAATTTTTAAATACGACAGTACGTTGGGAAAGCGTTCAGTCCCAATAGGGAGGACGCTGCGGAGGTCACCTGCTGCCCGGAGGGGGAGACCTGGTGGCAAAATCGCATATGGACTAGCCCTGAGAAGGGGGAGTGCACATATGAAGAGGTGGTTAGCGGGGAGGGAAGACACGAGCCCGCCAAGGAGGGGGGACTACATCGTGGCTGAGTGAGTGTATGGGATCGCCAGCGGGGATCGCACATAGCAGGCACCTATACCCAGAACGCGGGATGACCAGCGGGCATACCTACAACGTAATGGGCCAACATTTGACTGCTCCGCTGAGTCAGATGCTGGGGGCCTCGGAGGAACTCTGCAGGGTTCGCCGAGTGGGGAACTCAACTGACAAAGCGAGAAAAGCGCACGTATCTCTGTGTTAGAGAGAAAGGCGCAGCAAGCGTTTTACAACACCTAACCGAATTTCCTCATTCACCGCTCGTGAGGAAATCAGTTCACTCGAAGATAAATCTCACAAATGCTCAGGTGTCGCCCAGCCCGCAGCTCTACAATGTCTGTTAGAGAGGCGCCGCGTGCTAACGCCCCAAAGGATGCGCGCTCCGAGTGGAGCGCGCTCCTCCTGGGGGACACGGCTCGCCCTAGCTCGATGAGCGAGGGAGATGGCATTCACTGTTCAGTGGGCCAACCTCTGTTTAGATATGGCACTTCCCATCTGCCAATCACCGTAACATATAAAGAGCTGCTCAGAGGATCTAAGCTCTGAGTACGGTCCGTTATAATACGCAAGCGCGAACAGGACACCGCAATAAAGGGGCTGGGTCTGCCTCCTCCGTGGGCAGCGCTTGCAGGTTCACTACATAGTCTAAACGAGCGCTGTAGGAACCTAGGGCACCTAGGTGGGCCGGGGTCTCAGGTAAACGTGAGAGTGGGCCGGCCCAAAACGCTGGCACATTTCGCTGACCGAAAATGCCTCCAGATACCCGCCCATTTGACCGATGCCAACGCGACCAGCAGAGCTGTCTACCTGGACAGAAATCATATAGATACTGAGTCGAGTGATCGAGCAGACCTCTCCTAAGAGAGATCTTCAAATGGGTAAGAGAGGGGACAGGATATATATCCACGTCTCGCGCCTCTGGGGACTGGATGATGAGGCGATGCTTTCCCAGCGCGCCGCCATCGCCGCATCCTCAGAGCGGGGATGATCGCCACGCCAACCCCTCAGTGCGGAGGGGACAGCCTTGGCTCCAGCCAACTGAAGGAGGATAGCATCACACTGATCTGGCATGTTTGGGGTTTCCTTCTCGAAGAGAAGTACACCACACAGCGAATAGACTCCACATCAGGGCATAGGCATGCCTCATAGAGGGTGCTCTAGGCCTGAGTGATGGTGTTAACCACCTAACGGTAGGTCACCTCCTCCGCGCTCCATCTATGGGCCACACGTGATGTCCATAGAACTGGGCGCGGGTGCCAAACGGTGCCTGTCCCCAAAGAAGAAGTTTCTTCCAGGGGACATGCCAGGGAGGGGCCATCAAGAGGAGAGAGCTAGAATACAGGTTTGATTGGGCCTGAGAGGCGCAATGCATAGACCTGTTCCTCGTCCTCCCTGACTTTACACAGCATCTGTGCGAGTAGGCTCACTGGAGAAATGCGTATTACGCACGCCCCGGGGCCAGCTGTGTAGCCAGTGCGCAGAACGCACCCATAACAGCTGGACAGTCGGGGGTGGAGCCTCCATTCTCCCAGGCGAACTGCCGTGAGAGCGCAGCGGCTGCACGGTTGAGCTCGGCGGGGAAAAATGGAATGCAGCGATTGCGCCGCGTATGACTCCGGGGGAGCAGACGGCGAGCGAGCTGAGACATGCGGCGACAGCGAATATCTCCCTTGCGGTTGATATACACCATCGCCACCATGCTGTTCGTCCTGACCAGCACGTGTTTCCCTCTAACACCGGTAAAAAACGGTGCAGCGTGAGATACACTGCCAACAGCTCCAGGCAGTTAAGATGCCAATGCAACCAGCTTCCTACCACGGAACCACAGCTGCATGCCCGCAACACACAGCCCCCCAGCGCGAACTGGAAGCATCCGTCAAACGACGACATGCCTGGACGCTTGTTCTAGAGGCCCGCGGGCCTGTAGAACACAGGGTCCATCCAGAGGCTGAGGGCGCGGCGACACAGCGGAGTGACAGTCACCCGGTGCGCGCTCGCGTGCCATGCGCGTCTAGGGACCCGATCGTGAAGCAAATGCTGAAGTGGTCTCATATGGAGCATCCGAGCGGCGAGACCGCGGCTGCGGATGTCATATGCTCCAGGAGCCTCTGAAATAATATCAGTGGGACCACATTTTCCTGTCGAACTCTCTCAGACAGGCCAGCATCAGCCCGGCGCGCTCTCGGGGGAGGCGCGCCATCATGGTGATCGAGTCCAGCTCCAACCCGAGAAAAGAGTTGCTCTGCACGGGGGCGAGGCTGCTCTTTTCTCGGTTGACCTGAAACCCCAATTGGTCGAAGTGCCGAAACACCCTGTCTCTGTGCGTAATCAATTAATCCCGCGAGCGCGCTGAAATCAGCCAGTCGCTTGAGATAATTGAGTATGCGGATGCCCGCAAGCCGAAGCTGGGGCACCCTCCGCGAGCTTGGTGAAAACCCGCGGAGACAGAGAGAGCCAAAAGGGGAGGACTTGTACCGCCAGGCTCGACTTCAGACGCAAACCGCAGGAAACTGACGGTGGCGTGGAAGTATGGAGACATGAAAGTACGCGTCCTTCAGGTCTACTGCTGCAGACCAATCCCGAGGACGAACGCTCCGGAGGGTGCGCTTCTGCGTAAGCTTTCTGAACGGCAGCTTGTGAAGCCAGCGGTTCAAAACGCGCAGATCAAGGATTGGCCGTAGCCCAACGCTCTTTTTGGGTACGATGAAGTGCGGGCTGTAAACCCGCTCTCCATCCCGGCTGGAGGGACCGGTTCGATTGCATCCTTCGCCAGGAGGACAGCAATCTCCTCTCGCAAGACAGGGGCGGACGCAGGGCTGACCCTGGTGAAATACACACCCGTGAACTTGGGAGGCCTTTTCGCGAACTGAATCGCGTAGCCGAGTCTGATCGCGCGGATGAGCCATTGCGATGGGCTGGCCCGCGCTAACCAGGCAGGCAGAGCCCTCGCAAATGGCTTCGTCCGCACGATCGCTGACGTACCAGCGGTGGGGCAGCGCGGAGTGGGTGGGCTCAACCGGGGAGCACTGGGGTCCCACAGGAGAGCAGCAGGCAAGAGCTTCACTCTTGTCTCGCACCCGTACTCCGGAGGTGGGGCTGGGAGGGAGAGAGAAAGGAGACCGTTCTCTCTCGCTCCGCGAGCCACTGGCGAAGTGCACCGATCCTGCGAGCTGGAAAGCATAGCGTCCCAGACTGGCAGTGTTCGGGCTGTCACATCCGGGGAAGGGAAAAAATGCTCTTTCTCTGAGGTTTTGATAGCGTTTTTTAACGCTGTTTAGAAGAAGAGCCCCGCCCTCCAGCGGGGAAAGAGCAAATTTCCTCCTCTCCAGATGGCCCGTCTCAGGGACGCTTCGCGGTTCGTTTACCGAACTTAGCGGCGCCCTGGGGCGGGGAGCGCTGGTTGCCTGCGAGATGCTCGGCGCAGCCGCTTGGCCAGAGGCGCAGGCGGGGGCGACCGAGCAAAGCCGCAGGCGGGCGCTCTCGGTGTGAAGCAGTGGATGTGGATGGCTCGGCGGGGAGGAGCGGTTTTACGATCCCGCCAAGAGATGGTATTACCCATCGCCTCCGACTGCTCGCTCACCGGCGTGAATTCCTGGGCGAATTCACTGACGGTGTCGCCGAACAGGCCAGCCTGGGATATGGGTGAGCTAAGAAAGCGAACTTTGTCAGCATCACGCAGATCACCAGGTTTAGCCCGTGGTGGCGTTCCTGGGCCACTAATGTGACCATCGTCCTTCCCAGGGGCACACACAGCCGACTTCAGTCGATTGCTATGCGGAGCTCATGCTCAGTCCTGGGTCGGAACCATCCCCGCGCAGCTGGGCCAGCGCCTGCGCTAGGGAGCGCTGGTAGGTGGCCGTAGCATGCATGGTGAGGGCGGAGGCGCACGCAGCGCACTGCGTGGGCTTCCTGTGCACATCCAGGAAGAAGGGGACGTGGAGGCTTAGAAGGTCTTGCCTTCTTTATCTCCTCCACATCACACCCCTCTAGTCGGTCCGTCCGCGGGGCTGGGGGATAAACCATCTCCAGACCCACGGCCGAAACAGCCTGGGAAGCACGGCTGCAAAGTCTGCTTCTGGATTCGACGCCACGCTCATCATCCCGGAGGGAAAGAGCGGGTTCGAATCCTCATCAGACAATGACAACCAACCCTCCAAGGATGGTGAGGATGAAAAGCGCACGCAGATCGGGCAGAAAAAAGTGCCCTCCAAGACTGCGTGAGCTTACTGCGCACTTTCCGGGAAGAAGGGGACGGAAGGCTTAGAAGGTCTTGCCTTCTTATATCCTCCACATAACACCCATCTAGTCGGTCCGGCCGCGGGGCTGGGGGATAAACCATCACCAGACCCACGGCCGAAACAGCCCGGGAAAGCACGGCCATCATGACTGCTTTTTAGATGCCAACACCGTGCTCTCCACCCCGGAGGGAGGGAGCGAGCGGGTTCGCATCCTCATCAGACAATGACAGCCCATCCTCCGATGCAGCGATGGACATCTGATCCTCGGTGTCATCAAGTGAGAGGGCGACCACCCGAGGATGGAGCGCTTCTCTCACCTGAAGCTTGGATGGAGCGCGTGGAGGAGCGAGAGGTCCGCGAGCCCGAGGGTGGCGGATTTACTCCCACTGAAACCCTCAGATCTGCCCGAGTGCCAACCGCAGTGCGGGGGACAACTGGGGTGGGTCGCTCTTTTGCAAGAGCGAGCCGCGATCTTAACTGCGCAGCAGACATGACATCACAATGATGGCATGCACTGCCCGCGAGCACCGCATCAACATGCTGGACCCCCAGACATGAAACGCAGTGCTCGTGCCCATCATCCGGGGACAGGAAACCACCGCAACCAGAAACGCACGGTCGGAGCGACGTCTTGAAAAAGACGCGCTGCACAACCGTGTTGCTCTTTTAGGAAACTTGCTTCCTATATACATACCGCTCTTGGAGGACCGGACCCAAAGGACGCCAGGCAAGGGAGAACAACCCAGCTCGACCATCTGCCACTGCGTATACGCGCTCTGGACCGGGAGAAGCTGCTTCTCGATCTCCCTCTGTAGACACAGGTTGGAGATACCCTCATAGACTCTCTCAGAAGCTCGTGAAAGGCTCTGAAAGCGAAAAGGATGTCGTTGCTGAGCACATGCTAGCCTTTTATGCCAGGCTGATTGTCATTCAAGACAGCTGTGCACGCTGACGCCGCCAACTCATTGGCATTTCATTGGCCCGTTTTTATACTCTTTCAGATGATTGGATTCTGACGAAATCCCCATAGTGGAAGTTTTTCCACATAGCATTGAAGTTCCCCTCCCGAAGGGGAACTCAACAATGTGTGTGTGTGTGTGTGTGTGTGCTGTTTAAATAGTCCAGGATATTAGTCATTGATGAGTCATCAGCCATGTGTGTAATCAATGTCAAACTGGAACTAGTGTGAGTGAGGTGCATGCTGGAAGTTGTAGTTCGTATGTGTGAAAGTGAAGGTTCTCCAGCGATCTGCAGTAGATAGATCAATGGTGACTGTAACAATTATGTACTGTCATCATGACAAAGATAAAAGAAATCAGTTATTAGAAATTAGTTATTAAAACTTTTACGTTTAGAAATGTATTGAAAATTATCTTCTTTCCGTTAAACAGAAATTGGGGAATAAATATACAGGTGGGCTAATAATTCTGACTTCAACTGTATGTGCAGGTAAATGCAAGAAAAAGTCTCAATAAATTATTTCTGATGTTGTGTAGTGGAGTAAGAGGAAAAGTGGACTGTTCAGCCCTCCACCCGCCTCTGCAACGACATCACTTCCTCCCATGAGCTCTTTAGAATGTGATCTGGAGGACAAGGACCTGACGCTTCGACCAAGTGCTACTCTGTGCCCAGAAACAGTATCAAATCCAAAATCAGGTATTAAAAACTACCAGAACATACAAGATACATTGTATTTGAATTTCTCTATGTGAGCATCTCTCTCTTTGTGTTTTGGCAGTGCTGTTGAGGTGTTCAGGTAGTCAGGATGTGCGGCAGTGGTGCAGTGATCCTTGTGTTCCTGATGGGAAAAACACAGAGGAACAGCAGAGGACTTTAACAAGGACTTTCAGCAGAGATGCAGCTCTTTCTCCAGAGTGGAGCACCATGAGGAAGAAAACTGAAGACTCTGTGAGTTACAAAATGTTGGATGTTGCAAATAACAGACGTATTTTGGTATTGCTTCTATCTAAAACACTTACTTATATATTTGTTTCATTTTCAGCGTTATTGATGGAGCGTTCGTGGATTTTTTAAAATTTAGTTTATGTCTTATGTAGTAATTGTAGATGTCACACCCCTTCCAGTATCTGCAAAAAATCTCATAAAATAATACAAATAATGACTTTTCAAACTACATGATATTGGAAAAATATGCGATATTGTTGTTGAGTATTGTGATAATGGTAATTCTTATGATATTTCCCTAGAAAAATGTTATTTTTATTAGCTATGTTTTAAAATTATTTATTTATGTAAGGATATTCAAATAAATTGGTAAAATATATTTTTCAGATCTAATTAATTCTAATTCAGACAAAAAACTGTCATGGTTTTAAACATTTAGTCTTTAAAACACTATAAAAGCAGATTGGCTGAATACTGGATACTGATTGGCTGTTTTCTTGCCTCCCACCATTAGTATTTATTTTCAGCTCTGGGTTCACCTTTGGTGGCTTGTTGCTAGAAGGGATACAGCTGTGGCCCAAAGTTAATGAGAAATATATATCCTCTTAAGGCCCAAGGTGTTTTTTTACATGCATTTTTTATTTCTCTTTGCTATTTGGGCTTATTGTAACCTAATTAGAATAAAAATCTAAGTATCATCTTTTGATATGATGTACTTTTAGAGAAAAATTATGTCCATATATGTGGACTCTTGGTCAGACTTTACATAAAACACTTTTTCCAGAATTTTGTTTTATGCATATTTAACATAGAATTTTCTTTTTGAACTTGCTTTGACTATCAGAGAGTAAAAACAACATTTTTTCCCATTTTGGACAGTTAAAAATAGGGTATATGCAGCAAAACAGTTGCAGGAGGACACTGTATGTCTAACAAAATATAAAACATTCAAAGTATTTTAAATAGCCACTTAAGAGCTAAAAATGTGCTGTCCACGTATGTGGACACTCGGGCCCTAGGAGGATATATATATATATATATATATATATATATATATATATATATATATATATATATATATATATATATATATATATATATATATATATATATATATATATATATAATTATTATTATTATAATTAAATTTGCATTTAATTTTATTGTATTAACATCTACCCCAACTCTAATGTAAAAACAGTAATTATAATTATTTATTGAATTACTCATTAATTGTATTTTATTAACATCTACCCCAACCCCAACCCTAAACACAACCATCACAGTAATGTAAAAACAGTAATTAAAAAGAAATTTGTTTATATTTGATTTATTAAATTACCCATTAAATTTTATTTTAGGCGACACAGTGACTCAGTGGATAGCGATGTTGCCTCACAGCAAGAAGGCCGCTGGTTTGAGCCTCGGCTGGGTCAGTAGGCATTTCTGTGTGGAGTTTGCATGTTCTCCCTGTGTTGGCGTGGGTTTCCTTCAGGTGCTTCAGTTTCCCCCACAGTCCAAAGACATGCACTATAGGTGAATTGAATAAACTAAATTGGCCGTAGTGTATGTGTGTGAATGAGTGTGTATGAATGTTTCCCAGTACTGGGTTGCGGCTGGAAGGGTATCCGCTGTATAAAACATATGCTGGATAAGTTGGTATCTCATTCCACTGTGGCGACCCCTGATGAATAAAGGGACTAAGCTGAAATAAAATGAATGAATGACTGAATAGTAATTGCATCCCACAAACGTCAATTTTGTGTTAATGTCATGCTATACATTTCAGCGCCATGGACAGAGCTCAGGAACACATTGTATATGTTTGTTTGTTTGTTTGTTTATTTTTTTGGAGTCACTAAAAGTATTACTGACAGACTGACTAAAAAGAAACTTGCAAAAACTCATGCTTGTATTTTAATCTTTAATTCATAGAGAGCTGATTCTCATGGACTTCCTCCCACTCCCCAAGTCTATGTAAGTTTAACCAGCTAATATGTTTAACCAGCTTAATATACCTTTTACTTGTGTTAAAGGCACAGTATGTAATTTTCGCCACTAGTGGCCGTGTATTCACAACAAACAAAAGCGTAGTTTAATGATGCTGTGTCTTTAGTGTGGAATCATGGGAGTTGTGGTCTTTATTACATCCTACAGGACTCCTGCAGAAATCATGTTGATGGATGAGATAAAGTATTCTAGACTTATTATCATGGTAGTATGAAGCAGAGTAAAACTGAAAGCTGTCAGAGCAAAAAGAGAGTGCTAAAGAAATTGCTAATGCTGTTTTTTCATGCTAAATACTTTATAGAACAGTTCCAGAAAGTGGGTAAGACAAAAACAGAAGCCAAAAAATAAAATAAACAAGTAAATAACAGGATGAAAATGTGATAAAATCTCAAAAGGTGGTAAAAAATTAGGCGAGGGCATTTCTTTTTACTGGATTGCCTTTTAAAACTGTCGGTTGGGTTTAGGGAAGTGCGTGGGTGGGTCTATCGGTGCTTTTGAAAACACTATTGGTTGGGTTTAGGGAAGGGGGAGGGTGGGTCAGTCGATTGGTCAGTAAGTCAGTCATTCAGTTAGTCAGTTGACAGCAGCCTCTGGTGGATTTACGTGTGAAGAGCAGGTGCGAATGGCACTCGCGAAAGAAATTTAAGATCTCAAAACGCATACACAGTAGCCTCTGGTGGATTTGTAAAAAAAATTGCAAAAAAATTTACCTCCTGGGATGTATTTGGGGCTCTCCAGAAATCTATATACAGAGTTTCCGCGGGGCCTTAAAAAGTCTTAAATTAGCTGTTCTAGGTCTTAAATATTTTTGCACAGGTCTTATTTTTCCGATGTCCATGTAACGCTACATCTAATGCTCATTTAAATTCTCTTTTGTTGCTGTTGCTTGGTTTTCATGGTGTTGTAGTTCTTCATTTCACTAGTCCAATTTTAATTTGCGGTATTACAACTACAAATGAGACCAACATGCAATACAGCCAATCAGCTTTCTGTTATTGAACTCAGTGCGCGCGGCGAATGTGACATCATCGCTGTGTTTGCGGACGCTCGCTTTGGGTGCACGGGACATGATTTCGGCTGGCAGAGCTTACGTAATGTTTTGAGACTCGAGTGAACAGTTCTCGCTGTGCCGCAGTTGATTTGAGTTGAATATGAAACACTTTGAAGAGATTTTGACTGAAACAGGTACGACTGTACACACATCTTCTTTATGATCTGTCCATGCGTGATCATAGAGATAACCAGATGACCAATAATTCTTGGCTAGAAATTGCAACAGCAGTGGGAAAGGAGGAATGTTTTTGGAAAAGTTGGAAAAACCTGAGGGATACGTTTGTTAAAACAAAAAAAGAGGCCATGCAAAAATGGAGACGCGGGTGGTTTTAATATTACGAATATGTTTTTCCACTATTCATAGGTTTTACACTGATGTATATATTACAATTTGGAATTTAAAACAATTTACAAGTTACAAACTAAAATTAAGTAACAAATTATGTCTTTGATACAGTTGAAGTCAGAATTATTAGCCCCCTTTGACATTTTCTTTCTTTTTAAAATATTTCCCAAATGATTTTTAACAGAGCAAGGAAATTTTCACAGTATGTCTGATAATATTTTTTCTTCTGGAGAAAGTCTTATTTGTTTTATTTCAGCTAGAATAAAAGCAGTTAAAAATTTTTGAAAACCATTTTAAGGTCAATATTATTAGCCCCTTTAGGCTATATTTTTTCGATAGTCTACAGAACAAACCATCATTATACATTAACTTATCTAGTAAAATATTATGTGTTGTCATCATTGCAAAGATAAAATAAATCAGTTATTAGAAATGAGTTATTAAAACTATTATGTTTAGAAATGTGTTGAAAAAAATCTTCTCTCCGTTAAACAGAAATTGGGGAAAAAAAATAAACAGGGGGCTAATAATTCTGACTGTAACTGGAAAGGAATATATGAACCTATCAGTTTGATTTGTTCAATTTGAATATATTTATTTTACCACTAATTTTGTGATTTTGTATTTTCTCTTTATTTGTATGTGTGTTTTTGATATTGTGATATAGGTCTTAAATTTTATATTTAATGGTCTTAAAAAGGTCTGAAAAAGTCTTAAAATTGACATTATGATATTTGCAAAAAACTCTGATATAGAGGTACGTTGTCAGAATGAGCCTGGGTTGGTATAAATACAGGGAGTGCAGAATTATTAGGCAAGTTGTATTTTTGAGGATTAATTTTATTATTGAACATCAACCATGTTCTCAATGAACCCAAAAAACTATCAAAGTATAATATCAAAGCTGAATATTTTTTAAAGTAGTTTTTAGTTTGTTTTTAGTTTGAGCTATTTTAGGAGGATATCTGTGTGTGCAAGTGACTATTACTGTGCATAATTATTAGGCAACTTAACAAAAAACAAATATATACCCATTTCAATTATTTATTTTCACCAGTGAAACCAATATAACATCTCAACATTCACAAATATACATTTCTGACATTCAAAAACAAAACAAAAACAAATCAGTGACCAATATAGCCAACTTCATTTGCAAGGACACTCAAAAGCCTGCCATTCATGGATTCTGTCAGTGTTTTGATCTGTTCACCATCAACATTGCGTGCAGCAGCAACCACAGCCTCCCAGACACTGTTCAGAGAGGTGTACTGTTTTCCCTCCTTGTAAATCTCACATTTGATGATGGACCACAGGTTCTCTATGGGGTTCAGAGCAGGTGAACAAGGAGGCCATGTCATTAGTTTTTATTCTTTTAGACCCTTTCTTGCCAGCCACGCTGTGGAGTACTTGGATGCGTGTGATGGAGCATTGTCCTGCATGAAAATCATGTTTTTCTTGAAGGATGCAGACTTCTTCCTGTACCACTGCTTGAAGGTGTCTTCCAGAAACTGGCAGTAGGACTGGGAGTTGAGCTTGACTCCATCCTCAACCCGAAAAGGCCCCACAAGCTCATCTTTGATGATACCAGCCCAAACCAGTACTCCACCTCCACCTTGCTGGCGTCTGAGTCGGACTGGAGCTCTCTGCCCTTTACCGATCCAGCCACGGGCCCATCAAGACTCACTCTCATTTCATCAGTCCATAACACCTTAGAAAAATCAGTCTTGAGATATTTCTTGGCCCAGTCTTGATGTTTCAGCTTGTGTGTCTTGTTCAGTGGTGGTCGTTTTTCAGCCTTACTTACCTTGGCCATGTCTCTGAGTATTGCACACCTTGTGCTTTTGGGCACTCCAGTGATGTTGCAGCTCTGAAATATGGCAAAACTTGTGGCAAGTGGCATCTTGGCAGCTGCACGCTTGACTTTTCTCAGTTCATGGGCAGTTATTTTGCGCCTTGGTTTTTGGTTTGGTTTTTCCACACGCTTCTTGCGACCCTGTTGACTATTTTGAATGAAACGCTTGATTGTTCGATAATCACGCTTCAGAAGCTTGTCAATTTTAAGAGTGCTGCATCCCTCTGCAAGATATCTCACTATTTTTGACTTTTCGGAGCCTGTCAAGTCCTTCTTTTGACCCATTTTGCCAAAGGAAAGGAAGTTGCCTAATAATTATGCACACCTGATATAGGGTGTTGATGTCATTAGACCACACCCCTTCTCATTACAGAGATGCACATCACCTAATATGCTTAATTGGTAGTAGGCTTTCGAGCCTATACAGCTTGGAGTAAGACAACATGCATAAAGAGGACGATGTGGTCAAAATACTCATTTGCCTAATAATTCTGCACTCCCTGTAGTCCTGGTCATTAGTCCTTACCAGCATCAGCTGTGTAATCAGGGAGAGAACTGGGACTGGTGTGTATGGGATGTGCATGATGGGATCTATAGTTTATACTGGTGGGAGATTTGTAGTAGAGTGAATGAATGATAGTGTTTTCCACAGGCTAGATCGCTGGTGATCGTAACAGTTAGCATGATGACACAGGACACTGTCTGTCCCGCTAGTTAAAATAGCTTATTTCTCTGGATTTGAACATTCTTGAAAACATTTGGCATAATGTAAGTCCAGAAATCAGCAAAATACACTGTTCTAGTGGTTTTTGGATATTTTAATGGAAAATCTTGCATATTGTGCCTTTAAACCTTGCTAAATTAGAGTCTTACAAAACATGTAATCATGTATGATTAATTACTAGGTTGGGATTAACGTGATTAAGAATGTGATCTGAAAACTTGAGCCTGAATAACTTGAATAAGTTTAAGTTGTTGCTTATTTCACATCTGATTTTATAGCTGTATTAATACAAAATTGTAATGCTTCATTTTGCGTAGATGGGGGCATGTTTTACCAAAGTCTTTAATGGATGTCCGCTGAAAATTTACTGTGCAGACACTTGGGTTTTGCCCAAAACAAGAGGTACAGATTTACTTCAATGCTACTGACAGAGAAGTTTAATGAAAACTGAAAGTCTCATTTAAATCAAGACAAATAACTGCAGAATCTGACTATTATTTTATTATGGTTTTCCACAGATCAGTATTTAATTCTGGGGGCAGAGGAGGGCGTCTATATTCTAAACTTAAACGAGCTGCATGAAGACACCTTAGAAAAGGTACTGTATCAATGTGGTTGTATTTTTCTGTCAAAAGATGCAGTGCGAATGAGAGAGAAATGTCTTTTTTAATTTGTAAAATGTGGTCTCCGTTGCAGTTGCTTCCACAGAGATGCACGTGGCTTTATGTCATGAACAATGTCTTAATGTCCATCTCTGGTACGTATGTTGTGATTTGAGATTGATGTTATGTGAGTTTAGCCAACTAGTTTTAGAAATGAAAAGCTTAGGAATTACAAACTGTATTGTATTGGAGTTCTAATATAACAATATATATATATTAACCCCCCTTTGACTTTTTTCTTCTTTTTTAAATATTTCCCAAATGATGTTTAACAGAGCAAGGAAATTTTCACAGTATGTCTGATAATATTTTTTCCTCTGGAGAAAGTCTTATTTGTTTTCTTCGGCTAGAATAAAAAGCAGTTTTTAATTTTTAAAAATCCATTTTAAGGACAAAATTATTAGCCCCTTTAAGCTATTTTTTCCCCCGATAGTCTACAGAACAAATCATCATTATACAATAACTTGCCTAATTACCCTAACCTGCCTAGTTAACCTAATTAACCTAGTTAAGCCTTTAAATATCACTTTAAGCTGTTTAGAAGTGTCTTAAAAAATATCTTGTCAAATATTATTTACTGTCATCATGACAAAGATAAAGTAAATCAGTTATTAGAAATGAGTTAATAAAACTATTATGTTTAGAAATGTGTTGAAAAAATGTTCTCTCTGTTAAACAGAAATTGGGGAAAAAAATAAACGAGGGGGCTAATAATTCAGGGGGGATAATAATTCTGTATATATATATATATATATATATATATATATATATATATATATATATATATATATATATATATATATATATATATATATACAGTAGGTCACTGGTTCAGGCCTCGGCTGGGTCAGTTGGCATTTCTGTGTGGAGTTTGCATGTTCTCCCTGCGTTCGCGTGGGTTTCATCCGGGTGCTCCGGTTTCCCCCACAGTCCAAAGATATGCACTATAGGTGAATTGAGTAGGCTAAATTGTCTGTAGTGTATGAGTGTGAATGAGTGTGTATGGATGTTTCCCAGAGATGGGTTGCAGCTGGAAGGGCATCCACTGCGTAAAACATATGCTGGATAAGTTGGCGGCTCATTCCGCTGTGGCGACCCCGGATTAATAAAGGGACTAAGCCGGAAAGAAAATGAATGAATATATATATACACTTGCTTAGACTCTTAAATCCACATTTATTAAATAATATTAAACAAAATTTAATTTTGAACTTTAAATTAGGGATGCACAATATATCGGCCAATAAATGCTATTTTTAATGTTATTGTTATCGGTCCGATATCAAAATTATACCGATATCTGTAAGCCGATAGATTATGTCATTGTACAGAAATGCCTGCCTCTCGTTTTGTTATTTAACCTAATATTTTTATGCAAGAGTCAAGTTGCCTGTTAATTTGGTATGCAAAGAAAAGTAAATGATCTATTTTTGCCATGCTAATTTATGTGAAATTATGAATATAGGTCTATAAAATCACCTAAAATTATTGCTCTATTTTGCTTTTCTAAGATCTGTTCAAACTTTTATGAAGTTTTTAAAATAAAATCAGTTGTTCACTGTATAAAAATATTATTTTTTTTGAATGTTTATATTTATCGGCTATAGTATATCGGTTATCGGCCTCCAAATCTAAAGAGTTATCGGTTATCTATATCGGCCCAAAAATCCATATCGGTGCATCCCTACTTTAAATAAATGCTAAATTCGGTCACACTTAACAATAAGGCTGCATTAGTTAATGTTAGTTATTGTATTTAGTAACATGAACTAAGAAATAACAATACTTGTACAGCATTTAATAATCATAGTTCAGTATTAACTAATGCATTAATAAAATCCAAAGTTGTGCTTGTTAACAATGCGAGTTGAACGAGTTAAATGCGAGTAGTAAGAACTAACAATGAATGACTGTAGTTTCATTAATGTTAACCAAGGATTATTCAATAATGAATGATTGGCAGATCTGTCAAGAATAGCATTTTGCATCAGTTTTTAGAACTCCTAACATAAAAAATGACAAAGAAATGGACAAACAAAACTGCAGCATCAATAACATATGCATTATAAAAAATAGGAAAAATTAAAAAGAAGATAATGACATACAATACCATTTTTGTTAAAAGTAAAAAATGTCAAATAATTATTATTAAGAAAAATAATTATTAAATAAAAAAAAACAAATGTGGCATGTTTTGTCAAATTTGAGTACCCATATTTAGCAGGGATGTGATTTTCGTATTTTCCTAGCTTTTCTCCAGGCTACTGTGTATATAACATAATGATATTGTGTAGTCCTATAATGTGACAAAACCACTGACAATATGCAAGATTATGAAATTTGAATTGTTGACTGACTATCCCGTTGGAATAAAGAGTCGACTAAATTACAGGGAAAGTTATATTCTGTGGACACAAAAAACTAAACGAGTTAGTGGCGCCATGAAGTTTAAACCGATTTGATATTACTAACTGCTAAACATTTAAACAAAAAAAAAAAAAAAAAATTAAACTTAAATTGTGTGGCCAATAACAAATATTTATATAAACAATATTATTATAATTTTATTTAGAATTATTATTTATATTATTTAAAAACACAGCAAAAAAAAAAAAAAAACAAGGCTAAAATATGTATACAGTTGAAGTCAGAATTATTCGCCCTCCCTTCAAATTTTTTTTTTCTTTTTTAAATATTTCCCAAATGATGTTTAACAAAGCAAGGACATTTTTACAGTATGTCTGATAATATTTTTTCTTCTGGAGAAAGTCTTATTTGTTTTATTTCAGCAAGAATAAAAGCAGTTTTAAATTTTTTAAAACCGATTTTAAGGTCAAAATTATTAGCCCCTTTAAGCTATATATTTTTTCGATAGTCTACAGAACAAACCATCATTATACAAAAAATTGCCTAATTACCCTAACCTGCCTAGTTAACCTAATTAACCTAATTAAGCCTTTAAATGTCACTTTAAGCTGTATAGAAGTGTCTTGAAAAATATCTAGTAAAATATTATTTACTGACATCATGGCAAAGATAAAATAAATCAGTTATTAGAAATGAGTTATTAAAACTATTATGTTTAGAAATGTGTTGGAAATATCTTCTCTCCGTTAAACAGAAATTGGGGAAAAAAATAAACAGGGGCGCAAATAATTCAGGGGGGCTAATAATTCTGACTTCAACTGTATATAATAATTAATAATTCCTTACATTTATATAGCGCTTTTCTAGACACTCAAAGCACTTTACACATTGGGGGGGAATCTCCTCATCCACCACCAGTGTGCAGCATCCACCTGGATGACGCGACGGCAGCCATTTTGCGCCAGACCGCACACCACACACCAGCTGATTGGTGGAGAGGAGACAGAGTGATGAAGCCAATTATGATATGGGGAGGGTTCGAAGGCCATGATGGACAGAGGCCAGTGGGCAGATTTGGCCAGGGTTAAACCCCTACTCTTTTTCGAAGGACATCCTGGGATTTTTAATGACCACAGAGAGTCAGGACCTCGGTTTAACGTCTCATCCGAAAGACGGCGCTCACTGAGCAGTATAGAGTCCCCGTCACTATACTGGGGCATTAGGACCCACACAGACCGCAGGTCTGCTGGCCTCACTAACACTACTTCCGGCAGCAACCTAGCTTTCCCATGTGGTCTCCCATCCAGGTACTGACCGGGCGCAGCCCTGCTTAGCTTCAGTGGGCGACCATGTGAGAGTTGCAAATATATATATATATGCTCGCCTTCCTTCTTTTTTGTCCTCGGCTGATTACATGCCTGATTTAGATGTTATTATAATTTTACAAATCCAAAATGACCAATAAAATAAAAAATAAAAACACACTTAGTCACCAAGAAAGCCAGCAGTTTATGTATAAAAACTAGTTGGAATGATAGTTTATTTAAAAGTGTAGTAACATCTCAGTGTTTTATTAGGAATTTTTTTAAATGACAAATTCCAAGAGTCAGCTACTATGCCCCCCACTGCTGGAATCAGCTTCCAGAAATGATCAGATGTGCTCCAACATTACACACATCTGTTTAGCTATAGCTTTACTGAATGAGCACTGTGCTATGTCTGACAGATCGCACTATTGTTTCTTTATTTTTATTAATTCTATTCTATTCTATTCTATTCTATTCTTTAATAGGCAAGTCATCTCAGCTGTGTTCTCACAGACTGACAGCTCTGTTTGAGCAGCGAGGGCACTTACAGAGGAAACAGGGACACTTGTCTCTCGGCTCCAACCGCTTCACTGAGCGGATCATCCACAGGTCACACAAACACAAAACTGACATTCTTAATCCAACCATTCAGCTCATTTATGCTTATTTTAAAACCTCTAATGATCTTCTCACAGGAAGTTCGCCGTGTCAGTGAAGATCCCCGACACGAAGGGCTGTCAAAAGTGCAGTGTGGGTGAGGAACATTTCATTTCTTACCTCATCATCCTCATCAATGTTTAGTTATTTTATCCTGTCTTTGCTGACATGTAATTGGCTAAGATGGGGAAAAGGGAAAGCTGAGTTTGGCCAAATGAAATGTATTTATGTTTTTTTTTCATCTGTGATTCTTCTTCATTATAGCTCGTAATCCGTACACTGACAGCACGTTCTTGTGTGCTGCTGTTCCCTCTGGACTGGTTCTGCTGTTGTGGTATGAACCACTGCACAAGTTCATGCACCTCAAGGTAATGTCTACAAGGGGACCTATTATGCAAAAATCACTTTTATAAGGGGTTTAAACACAGTTGTGTGGCAACAGTCTGTGAATATAACCATCTTCTAATGTTAAAAATTTGTTAATAAAATTTTTTCATTATCACACTTTATAAAAACAGTCTGCAGAAACACTTTGATTGACGTTCTCCCTTTTTACGTGTCAGCGTCACCAGAGGGGGAAGCCTCGCCCATTAGTTACAATCTCTCCCTCATTAGCATAGGGCATTAGTTTTGTTTTTCAATCTGCTGCTATGGTGCCACATAAGCATTTGAAGCTCTGGCCTCTTTTAAAAGAGTGAAGTTTTTGTAATTTAAAGTGACAGTCACCAAAACATGGAGCCAGATCAGTCTCAAAAATATTACATTTACAAAATAAAAATCCTACACAATTCATATTTACAAAATTTAATGCATATTTTTAAAATTTAATTTGTGAATACGCAAATCCAATTTGTAAATTCAAAACACAATTCGTAAATAAACATGTTTAATTCGTAAATTTAAACACAATTTGTAAATGTGCAAAACACAACCCGTAAATTCAAAACACAATTAGGAAATACATAAATCCAATTCCTAAATTTAAAACACAATTCGGAAATACACAAATCCAATTCCTAAATTCAAAACACAATTCGGAAATACACAAATCCAATTCCCAAATTCAAAACACAATTCGGAAATACACAAATCCAATTCCCAAATTCAAAACACAATTCGAAAATACACAAATCCAATTCCTAAATTCAAAACACAATTCGTAAATTCAAAACACAATTCGTAAATACACAAAACAATTCGTAAATTTAAAACACAATTCGTAAATACACAAAACAATTCGTAAATTTAAAACACAATTCGGAAATATGCAAAACACAGTTCGTAAATTCAAAACACAATTCGTAAATACACAAAACACAATTCGGAAATATGCAAAACACAATTCGTAAATTCAAAACACAATTCAGAAATACACAAAACAATTCGTAAATTCAAAACACAATTCGGAAATATGCAAAACACTATTCGTAAATTCAAAACACAATTTGGAAATACATAAATCCAATTCCTAAATTCAAAACACAATTGGGAAATACATAAATCCAATTCCTAAATTCAAAACACAATTCGGAAATACATAAATCCAATTCCTAAATTCAAAACACAATTCATAAATGTACATATCAAATTCATTTAGGGAAATTTTTATGATTTTTACTGGTGAACTCACAAATTGTGTTTTCAATTTATGAATTGGATTTGTGTATTTATGAATTGGATTTGTGTATTTATAATTTGTGTTTTGAATTTACAAATTAGATTTAGTAAAGTTGAATTGTGATGTGCATGTATAAGTTTTATTTTTCCAAATTATTATTCAGAATTATTTTATTTTTATAAAATAATATTATTTTTAGCTGAAACTTTACATACACACTCTAGGGACATCAGAGACTTATTTAACATCTTGTAAAAAGGGGGATAATAGGTCCCCTCTAAAGGAACACTTCACATTTTTAAAAAATAGGCTCATTAACTCCCCTAGAGTTAACCAGTTGAGTTTTAGCATTTTTAATTTCATTCAGCAGATTTATGGGCCTGACGGGAGCACTTTTAGCTTAGCTTAGAATAAATCATTGAATCGAATTAGACCATTAGCGTCTCACTCAAAAAAAAGAGTTTTCATAATTTTAATAATAAGCTTGATTCTTCTGTAGTTACATCATTTACTATGAAATGTTCCTATTTTTCAGTTCGATATGGCTAGGAACTTTGCTATCATTTACTAGCATAATAAAAAAGGAACTTTTGTTGCTGAGCCATGGCTGCAGCAGGTGCAATTCTAATATTTCTGATTGCCATTCTCTGATGCTGTTTCTCCTCTTGTTCTGTCCCTGCAGCACATTGCTGTGCCACTGCCAGAGCCGCTGGTCATCTTTGAGTTGCTGGTGTTGATGAGCGATGAGCTTCCTCAGCTCTGTGTGGGTGTTCAGGAAAGTCCAGAACAGCAAAATGAGCCACAGCTGAAGTTTGACATCATCAATCTGAATGGCTTGCCAAACCCTCAGCCAGGTAAATTGCTGACTGCTGATTCATGAGTATTCTGCAAATGCTTCTCATCTCACACTCAGCAAAGAAAATCTAAAACATGCTGATCTGCACTAGCAGTGCTCCAACTGATTGATGAGGCTCTATCCTCATAAGCCTATAAAATGGATACTAACATATTTTATGGATAATAATTGTGTTTTTAAAAGGCCTATCATATTAAAATATATAAAATATAAATATTTAAAATGTAAAAGTTTCTAATATTTGTGAAAGAATTCACTTATGCTCATCAATGTTGCATTTATTTGATGAAAACACATTCAAATCTATATGTATATTTGTAACAATAGCCAGCAATTTTCTTTTATGTCAAAAGTAGATGAAATATTAAGTAAAGATCATGTTCCATGAAGACATTTTATAAATTTCCTACCATATCTTTTTAAAAAACAAAATTTTTGAGTATGCATTTAATATGCATTTCTAAAAACTTAATTTGCATAACTTTAAAGGCATTTCTTTTACCCTCCAATTCCAGATTTTCAATAGGTGTATCTCAGCCAAATATCATCCTATATCTTAAAAAAACACTTATTTCTTCAGTTTTCTGATAATGTATCCAAACATGTAAAAAAAAGACACTTATGTTCATGGTCGCATTCGTTCCTGATTATTTATTCCATTAATAGCAAATGTTTATTTTTAACATCAAGGATGTGAAATATGGATGTTTTGTATATAATTATATAGTCAGTCTGATCTCACAAGGGAATTTAACTACTTTACATATTGTCAGAAAAGTGGCTAAGTCATACAAAAACTTATAAAAAATTTAAAAGGGCGAGTGCCCCCAAACCCCACCCCAAAACTAAACCCTATTTGGAGGATGAGCAAATTGTACTAAAATGTATGAATGAGATTGTACAACCACTAATTCAAAAAGTTACTAATTGCCATGAGATTGCATTGATAAATTTTATAATTATCAATCTGTATTGTCACTTTTAATTAATTTAATGCTTCCTTGCTGAATCACGTATTAATGTCTGAAAAAATTATCCCTCAAAATAATACTACATAATCAAAATAAGGCTTCAAATTGACCCTATGATTGATGATCTTAAGCAGTATTGACCGATAACTTTTCCAAGAATAAAATAATAATAATAATAATAATAATAATAATAATAATAATAATAATAATAATAATAATAATAATAAATAAAAAACTCATCCCCCAAACCTCATGATCAAAGAACAATTACTGGTATGTATAATAACATATAATAACAATTTAATTTAATTTAATTTAATTTAATTTTATTTATTTTAATTTTATTTTATTTTATTTTATTTTATTTTATTTTATTTTATTTTATTTACAAACAACTTCCATTGACCGATGTGCTTTACAGCAAATAAATAATACAATAAAGTCCTAAGTGTTTTATTCATTGACATCAAGTGCATGAAATGTGATCTTTGTGTCTTTCCTCAGACAGCCAGTCAATAAGAGCTGTACAGGTGACGCAGCTGGACAGAGACACAGTTTTAATTGCACTGGAAAGTGTGTATTCATTCGTATAATTTACATATGACTCAATAAAAGCATGCAGTGTTTCCCGTACTGTAAATAAACTTAATTTTGTTGTGCTTTCTAGAAACAGTGAAGATTGTGAATATGCAGGGCATTCCCAGCAAAGAGTTAGCATCCCAACTGGAGTTCGACTTCCCTATTGAGACTTTAGGTATGAACCTGATATGATATGAATATAGTATTTGTTCACAACCCACTCAGCAAAATTTATCTGGCCCAGCTCTGACCCACACAATCAGGTTTTACATGGCACCACATGCCGCAGTGAATTACAGTACATGAGTGGATCAATCCTGGCTTCCAGACAAGGGCCAAACATGGACCATATCTGGGTCAAGTCTCAGCTAAGTTAATAACTCATAGATAGGTTGATGTGTCACAATTGCAAAGAAATTGATAAACCCATAAAGCATTGCACTTTAAGTACACTATTGGTGTGCTTTTTCTCATTGGTAGATTTTTTTTCCTTACTCAAAAATAACTTTAATGCATTTTAAATGTGGGTCAAGACAGGCCAAACTTACACCAAACTTGCATGGCCCACATAGCAGTATTTAACATCTGGGCCAAATACTACATTTTACATTTGGCCTGAATCTTGTGTGCCGCCTTAAAGACGGTGCCACCTCTGCCAAACTCGGGCCATGTTCAGCCCAAATGCTGTAAGTCGGTGATTAATTAAGTCGGCCAGAATTATTTGCTACCTTGGAATAAGCTAAATTTGTTGCGTATGTTTTTATTTGACTGTTTTTTTTTTCAGTTTGTTTAGAAGAAAGTGTTTTAGCTTTCTGGAAACATGGGCTGAAAGGATGCAGTGTGCACAACTGTGAGGTAAAGAATTATTGTGCTTTTATCATTTATCATGAATTTTGATAGTTGATATATTAATCATGTTTTTCTCATCTGTCCTCATAGACAACACAGGAAATCACAGACAAAAGCCGAGTGTTTAAAGTTTTAGGAACGCACAGGTAATCCTATGTTGTTTTTAATTATGGTATTTGGTCTTAATTTGGTGGCACGGTGGCTCAGTGGTTAGCACTGTCACCTCACAGTAAGAGTCCAGTTCCAGTTGGCATTTTGTGTGACGTTTGCATGTTCTCCTCGTGTTGGTGTGGGTTTCCTCCAGGTGTTCCAGTTTCCCCCACAGTCCAAAGACATGCACTATAGGTGAATTGGATGAACTAAAGTGGCCATAGTGTATGAGTGTGTGTGTGTGAATGTGAGAGTGTATGTGTGTTTCCCAGTGACGGGTTGCGGCTGGATAGGCATCCGCTGCATAAAACATATGCTGGAATAGTTGGCGGATCATTCTGCTGTGATGACCCCTGATAAATAAGGGAGTAAGCTGAAGGAAAATGAATGAATGAATGAATTTTATATTAATTTATTTTTCTTTGCAAGAGAGCGGTCAAAAATATTACATTAATTTCTGAGACTAATATATTTGCATTATAGCACTGATATATACATTCTTCAGTTTTATTCTCATCACATAACAGATCAGAATAGCATTTCTGTTCAATAAAATGAACAAAATATTCAAAATTAAAAGTGTAAATAAAACACCTAATGGGTATTTCATTAGAAAGTGGTTATTAGGGGTGGACTGTATGTAGGGTTTTATTGTCCTAATAAAGTGTCATTCATGTGATAAATATCAAATTGTATACCCCAAATGGTATTATTATATACTATTTCATAATGTAGCCTTGATACTGAGGTGTAAATACGTGCCACTATTTCTATAATTACCATCTAAATACACTTAATTACTGTTAATTTCATAATGTAAACAATATTTAATCGCTATTTTCAGTTAGTTTATTTCTGTAACTAGAATACTACTGTTAAATATAGCTGAAAATATTAAATGTCTTTATTTTATTTGTTTGATGTCTCATTGTGTTGCATTATATTGTATTGTTTGTTAATGCATTTATTTGCTTTATTGTTCGTTATCAACTTTAAATGTGTTTTTTAAAAGTATTTATTAAATGTCTATTAAATGTAAAAATACTCACTTTTGTTTATACAGTAATGCTAGTTATTATTTATATAATCACTCATTTTCTCCACAGAAATTGAATAAAAAAAAAAAAAGTGTGCATATATGTAATGAGTCGGTTGGCAACAGAGGTGAGGATCCAAATGCAGATTTATTTGAGAATCGTCAAACAGGCAAAGGTCAAAACAGGAGCGAACTTAAGCATACAGGTTATCCAGAGAGTAGTGATGGCTGACATGGAACTGACGTGTAAACACCGAGTTGAGATCTCGAAGCGCTTGTGTTTTGAAACACTGCACTTAAGCATGATTCGAAACACCCAGGTCACGTGACTAAGGTGATTCAAAACACTCAGGTCACGTGACTGAAGTGATTCAAAGCATCGGTCCTTTCAGAAGCGTTTTGAGACCTGGCGAATCTCCGTTTGACTAACAGGGTCGGAAATTAACCTCTATCTCATGTAGCCTAGTGGACCGTGCGTATGCACTGAGAAACTGTGCGGCAAATGGCTCCAGTTTGAATCCCGACTTATGCAAATAATCTTAAATTATGATTTGATGTATTTAATAATGTTACTTCTTTATGACCAAAACAAGACATATTTATTAACAAAGTGTTCATTCGGATGTCAGATCAATGTTGAAACAAAACAAGTTACAAAACAGCATTTAAAAACTAACATCTATAACTGCATTATCCTGGATTCAAACCCATTATCTCTGCATGCTAGTCTGGAACTCTCAATGCTTTACTATATCACTGGAAACCTCAACTGTACAACGTGGGGTTTAATACCTCAACTTGCTTAACTGTTTCTTTGCTGAAGCTGTTCCAGAGCAATACATAAAAATTAATGTAGAGACAGGTTTCGAAACATTTCGAAGCTTCGACACATTTGCTTCGATTGTTTCAGTGTTTCATGAAGCCTCGCTTTGCCCACCACTACTAGAGAGTAGTTGATATAAACAGGCGAACGGTTAGGACAGGCAGCAAAACAACATGAACAAAAAACTAAATAAAACAAAACTCAGGCAGGACATGTAAATGCTTCGAAATGCTCACTACAGTTTAACAAGACTCAGCAAAGTGTGAGTGAGGTTTTTTTATAGTCCTGGTAATAAGTCCTCATGAGCTTCAGCTGTGTGTTTGCAATAAGTGCTGATCTGGAACTGGTGTGTGTGAGGTGCAAAATGGGATATGTAGTCCAGTTCAGTGGCAGATGTGTAGTAGCATGAATGATAGTAAGTGATCTGCAAGGACTAGATCGTTGGTGATCGTGACGATATAATTATTTCTTTTTTGTTTTTGTTTTACAGAGACATTATTTTGCAAAGCACTCCGACTGAAAACCCTTCAGCCACTAGCAATTTATACATTTTGACCGGCCATGAGAGCAGCTACTGAAGAAAGCCAGCAGACCTGTAAATACAACACATCACAACATCGACGTTTCAGAGACAGAATGCATGAAAATGGCTAAAAAAGGAAAGGTTTAGAACAGTAAATCTGCCTTATGAGTGTTCAGACACGGACCATCAGTTGATCTCACTGGTACACATTATGGGGGTACAGGAAGAAAATGCCCTGGCTCTTTATTTGTCTTTCTGAAAGTGTTCATTTGTCATTGTTGTCTATTACATCTAATTAACCTAAATTAAACGACTGTATTTAAGTAAAAATATATAATTTTGTGATGGAAGGATTGTGATAACTACTAATAAACTGCAGTGACTATATGAGAATGTTTTAATTTGATCTGTTTGCATTTAATTTTGGTATTATAACTCAGGTTTTCAAAAGTGGCAGAAGGTAGTTTTTTTCAAATGAATCATCTGCTGAACTGCATCCCAATCATCACACATACTGCAGAAGATCTATTGGAACTCGCATGGACCCAAGATTCTCACAGAAATCAGTCAAGTTTAGTGAAGGACAAATCATGGTTTGGGGTTACATTTCAGTATGGGGGCATGTGAGAGATCTGCAGAGTGGATGGCAACATCAACAGCCTGAGGTATCAAGATATTTGTTCTGCCCATTACATTACAAACCACAGGAGAGGGCGAATTCTTCAGCAGGATAGCGCTCCTTCTCATACTTCAGCCTCCACATCAAAGTTCCTGAAAGCAAAGAAGGTCAAGGTGCTCCAGGATTGGCCACCTCAGCCACCAGACATGAACATTATTGAGCATGTCTGGGGTAAGATGAAGGAGGAGGCATTGAAGATGAATCCAAAGAATCTTGATGAACTCTGGGAGTCCTGCAAGAACACTTTCTTTGCCTTTCCAGATGACTTTATTATTAAGTTATTTGAGTCATTGTAAAGATGTCTGAATGCAGTCGTCCAAGCTCATGGGAGTCATACACAATATTCATTCTTTTTCCACTGCACCATGACTTTCTATTCTATTCATTCATAAATTTTCCTTCGGCTTAGTTCCTTTATTCATCACACAGCGGATGCCCTTCCAGCTGCAACCCAGTACTGGAAACATCCATACAGTCATTCACACACATACATTACGGCCAGTTTAGTTTATTCAATTATATATACTATAGCGCATGTCTTTGGACTGTGGGGGAAACCGGAGCATCCGAAGGAAACCCATACGAAGACGGGGAGAACATGCAAACTCCAAACAGAAATGCCAACTGACCCAGCCGGGACTATTTGAACCAGCAACCTTCTTGCTGTGAGTCGACGATGCTAACCACTGAGCCATCACTTTATATTCTATACATTATTTCTGTTAAGAGGCCTAGAGGCCTTTGACCTTCATTTCTAACAATGCATTTGAGATCTTATGACGCAAAATGACCAGTAAGAACCTGAAGATCACTGACAACATTATTGTCTGTAATCTGCAGCTTCAGACACATTGGAAAATCTGTCTTTTTCTGTAAACAGAAAAGAGTCAGAGCTGGGAATTTTGCTTTTTGAATTTTGTGTTTTTGTGCAAACCAAAAGAACAGAAAAGCAAAAAACAAGGTAACATTGGCTGTATATTCCACTATTGCTTCATTTCCACTGAGTGGTACAGTATAGGAGGGGTTTTCAAACTTTTAAGACACACGCCCCCCCAAATTTGTCCAATTTCTGTACTTGAACTGTTGGATGTGGTGAAGATGGTTCACTGTAAATAACAAAGCATTAATTACATTAAAATCAGTCACTCCATCACTGATGTAGAGAAAATCAACATGAATAGAAAGTAAAATAATTAATATTTACTAATTAAAAAAAAGTATAACAGTTAAAAGAACTAATATAAATTTCATTAATTCATTTTCTTTTTGGCTTAGTTCCTTTATTAATCAGGGGTCGCCACAGTGGAATGAACTGCCAACTTATCCAACTTATCTATATGTTTTACGCAGCAGATGCCCTTCCAGCTGCATCCCAGTACTGGGAAACATCCATACACACTCATACACACACACTTATACACTAAAGACAAATAGCTTACCCAATTCACTTATAGGGCATGTCTTTGGACTTGTGGGGAAACCGGAGCACTTGGAGGGAACCCACACGAACACGGGCAGAACATGCAAACTCCACACAGAAATGCCAATTGACCCAGCCGAGGCTCAAACCAGCGACCTTCTTGCTGTAAGGTGACAGCACTACCCACTGCGCCACCCTAATATAAATTTAAGAATCATAAAATGCGTTTATCACAGCATATACGAAACAGAAAACAACATACACACCTGAGCAAAACACGGCTGGCAACATGAGAAGTGCTGCTGTAAAATCAATTCCTGGAACATAAGATGTGACACAAACAAATATGACGGAATCCGTCCAAAGCTAGAATTTAGTAAGATTAATCAAGTGGAGAAAGTTTAAGAGTCTTTAAAAATAAAAAAGAGTATCTCAGAGTCAGATCCTTAGCATTCTTCAGTTGATCTTTCATCTTTAGATGAAAACCTAGAAATTATTTTTAAACATATGAGTGTACATTTATTGTTGTTTGTGAGTAAAAACCTACAAATGTAAAATTGTATGTAAGCCATTAAAATCATGATATCGATATTGACAAATACTTACATCTTGTATTAAGCCATGCTTTCATATGACATGCTTTCATTGGTCTGATGCTGTTAGGTTGCATTCTTTTGTTCCAACTTGTCCTGAGAGTCAAATGGAAACTTCAAAAACTTCAGGAAAGCAAAAAGAAAAAGTAATAACTATTTATTTATTTTTTTAGGTATTTTTAAATGAGTTAAAATACTGTAAGGTACAAGTTTCAGAACAGATAAGACAATTTATTACATTTAAGAAAAAAGCATTACTTAAAACATCGATTTGTACAACGGTGGTACGTTAATAATTATACATTAACGTAAGCTTGAACAATAGTAAAGTACCAAAAATTCTGGACATGAGAGTTTGTGGACACGCCCCATCACTAATATAGACACTGAAACGAAGATATGTACAGGCATACACACGCCACGTTTGTAACTAGTCACGTTTATATAATTGCTCGCTTTGCCGTTGACAAAATTATGATTTTTCTTCACAAAATGGTGGTGTACGTATGTAACCATGGATAAACTAATGCTTTTGTCAACCCTCAGTGGTCTAGAAGAACATAGACACTGTATTAAAAACACCTCGCATAAGCATTACCTATTTGTTTTGTAATTTGATGCAAAAATGAGATAATATAGAGTATAGCTTTTCAAATGTGTTAAAAAAAAAAAAATCTACATATGAAAAACTTTGAGGATTTATTTAAGAAGCTGATGACCTCTTTTTAAAGTTTTTACGGTCTCATGTTCTGATCTGTCTTAAGATTATAGTTTTGTTCTATGTCAAGTCTGTGATTGTCACAAACACCCACTCGAGCTAGCAATGCAGACGAGGTCTATGCAATAGTCGTCTGCATTCTTGCTGTTTCTAATGAGATAACGCTGTGGTCGTGAAACACTTTTGAGGCAGAGTTGTATCTGTGACTTTGACTTTCACTCACGTGTACACAGGATATAAGTTCTTGCTGTCTTTTCGACAATTGCTATATATGGCGCTAGAGAGGTCAGTGGTTGTTTCTGATAGCCATCTTTAGACTATGACAAGATACCACAAACTGTTTTTGTATAGTGCAGACCTTAGTCAAAACAACAACAACACCAAAAGAAAACCCAAATTTCTGTCCAGTGCACAAAAATTTACATAGACTAACAATAATTTATTATTAAAAATAAATATATATAAAAAAAAACATGCACTGCATTACACACACACACACACACACACACACACTGTACATACAGTACATATACACACATACACACATGTAAATACATTAACTATTTTTATTATAAGTTCATTATAGACAATATGGCGACATTGGTCATAACATTTATTTGCTTAGATTTGCGAGTGAGCTGAGAGATATCAGGTTGAACCAATCACAGTTCTGTCTTGGTTTGAAAGTGACCAATCACATCACATGCAAGTCTTCTAAAGAGGATTTTCACACATCCATTGCTTCAGACATGATCTTTTGTGTCATTTTGATGTGTTGGGTTTGTAAGTATACAGTAGCTTTTTTATATCTCTTTTCACTTTTTAAATATACACTTATTTGTTTATTGGAGTTCCATACATCATTTTGATTATTGAAACTTTACTGATTTGTTGTAGGTGGAGTCCAGTCTGACCACAGTGCTGAAATTGTCTCATTACAAACATTTCAGCTGGGAGATGATGTTTTAATCAAATGCTTCTCTACAAAAATTCGTTTGGGCAACACATTGGTTTGGTATAAACAGAGCACTGGACAGATCCCAAGGGCAATCACAATATCATACAACCAACTGGATAATGTCATGTTTGAAGATGAATTTAAAGATGGGAGATTCAGTATTTTATCAAGTGAAGACTCTTTTCACCTCAAGATCACAGCTGCCATCAAGCAGGACACTGGAATATACTACTGCGGGACGGTGTTCTTGAATTTAATACAATTTATCTCTGGAACACATCTGATGGTACAAGGTAAAATATAAAGTAACCATATATATCTATAACCTTATATTTCACAGATTTTGTGTTGGAGTATAATTTTAACAAAGTTGTTTATAATCTAAAGAAGTGTTCTTTGTTATGATTAAGGAACTGAGTCCAAAGATGTTAATATGGATTATGGAAAAATACCAGTTATGAATGGAACCACCATTAAAATTGCTGGTAATTTCTCATTTAATTGCTATGATCTAGTCAGCTATTTCATATTCCTATTTCATATAATCTGTTTTGGTTAATGTTGCCCTTTATTGTTACCCAGTTATGAGCTAAAGTTATGATTTTCAAATTGCTAAAAAAAATTAACTTTAAATATCCATATTGTTTAAAACGCTATTTGGGTGATTCTTATAAAAACCTGGTTTTAAAAATTTTCCCCAGATATTAGAAAGAAAATCTGGAGCATTTGTCAACATTAATCTATTTTTTTACTTAACATTTACCACCTCCAAAATAAGTCATGAAAAATCTCAATACTGCAACAGTCTGCAAAATCAACTGTTTAAAACGCTAAATCTCTTTGACATTTAAAAAAAAAAAGGGATTATTAACAGAACAGTTACTTGAGGTTCAGAACTAAGATTTATTTTTTAATTAACAGATTTTTTTTGATTGATTGATTTCTCTTATTTCCAAAATGCCCTATGCATTTGACAACCATTTAAAATACATATAATTTGATTATTGTATATATTTTCAAAATGATGTGACAAACCTGAAAGAAAATAATTAGTAGATTCTGCACATTGAACATTTTTTAATTAAATAAATTATCACAATGAATTGCTTGCAGTAGTTGCAGTAATGAGACATAGGGTTCAGAAAATGATGTACAGGTTGTGTACGCACATTTGTGTGCACTAGGGTGTTAAGTTGTGAGGTGGCATGGAGCTTAATATTAAATTAATTGACAAGTAAACAAATTATTTTATTTAACAACAATAATTACTACAAAATTAAAACTAGATTATTAACTTAAATGCATGTAATTAAATTTAATCTGTAATATTTTGTTGTAATAATCTCATGACTTTTTTGAATATACTGAATATTAATGAGTATTAATAAATATTTTACTTCAACAGATTTAATAGGCTTCTGTCATTGTAAAGTTGCCATAGTGCATTGATTCAGTAAGTTAAATTGTTCTCTGATTTATACATAGTAGGCTTAGGTAATTTAAAAAAATTCCAATATGGAAGTACCAAGTTGCAGCTGGAAGGGCATCCGCTGTGTAAAACATATGCTGGAAAAGTTGCCGGTTCATTCCTCTGTGGCGACCCCTGATGAATAAAGGACTAAGCCGAAGGAAAATGAATGAATGAAAATAAATTATAATTATTTTGTTGAAATTACAAACTGTACTTAATAGAGAACATAATCGTCTTTATTCTTGTTTTTATGTACTAAATATCTAAGCTTTTATTTTTAAAATCCTAAGTGTTGTTTAATGGTTTTCTGAGAATAACCTTAATATCGTTTCAAGAAATGTAAAAGTATGATCCAACACTGAATAGTTATATGCAGTTCTAGTACATACAGTTGAAGTCAGAATTATTAGCCCCCCTGATTTATTAGCCCCCTCGTTTATTTTTTTCCCCAATTTCTGTTTAACGGAGAGAAGATTTTTTCAGCACATTTCTAAACATAATAGTTTTAATAACTCATTTCTAGTAACTGATTTATTTTATCTTTGTCATGATGACAGTAAATAATATTTTACTAGATATTTTTCAAGACACTTCTATACAGCTTAAAGTGACATTTAAAGGCTTAACTAGGTTAATTAGGTTAACTAGGCAGGTTAGGGTAATTAGGCAAGTTATTGTATAATGATGGTTTGTTCTGTAGACTATCGGAAAAAAATATAGCTTAAAGGGGCTAATAATTTTGACCTTAAAACGGTTTTTAAAAAAATTAAAACTGCTTTTATTCTAGCCGAAATAAAACAAATAAGACTTTCTCCAGAAGAAAAAATATTATCAGACATACTGTGAAAATGTCCTTGCTCTGTTATCATTTGGAAAAAAATAAATAAATTCAAAGGGGGGCTAATAATTCTGACTTCAACTGTATATATTACAGTATTTAATCAAAGAACTCTACTGTAAGATGTACACTGTTGCTTAATGCCTTTTTCATCTTTTTCTTCATTTTAGACAGCAATAGCCAAAAAGTTTGGGATTTTATGTTACTTTGTTTGATATCCTTGACTTTTATTGTGCTGATAATTATCACACTCACTGTTGATCACTGCGAACACTGGAGAAAAAGCCAAAAAGGTAAAATTTACACATACTTTCTGTTCTAGTATCCCACACCTTCTGCACTGTAAAATATTATATGATCAATTAGTCTTGACAACATTTGTGTATTTGTAATTTATGTAAGGTTGTAAAGTCAACTTTTATTTCTTTAACTTTTTAATTTTTAACCATGCTTTAAAGGATATTAAGTGAGACATTAATCCTAAAACATTGTAATAAACCAATATCATGTGCAAAACTTATTAAATATCACATCATGAATGCATTATATTAAACGCAATGTCTTTAATTTTATGCATATTTTAAAGGACCAATTGAAGTTGCATCTTTGTTAAACAAGGTAATTGAATTTCTTAATCATGGAAGACTGAAATTAGGGTGACGCTGCATTCAATTTCTATAACAATTACTGGTCCTGTTAACATTGGTCTGTCTGTCTGTCTGTCTGTCTGTCTGTCTGTCTGTCTGTCTGTCTGTCTGTTATTTTTCACAGATTGGAAATTCACATGGGAATTACACAGCTGTGAGTTTTGCCTTCGTCCCTCCAGCAAGGCGATCAAACAACAAACATCTGTCAAGAGATCAGAATATTGTTTAGAATATTCCCTTCATAAATGTTTCTGACTTACTGACTTACACTTAAAAATTGCATATATATATATATTGACATTTCAAAAGCATAATTTAAAGCAAATGTAAGAACAAAAGAGTTCATCTTACATTTGTGTGTTCTGTAAAAATAATTTATAATGAAAAAAAATCTCTTAGACAATAAAAAGTAGAATCTGATCAAACAACTACATTTGTGGGGTTTATTCATAAACTAATTTTGAGAGGATCACGTGCTTATGATTGAACACAGCTGGTCATGCATTAGCCAATTCATGATCCTCCAATCAGACGATTCCTTAGTACTAAAGGGTACTATAGTCCACTATAAATACCCTAAGTTCCTTATCACAGTCATGTTTGTTTTGAAGAATCCCCCCTTCCACCCCTACTCCTCCTTTAGATGGGTGGCACGGTGGCCCAGTGGTTAGCACTGTCGCCTCACAGCAAGAACGTCACTGTTCCTCACTAAGCCAACCAACGTTTCTGTGTGGAGTTTACATGTTCTGCCCGTGCTCATGTGGGTTTCCCCCAGGCCCCCCCCGGTTTCCTCCCACCGTCCAAAAAAACACAACTTAAGTCAATTGACTAACGCCCCATTCACACGAGGCTTCAGCTTCAACGCTTGACAGAGCGCGTGTATGAAGTTGGGGCTGACGCGATCGTCATAGCAGAGTCAGCCAATGAAATTAGTCAGCAATAGGCCACTGTTAGAGCTGGTGTATTTACATACAGCGATCTGATTGGCTGACGCTTCCGTCGGCGCTTGAAAAGTTGAGCATGTCCCAACTTCTGCAGCGAACAACGCCTCTGAATCGGCGCTGATGGATCCACAATGCAGTTTGGCAACGCCTGACGTCACCCATGCAAAGTGAATGGGAAGCGTTGAAGCTGACGCCCCGTGTGAATAGGGCGTAAATCCTAATCGGCATCATAGATGTGATCCTAGTAAACTGTTATATCTTAAGAGCAATCCCTATCTGTTCATTAGCTACTACAAGCAGGGGAGTTTGCGAGATCTACCTGAGCTCAAACTGCCCTCTCGCCTTGCAACAGGAGGGAGCCCTGGGCTCGAGGATCTTGAGCTCAGGGCTCTCTCCCGGGACAGCATGCCAAACACGCTTATAATTAATCATCAGCTAAGTGTGAACTCTTGAAGAGTATTTTATTGAGAACAAAATGACATATTTATGAATTATACTATAACAGTGACTTGGCTTAACTTTAACACTACAATGATTATCAATATAAACAATAATATGACGTGTAAAATTAGATTTTTAATTTTGAAATTGTTACCAGCTTTGCATTTTAGACAAAGGCATCCTTCTCACTGACACATCTCTGCTATAATGACACCAAATAAGGCTGTAGTTAAATGACATTGTTGCTCTGAGAGATAAAACATGCAATATAAAATGAATACCCTAATGGTGCATTGAGATCTTAAAAAGTGAAATGACCAGTTATAAAATGAAGATCACTAACACAACATTATTATCTGTAATCTGCAGCTTCAGACAAACTTGACCCTTTGAATCTACGAACTCGATCCAGATGAATTCAGAGCTGGGAATTTTTTTTTGTGTGTTATTGTGTCAATGACAATAGGCTTTATTGTCACCACTCACTCTGCTGTAAATAGGTTACTTCAAAGTTTATTTTAAAGTTTCACAAAGTGCTAATCTCAAGTGAAATGATGTGTCTTGATATGGTTGGAGTTGTCCCCATTTCACAGGCCTGGTGTCTGAATTCAGACATATTTCAAGTAGGAATTAAAAAAACAACATAGGCTACAGTATGCTTGTTAGGTAGATTTTTTAAGCATGACTCCTCATTTTAGCTGGTTTAAGCTGGTTCTTGCATGCCATGAGTTGGTCCTAAGATGGTCCTGACCATCAGATGACCATTAAAACATCTTAAACCAGTTTATGACCAGTAAGAACCAGCTCAATCCAGCAGCCATATCAGAACCTACCTAACCATATGCTGTTTTTCAACAGGGTGGGACGCAGCATAATTCACCTGTTTGGTTATCGTGCAATAAATGTATAATCACAATTATGAATCCCTGAATAATGATGTAAATAATAATTTTTTTTTTAATATTTCAAACTACGACAACCATAAAACTAGTAAAACATTTAGTTTTTAATTCTTTGATTTACTCATTCAAATCAGTGCTCGGTTCACCCATGCGTTCATCACCAGCTGACCGGTTTTTCCAGGTCGAGTCGAGTCTGGTTTCCTCTGGTCAGCACTGTTGGATTAAATACTGAATTAGTTCTTAAAAAGTGTCTTCAAATGATAATATACGCAGGTTTATTTGTTTTTAAGCCAGAGTGACTTTGTCAGGTCTGTTTAATTTAGTGAACCGGTTCATTCATTCAACGAAAGGAATCTGTTCATTAGACTGAATCATTTGGGAAACGGAAATCGCTCTGGGCTGTTTCCTGATGCTTTTGATAAGGTAAATAGTAAGTAACATTTTAAATAATAATGCTTTTCTTGCACATAGTGATGATTTTGCTTCATAAGACATGTGTGTCGTTAGGTAGTAATAATTTTATTTTTATTGTACAAGTTTTTTTTTTTTTTTTTTACTTTCAAAGGAATTGTAATCATTCCGCTAATATTCTTCAGATATATCTGCTTCCTAGATTGTAAATTAACAGCAAATTTGAACCTGGGTGAACAGATTTTAGTATAGTGAGCAGGTATATACTGTAGGAGTGTCAAAAAGCTGAATTTTAGTCAATGTTTTTGTTCATGTCACAATCCAAATCTTTGGCTGAAGCCATCCTCAAGAGGGAGCTAAAGCTTAATAAAAGAAATCAAACCATTTTTACACACACACACACACACACACACACACACACACACACACACACACACACACACACACACACACACACACACACACACACACACACACACACACACACACACACACACACACACAATAGTAATTAATAGGAAGGTCTATGAGAATATTTCAATTGTTTAATCAGTTTGATAATTAACACACAACTGTTTTATCAGTTATACTACTACTAATAATAAGAATAAGAAGACGAATAATAGTTACTAGTTATTTTATAGCATGTTTCTAGACTCTCAAAGCACATTGCAAATTTGAACTGAGTAATAATACCAGCAGTGGGCAGCATCTACCTGCAGATGGCCATTAAACATTGGTGGAGTAGAGCGAGAGACAGAACAGACCTACTCAGTACAGTAGCTATGAGTGTGTTAAAAAGCCATGATGATGGACAGAGCAATTTTGCCATGGTCACATTCCTATTTTTTTCAAAGTACATTCTGAGATTTACTGTATGATGGCAGAAAGTCAGGACCTCAGTTTAACACTTTATCAAAAGTATAATCCTTTTTTTGACAGTTTAGAATCCCAATTCCTATACTGGCTCACTAGGGCCCACACAAACAGGACAGACAACAGAATGAGGACCACTTTTCTGGCATCACTATAGACCATTTTCAGATTTCTGAGCAGCAGAGGTTGTTATAGTTGGGCAAACTTAGAGCACATTGAATAGAAAAGTACCACAATTATTATTATTATTATTATTATTATTATTATTATTATTGCATTCAAATTTGCACAAATAACAAAAGAAACTCCAAAATAGTACTCATGACTTTCAGAAAAAAAATAAAAAATGTGTGAGACTAAACTCAGCAGTCAGAACAGATGACAATGTCAAATTTACAGTTCTCGCATAAAGCATTAACTATTTTTTTTTGTAATTTGATGCATAGTTGATATAATGCAGATTAAATCACCTTCCTTCCCCATTCTGATGCTCAGTTTAAACTTCATCAGACTTCTTGACCATCTGCTTAAATGCATTGAGTTGCTGCCGTGTAATTGGCTGATTAGATGCTTTATGTTAAATAAGTGTGTGCATAATATTCATGGCTGCAGATTCCGCTTTTTTATACTCTCGTGTTCTCCTCTGTTTAAAGCAGGATATAGTTTTGTTCCATGTTGACTCTGTGGTTGTCACAAACACCCACTCAAGCGAACAATGCAGAAGACGTCTAAAAAATGCAATGGTCGTCTGCATTCTCACTTTTTCCAATGAGGTAACACTGTGGTCGTGAAACACTTTAGAGATAGTGTTGTATGTATCTGTGACTTGCACTTTCACTCACATGTGCACAGGATATATGTTTTTGCTGTCGTGACCTGTTTTTGTCGACAATTGCTATATATGGTGCTCATGAGGTCAGTGGTGGTCTCTGATAGCCATATAAAAATCAAGAACAAGTAAACCACAAACTGTTTTCGTACAGTACAGACCTTTATCAAAACAACAACAACAAAAAAAGAACTCAAATTTGCGGCACAAACTGTAATTCTTGATTTATATCTCAAATGTACTGTATATATTAACTTGAAATATAACTTGGGTAGTATTTTAACTGTCGATATTCATTTCAGAGGGTTGAAACTACTCATAGTAATAATTTTAATAATAATAATTTATAATAAAAAAAATATATATATTGCTCACACACTGAGGAAGGCATTGTGCCAAAACGTCTGTGTTTTGTATCATCTGAAAAATGTAAAATAAAAACTGCATGAAGCAATTATTTAATGAGTGCGAATCATGACCTTTTAAAAAAAATTATGTATAAAAAAAATCCTGGACTTGATTTTACTGCGGTTTATAATTCCTTGATCAAGGTTTTTTTTAATTCCAATAATTAAATGTTGTCTACACATGAACACATTGCAAGCTAAAATAATGTTATATATATTGGCCATATTTATTCAAGAAGCAAAAGGGCTGCTTGAACTATTTTTAGTTAACTTTAGTTATATATATTTAGGATTGTGGAGCTTCTGTAAATTGCTTCTCTTTTTTCTTTAGTCAAGTGTAAAAACAATATGATCATTGTACAAAGGTCACTCACTGTAAAAATGTTACTCTCTAAATTTACATACACAGACATGCACAGTACATTAACTGTTAATTTTATAGACAATAAAGCAAATAAGACATTGATCATAACATCTTTGCTTCAACTTGGGAGTGAGCTGAGAGATAGCAGGTCGATTTCAACCAATCACAGTTTGATTCCAGTCTGTCTTGGTTTGAAAGTGACCAATCACATCACATGCAAGTCTTCTAAAGAGGATTTTCACACATCCATTGCTTCAGATATGATCTTTTGGGTCATTTTGATGTGTTGGGCTTGTAAGTAGCATTTTTTTTTCTCGCTTTCGACTGTTTAAATATAAACTTATTTATCTATTGGAGTTCCATACATCATTTTGATTGTTTAAATCTCACTGATTTGTTGTAGCTGGTGTCCAGTCTAACCACAGTGCTGAAATTGTTTCATTACAAACATTTCAGCAGGGAGATGATGTTATAATCAAATGCTTCTCGACCAAAAAAGGTGTTGGCAACACATTGGTTTGGTATAAACAGAGCACTGGACATATTCCAAGGGCAATCGCAATATCATACAATCATTTGGATAATGTCAGGTTTGAAGATGAATTTAAAGATGGGAGATTCAGTATTTTACCAAGTGAAGACTCTTTTCACCTCAAGATCGCAGCTACCACCATGCAGGACACTGGAATATACTACTGCGGGACGGTGTTCTTGAATTTAATACAATTTATCTCCGGAGCACATCTGATGCTACAAGGTAAAATATATATTCAATATGCTGTTTTGTGAGGGAATAGACTATTTTGACCATATAATGTCATTTAATTTGTTATTTCCAAGGAACTGAGTATCAAGACATCAACATGGCATGTGGAAAGATGCCAGCTGTGAATGGAACCACTGTTAAAAATGCTGGTAATTCTTCTTTTAATTGTTATAATTCACCTAACATTTTTATAGTCCTTTGCTGTTGTTTTGGTAACTGTCACCTTTACAGCTGTGATTCAAGATAATGATTTATATCCTTAAGCCACACTAAACACTATATAAGTATCATTGCATTAGAATATCAATCATAACTTCTGCCAACAAAAACTCCACATTCCTCAGTTTGTTTTTCAAACAATGTTCTCCTTATGTTCTCCTTAAGGTCACAGCAGTTTTGTATCAACACCATCAGTTATAGATTTAAAAAGTGTGTTTGTAGATTTCTAATTTTAAATGCTATGTACTGTATATTTTGTGAAATGTGACCATGGACCACCAAACCATGAGGGTAAGGTCATACGGGCCATAGTGATACACTTTTTAAAATTGAGATATGCATCTGAACGCTTACAAATTGGCTAAAATAAAAAGGCTTTCCAATGATGTATGATTTGTGCATAATATTTGTTCAAGATAAAACTATTTAAATATCTGGATTATGGGGGTTATGCGTATTGCTAATTAAAAATTAAGTTATAATATACTTACAGTCGAAAAATTACAAAATGTTACTAAAAGATGACCTTTGCTTAGAATTGTAATGATTTTGGCATAAAATAATAATCTGTAATTTAGACTTGTACTATGTATTTTACCATAAATATACCAATGCAGCATAAAACAAAAAGTATTGTGGTCCAGGATCTCTGTATTGCTTATTTTAAAAATGAATTAAAATGAATAGAATTTAATTGAAAAATTTGTCACCTGGTTTGATATTTTATCTAATGCAGTGATCTTTAAGCTTAAGTCATACTATTTTGAGCCATAGAAAAGAATCTGCACAATACATACAGTACTAATAAATCGATTTTGATTCTGGCAATGCATTATTTAGTAGAACTTTATATTTCAACTCACTTGTTGCTTTATATTTTAATTGATGTATATTTTTTTTTCTCTGTTTCAGATAGCAAATTTCAAAAAGAATGGTTACTTTGCTTGATATTTTCCAATGTTGTTTTTGTGGTGGTAACTGTCATATTTCTTGCTGATCGCTGCATTCACCGGCGAAAAAGGCACAGAGGTAAATACTGTGCACACAAACACTATAATATGCAAAATTGTTAAATATTCAATCACAAATGTTTGTGTCAAAATTGAACACAAATGTTCTGCACATTTTAAAGGATCTGAAAATGTAGCATCTCCATCATGTGAGGTAATTTATTATTATTCTTTTAAATATGGAATCTGGTAACATTTTGCAATAAGCTTCCATTAGTTAACACTGTTTAATGCATTACCAACAATAAGCAATACTCAGAAATGAGAAACAGTGAAGTCTGTTGCATCTTTGTGAATAATAATTAACAAAAGAATTGGTTTGTGTTTGTTAAGGTCTATTATAAATAATATTACCTAATGCAAATATAATTTAATTATGAATATTTGGAAATCACTGACATGGAAAATTATTATTGGAAAATGTTATTAAGATCTGAACAATCCTACTTCTAACCCAAATGAATATTACAACTACATTAATAAAAATGTGATTTGCTCAAGCAGGTAAAAAAAAAAAAAAAAAAAAAAAAAAATATATATATATATATATATATATATATATATATATATATATATATATATATATATATATATATATATATATATATTGTGTACAGTATTTCTCATTTAATTTTTTTTTTTTCAGATTAGAGATTCAGATGTGAATTATGCAGCTGTGAGTTTTGCCTCTGTTCCTCCGGCAAGAAGATCAAACGACAGACAAATTACTGAATACACTGAAGTGAATTTAAAGTCAAGAGATTACATGATTTAACAAAACAATAACATTTTTACAAAAAAAAAGGAAAAATATCAGATTTGACTTTTTTGATGTAGAGATTATACTGAGTTCATCTTGCCTCGCTAAGGTAGAATGTGATCTTTTGTGTGTGCACTGTGTAACTATACTTAGTGTTTAAAGATAAGTTACGTGTTTGTAAAAAGTAGAATCTGTTTAAACAAGCACACTTTATTGAGGCCATAATCTTGAAATATTTTATAACAGTGACTGCTTCATGACAAAAATGTTTCAGGCTGCATTATCCATAATGATTTATCAGTATTATAAATTTGGTTGCCAAATTCCAAAATTAGTGAAATGTGAATTACTTGTCTTCCAGGCATTTCTGTATGTACATTGCTAATGCTGTCTGCTGCTTTCCTGTGATTCTATTGTTTCTACAAGATTTTTCCATAAAGAGAAAATAAAATATTCTCACACATATAAGAACAAAAGTGTAGTTTATTGACTGATCTTGAAATGAAAAAAAAAAATCAATCCATGAACTTAAGTATTTATAATAAAAAAACATGTCTAAATGTTTCATAGCTGGATGTTAATAACAACTTTATAACGTTACAGAATATAGGTCATGGCTATTTGAGTAAAATAATTTGACCAAAATAAAACTAGAAATTGATCCACATTTTTTATTTCTTACGTTTTCATTCTGTTTTACAAAACATCACATTATCTTCCACTCTTTTTATTTGAATCTCCCAAAACCTCCACATTTGTTGCATCAACATCTACAGTATCAGATGGACAGAGAGAGGCCTTCCTAAAAAGATCACTTTTTTCATAAATGATAGCTTTTCACCAGGCTGGGGTGTCCTCATGAATTATTTTACAGTCATCATTTCTTCCATCTTCAGAAATTTAAAAAGCACTGTGCCATATTAGACTTACCAAAAAATAAAACTAATCCAATCTAATCTAAACTAACTAATCACCCGCAAAGCAAAGACATGGTGATGACAAAATGCAATACAATGTGTCTAATGAATAATTACAAATCCAAATCAAAATAAATTATAAAAATAATAAAATAGTCATACAATAGTGCATTAAATTTATTTCACTGTAGTATTTGGCAACCTTGATCCTTCCAGCATCATTAACATTTTAATGATATTAAAAAGACGATGAGTAAAAGGTAGACCAATATTGCATTAGCTTTTAAAGTCTGCTGTTCTCCATCAATAGTGTTAATTTTACAGGCAATATCATTACCCATATTGTTGTATGGGCCTCACAGTTAATATGTTGTAAAATGTTTGGATGGCAGTATGCATAATAAAATAACATGCAAATAAGGTTACGCATAATAAAAAGTGTAAAACACTGGTTAACTATAAAACCATTTTGATGACTTCTTCACTTCTTTCTCAAACCCAGCTCTTAAAGGTGATTAATTGCCATATACTGGATAAAAAATAATTTTTAGGAACTACTATTTTGTAGCCATGTAACTCTGCTTGAATGTAATATAGATGAGTCATTCCTTTTTTTGTAGTAATTTGCAACATTTGAAAAGAACAATTATAAAAAAGTATTCTGTAGGGTTTTAAAACAAGTAAAGAATAAGGCCCAATCCCAATGACATTTTACCCCTACACCCTTCCCATTGGCCCCTGAAACAGAGTGTGAAGGGGAAGAGCTTCAAAATCTACCTGCTCACATCATCATATGTCATCGCGAGCTCTTGCTTCATATGAGATTGATGATTGCGACTGCTGTAGTTATTCCAGTTGAGTTATTTTTTGGTATTCATTTAAGATCAATAACTGTAAGATCATAACAATAAGATAATAAGATCATAACTGTAATAATAAGATCATAACTGTACTGTACATTTACACCATGGCCATATTCATCTATGTAAACACAAGAAAACAACATTAATGTGTAAAAATGTAATTCTCAGCCACTAGACTTTTCTGACAGGGGATTCGAGTGTCAGATGTGAAAGTATGTTGTGGGACTACCATACAAGAGTTATTATTATGGATTATAGATAGCGACATTTAGGTTTTTTTAATTTTTTTATTTTTATTTTTTATTTTTTTATAAATTCTTATATAAAGCATGACCATAAAACACGAGTGCCTTTATGAATGTATTAAAACACATGCTTGTTTGTTGTAAAAATTTGTAATAATGCCAAAAAATACTAATTTGTGCATCTCCTTACTTGTGTGTGCAGCCATGTTGTCTTGTAACTGGTGTATTCTGGTGAAATTTTTGTACCCTTTGGTTTTTAGTGTGTTTCTGGAAAATCTCAGTTTCAAGTGCTATCTAATCCTTTCCCTTTGCCCTATGCCTTCAAGCTAAAGAGAATTGGGACACCCCGACTCCTTCATGTGAATGCGCAAAACAAGGGGTGGTAAGGGGAAGGGCTACGGGGTAGAATTGGCATTGAGCCTAAGTCTATTTAATTAATTCTATTTTAAAGTCTATTATTTGAATAAAAGTCCTGGGACTATACCAATGAAAGCTAACCTGTAGCGAGTGGGCAGGGCTGAGAACTGTGGGAATGATTTCAAGCCAGTGATGCAAATGTTAATGAGCAGCAGAAAATGTTAAATGTTAAAGCAAAGATAAAAGCAGGAGTGACGTCAGTGAAATTATGAGAGAGGACCAGGCCTGCAAGTGGATATTGCTGCAGCCTGGAGAGGGATTTACGTCGTAAGTAGTCTGGGTTTAGGGTTGGTGTAGGTGTAGTAGACATTAATAAAACACAACAGGTTAATGTGAGGTTGCAAAATATCTGTTAATTAATAGTTTCCTGTTAAACTGTTTTTTTGGTTTATTTAGAGTAAATTGCATTGTATGGTGGCGCAGTGGGTAGCACGTTCGCCTCACAGCAACAAGGTCGCTGGTTCGAGCCTCGGCTGGGTCAGTAGGCATTTCTGTGTGGAGTTTTCATGTTCTCCCCATGTTTGCGTGGGTTTCCTCCGGGTGCTCCGGTTCCCCAGAGTCCAAAAGCATGCACTATAGGTGAATTGGGTAAGCTAAATTGTCCGTGGTGTATGTGTGTGAATGAGGATGTTTCCCAGTGATGGGTTGCAGCTGGAAGGGCATCTGCTGCGTAAAACATATGGTAGATAAGTTGGCGGTTCATTCTGCTGTGGCGACCCCAGATTAATAAAGGGACTAAGCCGAAAAGAAAATGAATGAATGAATTGCATTATGGGATGTTGATCTCTGCTCTGTCGGTTTTTGAAAATTCAACTCTACACTTTAACAAAGTGACTTTCATTGACATTTTAGTAGTTTGGAAATAGTATAATGGATAAGACATCATATATAGAGAAATAAGTCTGCAAAATAACAGAAAATACTGGCAGTTTATTACAAGGTTTTTGTACCGGGTTATACAACATTAACCCAGACAATATCACTTTAAACTATTAAAAATGTTTATAAAATTCACTTTTCAGAAATTTTCAAGGTTAAAAGTTTTTGGAAAGCTGCTAATTTGTGGATATTTTTTTACAGTGTGGGTTTAGGGTTTGTGTAGGTGTAGACATAAAACAATCGGTTGGACTCTTGTGCGTCATGTCCAAGACATTAAATAAATGAAAACTCCAGGTTTGTTTATCTCACTTGAAGCTAAATTTGAAGCTGGCTCTATCGTCCGTTTATACCTTTCTCAGGCCTGGAGTTTGAGTTTTGTTTTCAGTTTCTGTTTAGGAGTTTTATGTTAGTTATTGAAATTAATAAATGTTAGCTACTTTCCCACCTTCACCTTTCATTGAACCACAAGCTTAAACCTGTGTTACATAGCTTTGTGTTTAACAAAATTTCCTACCAAGCTTAGAAGAGATGTTAGTGCAACAACATTTGTTAATTTGCCCTCAAAATGTTTTATCAAATATCATAACCTTCCTTGCCCCCTCAAAATTACTTTTCTTCATTTCTGGTCACATAGAAAACCTTTCAGAAGGGGCTATCAGTGTGTGTCTTGTTTCTCCCCTGCTTATGTCTGTTCTGCAATCCAATCAGTTTCCAATGGAAGAAATCATGCACCACCACTACATTCTTTCCCCTCAAGTGGATGTATGTCATGATAGAGGAAAATAAGGACAATCTTTTGTTTCATTGTGACCTTAACCTTCCTGTCGTGTTCGGGTCAAATCTGACCAATTTACAACTTAAATCACTCATAAATATTGTGTTTTACATCTGATTGCCTCAAGGCCTTATGATATCCTCCACACTATGCATTTGAACATATAAAAGTGATGATCACCTGTTTCATTGAATTTTGGGTGTTTTAATCAACCTTGTTACACCTGTGGTGTTCCTGGTCAAAAGTGACCGCTATAGGAAATGAATGGGTATCCAGGCTATATTTATTCATTAGACAGAAAACATCCCCACACACACTACCCCAACTCACTCACTTACTCACTCACTCACTCACTCACTCACTCACTCACTCACTCACTCACTCATTTCAGACAGAACAATATCTTTTGCAGGTACACATCTCTTTTATGCTCTTATGTGCTGATCCTTCAGCCTGATCTCACAAGGAAAATAACTATTTAACATTTTGTCAGTTTAGTGGCTAATTCATGAGCAAATTGTACAAAACTGTATGAATGAGATCCTACAAATTCATATGGATTAGCTACTAAACCAATAAGTTATGAATTGCCATGAAAGTGTTGGATCCTCCAACGTAAATCAACTTCCTGATAAAACAGTGTATCATATCTTCACACAGACTAGGTGTCTATTATGTGAATCCATCTTTCTTTCTTTCTTTCTTTCTTTCTTTCTTTCTTTCTTTCTTTCTTTCTTTCTTTCTTTCTTTCTTTCTTTCTTTCTTTCTTTCTTTCTTTCTTTCTTTCTTTCTTTCTTTCTTTCTTTCTTTCTGCCAATCTCCGTTCAGCCAATCTCTGAGTCTAGCAGGAGCACTTTTAGCTTAGCAACAATTATTTTATTATATTAGACCGCTATTAACTCGCTCAAAAATGACCGAAGTGCTAGTTCTGTGTCCATGCTCAGCGTATATACCCTCAGTCACTATTCCCTATATTAGTACACTTGAAGGACTGAAAATTCAATCACTCAGAACAAAGGATATCATTTTGTTTGTGCTTTGCTGGTTGATAAATCATTCAGATGGATTAAATTTCAATTTCTTTGGTCAAACCCTGTGATAGTTATTTTAGTTAGCAGTCTGTTAGTAATGAAACAAAGTATTTAGATTTCTTTAATCTATTGTTCATTTTATAATACATTTTCAGCGCCTATTTTTATTTTCATTGCAGTTATTTTGTCTAATTCTGTAAATTCATGTTAAACTACTTTGAGACATTGTTCACAGCTAAAGAATGTTGAATAAAAATTTGGTGGAGAAAAATTATTTTTGTGCTAATATAAGAGCAGTTAAAACAGACCGGTCAATTTTGACCAGGAACACTAAAGTAAGGGGCAGGATGTGAACACGACAGGAGTGTTAAGAAAAGGGGAACTACTTTCAGTGAGTAACAATAAATACTCGATGGCTGACCCGAGGTGTGCACGTACTCATTCTTATTAACTTGTAAATTACATACACGCTTAATAATCAAAAATTAACAGAACATTGTGAACATAATATTTTACTAAAAATTGAAATAAATATACAAAAAGGTAGATGCAAGGTATTATTTTGAAGCATTTTTACAAATTCTGTCTCTTGTAATATACAAAAAAGTAGGTCGGAACTCATTTAACAAGTCCAGAAAATGCTCATGTGGTTTCTAAAAACAAAAAACATGACCTTTTGGGCTCTTTTATTTGACTTCCTTTCATCTAGCAGCCATATTGACTGCAGTTTTAAGTGGTTTGTCTCGTCTTTGTGTTTAGTTCCTCTTAGTGGTGTAACTTATGTTTGTTATACACTGTAAGTAGCTTTTCAGAATCCTAGATTCCACAGAAAAGATATTAGCAAAAAGGACAATTACACCAATTGTAATGGCATATAGAAACATATTCAAGTAAATTTTGTTTTCACACACACACACACACACACACACACACACACACACACACACACACACACACACACACACACACACACACACACACACACACATGTTTGTTTTTGTGAAAAGTGGGTACATTACATAGGCTTCCATTCATTTTATACTGTTCAAACCGTATATTATATTGCCCTCACCCCACCCTACCCCTAAACACAACCATCACAGGAGACAGTGTACAGCTTTACTCCCTGAAAAAACTCATCCTGTGTGATTTATAAGCTTTTTGAGAAGTGAGGACGTCACCAATGTCCTCATATTTCACCTCCTTTTTGTAATACCTGTGTCATACCTATGTCATTATACAGATTTGTGTCCTGATATGTCACAAAAACACGTACACACACACACAGACATGTTGTTTACAGTTTTTCACAATTGTTTACACACAATTTCTTGTACTTCAGACACAATGACTACAACATGTAACTGATGCACCGACCCCCTGAACCAATTCTGCTAAACTACAAGCACAATTCCTGCTTTACACTCAAATTGCAGATTTAAAACACACTTTTTTCATAACACTACACACAATTCTCTGCATTTAGCACAATTTTAATGCAGAAAATCTCTTGTTTTCACAAGGAACACACTGTCATTTAAAACTGTACAGTCAGTTGTCCTACTTTGCATACTAACTCATCATATGGGTAAACACCGGTCACACATAATTGTAATTTAGAAATCAGAGCTCATCTCATATTCTCCATTTCTCAATCCTATTGAGGAATTTTTTTTCTGCCTTGGGATGGACAGTGAATGACCGAAATCCACACTTTTATTTATTTATTTTTATTATTTTTCTTTTTACTGTAACTGTATTCTGTAAATACTTCTGTTGATGGCATATATAGACCACATTATGTGCAACTTTGTGTTGGTTAGGATGAACACTGTGTACACTGTTTTTGTGGGAAAAATACAGTCAAATATATTTGGTACTGTGAATTTGTGTGTTTTGTATAAAAAAAATATTATGAAATATTTTACACTGCACTTCTGTAGGCCTGTGTACTGTCTGCAGTAAGTGTTACACTGAACAAAAAACACAGTCTCACAGTAAGTCATTATGATAAATGGAGAAATGCTCATAGTGTTTTACACTAAGGATATCATTGTTCAAATGGTTCTTATAAATGTCTATTCATGTGATGGTTTGTGTGTGTCATTTGAAAACAAAACACCATTTTCAGAAGGAAGTACATTGTTTTGAATGTAAAGTTTCATTTTGCACGAGAATTGAAGGGTTTTGCCCAATGTGTGTGTGATTTGTGATTTGTGTGTAGAGTTCTGACAATATGAGACTTGCTTTCAGAAAATGTGTGTAAACAATTGTGAAAAACTGTAATAGATTTGATATCAGATAACAAACCCATATTATTTCCTCCTGCTAGATCTGATCAAAGCATGTTGTTTTTTTGCGGTCAGTTGCAAAAGAGTTTCTTAGCTTTGCTAAAAACAGACTTACTCTAGTCCGTCTTGCTTTGAAAGTGACCAATCACATCACATGCAAGTCTTTAAAGAGGATTTTCACACATCCATTGCTTCAGACATGATCTTTTGGGTCATTTTGATGTGTTGGGCACGTAAGTATAGCTTTGTAATATCTCTTTTGACTTTAAATATACACTTATTTATTTATTGATCCATACATAATTGTGATTGTTGAAATCTCACTGATTTGTTGTAGGTGGAGTCCAGTCTGACCACAGTGCTGAAATTGTCTCATTGCAAACATTTCAGCAGGGAGATGATGTTTTAATCAAATGCTTGTCTACAAAAATTAGTTTGGGCAACACATTGGTTTGGTATAAACAGAGCACTGGACAGATCCCAAGGGCAATCACAATATCATACAACCAACTGCATAAAGTCAGGTTTGAAGATGAATTTAAAGATGGAAGATTCAGTATTTTATCCACTCAAGACTCTTTTCACCTCAAGATCGCAGCTACCACCAAGCAGGACACTGGAATATACTACTGCGGGACGGTGTTCTTGAATTTAATACAATTCATCTCTGGAACACATCTGATGCTACAAGGTAAAATATATTCATTCTACTGTTTTGTGAGGGAATAGACTATTTTGACCATATAATGTCATAAAATTTGTTATTTCCAAGGAACTGAGTATCAAGACGTCAACGTGGCATGTGGAAAGCTGCCAGCTGTGAATGGAACCACTGTTAAAAATGCTGGTAGTTCTTCTTTTAATTGCTATAATTCAGTAAACAATTTGATAGTCCTTTGCTATTCAGTTTTTCTCAGTGGCTTTGGTGCATTTCTCTCAACACTATTTACATTTGCACAACAGTTAATGCATTTCTCAAAACAATTAGTCATTTGTGCACATCATAGTAGCAGTTTCTCATTCCCTCCAACAGATTGCAAAAGCTTCTGAACATGCATTAGTTGCTTTCACACTCATTCTCTGCTATTTATAACATTATCACTTGAGTCATTACACACACAAATATTGAACTAGTTGTCAAAATCTGTCAAGCAAATTTAATAAAAAAAATTTAAATATTTTTTTTTCCTGAAAATGTCTCCTAAATTTAACAATTTGATGAATGATTTACAGACCTGTGTATGTTGTAGGTTCAGTTCCAATATCTACTGCAATATTGTTTACAGTTGTGCACAGCTCTACCCAAAAGAAGTTTATGTTTGTTGTAAATAAGAGTGTATTTATTCTTTTACACAATGCTGTGAATAAATTAGAATTGCAAAGAGCAAATGCAGTAAACATGTGAAACACACATATTCAGTGTCTTGTACTCAGATACCTCACTAAATGCAGTGATGTCTAACTTTACTGTAGTTTTCAAATGGTAAAGTGTCATAATGAAAACATGACAAAGCCATTTGACTATCTTGTTCATAAACAATGGTGTCAGGACTTTTCATTTTAATGACACTTACACTTTCATTGACATGAATACTTGCTTTTGAGGAATGAGCTTTCCATTTTGAGCAAGTGACACGCTTCTGCAGGTAATCAACTAGGTTTTGCAGTTTGCACTAATTGTTTTGAGAAATGCATTAACTGTTGTGCAAATGTAAATAGTGTTGTGAGAAATGCACCAAAGCCACTGAGAAAAACTAATATATTATTATGGTTTGATGTTTTATCTATGCACCGATTTTCTGCAAAAAATGCTTTTCTTACTTATATTTTTTGTCCAGTTTCTAGTCCAAATATCTAAAAATTCTTAAATCAAGATGAATTTTCTAGACAAGCAAAACATGTTGTCTTGTTTTAAGAAGTAATATGCCAAATTGAAGTGAGTTTTTCCTTAAAACAAGCTAAATAATCTGCCAATGGGGTAAGCAAAATAATCTTATATCAAAAGGAAAAACAAGATTATTTTGCTTACCCCATTGGCATAATATTTGCTTATTTTAAGAAAAAACTGACTTAATATTGGCATATTATTTCTGAAAACAAGACATTATGTTTTGCTTGCCAAGAAAATGTTTCTTGATATAAGAATTTTTAGATATTTGGACTAAAAACATGACAAAAAATCTAAGTAAGAAAAGCATTTTTTGCAGCGTAAGCATTAGCTTAAGTGTCAAGTCAGTTTTGAATTATGGAAAAAGAATTTGCACAACACAATAAAAAGAAATTCTGATTCTGGCAATGCATTGTTTTGAAAGAATTTTACTTTTTAAAAGCACTCTTTGCTTTATTTTTATTTTTAACATTCTTTAATTTATTTTCCTCCATTTCAGATATATTCCAAAAAGAATGGCATCCTGTGTTACTATGCTTGATATTCTCCAACGTTGTTTTTGTGGTGGTAACTATTATAATTCTTGCTGATCGCTACATACACTGGAGAAAAAAGCACAGAGGTAAACACTGTATACACACAATATAATATCAGAATATGCAGTATTATTGAATATTCAATCACAAATGTCTGTCAAAATTTAACAAAAATATTCTTCACATTTCATTAAAGGACTTGAAATGGTTGCATCTCCATCATGTGAGGTAAATTGTTCTTTTTGTCTTTATTTTCATTTTCATTGATAACATACATATACATAGATACATACATAAAGTAAAATCCTTGCAACAAAGGGATGGATCATATATCAAAGTTCACCCACCCTTCTAACACAGATTAAAATGCTTGTAGATCACCTAAGCAGACAAAGTAATTATATAATAAATAATGAAATAAAATAAACATATCAACATACAATATGTGCAAAATTGCTGTAAAATTTACAGTATTACTCACAATTTTGTTTGCCAGTAGTACTGTAAAATGTACAAGTGCACTGTAAATTACCAGTTATAATTGTGCTGTAATTTTAAGCACAATTGTAATTAATAATTTACAGGACACTTGTACCCTGTAACCATAATTGCCAGTAATACTGTACATTTTACAGCATTTTGTTTACAGTGAAGTCTTGTGAAAATCTATAGCAATTTAGTCTATCTGCAAAAATATTGTGAATGGTTTCCAAATCTTGTTAAAATGAGCAATTTGTTGCTTAGTGTGAAGCTGAGTTATTCTACATGTGAGATCATTTATTATTATTATTATTATTATTATTATTATTATTGTTATTTAGATATGAAATCCAGTAAAACTTTGGAATATGTTTTCATTATTTAGGGCTGGTTAATGCATTATTAACAATAATCAGAAATGATCAACAAGTAATTTGTAAAAAGTAATTTGACAAAAGAACTGGTTCATGTTTGCTGAGGTCCAATAAAATAATATTATCCAATGCTAATTTGATTTTATTAATAAATAATGAAAAGGAATGGAATCTTATGTTAAAGTGTTATTTTATACAGTTATAGTTATAAGCCAAAAAATATTACAACGTATAAAAATGTCATTTGTTTGTCAAATAGATTATATTATATATTAGAATGTTTTATTTATTTTATTTTTTCAGATTAGAGATTCAGATGTGAATTATGCAGCTGTGAGTTTTGCCTCTGTTCCTCCGGCAAGAAGATCAAACGACAGACAAATTACTGAATACACTGAAGTGAATTTAAAGTCAAGAGATGACATGTTTTAACAAAACAACAAACTCTTTTTATTTTATATTATTTTTAATATTTTTTTAAGTTCAGCTTGCCTCACAAATTTAGAATTAAATTTTTAATAGTGTGTTCTGCTGTATAGAAGTATTAGTGTTTAAGTTTTTTTTAAATGTAGACTCTGTTTAAACAATCACAATTTGAGGCGGTGATGATATATATTCTACAGTATAAAGTTACTGTGACTACTGCATGCATAAATTATAAACTTAAACTGCAGTTTTATCTGCATCTCGAGTGAAATATGTATTATTTGTTTTGTAAGTAAAAATGGACACCCAGGCATTTCAACTTTTTTTATAACTATGATTCTACTTTTATTTTTTACAAGAGGTAACAACCAATGAAACTGAGGAAAGTAAAAATGAGGAATAAAACAAATCTATAATTTTCACATATATAGGGTGAAAAAAACTTTGCATGTGAACTAATCTTGAGAAACAATAGAAAAAATGCATTTCATGACCCTGCTTGCTTAATATGTATGTATATTGTTGCCTTCATGTTATAAGGTGGATGTGAATAACAACTGATAACATGTTATAGAATATAATTCATGGCTATTTGAGTAAAATAACAACTTGATCAAAATGAAACTATAAACTGACCCTGACTTTTAATTTCTTTTCATTTTTTTTATTTTTTTACAATTTGTTCTTTAGTTTGGTCTAGAAAATGCATGTGGTTTCTAAAACAAAAAACATGACCTGTTTGTCTCCATGAATTGTTGTTGTTTCATATAGCAGCCATATCCACTGAAGTTTTACTTGGTCTGACCGTCTAACTTATGTTTGTTGAGTAAAATCCAAAATTCCACTGATTATCTATCTATCTATCTATCTATCTATCTATCTATCTATCTATCTATCTATCTATCTATCTATCTATCTATCTATCTATCTATCTATCTATCTATCTATCTATCTATCTATCTATCTATCTATCTATCTATCTATCTATCTATCTATCTATCTATCTATCTATCTATCTATTTATCTATCTATCTATCTACACACACGCATGCACGCACACACACACACACACACACACACACACACACACACACACACACACACACACACACACACACACACACACACACACACACACACACATATCCCGTTTTGCCTTCAGAACTGCCTCAATCCTTTGTGGCAATCACATCAATCTGATGTCACCTCAATCTTCCGTTGCATCACATCCCAAAGGTGCTCTATTGGATTGAGATCTGGTGACTGTGGATGCCATTTGAGCACAGTGAACTCATTGTCATGTTCAAGAAACCAGTCTGAGATGATTCACACTGGGATGGACATGGTCAGCAACAATACCCAGGTAGGCTGTGGTGTTGACACGATGCTTAATTGGTACTAATGGGCCCAAAGTGTGCCAAGAAAATATCCCCCACACCATTACACCACCACCACCAGCCTGAACCATTGATACAAAGCAGGATGGATCCATGCTTTCATGTTGTTGATGCCAAATTCTGACCCTACCATCCGAATGTCGCAGCACAAATCGAAAGTCATCAGACCAGGCAACGCTTTGCCAATCTTCTATGTCTAATTTTGGTGAGCCTGTGCCAATTGTAGCCTCAGTTTCCTTTTCTTAGCTGACAGGAGTGGCACCCGGTGTGGTCTTCTACTGCTGTAGCCCATCAGCCTCAAGGTTGGACGTGTTGTGCGTTGAGATGCTTTATATATATATATATATATATATATATATATATATATATACTGTAAACATCAGTGGAGTACTTATGTTATTAATATATATATATTTTTTAAATAATTAATTTTTATCTTAATAAAAAAATGTAAAATAGTGTGGTTAATTTTTGTATTTAAGCAAGTTGCATGTGCTCACACACACACACACACACACACACACACACACACACGGTCGCACACACATGTTGTTTATGCAAGGCATTTGTCGTGTGATGACAAACCCATATTATTTCCTCCTGATAAAAGTGATCAAAGTGTGTTTTTTTGTGGTCAGTTGCACAGAATGTCTTAGCTTGTGCATCAGTTTAGTTTTGTGGTATTTATTCAAAGCATTAGCAGACCCTCAGTTGTTTCCCTTTCAGCATGTGTCGTGCTGACCTGATTTATGTTGTATGTGTTTGTGCCACCAATGACCTTTTGCAAAAAACAAAACCACAGGCCTCCACAGAAGCAGGAGAAAACTGAGAGATGCAAATTAGTCAAACCCAACCTGCAGACAAGCAAACAAAAATAACTGATAGCAGGATCACTTTCAGTATACAATTGTCATTCCTTGCTATTTCATTATAGTTTTAAAATATTTTTATTTGGAAGGCTTTATAATGGAGGGAGGTGCAATTTTGTATTGTTTGCTGGTATTTTACTGTGAAACTTTTGTCTTTGTTCATTTAAGTGACATCAGATATGGATACTTAAAGGGATAATTCACCAAAACCTCAATATTCTGATTTCATATTTCAATGATATTCATCATTTACTCAACCTTTATTTGTTCCAAACCTGTTTGGCTTTTATTCTTCTGTTGAACAAAAAATTATTTTGACGAAGGCTGGAAACCTGTAACCATTGACTTCTTTAGTATTTGTTTTACCTGCTATGGATGTCAGTGGCTACAGGTTTTCAGCTTTCTTCAAAATGTCTTCTTTTATGTTCTACAGAATAATGAAACATGTAATGGTTGGAAAATTCACACTTACACAAAGATCTGTCATTATGTTCTCACCCTCATGTCATTGTAAAACTACATTGGTGATCAAACAGTTTTAGTTTCCGTTGACTTCCTATGTTTTTGTCCAACTGTGTATCATAAACATTCTTCTAAATCTCTTGTTCGGCAAATAATCACAACACAACCAAATACAGAAAAAAACTTATAAAAAAAATGTGAAAACATCTAAATCAGAGAAGTGCTGTAATTATTCACCATGCAAAAATATAAATGCAAATCTTTATGCTTTTGCTCCCATTTTTCATTAGCTGAATTCAAAGATCTAAACTCTTTCTATGTACGCACAAATGTCTATTCGTCTCAAGTATTGTTCACGCATTTTGCTAAATCTGTATTAGTGAGCACTTCTCCTTTGCAGAGTTAATTATCCGCCTCACAGGTGTGGCCTATCAAGATGCTGATTAGACAGCATGATTATTATTACACATGTGCCTTAAGTCTCACAGAGTGTTTTTTTCTTGATTAATAATCCTAAACGAGTGTAACTTGTCAGTCAGGTCATGTCCACATGTACATGGGTATAGGGTTTTCCCCGCTTTCGTTTAAAAAAAATCTTCATCCACATGAAAAACGCACTGTGATGCATGTTATGGGTACGCAGAACCAACAGGGGGCGATAATGACACTTTTATGCTGGATTGAGTGGATTCACACTGAACGGGTAACTAAAGGTGCTGCTGTTTGAAGTTTTTGACTTCTAAAGCATAAAAATACCATAATATGTTTGCAGATATTTAAGAAACATGCTAAGTGAACATTCTTTTTTATCTGAAAAACAATGCTAAAGTCAGATATTCTGCTTTGAAAATATCTGTTACATGTCGAAACTCTCTTTGTTTTGATTCTCTTAACTGCCACTTTAGCCAATTATACTTCAGCACCTTGTTGGCAGCATATTTGATGCCATGTGTTCATTACCGATCGTTATAAACATTACCAGTGTAAACATTAGGTGAGCAGGTTACATTGTAACCGCATGTCCTAACAACACCATACTTGACAAGATTTACAGTGATAAGCAAATTTGGCTGTTTGCACCAGACAAAACATGACAGAAATTTTAATGCAGCCATTCAGAAACACAGACTATAGTGCACTCACTTATGAAATGGTAAGGGTTATAATCTATTACAAATTAAACATTTTTAACTTTAACATTATTAAATGTACATGCTGAATCACTATTTGTTGGTTTTGAATCACAGTTCTAAAGTTCAATTTCAAACGGGTGATTTTATTTTCAAGATCTGAGGTGAACTATCTGCTGCTGCTTTCAGTATATGGCAATAAATGTCATGTAAAATGGCATTCAAACTCACATTGTTAGCATTCAACACTGAATAAAGCACATGATGTGTAGCTGAGGTGATCGTTGTCAGTTTTCTGTTGTTCAGCTGCAAAAAATACATCAATTCAACGTTAGAACAAAAACTCCTTTTAATATGGAGAATATTCCTTCTATCGCTTGCTGTTGCTTTTATATAAATGACGATTTAAAGATTTTTTTTTTTTATACAAGTCAGTGTTTCCTCTAGGTTTTTTTCCTGCTGTGGCGGCAGGCCTTTTGATCTACCAGCTACCTATGGCGTTATTTCAATGACAAATGTCGTGAAGCAGTATTACAAGTCGAGATTGGATTTATGTAATACGAGCATGCAGATCTTTTTGCTTGCGCAAGGATTTCCTCTGTTCGTGCACAAAACGTCTTGCTCGCCCACAAATATACGCTGCTCAAGTGCAGATTTTCTTGTGCGCTCTCAAATAAATGCTGCTGAAGTGCAATTTAGCGAGTTTGTGTAGTGAGTATGTCTCCAACATTTATTAGATTTGCTAGGAATATTTATGAATGTCTCCAATAGACCTACAGAGCGGCATTAATTCATCCTGAAGTAAAGATAAACGGCTATAAACTCCAGCAAGATAAAGTCTTTGTTTGTTGTATGCAGAGCCATAGACCTTTATCTATAAATAAAGTATAATTATGGAAACTGTTTTCATCCTAACTGAAAGCCATGTCGTGTTTGCTAGCATCACGCACCTGTCAGTCAGTCAGTCAGTCAGTCAGTCAGCATGAAAACAAATAACGCACAGCACTACTACGGTTACAGAAAAGTTTGCGCTGTTATAATTCACTTACCTTTTAATACGTTTTGGTGCGATTATAACCTGCTATTTAAAAAAACGACTTTGTTTTGAATGAGAAGCTGTAATGTAGCCGTGGCGGGATGAATTTTGGTGTGGCGCCCCGCCATGGAAGAATGAATGTAGCGGAAACCTTGCAAGTAAATGGCATACAAATCAATGCAAATGTGAGAACAGAGGTGAATTACCGTCCTGTGGGCAAAGGACACAAAATATTGTATGCGTTTGCCATGAATGTGCATTAAATTTTTGCTCTTCCACATTTGGTGTGTGAACCCAGCCAACCTTGGACAATCAGAAAGGAGAAAACAGCATGCACGCTGAAGTCATGAGGTGAAAAATTCCAGTTGTAGTGTCCACACAACCACACTGTACCCAAAATTTTGAAAAAAAGTCTTCACCCTGGTTAGAGTTTTCAAAAAGAATCTGTTTCAGTAACCTGACATTGCGTTTTCGTGTGGAAAAAAGTGCGGTTTTGTGGACAGGGCCAAACTGCACAAATATCAGATGCAATTCTTGGGTTTTCCTGGGGCACCGTGGATTGATGAGATGTAGACAAGGGGGGATTATGGGCGATTGCGGACTGAACGAAAATGAAGATGTGCCAAACACGAACATGGAAGAAAACTCTGAGTTTGAAACATAAAACAAATATCTGTTGCGGAAATCTTGTGGTTTGAAGTTTTCGTGCTAATTGCGTCATCAGATTTGGAGCTCCTATTAATTTTTGGTTTGATGCTCATTACAGCTGAAGTCACATTGCAGGAAAGTGTCTGAAATCTTCTGACACTGCCAGAACTTCATCAGAGAAGGTTTGATTGCAATGCAATAAGTGGCTGTCAGCGAACATGTCAAACCAACAATCAAAGTCCACAGATTTTAGCCTAGGATTACAGACATCTTTTAGGATTTCCCCAAATTTGTTGAAGACAACCTGAAATTGTACAGTTCAGAAGGGCTTTATGCTGGCCACAATAAAAGCCACTCTAAAATGAGCAGTTTTATCACACAGCACGATGCCACAGATGTTGCAAGTTTTGAGGCAGCATGAAGTTGGTATTCTGACTGCATGAATGTCTACCGGAGCTGCTGCCCATGAATTGAATGTTCCTTTCTCTACCATAAGCCGTGTCAAAAGGCATTTTAGATAATTTGTCAGTCATCCAACTGGAGTCTCAACTGCAGATCGTGTGTAACCACACCAGCTCAGAACTACCTTATCCAACATTTCACCTCCAAAATCATCTGAGACCAGACACCCGGACAGCAGCTACAACAATCAGTTTCATAAACAAAGAATATCTGCACAAACTGTCAGAAACCATCGCAATGAAGCTCATCTGCATGCTCATCATTCTCATCAGGGTCTCAAGCTGACTGTAGTTCATTGTCATAACTTAAGTGGGCAAATACTCATATTCGATGGCATTTGGCACTTTGGAGTCCAGTCCTGGTTTTCACTGTACAGGGCAGATGGCAGACAGTGTGTGTGGCGTAAGCTGGTGTGCGGTTTGCTGATGTCATGAATTGAGTGGTCCATGGTGGCGATGGGGTAATGTACACTCACCAGCCACTTTGTTTAGTACACCTTACTAGTATCAGGTTGGACCCCCTTTTGCCTTCAGAACTGCCTCAATCCTTCGTGGCATAGATTCAACAAGGTGCTGGAAATATTCTTCAGAGATTTTGGCCCATATTGACATGATAGCATCACGCAGTTGATGCAGATTTGTCGGCTGCACATCCATGATGTGAATCTCCTGTTCCACCACATCCCAAAGGTACTCTATTGGACTGAGATCTGGTGACTGTGGAGGCCATTTTAGTACAGTGAACTCATTGACATGTTCAAGAAACCAGTCTGAGATGATTCGCTCTTTATGACATGGAGCGTTTTCATGCTGGAGATAGCCATCAGAAGATGGGTACACTGTGGTCATAAAGGGATGGACATGGTTAACAACAATACTCAGGTAGGCTGTGGCGTTGACAGGTGTACCTAATAAAGTGGCCAGTGAGTCTATGTTATGGACAATGAACATGTTATTGATGGCCTTTTGAATGCACAGATATACCGCTATGAGATACTGAAATGTTTTTTGCAGTATGATCAAAAAGACATTAAAAAAAAATCTTCATATTTTGGTATCTAGAAGCAGTTATGTAAACCTTTTTATTTGTAAAATGAATTCAAATGTATTTGAGATCTTCTGAGCTTTCTAAAAAATATTTTTTAAAACTCTTTAAAAAGAAGGTCTTAAAAAAGCCTGCAGAAACGCTGTGTAAAAATGTACAAATAATGTCATACTAGGCTTCATGTCAATGTTCTCATAAGTCATTACGCAGGTCAATTTCTAATTTAAAAACAACAACAACAAAAAAACAAAAACTTGTCGCTAAATTCAGCACCATGGAGAGGGACAGTATTTTGCAAATGCGGCAAAATCTTTAGGTCTAAATTATTACAATTATTCATTAACATTAATTAGTCATAATTTATTCTCCCTTTATTTGTCACAAATCAGAGTTTTTTTTTTTTTTTTTGTTGAACCTGACAAGTTATTTTGAAGAATTTTTGGAAACATATAACCATTGACATCCATAGTATTTGTTTTTCCTACTAAAGCAAGTTAACGTTTACCGGTTAATTCAAAGTATCATCTTTTGCGAAGGTTTTAAAACCACTTGCAGGTGTGTAATTAGTGAGTAAATGTTCATTTTTGGGTGAACTATCCCTTTAAATCTTCTGCATTCCCTTCTTGCTCTGCTAGACTGCTCTGAGGTTCATTATCACAAACTTGTACTCATCTCACAATAATCCAGCCATTTAATTTAGCATATATAATTGTCACGTGTCTTCTATATTAGTTACATTGCAAAGTGCTATAGAAATCAAGACTTGACTTGAACAACATACACTGTAAAATATGCAGGGTTCCACACACTTCCTTCATGTTGTCCCAGCACAAATTGATTAGGTTAACTTAATTGTTTCTACAAATTTAAGTGGATTGAACATAAAACAATTAAGTTGTCCCAAACAAAACTTAAGAATTCAATGTTGGTTCAACTCAAATTAAATAAGTAGTTTAAACAAGCAGCAACAGTCATTTTTTTAGTGTAACGTATTTGAAGGCAATGATTTGTGCAGGCAGAGTCAAATGATGAGTCACATACTGTACGTCAGAGAGTAAATTAATGCTCAGACTCAGCACAACTTGCAACCAGATGAATCGAAGACCCAGAAAGAGCATAAAATGAATCGCATCATCTACATGATCATCTTTCTCTTTCTTCATCTAGTCTGTAAGTACAAAATACCCAATTCAATCATTCACTTACTAATTATTATCATTAAAAACTTTTTTCCCACAGGCAAAAATAATTGCACTGTTGATCAAATGGATGAAGTGTTAACCACTCAAGAAGGGCACAGTGTGTTGTTACCTTGTCTTCTGTTAGAAGATCACCTACATCGAGTGATATGGTATAAGCAAGTTCTTGGAGAGAAACCTGTCGTAATAGTGTCATCATATCACCACACGCAACCCAATGAGTTTTCCTCTGACTTTAAAGAAACTCAGCGTTTTCATGTGGTGCGAAAAGCAGACAGTTTCAACTTAACCATCCGTAGGACACTGAAATCGGATTCAGGCACGTATTTCTGTGGCAGTGCCTTTGCCAACGTTGTTTCCTTTGGGACTGGAACGATTCTGTTGGTTAAAGGTGAGTTTTTTTTTTTTTTATAAATTTTTTTTTTTATTTATTGTAACCCTAAAATCTGATTCAGGCATGTATTTCTGTGCCAATGTTGTTTTTTTGGAACTGGAACGATTCTGTTGGTTAAAGGTACATTTTTTTTTTAACTTTTATTTATTTTAACAGTTTTAACACAAAAAAGAGATAAAATAAAATATGTTCAGAGCAAAGAGGTAACCAGAGACATAAGATAAGCTCTTGCATAGTTCTTATACAGTTATTAAAGGTGAAGCTTAACTCTTTTTAAGATGAATGATTCCATTAATTGTCACTTTTTTCTTTCGTACAGGTGCAGACCTCAGACCTGCTGTTATACAGCACCCAGTACATGCTGTTATTAAGCCAGGAAGCAATGTGACTCTGCAGTGCTCAGTTGAAGGGAAAACGTGTGATAAAGGAGTGCAATCTGTTTACTGGTTCAGACAGAGTTCAAACACAACTCATCCGGGAATGGTTTATACTCATGGAGAAACCAAAAATGAGTGTGCAGACTCTAATACACAGAGCTGTCTCCAGAACTTTGCTAAGATGAATGTTGATGTGTCTGACGCTGGACTATACTACTGTTCTGTGGTGACTTGTGATGAGGTTTTATTTGGAAACGGCACAACGTTGGTCATTGAAGGTAAGTACGCTTTTTATGTGGCTTTCGAGGTGGAATAACAGTTAGAGATATGTTTTGTGGTATGAGTGTTTAAGGGTTGTTTAAAGGGTAGGGTTAGAAACAACCATTATTAACATTATAGATGCACCATTATTGATGTGTATATCCATGTATGCATATATGCTGTATATATGCAGATGTTTGAGTGGATTCTTGTAAATGTGTATACATTATTCATGAAGGTATATGATTAAGTATCTGTACATTTGTGGGTGTATATTTGCATATATGTATTTATATTTTAAATATGTTCATTTATTATTATTTGCAATATGTGAAAAACTATAAATAAAGTATTAAAAATATACATCAGATGCAGGAATTTAGTTGCAGATTTAATTATGTGTGTATTTTACAGTATGTGTGAAAGGCAACAAATTAATACTTCAATAAATGTTAACAAACAAAGCAACATTTTCCAATATTTTATGGACATGGTCTGTAACCATAATTGCAATGCAGTGGAAAATTAAATACAGTTAAAACTCCTGAAAAACTATTTATAAATACAAAAAAATCCTTTACGTTAAATAAGTTATTTGTACCTGGTTTGTGTAGACTTTTTACACTGTTGTTGATAGTACAATTTTATCAACAGCAAAAAGTGTTTTTTAGTATTTGACATGAATTTGCAGTGATGACAAGTTTCTATGCTTTGATTAATTTAGATTAATATGAAATTTAAGTTGGATCACAACAGCTATTATAATGTATTTTTTCCCCAGTACTGGGTTGCGGCTGAGTAAAACATATGCCGCAACAGATGGCAGTTCATTACGCTGTGGCGACTCCTGATAAATAAGAGACTAAGCCAAAGGAAAATGAATGAATATAAAGGGCCCTATCATACACCCAGAGCAATAAGGCGCAAGATGTGTTTGGCATGATTTCTTGCTATTTTTAGACCAGTGCAATCCTAATTTTCTCGTTTTGTGCCACGTTTTTTAAATAGCAAATCCATTTGTGCCACTTTGTAGACTTATGGGTGTTCCGGTCTATAAAGGAGGTGTGTTAAGGCACATTGTTGGCACTTTGCTATTTTGAGGAACTAAATTAGACCTCGCTATTGACCAACTGAAAGCAGGTTTAAAGTCCAGCGGAGAGCGCGTTAGTTGTGCACCTTTAACGTTTACATATTGCTTAATACACACAGGATGTACAGCAATACACAAATATCTTTACAAATGAAAAATAATTAAAGGTTTAAAATATTACAAAAATTATTATTTTCAACATAAATATAAAAAACACTGCCTTCATGCCTTCTTCATCTCGGGGGGCTTTTTTGAGTTTATTCATGACAATTTGCATTTGTAAAATGTTATTATTATTAGCAGTATTATTTATTATATGCATATTTATATGTTTTAATAAAAACAAGTTTAGATTTGTCCACCTGTCGGGTTTTGGAGACGTATGCGTCAGTATATGGGGCATAAGAATAGGACGTGTCTTTGGATATAACTGTTTTTTGACCCTACTTCGTTATTATTGTTCATTTATTCGTTTGCTGGAAATTAGAACTGAATTTAGAAATAATTTCGAAACAAATCTTTGCACTTAACAAACTAAATTAAACATGTAGGCTAATGGATGTCTTCAGTGGAGAGCGTACAACACTGTTTCCTTATCCACGAAAGTAAAGGAGTAAAGTAAAGAGTAAAAGTAAAGAGAAAGTAAAGAGGCCGAATGAAGGAGGCTCGTTCTTCATTCTCGAACTGCAGATGGTCTGTTTAACTGTTTTCTCCCTAGTGAAGCATTCAGTTTTTCAACTTACAAAGTCTGCCATGTAAATAGCAAATGTGCCATGACGCGACGCAACTGAATCTTAAAGAGAATGAGATATGAGACCCTGATTGGTTTAATGCACGTCATTCTCAAAACACACCCATAACTCATTAAAAGAATAAGCACAACCCTGTTAGACCATGTGCCGTGGCACAAAACATATTTTTCTGTTGTTAAAATAGCAAAGGTGAATTCGGACACACCCTTAATGCTTTTGCGCCATGCGCTTTATACTTTGTGCCTAGATCGTTAAAATAGAGCCCAATGTCTTTGTTTATTTTGAGAAACCAGTGTGTTTTTGCTTTCAAAAAGACCTTAAAAAATCTAATAATTTACAGCATCGAAACAATAAATGTTTTGCTCTTCATAATCATACCAATGTATAGGTTTGACTTGTGGTAGTGTATTATTTTATTCTGGGAATTAAATTTAATTCTGCTATTGAAAAGTAAATTTTATTCTGCTATTGAACCCACTAAATTAATAAAGTTGCACTTATTAATTAAAGTTGTATTTTTCTTCTTCTCCCAGATGGATTTAATAGTGAAAGTATGCAGAAATGTATTTTAATTGGCCTCGCAGTGCTGTGTGCAGTCAGTCTTACCATCAATATTTTGCTCTCTTTACCATTGAGAAGAAACGGTAATTATTTTATTGCAGTCTTCCAGTATAACCTTTATGATTCTTCTTTTTCCTCTACTTCTTCATCTTCTTCTTCTTATTATTATTATAGACTAAAAAGAAAGAATGTTGATTATGTAATAATCATGTGTAACCGATTCTATACTGACTTTAAATAGGTGTATCGCCTCAGCAAATCCAGACTAATGATGATATTACAAGAGTGCAGGTTTGGAGAATCATATTAGCAAATATCAGTTAACATAACATGTAATTTAATGTGAAAAAACAAATACATTTTCTATTTCTTTCTTCTAGTTCCAGAACACTGATGATATTAATTACGCTGCCCTGAATCTTTCCACAAAAAGAGGTCAGAGAAAGATGACCTTAGAGGAGGCACCAACACCAACCAATGCTGCAAGATGAGATTTGAAACATTTTATTGCTGATTGTCAGAACATATCACATTTATCACAGATAACAGGGATACTTAATATTCTATATTTGTGTTATAAAATGTGGTAAAGCAAGTGGGGCATCTGCACTTCTTTTCTCTGTGTATTAACATCTAACACTTGTGGGAAACTTATATGTGAAAGGAAAATGATGTGCAAAATTATATAAAAGCATAACCACATCCTGTGTGTGTGTGTATATAACAATGGCTGAAAAGTAGGGTGTTCATCCACTTCTGTCAGCTTTGACTAAAAGGATTTAGGTCAGCATTTTAAATGGGTTATTCATCCTACAGTGTATGTGACTCTGGACCACAAAACCAGTCTAAAGTTGCACAGGTATGCACAGGTATGGTTTTAAGAGGCAAAAATACATTGTGTGTTCAATGTTTTATGCCAAAAATCATTCGAATATTAAGTAATTTTAAGTAAATGTTATATTTAGTACACTTCCTACTGTATATTAAACTTAATTTTTGATAACTAATAAGGATTGGTGACAGATTTATTTGGACATCTTTGAAGGGGTTTTTTATTATGAATATTATTGAATATTATGATTTTTTGAATCCTCAAAATCTACTAGGGTCTTATATCAGCTATTAGATGATGTATAAATCTTAATTTTACACTTATTACTGACACTCATGACTGGTCTTGTGGTCACATGTTAGTTCTGCTGCAGTAAGAGCATGTTGAATCATGTATCCCACAATCCAACTATCATATTTAACATCTCAATTTTACTCATTCCACCACACTTCCAATAATTAATCGGCAGCACTTTATAATAACTACACACTATGAATCATTTATTAAGTATTAGCATCTAGTGAATTCATTATTTGTTGAGCATTAACTCTACATTAATAAACATTAGTAAGCAGTTTATAACTGCAGCTACAAATGCTCTATTATTAACTTATAAACACATTTATAATGTGCTTAATAATTGTACTTTCATAATTTGTGGCTGGTTGAGTTTTCATTACTAAATTAAGTATTGCATTATTTACAAACCATTTGTATTTAAGAGTAGATGGAGTTTTTTAAGATCATTCAGAATGAGTAAGTAAATGATTAATAAACTATTGAAATCAACATTTAAATCTCTTATTATTCAGACATATAGTAATGGTTACTATGTATGTTAATAAATGCTTTATTAACTTAACTTCATGCAGTTTTGTGACCTGATGTAAAGTGAGGACTATTTATGCTTTGTAAATCCCTTATAAATGACAATTAAACGCTCACAAATGAACAATAATCTTTGCAATCTTATCTAAAAAGTAAAATTACGGGCAAGGTCAAACATTGCTTAATAACAGGAGTGTCAAAATACGACATAAAATTGGATAAAACAACAACAATATAATAATTTACCAATATAATAGGTTGTGACGTTTAAACTGTTCAGTAATTTTATTTCAGTTAAGATTGAAAAGATTTATTTTTTATTTGATAGTTTTATTTGTGTATCTTCAAATTAATAGAAATTAATAAAGTCGTTTATGTTCTTTTTTCCTGTTTGGAATTTAACTGAACCTTTAATTGTCATTTATAAGGGATTTATAAAGCATAAATAGTCCTCACTTTAGATTTGGTCACAAAACTGGATGAAGTTAAGTTAATAAAGCACTTATTAACATACAAATGAACCATTACTATATGCCTGAATAATACAATTTATAAATGTTAATTTGAATAGTTTATTAATCAATTACTAACTCATTCTGAAAGATAAAAAAAAAAAAAACACCAACTATGCTTAAATAACTGGTTTGTAAATAATGCAATACTTAATTTAGTAATGAAAAATAAATCATTAACAAAGTATGAAAGTACAGTTATTAAGCACATTTTACATGTGCTCATAAGTCAAAAATACAGCATTTGTAGCTGCAGTTATAAACTGCTTACTAACGTTTATTAATGTTAAGTTAATGCTTAACAGATAATGAATTCACTATTTGCTAATGCTTAATAAATGGTTCATAGTGTGTAGTTATTATAAAGTGTTACCAATTAATCAATTTACTTTCGGTCCTATTCTGAGTGAAATATATATTAAATGAAGGAGGTAATTAAATGAAGTTTTATCTACCAGAGGCCGCTGTGTACACTTTTCGAGATCTCAAATTTCTTCCACGAGTGCCATTCTCGTCCGCTCTTCTCGTGTAAATCCAGCAGAGGCTGCTGTCGACTGACTGACTGAATGACTGACTTACAGACTGACTGACCGATTGACTGACCCATCCTTCTCCTTCCCTAAACCCAACCAATAGTATTTTCAAAAGCACCGATTGACCCAATCTCTCTCTCTCTCTCTCTCTCTCTCTCTCTCTCTCTCTCTCTCTCTCTCTCTCTCTCTCTCTCTCTCTCTCTCTCTCTCTCTCTCTCTCTCTTTCTTTCTCATAAAAGGTAAAAATAAAATGTGGTAAAAGGCTAAGATATGTGCTTTTATGTAAAATGTATAGAGATGTGCTTTTATGTAAAATGTATAGAGATGTGCTTTTAAGTTACTTTTATTCACTGTTTACCCACCCTTTAACTAAAATACAGAATTAAACTTTTTGAAAGTCTTTTTTTGTACTTTTTTTCTGAGTCTCTTGACATACAATATTGTGTTTATGTAAAGTCACTTACAATATTCATTAGTCGTGCAAATGCTCTTGTTTTTATAAAAATGGTGCAGTAACCTTTTAAAAGCTATACTTTTATGTTGCATTTAGGTGCAACAGGCAAATTAATGTAATAATAAGTACATTTAAGGTGCTAAAATACAACTTTTACAGGTAAATTGTTACTGTGAGGGTCCAAATGCAGTTTATTTACAACTTAGTCAGGCAGGCAATGGTCAAAACAGGAGCAAACAGTATCATGAGGGTAATCCCAAAAGTGTAGTTGTGGTCACAGGCAAAGTGGTCGTGCAGGCGGCAAACAGCATAAACAATAAACAAGGTAAGGATCAAAAGGCACGGCAGGGCTAGATAGGAATAATGCTTGGTAATGTTAATGTGAACGACACTTAGCAAAGTGTGTGAGAGGTGAATATAAAGTCCAGGTGAATATCAAGTCCATGATGAGCTTCCAGCTGTGTGTGTAATCAGAGGGAATTGGGAACTGGTGAGTGCGAGGTGCATCATGGTATTTGTAGTCCAGTTCAGTGACAGATGTGTAGTTCTCCAGTGATCTGCAAGGATTAGATCGCTGGTGATCGTGACATAAATAATGTACAAAAGTGTACCTTAAAGGTGCAGTATATAAGTTTGACACCCAGTGGTTAAACTAGGTGTTGCACTCCTGGATCAAAACAAACGTGAGCGTGGGTTGCCAGTTTGAATACAAGGAGCGAGTGATTTAAACTGTGTTCTAAATAAAAGCAACGACACGCAATAGAGGGAATATTTTCCATATTAAAGGGAGTTTTTGTCCTAACCAACACCTCGAATTGAATGATTAGAAAAGGCTTCTATTTCTCACAGCTGAACTTGTGAAACCTATGACAGTGATCACCTCAGGTAAATCTCGTGTGCTTTATTCAGAGCTAAATGCTAACAATATGAGTTTGAATGCCATTTTACATTTAATGATGTTAAAGAGGGTTAACATGTATTAAACAGATTCTAAACCTTACCGTTTCATGAGTGAGTACATATTCTGTGCTTCTGAAAGGCTGTATTCAAATTTCTGTCGTGTTTCGTCTGGTACAAACAGTCAAATAGCTGATCACTGCCTCTCTCGTCACAGCATGTTGTTAGGACACGCGGTTACAATGTAATCTGCTCACCTAATGTTTACGTTCGTAATATTTATGTAATTTGCTAATTAATAACCTCATGTGGAACTGAATCTTGTCTCCCATACTGTCCTTTTCGGCCACGGACGCATGCTTTCAGAGCCTTTCTGAATGAATGAATGAAATGCGCTGTTTTCCAACAAGGCAACCCGGGGTGCTGAATTATAATTGGCTAAACTGGCATGTGCATGTGAAAATTACCTAAACAAAGACAGAGTTCCGGCACGGAAAAAACATTTTCAAAGCAGAATATCTGACTTCAGCATTGTTTTTCAGTTAAACAAGTATGTTCACTTGGGATGTTTCTTAAATATCTGCAAACATATTATGGTATTTTTATGCTTTAGAACAGTGGTTCTCAAAGTGGGGGTCGGGACCCCCCGAGGGGTCGCGGGACAATGAAGGGGGGGTCGCCTGGTAATTTCCAAAAATCTATTTATTTTTATAAAACCATAAGAATTACCATATTTTATCCATAACCTACAGAAAAAAATAATCGTTTATAGTTACTATATACTATATAGTTACTAGTTCTATTGGATTGCAACCCCTGGGGGAATTACATTATATTAAAGAAAAAGCAATAGCGTCAGATGCAGCAGATTTTATAACACCAGGTTAAACTTTCTGGCACATTTACAGCACTGACATACATTAAAAAAAATAAACGAAGAATAGACTTGGGTCTATTGGTGTGTGTGTGCCATTGCATGCAAGGTTTCTGTATTTATAACCACCTCAGAGGATATTGGGGGTCGCGAGTCACTGGCATTGTTATTTTGGGGGTCGCGGGCTGAAAAGTTTGAGAACCCCTGCTTTAGAAGAGTAAAAAAACTTACATACAGCACCTTTAAAAGAAAAAAAGATTTTACATTTAGTCATTTAATTTTTTAGCAGACGCTTTTGTCCAAGGTGACTTACAATTGAGGAGGTATTCAGCAATTCAACAAGAAGAATACATACAAGAAGTGCTAATTATATTAATAAACTGTTCTCAGAAAATTTAGTGCTAAAGTAGGAGGTTTTTGAGAGAGAGGGAGAGAGAGAGAAAGGGCTTCTATAGGCGATTTATCAATCACCGGGGTTCAGGTGTTCTCGGAGGAGATGGGTTTTTAGTTGTCATTTAAAGGAGACCAGTGTATCCGAGTGGGAATTAAAAGATTATTCCACCAGTGTGGAACATTGAATCAAAAGGTTTTGGAAAGCCTCTCTGCGATGGTGCTCACACCCTGACCTGACTGGTGGCTCCTGTAGGGGATCCAGACCTTCAGGAGCAGTTGGAGGTCATAGGGTGCAATGCTTTCATTTGAACACAGCAGTTTTTTTTTTATTAATTACATTTTAACTCATTATTCGTTTAAATGGCAAAATCTTTTTCATTGTGCTAGCAGAAGCTGGTATACAGTACCTCAAAGAAATTCCTTGTGGAATTGTTTTGTGGTTCGTTCTATTAGATTTGCTATTATGGCTTGTAGACATGCTGTGCTTTGAAGAGTAATGCTGTATATTCATCACATTTTAAGATTAAACAGATTTTCTGTTGTGTGAATACAATACATTGGTCAGTTATTGGTCCATCTAAGTAAAGTTTTCTTTTAATGAATATAGGGCTACAGTTAGGGATGCTCAAAATAATCGTTTAACCGTTAACCGAAAGGGTGCGCTTGTAACCGATTAATGGTATCAGTTAAACGATTAAAAAATATTATTTTATATATTTTTAAAATGTGGCTGCATAAGGGACCGATCACCGAAAGCGCTTTTTGCGAGGCGCATATTTTGAATAGTTTAAGCGCTGTGTATGCGTCCTGCGCGTCTCACATTATGCCATTGCGCGCTGTGTGCTCCCAGTTGAAATAAAAGTCAACTGAGCCGAAAAAGCGTTTTACGTCAGTCGTCTGTTTCTTTCTTCAATTATGTTATGCTGCTCTCTTATATGTGCTAAATATAGCTACAAGTCACAGCACCAGTATTTATTTAGTAGAGGTCCTGTTGCGTGGCTCCGGGCAAATTTTGATTTGGAGGGAAAATGACCAAAATGTAACGTGATGATTGAAAATGACTGGCGGGAAAATAAATAATATATTTCAAATCTCTGTACATAACAGAAAATGATAATGCACCAAAAATAGTGCAGTTTTATTATAGTGGCAGAACTTTTCAATTTGTATATTTGCATTCACTTTTAAAAATATATTTATTATCTGTTTTTTAGTCCTGTCTGTAGTTCTGTTGCACTGTAGAAGCTCTGTCACGAAAACAAATTCCTCGTATGTGTGAACATACCTGGCAATAAAGCTCTTTCTGATTCTGAAGTATATTTTTGGACAGGCCTTGTCAAAAGTCAGCGGGCACTTTCACTTATAATAAATATAGCACTTAAATTATTTCATTTTTAACAATAAATTAAATTACACAGTGGATTTATATCAAAAGTTGATGATATAAAACATACTACACGTTGATGGTAAAAAATAAGCTTTTAAGCGATGGCTTTTATTTGTTTCAGTATTCAAACATTAAATATTGAATCCATCAAGTTAAATAAAAAACGAATATGAAACAACACATAGCAGGATATAAAGCATATAAAGGACTATTATATTTAGCAAAATGCTGCTCTTTTTATCTTTGTATTTTTATCATTTTATTTCTGTTATTTTATTTATTTTTTTCTCTTCATATTTAACTAACGAGCTATAGTCACATTCCCGCTTGAGGTTTTAGAAAATATTTTGCGCAGCTGCCCAGTACATATTAAAGATAACCGAGAAAAAAACACAGAAACATGTTACATGTCCCCAAATGTCCAACTTATTTAACTGAATCGTATAATGGCCTAGGCTACAGCTGAAATGTTGAAAATTGCTCATTTTATATTCATAAAACATTTGTCAAGACATATATATATTTTTTTTGAGTAAAAACAATACCGGCATTTAACAATCCGTATTTATTTTATTTATTCACTCATTTGACTTGTTTTTTGGTGCATTTACAGGCTATAATTTAAATCCAACACAATAATGAGCACCTCGGACAGTGCCACTCTGTAAAGCTTTCATGCAAAGTCCAAAACACTTAAGAAAGATTAGACTTTCTCCGGTGACCGCCGACACGCCGTAACCGTCTTTCAGGTGGTATAGGTGGCATTAAATTACAAAACAAGCATGCTGCAGTCTGGTTTTTGAAAAGTGCAATTATTTCTTCATTGTTCAAGGAGTCTGCAAGTTTGTGTTGTATAGATATAGCGATCTTAAGCGTGTCTTTATTCGATGCGCAGCAGGAAAACAAAAAGTTTTTCAGCAGTGCATGAACTCGTTGGTAAAGTTCTCAGAGCGAGTTTTGTGCTACTAAATACAGCACGGCATGCAATAAACTCACGTTTAGTCAGGCAAAATAAACATCTCTGCCTAGGATGTCAATCAAATTAATGAAGCTCAAGCTATTTTATTATTTTAAGATTTTAGATGACGGGTTCGTAATTATACACGGGTAACTATATTCAAGTCAATTAAATAATAACTTTGATAAAATATGTTCGTAAGAATGCGGTGGGCCAGTGACTCCCTTCTCTGCCAGAGACTGCTCTGTGGTTTTAAAACCCTTTTCAAACTGTATCGTTTAGACCTGTATCAGTTTTTCATGTTAAATGTAGTGTAGTTTACTTGTGGATGTCTGATGAATAGCGGAAAAGCGGCTATTGTCTTTCATAACATGCATCGCGCGCACATGAGCGGTGAGTGAGAAGAGTGGAATAAGTCATTATGACATAGGCTAATCTTTAGGCTAATGACTTCTATTAAAAATGTTAAAAGGGTTTTAGTAATATAATAATAACAGCGGAGCATTAATTAAATGTATATTTTCCGTGGAGCGATCAATTTGAGGTAGCCTGATTTTTTTTTTTTTTTTGACGGAAGAAAAAAAAAAACATGATTGGACAAACAGCCTTTGCCGGTTGTTAAAAAGGCTTCAGTCAGTGTTTTCGTTTAGTAATTTAAATGTGTCATTTAAGTGAAAAATATCTAGGGCAATACTATTTATTTTATTCTTTTTATTTAGTTTATTCTTTTTTTTCTATCCTGTTGGAAACATACAGGTGCGTAAAGATGCTCTGTTATGTATGCTGCTGTTTGCATGTTAAAATAAATCAGTATTTTAAAATGCAATATTTAATGTGTCACAGAATAGACTCGTCATTTTTTTTCAAATAAATATATTTTTAATATTAATCTGATAACGGTTAATATCCGGTTAATGAGCAGCGGTTGTCGGTTAGTAAAATTAACCGAAATGAGCATCCCTAGCTACAGTACATGAGTAGATCATCAATAGTTCATCAATAAAACATCACAAGAGCAGAAGGCGGGCTCCATTTCCTCTCCATTCACAGAGATACTACAGGTGGGAATGCGTCTCTGTTATTAAAATGGCCATTTGATAATAATGTAACATTATAATTTTATAGCTTAATAGTTGACCTGTCAAAAATAGAATGAAAAGAAAAAAATATATATACAATCTACAGTTGAAGTCAGAATTATTCGCCCTCCTGAATAAATAACCCCCTTTATATTTTCCCCCAATTTCTGTTTAGAGATATTTTTTCAAGACATTTCTAATCAGAATCAGAATCAGTTTTATTGCCAAGTGTGCTTCACACACACAAGGAATTTGTTTTGGCAACAGAAGCTTCCAGTGTACATAAAGTGACAAGTGACAACACAAAATTAAATATGAGAAAAGACGATAAACATTAAACAGAGATGCAGTTAGTCAAAAAGATCTGAATGTTGAATTGTATGAACAAATTTGTTATAAATGTACAAGTTATAAGGTGCTGTGTACCAATGCGAATGGAGAAAGTATTGCATTGTATATTGTTATAAGGTGCTGTGTACAAGTGCTTATGAGAAAGTATTGCACGTTTATTGCCCAGTAGGGGAATATTTAACTGTTCATGAGGTAGATGGCCTGAGGAAAGAAACTTTTCCTGTGTCTGGCTGTTTTTGTGCTTGGTGCTCTGTAGCGCCGACCAGACGGTAATAGTTCGAACAGGTAGTGTGCTGGGTGCGAGGCGTCCAGAGTGATTTTGCGAGCCCTTTTACTCAATCTGGAAGAGTACAGTTCTTGAAGTGTAGGAAGGGTAGTGCCAGTGATTCGTTCAGCAGTCCGGACTATTCGCTGTAGGAGGTCAGTTTTGGCAGCTGAACTGAACCAGACAGTGATTGAAGTGCAGAGGATGGATTGGATGACAGCTGAGTAGCTCATTCTGACAACGAGCAGCTCCTGTGGCAGGTTGAACTTCCTCAGCTGACGAAGGAAGTACAGTCTCTGCCGGGCTTTCTTCACAGTAGAGTCTACGTGAATGTCCCACTTCAGATCCTGAGAGATGGTGGTGCCCAGGAACCTGAAACTCAGGAACCTACAAATAATAGTTTTAATAACTCATTTCTAATAACTGATTTATTTTATCTTTGCCATGATGACAGTACACAATATTTTACTAAATATTTTTCAAGATACTATTCAGTGTAAAGTGCAATTTAATAGGTTAATTAGGCAAGTTAGGGTTATTAGGCAAGTCATAAAAGCAACAACAGCCACATTACTATCACTGTTGCTGAAGCCAAAAATTGATGCATCGAACTTGGAAGCAATTATCTATGAATTGCATGACTCTGTAGCTTCTCTGTAATCCTTGACAAACTGAAGCCAAGCAGCCTCGCTTCGTGAGTGTAGAGCGGGCCGTTACTTAAAGCCAATCAAACTGTTAGGTGTTCCACTATGATTGGTCAGGGCCTCCAACACCCTTTTTCCATTTTTTCAACACAGGGCCCATGCTTTTATCGAATCACAAATCATATAAAATAAAAGTGTTTGTACACTGCTGTATACAAACTGTATACTGCTTTTTGATTGGATGGGCAAGACAGATATTTAGGTGGGTTCAGTCCACCCCTGCCTATGCCTTGAGCCGGCCCTGCCCACAATACATTACGTGTGGGAAGTGAATTCAATTAGAACTATAAACGTTAGTAAAACATGTCAACAAACATGGTGCACTGGACCAGCCATCAATAGCGTTGTGCATGTGAATAGTTGTTAATTGTTATTTGGTCATTATGCCGTGCATCTCTCTCACTTTATTTTGACGAATGTTAAAATCCTGTATACATTGACTTTCATAAAAACAAATACTGTCATGTTAGTGGTTACAGGTTTCCAGCATTCTTCAAAATATCTTCTTTTGTGTTCAACAGAAAGAAGTTGCAAGGCTCATCTTGAAAACGTAGCCCTATATACATTTCTGAAGATCGCGAATTATGTAGCCAGAAGTACGTATACATGTAGCTGCATTTCGTCTTTAAAACGAATGCTACATGGTGGTATGATCCTGTTCCTTTTTGCGCTTACAGTACCAGCTGACCGCTTATCTCCATGTGGATGGCTTCTCTGCTACCAGTTTGTGCAGTAGCTCGCTATGTATGTCGGTGGACTTGAGATGCAGAGAGGAGTTGACCATGACAACGGGGTTCATCGAAGAACGGTTCCAGAAAGCAGGCAAGACAAAAACTGAAGCCAAAAATAAGCAAGTAAATAACGGTGAGAATGTGGTCAAATCTGAAAACGTGTTAAAAATCAGGCGAGGGCTTTTCTTTTCCTGGATTGCTGTTTAAAACTGTCGGTTGGGTTTAGAAAAGTGGGTGGGCGGGCCAATCGGTGCTGTTGAAAACACTAGTCAGTCAGTCAGTCGACAGAGGCCTCTGGTGGATTTGCGCGAGAACAGCAGGTGCGAATGTAACTCGCGCAAGAAATTTGAGATCTCAAAAAGCGTACACAGCAGCCTCTGGTGGATTTGCATAAGCAAAAACTGCAAAAAAAAAAAAAAAAAAAAAAAAAACGTAGCTCCTGAGACATATTAGGCGCTCTTCAGAAATGTATATAGCGATACATTTTCAGAATGAGTCTGGGGTTTAGAGCCACTTGAGGGTGAGTGAGGACAATTTCATTTCTGGGTGAACTGTCCCTTCAAGTTTATCTTGAAAGTGACCTGTGAAATCTGATTAAAATCTTAAAAGTTTCACCACAAACCTCAAGGCTTATGCTTACCCTGTTTACTGCTGTTGTAAGATCTAATCAGTTGACCAAAACTACAAAGAACATATATGAGAATGTCTGCAGTAACCTTGGCCTACTTGACACCTACTCAAACCCTTTACCTTCCTGTGTGGCTCAAGCTCTATAAACGTCCTGTTTCTCAAGACTGAGATCATAACAAAACATGACCTCCACCAGGACCAACAAGTCCAACAGAAAAATAAGAGTAGATGGAATATAATGCAAAGCGGACAGGCTCTGTCAGACTAAAGGATAGGGGCTGAACGAATGAATTACAACACATCCTGTTGAGTGAGGGACAGGAAGAAGCTGCGCAGTGTAGAGCAGAAACTGCTGAAGTGAACATCAGCGCTTTAAATTTGTGTCTCATAAGCGCAATACAAATACATAGTTTGAGTTATGCTAAATAATTATGTCTTAAACTGAATAAGTGAAAAGGTATTTGGTATTGATTATTTATAGCAGAATGAGAATAGTTTGATTGGTCATTAACTTTTTCCCCCTCTCATATACAGTAGTGTAAAAAAAGTGTTTTTTATTTCCTTTTTTATTTCTCTTTTTTTTTGCATGTTTGTCACACTTTGTTTAAAATCATCAAACTAATTTAATATTACTTAAATAACTATTAAAGTAAGCACATCATGCAGTTTTGAAATGATTATTTATTATTATAGCAAAACTAAATCCAAAACTACATAACCCTATATATTGTTTATGTTGTTGTTGCTGCTGGTTTATATGTTTAAATTATTATTATTTTTTGTTATTTACATTTATTAAAATGTAAGAAAACAAATGTTACAAATAAAGTGCTAAAATAAGTAAAGGCGTAAAAGTGGATCAGGACCCTTGCTCTCATTTTAAATGAATGTGCATCATGGTTGGAGTTGTTTCCATCCGCAAGACCCATTTATATTTTTTTCGCAACACTCACTACATTTAAACCACAACAAAATACACACGTCAGCCTTTATCTTCACATCTCTTTCCTTTACCAAAAACACAAATAGCCCACCCTCTTTAGAAGAAACCGTTATTACCAGAAGTCTTTGAGGTCTTAAAATATTTTGATCTATTTTTGTGTCTCCAAATTTGTTTATATATATTGTATGTTACTGAAACTACAAAGTGTATACATACTGTACATACACTCCCCGGCCACTTTATTAGGTACACCTTACTAGTACCAGGTTGGACCTCCTTTTGCCTTCAGAAATGCTTAATCCTTCATTGCATTGATTCAACAAGGTACTAATATTCCTTAGAGATATTGGTCCATATTGACATGATAGCATCACGCAGTTGCTGCAGATTTGTCGGCTGCACATCCATGATGCAAACTTCCCGTTCCACCACACCCCAAAGGTGCTCAATTGGAATGAGATCTGGTGACTGTGGAGGCCATTTGAATACAGTGAACTCATTGACATGTCGGAAAAACAGTCTGAGATGATTCGCACTATGACATGCAATCAGAAGATGGGTACACTATGGTCATAAAGGGATGAACATGGTCAGCAACAATACTTAGGTAGGCTGTGGCATTGATGCTCAATTGGTACTAATGGGGCCAAAGTGTGCCAAGAAAATATCGCCCACATCATTACACCGCCACCACCAGCCTGAACCATTAGTACAAGGCAGGATGGATCCATGATTTCATGTTGTTGACGCCAAATTCTGACCCTACCATCCGAATGTCACAGCAGAAATTGAGACACATCAGACCAGGCAACTTTTTTCCAATCTTCTATTGTCCAATTTTGGTGAGCCTTTGTGAATTGTAGCCTCAGTTTCCTGTTCTTAGCTGACAGGAGTGGCACTCGGTCTAGTCTTCTGCTGCTGTAGCCCATCCGCCTCAAGGTTAGACATGTTGTGTGTTCAGAGATGCTCTTCTGCAGACCTCGGTTGTAACGAGTGGTTATTTGAGTTACTGTTGCCTTTCTATCAGCTCGAACCAGTCTGGCCATTCTCCTCTGACCTCTGGCATCAACAAGACACTTGTGCCCACAAAACTGCCGCTCACTGGATAATTTCTCTTTTTCAGACTATTCTTTGTAAACCCTAGAGATCAGCAGTTTCTGAAACACTCAGACCAACCTGTCTGGCACCAATAACCGTGCCAAAACGTTCAAAGTCATTTAAATCACCTTTCTTCCCCATACTGATGCTTAGTTTGAACTGCAGCAGATCGTCTTGACCATGTCTACATGCCAAAATGCATTGAGTTGCTGCCATGTGATTGGCTGATTAGAAATTTGCGTTAACGAGCAGTTGGACAGGTGTACCTAATAAAGTGGCCGGTGAGTGTAGTTACAGTAATTATATATATATATATATATATATATATATATATATATATATATATATAATAAGCAGCACATTCTTCATTCTTAAGCAAAGATGCATGTACATTTAAACATATTTATATATATATATAAATATGTTTAAATGTACATGCATCTTTGCTTAAGAATGAAGAATGTGCTGCTTATTATTATTATTATTATTATTATTATTATTATTATTAATTATTGTTATATTGCATGAAGGTGTTTTATCACATCAACATAAAGTATATTTAATAATATTTTTCCCTGTTTTAAATATATTATACGAGTGTTTTAATGTTTTTAAAGTGTTAAGAAATATTACAAAAAACTACAATATTATAAATAATACATATTACAATAATAAATATTACAACATATATGTTTTCTATGTATATTTAACAAATTTTTAACAAATTTATCATTAATGTCGTTTTATTTGATGTTATTTAGCACTAAAGTGTAAAATGGAGCTGACAGATCAGATCAGCATCTTCTTCTCAGCTTCGAGGTCAGAGTGCAGGCCGGCATGTTTGTGGTCTGAAAGTAAGAACAGAATGGAAAGATCAAGACACACTTTAGACACACTTTAGCGGGGCTCAATCTTAGTGGTCTAAAGTTTCCACACAGCATCTGATGTTGCTAAAAAAAGTGTCAAAACAGTCAGATGCATTTACAAGTGCTTAGCTTATTCACTGCCACCATACAGTATGTGAAACTCAGCTAAACTACAAAGACTTTTAAATTCCGGTGTTACATTTGTTCTCATAGCTGCACTGCATGTTAAATAAAGCTTCACCATTTCCAGAAGTGCAAAGTTAGCTCTTATGAACATGTTAAATGCATTTTCTGATGTACATGTTTATAATATTATTGTTTGTGTAAATGATAGATTCTTTGTGTAAAGGCAAACATTGTAATTTTGCCTTGATGTTAGATTATGGTTTATAGGCCCAAAATACACACATGCATAAAAATGCATTTAGCACCACAAAGCCACAGTGCGTTTAAACGGTGTGCTTATAATATGTTATTTAAAGTTATTTAAGATTAAGTAGGTTACAAAAATTACAAGAAAGTACTGAAAAACATACACACAAATGACACAGTTCACTTTTAAGTATGAATTCATCAGTCACGTAATCAAAAAGATCAAAATCAGGCACATAAACATAAAAAAATGCTATATTTAAAAATACACAAATTACTTATAATTAACATTGCTTGCAGAATGAATAGATGAAATAGATTTTCATTTATTCATTCATTTTCCTTCGCCTTAGTCCCTTATTTATCAGGGATCGCCACGGCGGAATGAACTCCCAGGAATAGATTTTTATTTAGTAAAAAAAAAAAAAAAGCAACACCGGCTCTTTGATTAGCATGTAAGCTAATTAAAGATTATCACATGTGATTTATGACATGATGTTTAATTTATTTGCAGAAGAACGCAAATTATGATGCATCAAAATATTATTTTACTTTTATATCCAAGGGTTTTGGCATTTCAGGACCATGGACAGGGATATTTATCAAAGGTTCTGCAATTTAGTTTACATTTTAACCAAATCAACCTATTAGCATCACCTGTTTTGTGTGTGTGTGTGTGTGTGTGTGTGTGTGTGTGTGTGTGTGTGTGTGTGTGACCAGTGACCACAAAGCTTGTCATAAGTGTCTCTTTTTAAAAAAAACTGAGATGTGTAGATCACCTGGAAGCTGAATAAATAAGATTTCCACACTCTCAGAAATAAAGGTACGCGAGCTGTCACTGGGGTGGTACCTTTTCAAAAGGTGCAAATTTGTATCTTATAGGCAGGGCCAAATGGAATCTGCGGACGTTTTTTGCTAATTCTGCAGAGAATTTTGGTAAAAATCTGCAGATTTCTGCGGAATTATTTTGGGAGTATCATAACTAAAACCTTAATATGTTAAATAAAAAAATGATTATTTTTTTAACTTGTATTTAATGTTTAAAATGCAAATCCAATTAGATTCACTTTATTTGGTAAACAGAGCAAGTCTCTCATATAATACATCTACTAACAGACAGAAATTATTACTGTACAAACTGCATTGTACATTTTTATATTAGTCAGTAATATTACTGTAATTAATTTAAAAACTGAATAAATTTAGATTTACACACATTTACTCAAGTAAATAAACAGAATTAATGATGGGCTAAAAATCTACATAAATCTACGGAAAATCTGTGGAAAATCTGCGGAGTTCTGCATGCGCAGATTCCGAGTGGGCCTACTTATAGGTCCATATTAATACCTCAAGGGTATTTATTAGTACCTAAAAAGTACAAAGGGTTCCTCTTAAAATTTTTAGGTACTCATATATATTTTGAGGCACCATTATAGACCATAATGTGTACCTTTTGAAGAGGTACCATCCCAGTGACAGCTCCTGTACCTTTATTTCTGAGAGTGCATATGGTTATAGGACAATAGGCAACACAGGCTCATTCTGAAAACATGGCCCATATACATTTCTGGAGATCACGAATTATGTAGCCAGAAGTAAGTATGGCTGCATTTCGTCTTTAAAATAAATGCTACGGGGCGGTATGACGTCGTTCCTTTTCGCACTTACCAGCTGACCGCTTACTTCTGTATGGACGGCTTTTCCGCTGTTACCAGTTTGTGCAGTAGCTCGCTATGGATGTTTGTGAACTTGAGACACAGAGTTAACCAAGCAGTTGACCACGAGATTCGAGTCTGGTAAAGAACAGTTCCAGAAAGCTGGAAAGACCAAAAACAAAAGCCAAAAATTAAATAAACAAGTAAATAACAGTGTGAGAATGTGGTAAAATCTGAAAACGTAGTAAAAATCAGGCGAGGGCTTTCTTTTTCTGGATTGCTTTTTAAAACTGTGAGTTGGGTTTAGGGAAGTGGGTGTGCGGGTCAATCTGTGCTTTTGAAAACACTATTAGTTGGGTTCAGCAAAAGAGGAGCGGCCTTTGGTGAATTTCCGAAAATAAAACTCCAAAAAACTTAACTCCTGGGATCTATTTCATGATCTCCATGGATATCGGTACATTTTCAGAAAGAACCTGGGTTGCCAATATTTGGCTGAGATACAAGTATTTGAATCTGATGTTCAAAAAATCTAAATATTGACAAAATCGTCTGGAAAAGTCCTTAGCAATGCTTATTACTAATTAAAAAATTTAAAATATATATTGTATGGATCACATTTAGAGATTTTAACTCATTTTTTGATTAGTAATATGCATTGCTTGTAACTTGGTGGTTGAAATTGTGCTTCACTTTAAAACGGTGTCAACTCCAGGAAATGAACAATGATTTGCTCACTAAAAGAATCATGTGACCTCATAAACTAAGTGCATGTAACGGTCAATTCTGTGTGAGCCACTTTTCTCAGCCTGAGCACAGAATGATCTGAATGAAGAAAAGATGAACAAACAACTCTGTGTGATCATCTTCCTCTTGTATGAAGTCTGTAAGTGCCATTTCAATAATATTCACATGAATTAAAATAATAACGTCAATGCTTTTTCTGAAGATCATCATAATCTAAGCTTTGTTTGTCATTTTTTTAACAGCTGAGCCAGTGTATGGAAACATCATACAGCCTGATACAGTTTTATCATTTCAGGAAGGAGATACAGCAGTTTTGCGCTGTTTTATCACAAATACACAAATGAGCATGACACTGTGGTACAAGCAAGTCACTGGAGAAGAACCACGTCTCATTGCTTCCTCTATTTTACGTTCATCAGAAATCCAATTTCACAATAAATTTGACAGCAGTCATTTTGAAGTGTTGAGAGAGACTGGTGGTTTTAATCTGAAGATTGTGAACACTGTACAGTCAGATTCAGCAACATATTATTGTGCTACATCTTTCTCTAATGTCATTGAATTTGGAAACGGCACTCGTCTTGTTTTCAACGGTGAGTCAGTGCATTTCATCTTCATGCTAAAGGCATAGTTCACCCAAAAATGAAAATTCAGCCATTATTTTCTCACCCTTGACTTGTAACAAACCAGTTTGAGTTTTTTGTTCTGTTGAACAGAAAAGAAGACACTTTGAAGAATGTTGAAAACCTGTAACCACTGACTTCCATAGTAGAAAAAAGAAACATTATGGAAGTCATTTGTTACAGGTTTTTAGCATTCTTCAAAATATATTCTTTTGCATTCAACAGAACAAATAATTACTGAAATTGGTTTGCAACAAGTCAAGGATGAGTAAATTTTCATTTTTTGGGTGAACTATCTCTTTAAAGAGTTTCTAATGATGAAAATGATTTATAACATCATCTATTACAGGAACAAAAATCAGCAAACCCACTAATCTACAGTTGCGTGAGCTTGAACAAGTTGAGTTGGAGGTAAAAAAGCCTCTTCACTGTTCAGTCCAAAATCAGTTAGTGAGAAATGAACATCATCTCTACTGGTTCAGTCATGGGTTAGAAGAATCTCCTCCAGGATTTATTCATATTCGTGGAAACTCAAGTAAATCATGTGTCGGGAGCTCTGAATCTGACTGTCATTCACCGACCTGCATGTACAAGCTCCCAATGAAAACATCAAGGTCATCAGAAACGGGAATGTATTATTGTGCACTGGCCACATGTGGACAGGCTTTATTTGGAGATGTTTCTAAACTCAAACCTGGTAAGTGCGTTTATTTGGAAAATGTTTTTATTTTCAAAATCTTTTGAAGATTGAAGACCTTGAGAAGTTATGGAAAAGTTGCATGGCAGTTTGTGACAAAATGATTAGCTCTCCAGACAGTGTAATGTTTTATTCTTTTTCAAATATTTCCCAAGAGATGTTTAACAGAGCAAGGAAACATTCCACAGTATTTCAAATTATATAATTCTTCTGGAGAAAGTATTTCTTTTAGTTTGGCTGGAATGATTTTTATTTTTTAAAAAACTAAGGTCAATATTATTAACCCCCTCTACAGTATATATATTTTCTTATTTGGCTACAGAACAAACCAATGTTGTCCAATGACTTGCCTAAGTAACCCACTGTAACACTGAACCTAATCTATTTAAGCCTTTAAATTGCACGTTTAGATGAATACAAGTATCCTGCAAAATACCTAGAAATATATTATGTACTGTCACCATGGTAAGGCTAACTAAAATGGTCATTAAAAATAAGTTATTAAAACTATTATGTTTAAAAATATGCTGAAAACATCTCGCTGTTAAACAGCACTTGCGATATGTTTTAAAAACAATTAAAATGTCATAAAAATGCTATTAGTTTAGTCTTATATAAATGTAATGTCACATAACACCACCAACAAAATATTAAAATAATACAATACTGATGACACTGTACAGCAATAGCCAAAGTTGATTTCTGCATTTTTTGGAGAGTGTTAAAACGTTTGAATGTTCTACAAGTATATAAAGTATATAAAGCAAGAAAACATAATAATTGAGGAATCAAATACAAGGGGGAGATTCAATGAAACACTGAAACTGATTATATTATAGTCAGTGCTTACTTTATTTATGTGAGTTTTTATTTTTTTTCTGTGCATTTTTATTTTGACCTTTCGATTAAATCCACTAGTTTGCCCCGTTTTTTGTTTTTGCAAGTTAACTTTGTCAAATAAATACCATGATGACTACATTTAGTGTGTTCCTCTTCACGATACATTATTTTTTTCATATTTTGAAGATTGAATCAACATTTTATGGTCAATAAAAACAAATGAAGAGTTTAGATGCAAAAAAAAAGTGCCGTCTGAAATGTTCTTCTAAAACAGAGATGCCCAAAGTAGGGCCCGTGGGCCAAACTTGGCCCATTGTATAACCTTTTATTTGGCCCACCATGTGAGAATGATGGAGAGAGTTGAGACGAATGCCTTTAAAAGAGATCATCATTTCTTATTGGATGTAACCTTTTTCTGTTTGTTTGTTTCATTGCTGAGCTACAAAACAAAGCCTGTTTCAATTAAATGCTAAGAATGAATCTGATTTTTTAAAATATAAATATAAATAATGTCTCGATGGTTAGAGGACTATGCAGAAGACATCGATGAGCAAATCAAGGCAAAAACTAGTGTAACTCCATTCTGTTATAAATGAGATTGTTTTTGTTTTTACTGTAATAAGTTCATTATAAATTGAAAAAATATATATGTTATATTAGGTAATATAAACCTAATATTTTAACTAGTTATTTTATAAATATTATTAAATAAATTAGGGAATTACCCATGGCAACTATATTTACCTTCAGCCCACTAGCCTCAATCAAGTTTGGTTTTTGGCCCTTCATAAGAAAATGTTTGGGCACCCCTGTTCTAAAATGAGCATTTTTCTCAGCTTTCTGTTTATGTTCAGTTATTTCATTATTAATTAAAAATGCTAAATTGATAAATAATAAAATAATAAACCTACACACAGGAGCCTGAGAAACAAATCATTTTAAAAGAAAATTTCAGATGAAACTTAGAGACTTTGTGAAATCGTGCATACCTATCCTAACAGCTGCACTAATGTAAATAATAAAATAATATTTAAAAAGACAAAAAGGAAATATTAAATACACCTCTTTGCATGCTTTAGATGCTGTTGGGAGCCCGGAAATATTGTTCATTCAAATTGGCCTCGCTGTATTACTGGCAATAAGTCTTGCAATCAATATTCTGCTTTGCTGTCTGAGGAAAAACGGTAAGCATTTCTGCTAATGTATCTTGTTATCTCAAAAACATAATAAACAGTGTAAGCATTGTCTGATCATGATGCATTTTTATTTCATTGTTATACATGTTATATATTATATATGTTATTATTTTCTCAATATTTAAAAAAAAAATTTAAAACAGGGAGAAAATCTCAAATACAGACTGCTGATGAAGATGATAATAATGATTTGTCATCAAATCAGGTAGGATATTATAAATGAAAACAAATTTGAAGTCACTAATAATCCATCTATAATGAACATTGTAATAAACATTTTCTTTTCTTCTATTTTTTTTCATTCAGTTTAGTGAAGTGACCTACGCTACTGTAAAATCCACCAGCAAATACTCAAGAGTGAAGAGAGAGAGTAAACAAGAGGACACGCTGTATTCTGGTTTAGCATGTCAACAACACAGCTGAAAACTACTTATTTTGGATATATATACAATTGGTTCTCTAATCAGCTCCAATTGTGACCTGTTTTTATACATCTTTATCACGTATACAATGCCTATTTGTCAAGCCAAAAGTTCCTTGTAATTATACAGTATGTCATTTTGTGAAGGCAAGGATGTAGATTTGCTTTTGATATTGCTGTGCCACAGCTACCAAGAAGTGCTTTTCTCAGTGGAGCAGTGTGCCTGTTCTTATTTTATTCATTCATTCATTTTCCTTTGCCTTAGTCCCTTTATTCATCAGGGGTCACAACAGCGGAATGATCCGCCAACTTATCCAGCATATGTTTTATGCAGCAGATGCCCTTTCAGCCGCAACACAGTAATGGGAAACACCCATACACACTCATTCACACTCATACACTATGGCCAATTTAGTTCATTCAATTCACCTATACCACATATCTTTGGACTGTGGAGCACCGGAAGGAAACCCACGCGAATGGGGAGAACATGCAAACTCCACACAGAAATGCCAACTGACCCAGCTGGGACTCCAACCAGTGACCTTCTTGCTGTGAGGCGACAGTGCTAACCACTGAGCCACCGTGAAGCCGTTCTTATTTTATAATAATTTAAAATGTAAAAATGTTGATTTACTGTAAGTAGCTTGTTAGTCCAAGTGTCAAAACAACAACTTTTTGACCCAATGCATTAAATTTTTACATTTCTGCATAAAATGTATTATCCAACTAAAAATCACATAGGGAGACCTCATGGGTTCATCATAGGCTCCAAATAAAATGCCCATTTTAAGCCACTTTATTTAAACCACTCTGACCTGTGTAGTCCATGGGAAATTCATGTGGGCCTTATATTAATGTGTTTGCTGTGTGGGGTGGGGACAGATCCCATCCGCTAAGTATGTAGATTTTCACGCTTCACATACATAAATTCACATAAATTAATTATTTTCTTCTCAATAGTTAAAGAAAAAGAATCTGTTGAAATAAAAAAGATAAAATATATATACTATAACTTACTTTTATGCTATTCAGGAGCCATGTGCCACCTTTGACAGCTGCTCTCCTTCTCTCTTTGTTTTAAAAGCATCATAAGCATCTGCTAAATGACTAAATGTAAATGTTTATTAACATTTGCTTATGAAACAAATAAGTGAAGAGAAGAACAATTGTCGAATAAAGACCCAGGGTTTGGGGATGCCAAACAACAAAGCAACAGCGATTACATTCAGAAAAAAAGACAAAACAAGTAAATAATAATTCATTCATTCATTTATTTTCTTTTCGGCTTAGTCCTTTTATTAATCTGGGGTCGCCACAGCGGAATGAACAGCCAACTTATCCAGCATATTTTTTACGCAGCGGATGCCCTTCCACCTGCAACCCATCACCTGGAGACATCCACACACACATTCACACACTATGGTCAATTTTAGCATACCCAATTCACCTATACCACATGTTGTTGGACTGTGGGGGAAACCGGAGCACCCAGAGGAAACCCACACCAACACGAGGAGAGCATGCAAACTCCACACAGAAATGCCAATTGACCCAGCCGAGGCTCAAACCAGCGACCTTCTTGCTGTGAGGCGAATGTGCTACCTACTCCGCCCCCGCGTCACCCTAAATAATACATTAAGTATAGATTAACATGTACAGAAAAATTAAAATAGACCCTCATTAAAAATTACCATAAATGCATTAATCAAATTAAGAAAAAGATTTGAGATTTTTTTTATTTTATTAAAACTTGTGATCCATAGTTTCGGGTTGCCACATGACAAGTAAGTGAATGTTGTTTATACTGTAAATGTACATATGAATGATTTCCACAAATAAATAAATTGGTATAAAAAGTATAAATAATTAACGGGGTCATTGTTTTATATGCAATGCATAATTCATTCATAAGCATCGTTTTTCTAGCTTAATTCCTGTTTATCGACGCCCATTGCCACTAACCAAAACTGCATTGTTCTAGTTAGCTGCACACAGGTGAACTTGAGAGTTGGGACTATACTAATTTACGTGACATAGGGGAGACATATTAACGGTTTCTACAAACAAAGTATTTTAATAAACAGACTAAACAAATTAACAGAAATATAACAAACACAAAATGATCATTCTTAAAGGCAACCAATTTGAGTAATACTGAAAAATAAAACTAACTGTAAAATAATATTTAATTAATTAATTCTCCCTTATGTTTGAGATGGTATCAGCCGGCTGAAGCGGAATGAATAAATTGCCTTTCCACCCTTTTTTCCAACTGTTTACCAGTCGAGACCGCAAAAATGGCGGATGCCAGACCACTCATTTCTCACCTCACAGAAATCTCGACCCAAACAAGGATTTAAAAACCGTAGGCCTGCAACAAAACGAGTAAGTGTGCATCCCAAATGAAGTTCTAAAAACGTTTAAAACAAATAAAGCTTTAAGTGTATCAAGTAAAGTGTATCAGTGGAATATGTTGTCTCCCCACGACAATAAACTAAAACCGAATTACACGTTTGATTATGTAAGAGAAAAAGCTGGGCTTTTATTGCTGTAACCCACTAGACAGCAAATGAATAGATGTTAAGTGAGGTTTACGAGTTATTAATGTTGAAAGACTGAACAATGGTCGTCAATTCAGAAATTAATGCACACTCCAGAGTTTGTAACTGTGATCAAAAGTTTGCTTTGTTATAATATTTTTTATTTTTTTGCAAAAACAACATAACCTATGTGCGGTTATGACACTCAAAATGCAAAAGGAGATATTTTCTTTTACATAATTCGCCTTTTAAGGCCTACAACAAAGGCCTGGTTGGGAATAGATAACCTATATAGATATATAAAAACTAATATAAGTTATAAAAATCTAAATTATAAATAACCGAATAATAAAAAAACCAATGTAATGTTATTTTAAAATAACAAAAATAAATCAATATCAACTATAATTTAATGGAGACTATTTAGGGCCACATTGTCTGTTCGCTGTCTGGATGGTAATGTTGAGTGCTGTTCCCTCACACCATATCCACATTGAGGTAAAGTTGGTTTTATTTTCACACATTCTGACTTTATCCTTGATAATATCATTTCAGAAAATAATTGTTTGCGAATTCTAAACATGGAAATCATATTAGCAGCCAATGACTATCAAAGTACAACATTATTTACAGTCAATTAAATACTGCTAATGTTGTTTTTAAGTCATACTTGAATGTGATTTCAGACTAAATATTCAAATTAATGTGGTAAACATTATAGGGACCCTTAAAATGAACGAATGTGTGAATATAACGAACTTTACCTTAATATCCCTTTCCATTCACTTTATAATCTTATTAGTTAAATGGTATGTGACCTTTTGGGAAACAAACAGCAGCAACAACAAAAGAGCAAATATAAGAGCACATTGGAATTAGGTTGTTGTTGAGATCAGGGGAAAAAAATCTGGCTTAGACAAATACAGTCTAAAATAACAGCAATAAACATATACCAACAAACTAATATAAAATGTAGTACAATTAGGTCCACATCAGCTTATCTCAGGTCTCTGTATGGATGGTGTGTTTTCGCACACAACGTCTATGGGGAATATTCCATTATCATGTGGGGTGATGCTCTCATTCATCCTCACTCAGCTCAGTCAATCTTACCATGGTGAAGTGTTGTTTAAAATTACACCATGTATAGGTTTTGTTCTATTTCGACCATTAAAGAAAGTATATTTTATATAGCAGTAATTAAATTTGATCATACTGCATCAGCCATCATTTCACTGTCATTTGACCTACAGCATCAGTTACAAAATATTGAGATAAGTCCTTAAAATATAATATTAAAAACTACAAAACGAAGATAGAGTAAAACAGAAAAACACACATGGTTTTGCAAAGCTACTGTATGTTGGCTTTGCTTTTTAAGTATTTTTATATTTCTTTACATTTTAATTTATTTATTTTAAATATACCTGGCTTGCAAAATACCTTGTTGTTCCTTAAACTCATTTTATACTTGATTTCCAGAGGTTGCCAGAACCTGACGTCCTCTTCTCTTACTCCGTCTTTTGCATCAATCCTTCCTGCTCCTTCCTCCTAGTTGGACTATGTGCAGTGGTGCAATACTGAATATACCGAAAGCATCTGCCTTCAGGCAACAAGGTAATCTTAACGCAAGAAGCCTATCTAAACATTTTAAATTCACTAAACCTACCAACACATGAGATAATGCATCAGTTTAATACAGTGCCGGCAAAAACAAAAAGGCAAAACGGAATGTGGCTTAATAATTGTTTTATTGTTTTAAGCCACATTCGTAATCAAAATCAGATCAACTGCACAGCCATAAGTAAACTGACAGGCATTAAGAATCATTGGTGTTAAGCTCTGTCTGCTTCTACCTATTAACTTTAGAAAAGTGCCGGGCACACATGTACTCTTATAAAATGTGTGCCAATTTCATTCAAATAATGGTTTTTCAAGCTTCAGTTTTTTTTCTTCATTAAAACTATAAACTCTGCTTATTTGCTTAATGGCTGCAGTTTACAAAAGCTACAAAATGTTTGAAAGTTTCCATTTGAAATGTGTATTTATTTTGTAAACATTAAGTAGACACTTAACTTTCACCTTTTCTCTGAGAAAAAACTTATATAAGATAATAACTTTCCAATCAAACCAAATCTGAAATTTGGCTTTCGTACTTTTAAAAATAATAATATTAGTAGTAATAACAATTAAAGTAAAATAATAAAACTAATTATTAAACACTATAAAAAGAAACTCTTTTTTAATAATTATAGGCTGCATTTAGTTGACTTCATTGTAATGTTGTTTAATGTGGATTGACAAAATGACTTGATCACGAGACAAAAAGAGAGGAAAGTTATGCTTATAACTCATCAGGTGAGGTGGTGTGCATGAGAGGATGTGCTTAGCAGTTGTCATGTGAGGCGACATACATGGAGACATTTGTAAAATATAAAAAATAACATAAGCACATAATAACAAGGTTTCTTGAAAAGGTTGTTATTATTATTAGGACCTAGGGCTGTGCAAAAATATCGATATCTAACTATCGCGATAGTTTCTTTTACGATAGTGTATCGATAGTCCAACCTCAAGTATCGATTCAAGTTGTGCCAATTGACCTCCTCCTCCGCTCCTGTAGATGTCGCTAACGATCAACAAAATGCCTACGGTATCAGAAGTAAGCAAGAGTGATCATGGCATAAAATATAAAGGTGCCTCCAGCTTTTAGAGCTGATGTGTGGCTGCACTTTGGTTTTAACGCTATTAGGGTTGGGTCGATAGACAATGCCATCGTCCATCGCTGATGGCCTATAGACATCATGATGCTGAGGTGGCATCACTGATCCTCCGCACCGCCCCCGTTGCAAACCCGCTCGTAAAAAACACACACTCAGGCCCCGTTTACACTGATACAGCTTAGTTTTAAAATGGCATTTTAGAACGAAAATAATCCACATCCAAACTGGCGTTTCGTCTGGCATTTCTGAACAGCCCTCCGTCTGCTGAAAACGCACATCACGTGACCACACACACACACTGTCATGCGCTCGTCTGAGCTCCAGAGAACAGTGTACGGACTGTATAGTTTATACAGTCATTGGTACAGACAGTTTATTAAGAATGTACCGCTGGATTGCATCTCACTATAAGTTAGTTGTTAAACATGATATTTAATAAAGCTTGTGTCAATCTAACGACTCTTCTGTCTTTTGATTCTCTCAGGTAACGTGTCACAGCATCAGTACACTGCTTCAGTCTTTCGCTTTCACGCTTGTACTGAGTAATTTTAGTGAAAACCTCAGATACTGTTGGTTGGTTTCTGTTGGTTGTGCACCTTTTTTACCAAGCAAGTGTGTGGACGCCTCAACAGCACAGTTCACTCTGCCTAGTCTTGCCAGAGTCCTGTGGAAATAAAGTGATTGACAGGTGGTAATTTGTGTGTAACTTATCTTTATTTATTTATTTATGATTTGGTTATGAGTAAAACAAAGGCTATGCGGGTCAGGTAGTTGAAACGGTAGGCTACAAATAATTAATTAGTTATGAATTTATTAATTATTCATAAATAATTAATTCACCTCCCCCTATGACAATGATGCCATGGTCCATCGCCATGTTTCACATTAGTACGATGCCAAATTGGTCAACGTCGCCCAACCCTAAACGCTATACCAGGGAGTACTGAATTAGACAAAAAATAAATGCCGTTTGTAAGCTTTGCAATATATATATATAGTTCTCTGTTCAGTCACACTGTGCAGTTTTAATGAATTAGAATGGTTGGAAAATAAATTGGAATTGAAATTTTAATTTGTCTGCCGTCTTTATCAAGTTGTCAATATAATGTGACACACATACTAATACAGACTATTGCAATATATCACAATATTTATTGTATTAGACATATCGCAATATATTGTATCGTGGCCCATGCCAATACACAGCCCTATTAGGACCCAACATATTCAATATTAGGGACCTTTAATTTTTTGGGTAGGGAAAAAAAATCATGTTAGTAAAGGCATAGAGTAAATGTACACATAGCAAGTTGTCTAAATATCAACAGGATATTTACCTATCACATCCCTGCACTATGAATATAATAATGAATATAATTAATAAACATCAATTTATACAATAAATTTTCACAAAAACACTATAGCTTTATTAGAGCACAAAGAAAACTAATCATATCAGCTTCTGCATCATATCACCTATTTATATTTAATCTCTCAGAAATAATAATACAAAAGCTGTCATTAACCCACGGTTCCTGTTTAAACTGTAATTTTTTTTACTTTTTAGGTGTAAAATATGAGCCAGGGTACAATATGGACCCTTTAGGTACTGATAAATAACTTAAAGGTACCAATATGGATTCTTTAGGTACTAACATGTGCCCATTGTACAAAAAAGTACAACAATGTACTTTGTAGGGTTTTGTTACTGTTTCGTAGCTTTATTTAATTTATTTTTATTTTCCTCCATTTTAAATTTGTCTCAGAAATTTGGTGGCAATAGAGACTGGGCTGAATTTTGCATTCAACAAATCTAACAAAATTCTTGTTAGAGACTAACTAAATGCACACTAATATGCTGAACTCCTGAACTATACATAATATTAATACCAAGATTTAAGTTAAAAATAAAAACAATGCACTGTAATAGTTTCCACCATTAATTTCCCTGAAACCACAGTATGTCTTAAGAAATGAATGCACATTAAAATTCACACAAATTCACATGATCTTCACATATATTTATTCACATATATAACTCATATATTAGATGGCGCGAATGAACAATACTGTACACGTGATCCATAAAGAAATGTTAAATGAGGTTGCACACAAAAGAGTCTAACAGCATACAGTGCATACATTATTCAGTCGCATTAAAACCACACGTATCTTTAGCAAATTAAAATAAGAATACAAATAATACACTAACATACAAATACATTATAATGTGGCCAGCTATATAGCTATCATCTTACAATCTGTTTTTTAGGGGGCATAACAAACACTTGAATAACCCTTTTCTTTAAATATCATGATTGTTACAGATGGATTAAAGGATGTAGAACTAACTGAAATTATTTAAATTAGGTGCATTGAGTATTTCAACAGTGTAGATGTGAAATGTTACTTTTGTGATCTGACCATTGCATACAAATATTGGTCTTGAGAGCCAGTCACCGCAACTCTTCTAGAATTCTGACTAAAATTAATGGGTGTGTAGTTTAGGCTGTCTTCATTCTGATATCAAGAGAAAAACAAAAAAGTTACATTATATGGCTTACAAACACATCAAAACTCCTAAGAGATTTTAGAGAAGTTCTAATATAAAATCGATTTTAAGAAATCATGTACTTACTTGAGTTCTTTGAGCTGCAAGCACTTTGGAAAGTGAAAAAATATATATTGTTATTTTAAATAGCAGATGTGGTATCTGACAATTTATGCCTTACAATAATAAAAGATAAATTATAATCTAAAAATCTTACTTTTATTCTGACTCCTGAGTTTTATTCCCAGAAAAACAACAAGGGCCAAAAATATGACATTTGAAATTCCAAGAGCAAGAAGAGCAGGATTAAAGTCACAACTTTCTGTAACAAAATTGAACGCGTGACTTTTTTGCATTAAGATCAGATTATATTAAGTAATTTGTTTCAAATGTGACTTTTTTTTTTATTTAACATGCTTCAAATATGAATGATAGATGTATATAAAATACATTTCCATATAGGAATGAACAAACCAAGCCTTTCATCATTTAACCCAGATATTTGTGTTTTGCTTTCATCTTACCTCTAATATTGAGTTGAGTTCCTCTTCCAAGCAGTATTTCTCCACATGCGGCCACAGCACAGTAGTAAATGCCAGTATCAGAGCGACTGATGTTGTTCTTGTGGAGACTGTAGACACAGCTCTGTGTTTTAGACTCAGCGCTGTTCTTACAGCGGCCATTTCTCTCTCCTTTGGTGTAAAGCACTCCTTCAGAGTCTCCTGAGCTTTGCTTGAACCAGTAGACGCTGTGATCTCCTGCACAGCTCTCAGTGAAGATGCTGCACTGCAAATTCACTGAATCTCCTGGATCAACAGTGTCTATCAAAGACTGATGAAGAGTTGTGTTTCTGTCTGCGGCTGCATCTTCACAAGCATAGTCAAATAGTCAGGATTTGAATAATTAGCTTACACAAACTGAATAGAGGTAATATAATAAACACAACTTACCACTGACAATTAATCTAGTTCCTGAACCCATTCCAATGGCTTGATATGATGAAACTACACAGTAATATGTTGCTGAGTCTGAAGGCTTTGCCTTTAAAATGGTCAGATTAAAACAACCTTCTCTTATGATAACATTTAAATTATTCATTTTCTCAAAGTTGTTATTCCAAATTGGACGTTGTGTAAAAAACAGATTAAACACAATCTGTAAAGTTTTTCCATCAGCCGTGTGTTTAAACCATGCTGTTGACAACTGCATATTAGGTGAAAATGTGCAAGTGAGGTTCACATCCTCTCCAGCTTGAACTATTTTTACATTATTCTCCTGAACAACTTCCACGTCAGAGGAGCAGACTGGAAAATAAACCCCAAAACAAAAAATTTAAAACTGAAATTAGTGTTCAATAATTGTTAGATTGTTAAATGAGCACTTTAATATTTAAAAAGATGTAGTCATATTTACATATTGTTGAGGAAAGCAAAAGGATAAAGTAATTTCTCATGATCGGTCGTGTTCCAAAATTATTTTTCTGCTTTGAATTTCTCCTATAAAAAGTGAACAAGTGAGCAGGTTGTAAAAACATTTGCACATGCGAGAAAATAAGAGTAGATGAATGTTACCATGTGTCCATCGGCTTCTGCTTCAGACAACTGAGGCTCACATACACCTTCAGCTTAACTTTATGCCTTCATTCTACTTCCCACATCAAAATGACTAGAAAAAAAAATCTAGCCCAAGCGTCTTTCCATTACTCTCATAACTCTCATGAATTGAGACAGAAATTGAAAAACACTATCAGTGGAAATAGCCTACCATAAGCCTAAAACTAGTCACTCTCAAAATTACGGTCCAAAATAGAAAAAAAATATAGTAAGTAGTTTATCATAAGAAAGAAAAGTAGAATATAAGTTTCAAAAAGCATAAATCAAACCTTTTAATGCATCTGTTTTTAAACTTCCTACAGGTTCGAAGATGGCAAGAAATGAAACTTTTAAACCACCAGTTTCAATCATGGGGTTGGCAGATGACGTGTGTCTTACATCAGAGCCAACAAGAGATAATACAAGATAAACTTACTGGCATATCAAAAAAAGTCCTGAACATAAAATTAAATATAACACTGAATGCAAAAGGTGCTTCAAACACCAGCTCCAGAGATGCAATGACGTTTTTGCACATTGAATTTTCCATCTTCAAGTTTTTTCAACTTTTTTCAAAAGTTTTCTTAGTAACACATTTATTATGGTATTCATTAATAGTTAATGTTAGTTAAGTTAAATAAGTTAGGATAGGATAGTTCGTGAAGTTAAATAACATCATGTTAGTTCATTTTATCTCACAGTGCATTAATGTTAACAAGCACAACTTTGGATTTTAATAATGCTTTAGTTAATGTTGAACTATGATTAATGAAGCTTTACAGGAATGTTCATATTTAATGTTAGTAAATACGTTAATTAACATGAACTAATGGACGATTATTCTAAAGTGTTACCGTTTTCTTGAATAAGCATTTATAAATTAGTCTCCACTGCTTTAATTTTGTATCAGGATAATCTCTTAACTAAAAAAACAGATTAAATGCATAATGTGGCTGTAAGGTTGTTTGACAGGAGGAGGAAGTCAAACCAACAGATCTCAGTTCAATGTTCTTCAACCACTAGGTGCCAGTAGAGACTATGGGTTGAATTTTGATTTAATAAAAAACTTAATGTGAACTATAGGAAGCATTTTCCCAGGAAACTATACTTTATGCAACCACCAGAATTTATCATTTCAATTAAAATAATGAAAACCATGCAATGCAATTTCCATTGTTGGTTTATTTCAGACCTCACTATTAGTCCTTGTAAACTGCAAACTCCGCCATAACATTCACATACAAACAGCTGAACAAATGTGCGTACAGTTTATTCACAAGGAGACATGTTTTAAAAAGAAAAAAAACATAGTTGTGATATTCAAATTTCCCCCTGAAATGAGCAACAGAGTACTATACACTTATCCACAAATATATCATTAGAGATTCAAGACCAGACTAATCCTAATCTCATTCCTAACATATTCATATATCTAACAACATACAAAATAGAACTGTAACATTGAAAGGCATTAAAATATGAACATAATTTTCTTTTTGCAATGTTATTTGATGACTTTTTTATTTCAGATGAAGAGAACTCATTAAATTGAATAGAAATTACATAATTATTCTAGTATATAGATCAGCAGAGTTTCCTCTAGGTTTTTTTTCCAGCTGTGGCGGCAGGCCTTTTGATCTACCAACTACCTATGGCGTTATTTCAATGACAAATGTTGTGACGCAGTATTACAAGTCGAGATCGGATTTATGTAATACGAGCATGCAGATCTTTTTTGCTTGCGCGAGGATTTCCTCTGTTCGTGTACAAAACTTCTTGCATGCCCTCAAATATATACGCTGCTCAAGTGCAGATTTTCTTGTGCGCTCTCAAATAAATGCTGCTGAAGTGCAATTTAGCGAGTTTTTGTAGTGAATACGTCTCCAACATTTATTAAATTGGCTATAGGAATATTTATGAATGTCTCCAATAGACCTACAGAGCGGCATTAATGCATCCTGAAGTACAAATAAACGGCTATAAACTCCTGCAAGATAAAGTCTTTGTTTGTTGTATGCAGAGCCATAGACCTTTATCTATAAATAAAGTATAATTATGGAAACTGTTCATCCTAACTGAAAGCTACGTCGTGTTTGCTGGCCTCACGCATCACGCACCTGTCAGTCAGTCAGTCAATCAGTCAGTCAGCATGTCACCTTAAAGGGTTAAACAAATAACGCACAGCACTACTACGGTTACAGAAAAGTTTGCACTGTTATAATTCACTTACCTTTTAATACGTTTTGGTGTGATTATAACCCGCTATTTAAAAAAAAAACGACAATGTTTTGAATGAGAAGCTGTAATGTAGCCGTGGCGGGATGAATTTTGGTGTGGCGCCCCACCATGGAAGAATGAATGTAGCGGAAACCTTGATCAGTGTATATACAATCAACAGTGAACACATCTTTATTGCCAGTATTTTTTCTTAAATGTGTGAAAACTATGAATGTTGCATATTTGCTAAATGTGAGCCATCTGATAGATTTTTTGTCTTTGACTCTGAACATGCATTATTCATAAACAGAGAAGGACATGCAGCAATGAAAAAATCATACAGAAACAATTATAGACTAAACAGTTACATGTGGCTCTTTATTTGAGAAAAAAAGTGAAGCCAGTCTGTATTTATGTGCTGAATATTAATTACATACATCTATCAGATCACAGAGCACATATTACATATTTAGCTCTGATTCAGTGATTATGCTAAATTACTTTGTAAATTACAAATCACGCCTTACATTTTTTTCACTGGGGGAATGGAAATTATCTTATTTTCTATAATATCAAGAGCCAAAATCACAACAGCGGAGTTAAACATGCTGTAACAGCAAATATCTGGTCTGAAGCAATGAAATATGTTCAGAATAAAACATGTTAAAAAACGACACTACAGATAATATATTAAAAAGAAAGTAACCGTTTTCTGCAAACACATCATAAACATAACCTAAACAGCATTTAGACTTGAGTTGAACTTCTTATGGCCTGAAGCGTTGTGTAGGCATTTTTTGAGTAATCGTGCTGTACTTTACAAATGAATGCTCTTCAGAAAACTTTACATTGAGTCCTTCGGCAATCAAATCATTTTGAGCTGCATAAATCAGAATGTCTTCACTCTACAATAATAATAAAAAAAAACAATTGAAGTCCATTAACATATCAGCAATATTTTAATACTTGATAATTAAATGCTTTGAACCTTTTGAAATGTCAAACATTAATCTAAAGTGAACTAAATGTGAAATTAAGTAAAAAATAATATTTCTTTTTTTGTGAAATGGTTTCCAAACAAGAACAAAGTAGAAAAATAATTGTATTAACTTACTTGATTGTCTTTGAGATATGCGAGTTGTGGATGAAGGAAAAAAGCATTATTAAAAGACAGATAAATATATTGCGTTGTTCTGCAGGTCTTAAAAGGTCATAAAGTGTTAAATTCATAAAGTCAGAGAGATTAATGCTTTATGCATTGTAAAAAAATCAGTAGTTTTGTTTTTCAATGCATATATCCAAACATCCTCAAATCAAGTTTTGCTTTAGATGCAAAAATGAGGAAATCAAGAAAACAAATGAACTTGGTTAATTTTTTTTATCATGTTATTAAAGTGTTTTCTATGTTGTGGTGCTTTAGCTTTTTACCATTTATCTTAAAGGTCTTTATGTATTTACCTTTATAAAGCCTGCAGAAGCCAATGTAATTCTATAGTGGAGTTTTGATTATATGTGCAATTGTAAATATATCAAAAAATTGCTTACCTTTTTGACATAGTTTTATGGTCACAAAAACAGCATAAGTCATAAATATGATGTTTAAAATTCCAAGAACAATCAGAGTTGGGTTCTCTACAGCACTCTCTAAAACAACCAAATATTCAATACATGATTCAGAGTAATGATTATAGATTAGTTCTTATTTTCACCAATATTCCAATCAAATATTAAGCCTGAATGACTAAATATTTTTCCATAAACTCTACCTCTAATATTGAGTTGAGTTCCTCTTCCAAACAGTATTTCTCCACATGCGGCCACAGCACAGTAGTAAATGCCAGAATCAGAGTGACTGATGTTGTTCCTGTGGAGACTGTAGACACAGCTCTGTGTTTTAGACTCAGTGCTGTTCTTACAGCGGCCATTTCTCTCTCCTTTGGTGTAAAGCACTCCTTCAGAATCTCCTGAGTTTAGCTTGAACCAGTAGATGCTGTAATCTCCTGCACAGCTCTCAATGAAGATGCTGCACTGCAAATTCACTGAATCTCCTGGATCAACAATGTCTATCAAAGACTGATGAAGAGCTGTGTTTCTGTCTGCAGCTACATCTTCACAAGCATAGTCAAATAGTCAGGAAATAATTAGCCAACATAAACCAAATAAACCAAGCTAATATAAAAAATACAACTTACCTCTGACAATTAATCTAGTTCCTGGACCCATTCCAGTGGCTTGATATGAAGAAATTACACAGTAATATGTTGCTGAGTCTGAAGGCTTTGCCTTTAAAATGGTCAGATTAAAATAACCATCTCCTATGATAACATTTAAATTATTTATTTTCTCAAAGTTGTTATTCCAAATTGGACTTTGTGTAAAAAACAGATTAAACACAATCTGTAAAGTTTTTCCATCAGCCGTGTGTTTAAACCATGCTGTTGACAACTGCATATTAGGTAAAAATGTGCAAGTGAGGTTCACATCCTCTCCAGCTTGAACTATTTTTACATTATTCTCCTGAACAACTTCCACATCAGAGGAGCAGACTGCAAAATAAACCCCCAAACAAAATATTTATAACTGAAATTAGTGTTCAATAATTGTTAGATTGTTAAATGAGCACTTTAATATTTAAAAAGATGTAGTCATATTTACATATTGTTGAGGAAAGCAAAAGGATAAAGTAATATCTCATGATCACACGTCCTTCACGATTATCCTTCTGCTTTGAATTTTCCCTATGAAAAGTGAACAAATGAGCAGGTTGTAAAAACAGTTGCACATGCTAGAAAATAAGAGTAGATGAATGTTACCATGTGTCTGTCACCCTCTGCTTCAGACAACTGAGGCTCACATACACCTTTAGCTTAACTTTTATGCTTTCATTCTACTTCCCACATCAAAATGACCAGAAAAAAGTCTAGCCCAAGCGTCTTTCCATTACTCTCATAACTCATGAATTGAGACAGAAATTGAAAAACACTATCAGTGTAAATAATCTACCATTTAGATAAGTTTAAAACTGGTCACTCTCAAAATTACTGTCCAAAATAGAAGAAAATGTAGTAAGTAGGTTATCATATGGAAAAATAAAAAGTAGAATATAAGTTTCAAAAAGCATAAAACAAACCTTTTAGAGCCTCTGTTTTTAAACTTCCTAGGGTCGAAGATGGCAAGAAATGAAACTTTTATACCACCAGTTTCAATCATGGGGTTGACAGATGACGTGTGTCTTACATCAGAGCCAACAAGAGATAACACAAGATAAACTGACTGCCATATCAAAAAAGTCCTTAACAAAAGATAAATATAACACTGACGTTTTTGCATTCAACTTTTTCATCCAGGCTAAGTTTACACTTTGAAATGATTGTTAAAATAAAACTGCAATGTTTTCTTTTTCTCAATTATAAATACAATTTCTCCAGGTGGTTTCCCAGTAATGGGTTTCAGCTGGAAGAGCATCCGCTGTGTAAAACATATGCTGGATAAGTTGGTGGTTCATTTTGCTGTGGTGACCCCTGATTAAAAAAGGGACTAAGCCGAAAAGAAATTGAATGAATAAATTTCTCCAGGTGGCTTGTATAGCTTTATGTGGAAAGAATTCATAGTTTTAGATTGACTGGGATGACTTCATAGGGCAGTGCCTCTGCATAAAATATACAACAAAACTTAGATAAACAGAATAAAGCAAAGACCCTAAATGTAATAGACATTGCTTTATGGATTTCTGAAGAGTCTAACAGTATTCAGGTACAGAAATATAATAATAAAATGTAATAAACAACATTGTGCAGTATTCATTAACTAAAAAATTTAATACAATTAATCTTTGTTAAAGCTACAAACATAATTTCTTATACGCAAATGGTTTATATTTGCTTGAGATCTTATGTCACAGGCCTTAAAACAAACTACCAAATAAACTAACCAATTTCACAATGTTCTGAACTGTGGTTCTTGGCAAACTATAATCCCAACTCGACACTGCAGACCCTGTGATATGACTATTGCAGATTCGCACATTGTGATATTGATTCTGAAGTGATGTATTGAGCAGCTCTAGTTTGTATTTTAGCAAACGGTTTGAGTCTTAACTCTGGTTGCAAGTGTGGTGTTTGTAACTGTGTCAAGTCCAGGAAATAGGTAATAAGGCTAACAGAACAGACTCGTGTGACAGTGCAGGACTTCACAGTGTTATACAACATTGTAACTTTAGTTGTTGAGCTTCCAGTTTCAGCCTGAAGAAGAAAATTGAGAAACATCTTTGCTTGACAGTTTTACTCTTAACTGAAGCATGTGTGTATTTTCAATAATATAAATAAATAATAATATTACATAAATTGTGTATATTATTTATATATATTTCACATTAAATTTTTCAGTTTTGTTTGATGTGCAATGTTAATTATTTTTTTTTTATGTGATGGGACGCTATGGGAACATCATAAAGCCGGATCTAGTTGTATCAGTTCATGAAGGAGATACTGTGGCCTTGTCCTGCTTTTTTTCAACAAAAGAAAGCATGGCACTGTGGTACAAACAAGTTACTGGAAAAAAAGCCACATCTCATTGCTTCCTCCATTGTGCTTTTCTCTGAAATCCAATTTCACAGTGAATTTGACAGTAGTCATTTTGAAGTGTTGAGAGGAACTGACAGTTTTAATCTAAAGATTGTGAACACTGTAAAGTCAGATTCAGCAACATATTATCGTGCTACATCTTTCTCTATTGTCATTGAATTTGGAAATGGCACTCATCTGGTTATTGAAGGTGAGTCAGTGCATTCTATCTTCATTTTAAAGAGTTTATTATGATAATAATTCAAGGTATCATCTATTCCAGGAACAGAAGTCCGCAAACATACTAATCTAGAGCTGTGTGAGTTTAAACAAGTTGAGTCAGAGGTAAAAAGGCCTCTTCACTGTTCAATTTAAAATCAGTTTGTAAGAAATGAACATTGTCTCTACTGATTTAGTCAAGGGGCAGAAGAATCTCTTACAGGATTTATTTAAATTCATGGAAACTCAAGCAAATTGTGTCGGGAGCACTTTCACTGACCTGCATGTACAAGCTCCCAATGAAAACATCAAGGTAATCAGAAAAGGGTATTTATTATTGTGCATTCATCACATGTGGACAGGCATTATTTGGAAATGTTTCTAAACTCAATACTGGTACACATGCAGCCTTTAGAACTGCGCGTCTCATGCCGAGTTCAGACTACATGATTTTCAAAGTAGTCGTGTCACAGATGTTTTCACACTGCATGACTATCAGGGTTAGCGTTCTGTCAGAGCTGTGTTTACACTGTAGGATGGATCGGCGACAGGAGAGTTCACACTGCATGACTTTAAAATAGGAAGAATCACAGACAACTTTGTCCAAACTACATCTCACAACCAAACAAACGCAAGAAGTGACATGGAAACAATGCAAGGTCACGTAATATATCTTTCGTTATTAACTACATAATGGAAAAAGAAGGCTTTAGCTTTAGAAAATGTACTTGTTGCTCACCTGACTTTTGAAGAGAATTAACCATCTCTCCTTTTCGACCTGATTGTGATATTAATTAGATGACACGTCAAACAGACACAGTGCTCCTGCCAAATTTCCACTAGTTTTTCCTCCATTTTTGGGGTCTAAATAAACTCTGTGCTCTCATTGGCTGTTGGCGATCGCCGATGTTATTTTCAATCAGAAAACATTTCACATGGCATGATTTGAATCGCCGACAGCTCCAGATATTTAGCATGCCAAATATCTCAAGGGTGTCGGCGACTCTTCTGCGATTCTCTCATATTGCGTCCTTGATAGTTCATACTGTGTGATTGTCACTCACGTGAACGAGCACCGATTTGCCTGTGATTTCAGGCATTTGTCTACGATTTCTCAAAACCTTTCGGCGAGTCAAAATCAGGGCTAAAATCATGCAGTCTGAACTCTGCATCAGGGAACAGAATACCATGACTCGCCGCGGTTAGCCACAGCACTCAGGAAAATTCTCTGACTTGAGTATATACACACACACACACATACAAAAACAAACATATACAAACATATACAAATATACATATTGTGATTGTGGTTTTCGATAGTATTACATCACTCTGTAAACATTTATTATTACCGTTTGTTGAGTCTCCCCATACAGCTTAATATAGCACTTGGACCCAGAAGCTGCTTCCTGCGACGTCACACTTAACAAGCGGATATCTATTATTTTATAGCACTATTTACATGCTGTATAATGATTTGAATTTGCATTGCTCATACCATAAACACAGTTATAAAAATTAAATAAATTCTATTTCTTCCATTACTGTACATGTGCAGTTCTTATATATTCAATTGCATAGAGTTGTTCGCTTGTGTTCTATTAAATAAAGTGTGTCACTTTTAGAGCTTAAGATTCAATTGTTCATTACACAAATTGGAAGCCATATTTGAAGGTGCGCAAGATTTTAAATAAAATGTGTACAGTATATTGTGCATATTCTAAAATAAATATCAGAGGCAGCGGTAAAAAAAAAACAATCAATACAAGCTATCAACTAAAAAACATTACATAACTCAACAATAAACAACCAGGAGCATGAGAAGGGAGACTAGTAAAGTAACAGTCTACAGGTTGAATTGAACAGGTCTAAAGTATTTTTGTTAGACTAAATAAATGTGAGCTAATATTTTTCCATGAACAATATGATATCCAGGTACCACAGTTTAAATATTTGCGTTAAAATGATAAATACAAGGCATTGGAATCCAATCAATAGTTTGTCAGAATCCTAAGTATAGTCCTTAAGAAATGCAATTTGATGATGCATATTAACATTCACACAAACACATTTGAACAGATAAACATGTTTATTTTTTTCAGAAGACACAAATCATACAGCACAAGTGATCTATAAAAAGATTGTAAAACAGAGCATATTGTAATATGAAATTTCAAAGTTCCATATAATACAACAAGAGAGTCATTTATATGTTTTTCTACAATTGCACAAACCTTATTCTTATTTTTAATTAAAAAAATTAATAACAATAAAAATACAATACAAGGCCAAAATAACACAGTAACACATACAGTAGAGGTGGCCAGTTATACATTTAAATTATTTATTTTGATGACATTGTAATGTGAGAAACTTTATAACCCTTTCCTTTAACTACTGGACATAATTAAGTAGGTCTGTAATCAAATAAATTCTTACAAATCAAATGTTTGAAACCAAATAAGTTTTTATAAGATAATAATAACAAAAATATTTCAACCGCAAAGAATGTTGAATGTCACTGATGTGATCTGACTTGTGCGTACAGAGATTGCTCTTGAGTGATTTTTGCTCTTGATCTTTTGGTGTTCAGAGGTTTCTGACTAAAAGTAATGGCTGCGTAATTCAGGCTGTCTTCATTCTAATATTAAGAGAGAAGGAAAAAGAATATAATATATGACTTATACATATAAATTATTATTACTATTATTTTTTAATGTAAGTTATATTGCAACAAATAAAATTGATAAAACAACTTTATGTACTTACTAGACTTTCTTGAGCTGCTGGAAATAAAACAAACAAACATTGGTATTATAAATAGTGGACGTGGTATTTTAAATCTTACTTTTTTGTATTGCAATAAATATATTGTACTCAGAAAGTCTTACTTTTTTTTTGACCCCTGGAGATTTTGATTCCCAGAAAAACAACAAGGGCCAAAAATATAATATTTAAAACTCCAAAAAGTGCAAGAAGAGCAGGATATAAATCATCTCTTTCTGTAACAAAATTGAACTGGTTTCTGAACTTTAAAATTTGTAGATTAATAAGATCTGTTTATATCAAGTACTCTTTGTTTAAAGTTTTCAATTTTAGATAACATGCTTCTGATAAGAACAAAGTTTTGCATATTTTTTTAACATTAAATTCAGTATCTTGCACTCTAGTGTATGAATCAAAGATTTTCCTTAAAGAAAGTCAAACATTTTAAACCAGATTCTTGTGTTTTGCCTTTATCTTACCTCTAATATTCAGTTGAGTTCCTCTTCCAAGCAGTATTTCTCCACATGCTGCCACAGCACAGTAGTAAATGCCAGAATCAGAGCGACTGATGTTGTTCTTGTTGAGACTGTAGACACAGCTCTGTGTTTGAGACTCAGTGCTGTTCTTACAGCGGCCATTTCTCTCTCCTTTGGTGTAAAGCACTCCGTCCGAGTCTCCTGAGCTTTGCTTGAACCAGTAGACGCTGTGATCTCCTGCACAGCTCTCAGTGAAGATGCTGCACTGCAAATCCACTGAATCTCCTGGATCAACAGTGTCTATCAAAGTCTGATGTAGAGTTGTGTTCCTATCTGTGGCTGTGTCTTCATGAGCACAGAAAAGAACAGAAATAGCACAGTAAATCAGCCACCACACACACACACACAAATGAATAAATATAAAAAATAAAAGCCTTACCTCTGACAAGTAATCGAGTTCCTGAACCCATTCCAATGTTGTAAGATGTTGAGATTACACAGTAATATGTTGCAGAGTCTGATGGCTTTGTTTTTAAAATGGTCAGATTAAAATAACCATCTTCTTTCGTGACATTAAAGTGATTCTCAGAGTAGTTACTCCAAATGGGCTTTTTATTTAAATATAAAGACACAATTTGTAGGGATTTTCCATCAGCTGTTTGTTTAAACCATGCTTTTGTCGCCTGCACAAGCCTTGAAAATGTGCAAGTAAGGTTCACCTCCTCTCCCGCTGCAGCTATATTTACATTATCCTCCTGAACAACTTCCACACCAGAGGAGCAATCTGCAAAATGAAGCACAAAAATATCTTTAAAACTGAAAGTGTTATATGGTAAAATCTTAATTATATTAAAAATTTAGAAAGGCAGAGCAATATTTACATATTGAGGACAGCAAAATAATTAGGTAATATTTCATAATTCAGCATCCAAAATGATCTCTTTGCTTCTAATTCCCTGCAAAAAGCAAACAAATGAACATATTATCAAGTTATATGCACATGCTGAAGCATTAGAATAAAAAAATGAATGTGTCCTCACCATGTGTCCATCAGCCTTTACTTCAGACAACTGAGCCTCCTATGCACTTTCACCTTAACTTTTATGCTTTCACACCACATACCACAGCAGAATGACTAGAAAAAAAATCTAACTCAATCATCTTTCCATTACTCCAAAAAAAAAAAAAAAAAAAGATAGCATTTCTCAAAATCTATTCTAATTAATGTGTTTTAATGCTACAAAATACCTAGTCATTTACCACTAGAAAAAAAGCAAGAAATAAGTTGTTCCAAAGAAGTATATACTGTAAACACACAAACCTTTGAAGGGGCCCAAATTTCCTGTTTTAGAAGATGGGCATTCAAGATGTGAAGTGTAATGACTACCAACTAACTCAGTTATTTTAGAAAGCAGGATGTATTTCACCATATTCTTTATCGCATAAACCATTGCTCATTCATTAGTAATGTATGTGAAATTTAAACTGCATGCTATCGGCCTGTTAAAAAATCCACAATTGGGGTCTTGGCTGGAGATTAAGTGCACAAAACTTAAAACACTTACCCCAATTTCAGACTTAAGGCTTTTCCCAGACTTTATGCCATTTTTGAGCTGTATTAACTGAAAATAACTTGTGCGGGTACATCCTAAAATATGTCAGTGTTATTTTTTTTGTCTTAAGATGCATACCAGTAATGTGCTTTTCTAAGTCATTTTTATAAAAGCTGTTTAAATATCTTTATTTATCTAAGGCCTAGTCCTGGTTTAAGCTAAGCCACTCTCTGTGAAACTGGGCCTCCTATAATTGTGTCTCATCAGGTAATCCAAAATATACTTCAAATATACTATAACAAACACATTATACTAGCAACCAAGTAGTTAAGTGCAAAGATTGCATACCTACTATGTAGATATGACATTCATGTGTCCTTGAAAGGTCCAGGATGTTTAATGTTGCTTTGTTTGGTTGTGTAGCAGTTGTCCATGAATGCTTTACATTTTTTTTTTTTTGGTGGTTAATGTTGTTCATCATTCAATTCATGCCACCCACTCCCCACTGAACACTAGGTTACTGTGTTTTTTCTTACTGTGAGTTTTTCTATGCCCACTCCCCTGTGTGAAGCACACTTCATAACTGCATATATTAGATGTGTATTTTTTAATAATATATTTATTTTTGTTAAAATGTGTTTGGTGCAAATTCACAAAACTGGTGCAAGTGTTGGTTAGAGGTCAGAGATGAAAGTGCTTTCTACAGGTAGTTTGTCAAGCCCTCTGACCTGTGTGAGGCACACTCAGTTTGAGGTTGTCGTGTGGTTAGGTCGGGGAGAGAAGAGAGGGGTCCTGTTTTTGTTTACATGGGTTCTGGTGATTGTGTAGTTTTTCTGTTTTCTCTTCTCAGTTTCCCGTAGGGTTGGGTACCGAAGTAACCGGTATGCACTGGACCGAATCAGCATATGAATTTTGGTACCTAATTTTGGTGCCACTGGTGCTGCTATAAGGACATAAGAAGCATCAATGTGTACATCAAAGGCACTCGTATGCATTGTCACACTATCTCTAAACAAATTCTAAACAACTTTGAGGGATACGGACACCGTTGTCGATGTTAGGTGTTCTTGTTGCTTAACGTATAGAAGGCAAAGCGCACAGTACGACGCGACACCCTTCAGATTCATTAACATGCATGATTGCATTCATCAAATGTGCTTAAAGTAAGCATTCTAAAGTATGGCTGTATTTTACAGGCAAGGAGGGGAGACACGTCAAACCTAATGAAACATTTGAGGACACATGGAATCAAAAGCAGAGGAATGCACTGTCTTTGACAGCTTGCGACATCTGGCACTTTGAGCGACTGTTTACATGGACATCAGTAATCTAATTATTTGTCTTAATATGAATAAGGCAATAATAACATTAAGGTCTTTACATTAGTTGCTTTTTGAATGTGCCTTTCATGATCCTCTTGTACATGTGATGGCACATAGATCGATTGACGTTGTTGCATCACCACACTATCCAACGTTTTTTCCGGAGTTAATGTTGGGTGTTTCATTTTTATTTTTTATTTTTGACTTTAACTGCAGTTCGGCAGTTTCAGTTTCATTCAGGAATATTTCATTCATGCCCTGTGACAAGCTGAGATATTGGATGCGAGTATGGACTGGTGGAAGAGTGTTGTTTTAATGGAACTTGATACTGCATGCTGAATGGAAAGAAACTTCTGCATTTCACAATGTGGGTGTCTGTGGTCCTTTATCTACTCTATAGGTGTAGAGAATAGTGTCAAACAGCCATTTGTGTATGGAACATCCTGTCGCCAAATGTGGTGAAAAGACCTACGCTTTTAATAGTTTAAGGTGTTTATATGTCTGAAAAAATATGCGACTAAAACAGGGATACTCCACATGTCTTAATTCAATTGTTTAGATATCTTATGACTTTAGTCAGAATAAGGTAATCAAAAACAGCTTTTTTACATGGTAGACTTTTAACCAGAGTACTCAGTGACGACTCAAGCCCCAACCCTAGAAAAAGGAGTTCACTGATTTTGATAGCCTTTCCACAGGTTAGCAATAAGCTAATGTTAGGTTAATTGCATTAATGCAAATATTGCATTTATGCTAACAAACAAATTATCAAAAGAAATATATTAATGCAATTCAAATATATAAAATATGAATTGTTGTATGCTTTAAAATTTAATTATATTTTTCAATTAAAATGATTTAAAAAAAATTTCAAATAACTTAATACATTTTAATACATTTTCCTTGACAAATGTGCTAAATTAGAGTCTCTTTTTAAATTTGTGTGAATGCTAACCATTGACAATAGCCAACATATTATTCAGTAATGAATACTTTGAGAAACTGACATGTTTTTTTTTTTGAGCACTAAGTAGTTTTTAATGCACAGATTAACTATTAAAGTAGGGATGGGCGATATAGCCTAAAATCCATATTGCGATATACATTGCAGCCTCTTGCAATAACGATATATATTGCGATATATAAATTATAATAGAACCATTTCAGAACAGGTTACATAGACCCTTAGGAAAGCCAAACTGTTATTTTTTGTTAAAGAAATAAAGAAACGTTGCATGTCGTTTTGAGAACATTTATTGTGCAAAAGCAAAACTGTAATTAAACAACACAATGTTGCAGATAAATAAACTAAATGTAGTGCCTTTTAGAAAGAAAGACTTTTCTTTTAAGTCCTTGGTTCCTAAATGCCAAGTTACAGAGAACAAAAAAACTGGTGTTTAGTTAAGGAACTTACACTGTACTGAAAATACTTCCAGTATTAAATTAGTCAAATAAAATTGTGTATTGCAGATACTTTAAATAAAAACATATTTCTAACCTGCAGCCTAAGGTAACACATTTGATTTAAAACATTTTGTTCTCCTAATGAAATTAAAACTGGTGTCTTGATCTGCTCTTTCTCTCTCTCTCCCTCTCTCTGTGTGTCTGCTGTAGTGTTGGTGCTGCTGAGAGATTGAGACGCACCAGACAAAGTTTGCTTATAAAGTAATGCAAAAATTAATACAAATAATATCGAAAGCGAAAGCAGATTCTCGGACATGTCCAGGGAAAAGAGAATGTATTGTCACCCCAAATAATGAGCTGGATCAGTCTATTTAGTCTTTGCGCTCTTCTCAATGCTGCTATAAAGGCAGGACAACAGTTCTGTATCCAGCGCGATACAGCGCGTCTCTGTGGGTCTGCATGCAGAGCATGTGAGTCTGTGGCAGAGTGTTCTCAGTTTCTCGCGAACACAGAACCGGGCCGCCCCAATAATATATCGGCCGCCCAGGTAAAATCGTTGTGGGAAGCGCTGTGTGGGAATCTGTGTGACAAGCCACGATATGCCATGCATGAGGCTCGCAAGTTGTGCGACACGTCACCATTCGGTGCCATGCGTTGCTTAGTGCTGTTGTTGAGAGCGTCAGCATGTGCTACAGTCACAATAGATTTCCAACGTAACACCGTAAGTTAGTGTGAAGAGCATGTTGTTTTACAGTGGCCGAGTGAATTAAGTCATTAATCGAGCTTATTAAAAAAGAAAATTGCACATGTGCGACTAAATAAATTTTCCAGTTCGCACACGTCTATTTTTTGTCGCAAATGCGAGCGAAATGGTCGCACTGTCGAGCTCTGTCCATGTTTATTCAAGATGATGCGTTGCAGCCGGCTGCAGCTCGTTGCTCTTAATTTCGCGGGTAGATTGCGTCATCAAACATGCATTATCGCAATAGAATTAGAATCTCTATCGTAGGCCAATTTTGTATCGTTTATATCGCATATCGTTTATATCGCCCATTACTACATTAAAGGCAGAAATACCACTAAATGTCTTCACTAATATACTTTTAAGCTGTAGCCCCTCCTGTTCTACATATACTGTATAACTTCATTTATAAATCTGTTTTCTCCATGTTCTCTAATTTTTAAAATCATTATCAGCTAAATAAACGAGTTTAAAAAATACTGAGACTGTAATTTACTTCAAAAGTAGGAAGGGTGGTCAAACCATGGACTCTAAAAAAGGTGAATGACGTGCTTAAATTTTTTTTCTGCTGCTGTAGTAAGAAATGAAACCAAAATTCTCCAACCAGGACTTACCATTATTTGCATATGAAACCCAAGTCAGCATAGTAGTGATCACGAGCAGGGAGTGTGTCTAAATCTACAGTATATGTCTGAAACTTAACCACAAATATACAATAAATGCACCATATCCTGTTTTTATGACATCATATAACTAAATACTGTAAAAGCTGACTTACTAGAAAAATAAACACTTAAACATAGACTGGTATGTTAAGAAATGAAAATTCTGAAACTAAAATTACAGAAACCATTTCTTGGAGATATATATATATATATATATATATATATATATATATATATATATATATATATATATATATATATATATCTATATATATATATTTTTTTTTTTTTTTTTTTTTTTTTTTTTTTTGATGTGCCAAATGTTTACAGTACACAGAGAGGGTGGGGTTTATGACCTCTGTTGCAGCCAGTCACCAGGCGGGCACTATTCATGATGCGTGAGGCACACTTGTCAAACCAACAGATCCCATTACAGTGTTTTTCGACCACTTGGTGGCAGTAGAGACTTTGGCTTGAATTTTGCATTTAACCGATTACGCTGCTGAATTATCATTAATCGTGTTAGCATTCCAGTGTACCACACATGGTGCTTATTTAGATGAATACAGCAATGCTAAGTCCAAATAAATGTACTCTAGAATGTTGCCAGGGACCATGTTTTATACCTGGAGTACCTGAATTTATCATTAGAGTTTAAAGAATAAAAACAAGGTAATGCAATTTTCATTATCATTGTTATTTGAGTTGGAAACTCCACAATAACATACACATGCAAACATTAAAAAAATTAAATAAAAAATAAAACCAACGCATGCAATGCACATTTATTTAGCAGATGCAAATTATGGATAATACACACAAGCTTTCCATTGAAATCTGTTGTGAAACGTAATGTACTATAGCTTGATATTCCAAAAACTAACACAAGTAACATTCATGCCTTGTGACCAGATATATCAACTGACACACAAACACACACCCTTTTGAAAAAAAAAAAAATTTAAATTCAAATATCTAACAACAAATATACAGTACAAAATCAAATAACACAGTAACATAAAAGACTTGCAATAACATTTGATGACTTTTTCAGCATTTATAGAAGTTTCTTTTAGACTCTGAATGTTACTGGTGTGATCTAACCAGTGTGTACAGAGATTGCTCTTGTGTGAATTTTGCTCTTGCTCTTCTAGTGTTCAGAGGTTTCTGACTAAAACTAATGGATGCATAATTCAGGCTATCTTCATCCTAATATCAAGAGAAAATATAAAAGAAACTACAATTAAGAGAGGAAATTTATGTGTTATGACTTAATAGACATCAAAACTTAAATTTTAAGAAAAGTTTACTTACTTGAGTTGTTTGAGCAGCGGATGCTTAAATTAAGAAATGGTCTAGTTATTATAAATAGCAGTCATGTGTTATTTTAAATATTACAATTGCTTTATATTAAGAAATCAATTTTATTCATAAAGTCTTACTTTTAATCTGACTTCTACGGAGTTTGATTCCCAGAAAAACCACAAGGGCCAAAAATATGATATTTGAAATTCCAGAAGCAAGAAGAGCAGGATTAAAGTCACTTTCTGTAAGAAATTTGAACTGAATTTTAATTTCTGAACATTTGTTATGGGATCAGTTTAGTGTCATATACTCCATGTCTCAATTATGATTATACATTTTTACATAACGTGTTTTACATGTGAAGAGTTTGGATGCGAAAGCCTCTAAATGCCATCAGAATATAATTTTTTTTTTTGTAGATATTTCACTTTTTGGCAATGAATAGGTTTTAAAGTGAAATAACAGCATGCTATAAACACAGGAGACTGAAAAAAAAAATCCATTTAAAAGCTTTTGCATCTGAACTCTCCATTTGTTCATTATTATGTTGTATTATGCATTAAAATTAACTAAATTATTTTCCAAAGTGGAAAGATCAAACTAAACATTTCAACATTATAACAAGATACTTAAGTGTTTCATCTTCATCTTACCTTTAATATTCAGTTGAGTTCCTCTTCCAAGCAGTATTTCTCCACATGCGGCCACAGCACAGTAGTAAATGCCAGTATCATAGCGACTGATGTTGTTCTTGTGGAGACTGTAGACACAGCTCTGCGTTTGAGACTCAGGGCTGTTCTTACAGTGGCCATTTCTCTCTCCTTTGGTGTAAAGCACTCCTTCAGAGTCTCCTGAGCTTTGCTTGAACCAGTAGACGCTGTGATCTCCTGCACAGCTCTCAGTGAAGATTCTGCACTGCAAATTCACTGAATCTCCTGGATCAACAGTGTCTATCAAAGACTGATGAACAGTTGTGTTTCTGTGTGCGGCTGCGTCTTCACAAGCAAAGGACAGAAATAACACAATAAATCAACCACTACACACACAACAAAAATGTTTAATGTATAACTAATATATCTGAAAAATAAAAGCCTTACCTTTGACAAGTAACCGAGTTCCTGAACCCATTCCAAAGGTGTAAAATGTTGAGATTACACAGTAATATGTTGCAGAGTCTGATGGCTTTGTTTTTAAAATGGTCAGATTAAAATAACTTTCTCCTTTCATAACATTAAAGTGATTCTCAGTGTAGTTACTCCAAATGGGGTTTTGATTTAAATATAAAGACACAATTTGTAGGGATTTTCCGTCAGCCGTTTGCTTAAACCATGCTTTTGTCGCCTGCAGAAGCCTTGAAAATGTGCAAGTAAGGTTCACCTCATCTCCCGCTGCAACTATTTTTACATTATTCTCCTGAACAACTTCCACACCAGAGGAGCAAACTGCAAAATAAAGCACAAAAATATCTTTAGAACTGAAAGTGGTATATGGTAAAGTCTTAAATTAATTTTAATTTTAGTCTTTAATTAATTTGGTAAGGCATAACAATATTTACATATTGTTGAGGACAGCAAAATAATTAGGTAATATCTCATAATTCAGCTTCCAAAATGATCTCTTTGCTTCTAATTCCCTGCAAAAGGCAAACAAATGAACACATTATCAAGTTATATGCACATGCTGAAGCATTAGAATAAAAAAATGAATGTGTCCTCACCATGTGTCCATCAGCCTTTACTTCAGACAACTGAGCCTCCTATGCACTTTCACCTTAACTTTTATGCTTTCACACCACATACCACAGCAGAATGACTACAAAAAAAATCTAACTCAATCATCTATCCATTACACAAACAAACAAACAAACAAACAAACAAACAAACAAACAAACAAACAAACAGGTTTACATATTTTAAATGCTCTGTAAAAAATGAGTAGGGTTTACTTGAAAAAAGCTTGGAAATGTTTTTCACTCAGAAAAGGCTTGTAAATCTTCAAAGCTTTGCCAAGTAAAAGATTAACCAAAATTATAAGTACATTTAATTAGAAATGTTAAGTTAAGTTTACTTTCTAAGTAAATTTTATTGACTTTTTGTTTGTAAAATTTAAGTAGTACATTTAAAGATATTACTATTTATAGATTTATTTTTTATCCAATATCCCCAGTTATCTTTTTTAGTTATCCTGAGTAAACTTTACTTTAAAATGTTAAATAAAATATCATCACCATATTATATTTGTCATTTTGAAGTAAAATTTACTCAGGATATCTAAAAAGGATAACTGGGAATATTGGATAAATAAATCTTAAAACAGTAATATATTTAAATGTATATTTAAACTGTTTCTTAATTTAAAAGATATTTTAATTCAGTACTTTAAATTGAATTAAACTTTTCAATAAATTTAAAAAGTCCTTTCAGACAGAATGATGGGGTCATCTATGTTGACATCTTCCTCTTCTGTAGTACTGCCCAGTACAATGATCTTCACAACGATTGGTGAAGCAATCTTTAAGCAGGTCTCTCGACATCCTGTCAAATACACAAATAAGTGCAAAGTGATTAAAATACTGTACATTTAGTTGCAATGTTATCAATGTTATCTCTTGCTTTATGATATAATAGACTATATTGATGTTAAGACCTGTGCTCTGTTGCATAAAGTGATTAAAGTTTTTAAAAGTTAACCAAAAGTAAAAAATTTGTGGGATAAAAATACTAACATGTCTTTAACCCTTAAAGAACCTTGCATATCCAAACTAAAGTAATTTAAACATTTTTAATGTACCTGGTAGTCTTCAATGAGCTCCTGAGATGATTTTCCCAAGTAGAAAAGCAGGCAGTGGATCACAGCATCTCACTTGTCTTCAACTTGCTGATTAAAACAGAAGTAAACTTCTGAACAAACAAACCACCCCCCACGGCCAAAAGGTGCAGAATTTGTCCTTTTAATTATTTTTTGCAATTTAATATTATATAATATATAGTTATTATATAATTAATATAATATATCTATATTTAATATATATTGTAATAAAGTGTAATTTTAAATAACTATGGCCAGTAATTCGAATCCCATGGAGCCTCAAAGCCACAATAATGTGATGCGACTCACGTGACATAACCCACTGAGTGGTAACATTTGAATCTTTGATGCGACATCCATACTGGGTAACGCTATGGGTCGAAAAGAGCAAGAGTGACAGAAAAGGCAGTCATCGGTGTCATTATCTCAAAATATTGAACATATGTTCAAAAAGACTGCCAAACAAGGTAAGGCTAAATTTTATTTTCAATTTATAACTTAAGTTACTTCCTAACAGATGAAAATCTGTCCCTATCCATGAGGTTCTAGGCTAACTGGCCGCATTAGCCGGGACATTCTTTACATTTATTGACTTGTCCAGTGCATGACCACCCTTTCCCTATTTTTGCCATTATTTTTTTAAAATAACTGTCCGACGAAGGCTTTAATGGTAAGCGGAGTCCTCAGCCGTCAGATGTCACTTCACAGCAAAAGGCGTCTGTGTTTTTGAGGCTGTTTGGTCACATCATTCGTTTTATGCTGATTAGTGTCGTATTTCACGTAGGTTTTCATTTGTCAAGTTTGTCAAGCCCCACATTGGGGCCATTTGTAGTAAGCTCCCCGGCGGTTGTCATGTGTTGTGATTGACGACCTTCTCATTAATGAGGCACTATCAGACTGGAGGTTTTTGGATACCAGAAATATAGACTTTATTCTCACATAATAAAGCCTGAGAAAGTGCAGAGCAGACAGCAGAGCATTGCATCCCCACTTTCCCTCACACCTTCTCCACACTTTCCCCCACACTTTCTCCACACTTTCCCCCACACTTTCTAAAGTCTCTGTGTTTTCCACAATCTTTATACAGATTTCTTTGACACACCCCTAGGTGCCTTATTTTAAACATCTGACCATCATTGGAGATGTCTCAGGTGGTTCTGTTATATTTGGCCTTCAGCCAGCAGCTCATGTCAACGTAAGCAACTTATTTGACAACAGAGATGACCTTCATAGATGCAACTTATGCAAAAGAACTTAAGTGGTTGCATACATATATAATGGCATAATAACTTCATAATGTTACTCACTCTAGCTTCTGACACATATAACTTCATATGCTGATTTAACATATATAATCAGTACTTTACATATTCAGAATCAGTCAGCTCAGAATCAGTTATTTCTTCAGCATAGCCTTCTGTGCAAACGTACTCATCTTACACAGACATCCCTCAAAGTATTTTTACCACTGGCATGTTGAAAACACCCCTAGTTTTTGAGAAGAGAAAATTAACTGCTTTACACTCTGCTTTACTTCACACTGATAGAATAAAATCTTAAAATCTTCTTCATCAGATATAAATCCGATCGCTCAAACCATTTCAGAAGGTGATCTGGGATGCATTCCAGATGAAACTGGACAGGTCTAATAATTTTTTAGACAAAATTAATATAAATAAAATTAATTTTGACCTGGAGAAAATCTGACCTGCGCCTAAAACACAAAATTCTATTAAAAAGCATGTTTACTATAAGCATAAAACACGTGTTCTAACTTTTTCAGGCCTGTAGCCAAGGGGGGTTCGGAAGACCCACCCCTCACTGACAAAGGTCCAGAATTTGTCCCATACATGAGCTCATTTGTCCTATTTTGACTGCTGTGCCATCATAAATAATGTAAATAATCCATCGAAAACAAACGAACAAACGGAATCCTCTGTCGGCTGTTGCTTCGGTGGGACTATAATCTGATGTAAGAGAAGTCTTCTTTCACTACTGTATTGTTTTTAAACAGAGAAAACATTTTCAGGTAACTTTTATTCTAAATCTTGGACCTTATTCCTGAAATAAAAATGAGCAATAAAAAGGTGTGAAGCACCAGAAGCGGACCATATAAAATTAATTTGAATATATTTTGGCTATTGTTGATATCCAGGAATTTTCAAAGGTACTTTTTTTTTTTTTTTTTTTACCAAAGAGGCTAGAAAAATTCTGAAGAATTCATTATTATTGTTTTATTATTATTATTATTATTGTTATAATTATGTTTTATTTATTATTTTTATTGAAATGGCCAAATTGGGTCTGAAGACAGTTGTATGTGCTGGCCAGTTTGATTTTTGGCTAATAAATGACAGTAGGCTACAGTTTTTTTTACTTTAAAACCTATTTTTTCCTAATGATATATGATGTAATAAATTTGTATTTTAAAAATTAGTCTTGTTTTAATTTTTCTTTATTGCATATTTTTAGGAAATATTTTTAGTACATCAATCCAGCAAAAAAAAAGTACTGCTTAAAATGTCACTAAATGCAGTATTTAAATCTCATAGTTAAATAGAAACTGAGGCGTATAACTGCAAAAAGGTCCACTTTTTGAGAAAAAAGAACCACCCCTTTCACCAGGCTGGCTACGGGCCTGCCATAAGCGTGATCAGATGTCCCAATTTTCCCAGCACAGTCCCTTATTTCGGCACTTCCGCGAGAACCGTGCAGTCAAAGGTAGGCTAACCAAGCTCGTAGTGGAACAAAAAATAAAATTCAAACAGTCTTCATCATTGATATCCAACTTACTTTGCATGAGCTTGAATGGTGAGAGCAATCTGTTGAACATATTAGAAATGTTAATGTCAGAAAATTAAATTAATATATAATGATATTAGTGATTTAAAACTTGATCAGGTATACTTTTCCGTAGATTATATTTAGAATGCAGCTCAGTTGTTTTAGACACAGATGTCGTTTGCTAATATGCTTATGCTAATCGGATCTTTAACAAACTCACTCAAATAACACTTCATGCATTCTCTTTAACCAAACTTCTAAAACTGCAGACAGGAGCTCTAGACCCTTCTGCAAACGAATCCAAATTGATCAATAAACAAATAATGTAACTTACCTTGTAAATATCACATCAGTCTGTGTGAGGAAATGTTCGGTTGCTCTCATCTGCTCCACCCGCCAAGTTTGAATCAGAGAGCATGCACATAGACTTACTGACTTTTTTTTTTTTTATGTCTTTTTTTTGCATTATTACGAAACACTGAGTAAATATTACTTGGGTATATCAATTTGAATTTACTATTGTTTTTTAAGCACAATAAATGAAAAAGGAATATTAAGTAGCTTATTGAATTAAACGTGACATTTTGAAGTAAAGACAAAATATGATTTATTTGTAAAATGTTCTTTGATTATACTATCCTTATTTACAAGCCCCAAAAATCATTTTTTACAGTTGCACTAAAGCTGGCTTTTCTAAAAAGTGAATGGCATGCTTAATCTTTCTTCCACCAGTGAAAAGTGAAACCAGAATTCCTTAGTGTGAGTGCGTCTATACAGTACCTATCCATCTCAAACCTAACCACAAACATATAGTAAGTGCGCCATATCCTGTTTTAATGACATCATATAACTAAATACTGTAAAAGCTAACTTATTTGAGAAATGTATGCAAGAAATTAAAAGTAAGAAACTAAAGTTACAGAAACCATTTCTTGGAGGTATTATTTAAAGTGTAATTCAGTTGCTTTTGATGTGCCAAATGTTTACAGTACACAGAGAGGGCAGGGTTTATGACCTCTGTGGCAGCCAGTCACTAGGGGCGCTCCAAATGTTTTGGCTTCACTTTTCAGGATTCGTGAGGCACACTTGCATCAAACCAACAGATCCCATTCCAGTGTTTTTCGACCACTTGGTGGCAGTAAAGACTTTGGCTTGAATTTTGCATTTAACCGATTACGCTGCTGAATTATCATTAATTGTGTTAGCATTCCAGTGTACCACAAATGGTGCTTATTTAGATGAATACAGCAATGCTAAGTCCAAATAAATGTGCTCTAGAGTGTTGCCAGGGAACTATATTTTATACTAGGAGTACCAGGATTCATCATTAGTGTTTAAAGAATAAAAACAATGTAATGCAATTTTCATCATCTTTGTTATGGGAATAGGAAACTCCGAAATAACATACACATGCAAACATTTGAAAAATTAAGTATATCAATGTACATCTATTTAGCATATGCAAATGGATGATAACACTACACAAGCTTTCCATTGAGACTTGTAAAATGAAATGTACAAGAGCTTGGTATTCCAAGAAGCAATGTAGAGTCCAATAACATTCACGCTTAATATATTGTGCCCAATATATTAACTGACACACAAACCCACACGTTTATTTTTATGGTTTAGCAAATTGAAATATCTAACAACGAATATACAGTACAAAATCAAATAACACAGTAACATACAAAGACTTTAAAAATGGCCATAACTTTTATCTTGCAGTGACGTTTGATGACTTTTCAGCATTATTGCATTATCTTACTGGTGTGATTTGACCTGTGCGTACAGAGACTGATCTTGAGTGACTTTTGCTGTTGCTCTTCTAGTGTTCAGAGGTTTCTGACTAAAAGTAATGGATGCGTAATTCAGGCTGTCTTCATCCTAATATCAAGAGAAAATATAAAAGAAACTCCACTTATGAAAGGAAACCTATGTGATATGACCTTAGGAATAGTTTGAGAAGTTCTAGTATTCAATATGTTATTGATGAAACAGCAAAGTGAAGTACTTACTTGAGTTGTTTGAGCAGCAGACGCTTAAAAAAAAAAATCAAGAGAAAGTCTAGTTATTATAAATAGCAGTCATGTGTTATTTTAAATCTTACAATTGCTTTACATTAATTCATTATTTAATTGTATTCATAAAGTCTTACTTTTAATCTGACTTCTACAGAGTTTGATTCCCAGAAAAACAACAAGAGCCAAAAATATGATATTTGTAATTCCCAAAGCAGGAAGAGCAGGATTAAAATCGCATTTTTCTGTAAGAAAATTGAACTGAATTTTAATTTCTGAACATTTTGTAACAAGACCAGTTTAGTATCACACAAATGACATCAGAAAAAAATTATCATCTTACCTCTAATATTCAGCTGAGTTCCTCTTCCAAACAGTATTTGTCCACATGCGGCCACATCACAGTAGTAAATGCCAGTATCAGAGCGACTGATGTTGTTCTTATGCAGACTGTAGACACAGCTCTGCGTTTGAGACTCAGTGCTGTTCTTACAGCAGCCATTTCTCTCTCCTTTGGTGTAAAGCACTCCTTCAGAGTCTCCTGAACTTTGCTTGAACCAGTAGACGCTGTGATCTCCTGCACAGCTCTCAGTGAAGATGCTGCACTGCAAATTCACTGAATCTCCTGGATCAACAGTGTCTATCAAAGACTGATGAAGAGTTGTGTTTCTGGCTGCGGCTGCGTCTTCACAAGCACAGAAATAGTCAGGACAAAAAATAAATAAAAATCGGCACAACAGACCAAACAAAATCTAAAAAAAATAAAATTAACACCTCCAACAAGTAATCGAGTTCCTGAGCCCATTCCAATGGTTTGATATGCTGAGATTATGCAGTAATATGTTGCAGAGTCTGAAGGCTTTGTCTTTAAAATGGTCAGATTAAAATAAGCATGTTCATTGGCAACATTAAAGCAATTTGTTTTTTTAAAGTTGTGATTCCAACTAGGCTGTTGATTTAAATATGAAGACACTATTTGTAGGGATTTACCATCAGTTGTCTGTTTAAACCATGTGTTTATCGACTGTACAAGCCCTGGAAATGTGCAGGTAAAGTTTACATCCTCGCCAGCTTCAACTATTTTTCCATTATCTTCCTGAACAACATCAAAACCAGTGGAGCAGACTGCAAAATAAAGCACCAAACAGTTGAAAAGATTTGAATTATATAATGTTTATTGTATTTTAATTAATATTTAAAACAACATTTAGGTATTTACATATAGTTGAGGAAAGCAACAAAATGAAGGAATGTCTCATTATCAGTCGTCCTCCAAAAAGATCCTTGTGCTTTGAATTCCCCTATAAAAAGTGAACAAATGAGCATGCTATCAATCCATTTACTCATGCTAGCAAATAAGAGTAGATGAATGTGTCCTCACCATGTGTCCATCAGCCTCTTCTTCAGACAACTGAGGCTCTTATACACTTTCACCTTAACTTATGCTTTCACACCACATACCACAGCAGAATGACTAGAAAAAAAGTAAACCAACCGTCCTTCCATTACTCTTAACAAAACCCTCTCTCATTTATTAATACATGTATTATTATTGAACACTTCGTCAACTGTTTACCTTAAAATGAGCTCTCTCAAAACTATGTAATTGATGTTGTTTCAGCACTTTAAAAACACGTGTGGTTTATCACTGGAAAAAGCAGGAAGTAAGGGCCTCAGATTTCCTGTTTTTGATCATAAGCATTAAATAAATGAATCTTTGGTTTTACAGAAGTATTTTGATTTGATAAATCCATGGTATACAGTATATGACGTTTACATGGTTTTCACTTTCCAAATTATCAATATCTACAGGTAATAATAAGCTTTCCCTTTTACCTTGGTTTTAAGGCTGAGAATGAGTGGAATTATACTGTAATGTTTTCCTAATATTTGTGTATAACCACAATAACAGCAAAACATCTAAAGAAAACAGAGCTGTTTTGTCTCCTTGACTCATTAATGTGGAGTGCTTCACAGAAATTATAGCCTACAATATATACTTGATCTGACCTTGTGCTGTGTGAATCAGTGGGTGGAGCTACAGAATCATGCATTAATTTTCATTGGTGGAGGCCGTGTTTAATCATAGACAGGTACTGCAGTTTCCTCTATCGACCTGTTGTCAATAAAAGTTTTTAAGTACAATTTTACAGTGGACAATCTTAGTTTTGAAACTTACAAGAGATTCTTTTAGTACAAAGAATCTCTTATTAATCACAAGCCAAAGTAAAAGTTTATTTCCTTTAGTGTTAATACATTAATACATGTTAATGTTAATACATATAGTTTCAGGGCTTTATGTTAAGCTTTCTCATGGTTGTCTTTTGGACAAGTAAATATTTCATATATTTGTTCGAGTATAAGATTTCAGTTAATTTGAGCAAAGAGTTGTTTGTGATTGGATGAGCTTTTCTGCATTATTTGTTAGCAAAGTATCAGTGCAGTATCAGAAATAGATTTTCAATAAATAAATGCATCTAAATATACAGTATAAGAATTCAATGGGACAAACAGTTCTTCTGTTTTTTAGACAGCTGTCGGTTTTCAAATGCATATACAGGGTCAAAGTTACTTCAAACTGCATTTAAAAATTCTAATATTTTGAAAAATCAGTGGACTGGGGGCTATTCCGTAAAAGTCGTTTAGAAAAGCGGGTATTAAAGTCAAAAGCCTGACTTCAGTGAGCCAAACTAAACATCCACGCTTAATTTGCATAACAGTAAGTTGAAGATCATTTGATCTAACTAGTCCGAGTTCAGTTTAAATAGTCTAGATAACTGCTCGTGCACGTTTCTGTCGTGAAATCTTAAAGGTCGATCATAGATACATCGATTATGTTTTGTGCTACCATGGCAACTTCAAGAACTGAAAGAGCTCTGAGATGAGACAGCTGTTCACAGCGAGTGAGCCGCATTAGTTTTTAGAGTTCAAACATATAATAATTTAAACAACAAAATAATTCGGCTTGCAAGAGAGAAGGCTGACAAGAAATTGCAGATCGTCTCAATAGGCCACATATGTAGCAATATATTTTAAAATATAAGCCATTATTTAGGCCTATTAACATTAAATATTTGTCATAATAGATAGAAATTGTACTTGACCGTGCGAGAGAGAGAGAGAGAATGGGTGCTTACTGCCAGTTGTTGCTTGCAAGGAAAAGCTTTATTGCATTGCAGCCTAAATGTAACATACAAAATGTGCTAAATGTAAGCACATTAAAATGGCAACAAAGAGCCGTGCACACACAAGCGGTGGGATTTTTAATTTGCTCCCGAAACTGCTGCAAATAGCTGCTTTCCCTTTGACACTTGTGTTTCCCACACCCCGTGGGAAATATCTTTACATTAAAGTGAGCGTACTGCACGGCCTGGATCATCTCCTGATTATTCCACTCAGGGTTTGCAGCTTTAAAGTCATTATTTAAGAAATGTAGTCTGTTTCCTGAATTTAGTAAGCTAAATTGTCTATAGTGTATGTGTTTCTCAGTGATGGGTCGCAGCTGGAAAGGCGTCCGCTACGTAAATCATATGCTGGATAAGTTGGCGGTTTATTACGCTATATATATATATATATATATATATATATATATATATATATATATATATATATATCCCTCACAGATCTTTCTTTTAAGTTAATATTTTCTACAGGATGCTTTACAATAATATATTTGTGCATATACATTAAATTATTCACTACCAAATCAAAATTTGGAAATAATCTAACAAAAACTAAACTGAAGATCACAGTGCAAAAATTTGTACACCTAAATAAATATGTTGGGGAAAAATGTTAAATACAATTTTAATAACCAAGAAAAAAAAAATTCAACAGGACCTATATAAAATTTAGTTGAAAAAATCTAAAATATAGTTGAAATGTTGTAGTTTGTATTTGTTTCGTTTGGAATAACTTATATGAATTTAAATATATGGTCAAACTTTATTTTGATGGTCTGTTTGATGAATTTAAGTTACACTGCATATATTTGCCAACTAATTCCATTAGATTATAAGTTAGGTAGGGTATATTTAGGTATATATATATACGTTTACTATTAAGTGACTATAAAGTTTTAATCATTATTAAGAGGTTAACTAAATTAAAATGGCATCAGACTATGGCAGGTGAATGTTAGCATTACTTTGATTACGCTTGAACTTGGCTTAGCCTGAGAGTTAGCCTGCCCCAGACCAGGCTAGTTTCCCAGCATAAGTTGCCAGGGTAACTAAGTTCGAATCCGCCATTAATAAACCTGACTTACCAAAATAAGCCTGGCTTTTTCTCTAAGCTTGCTTTATGGAATATAGCCCCCTGGTGCTTCAGGCCAATAAATGTTAGCACAAAATCAAGAAAATAAAGAGCATGAAATACAATCAATAGTAAAATCCTTAGTAGCTTTATTGGCAATTTTTTGTTAAATGTGCTAATATTTTGAATGTTGCATATTTGCTAAATGTGAAAGTATTAACAAAAAGACACGCAGTAATGAATAACAGATACAGCAGCAATAACAGACAAAACAGAGTTACATTTGGCTCTTATTTGAGCAAAAGAATTGTGAAGCCATAACACATGATCTCATCTGTTAATTCCCACATGTGCACACAATCAACTATATTCAGAATAAAACATTTTCAAAATGACATTTCAGATTGTATTAAAAAGACAATAATCTGACCTTATTTTCTGCAAACATCATAAAAATGGTCTAAGCCACATTTAGACTTGAGTTGAACTTGTTATGGTCTAAAGCGTTTTGTAGGCATTTTTTGAGTGATCATGCTGTACTTTACAAATGAATGTTCTTCAGAAAAGTTCACGTCGAGTCCTTCTGCAGTCAAATCATTTTGGGCAGCAATGATCAGAATGTGTTCACCCTACAATAATCAGGGGAAACAATCAACATTTTTTTGCACTTGATAAGATTGCCTGTATTATTTAAAATGAAAAATTTATTATTTTAACCTTTTGAAATCTCAAACTTGAATCTACACTAAATGTAAAATATAAAGATGTTAAATAATTGTAATTGTAAAATTTACAGTTGTTATTTAGAATTCTGAGAAATAATTTTAAGAACTTACTTGATTGTCTTGAGATTTGTGGATTGTGGATGAAGAAAAAAATATAAAATTATTGAAAAGGCAATATAATAACTAAGTTGCCCTGTGGGTCTTAAAAGGGCAATGAAATATATATATTACAAATATCTAAACATCCTCAAATGAAGTTTTGCTTTAGATTTTTTTTTAATGGTTTTTCTTAGCCAAGTGGCATTATTATTATATATTTTTTGCAGTGTGATCATAAGCTTTGGGAAATATGACTTCTATAGTGTTTAAAAAATTTCTGTCTTGGTCTTAAAAAGGTCTTGATAAATGTACCTTGATAAAACCTAAGCCATTATATTTATGTAGTGGAATTATATATGTGCAATTACAAATACATGTTAGCAGTAAGTGTCCCAATAAATATCTTACCTTTCTTACATTGTTTTATGGTCACAAAAACCGCGTACGCCAAAAATATGATACTTAAAATCCCAAGAGCTATCAGAGTTGGATTTACAGCATCACTTTCTGAAATGACAAAACATTTAATATGTGATTCAGTGTGCTGATTGTAGATCAGTTTATATTTCCAGGAAGATCTGAATTAAATATTCCTCTTGAATGACAAGCTTTATATATTTCCCTAAAAACCTTACCTCTAATATTCAGTTGAGTTCCTCTTCCAAACAGTATTTCTCCACATGTGGCCACAGCACAGTAGTAAATGCCAGAATCAGAGCGACTGATGTTGTTCTTGTGGAGACTGTAGACACAGCTCTGCGTTTGAGACTCAGGGCTGTTCTTACAGCGGCCATTTCTCTCTCCTCTGGTGTAAAGCACTCCTTCAGAGTCTCCTGAGCTTTGCTTGAACCAGTAGACACTGTGATCTCCTGCACAGCTCTCAGTGAAGATGCTGCACTGCAAATTCACTGAATCTCCTGGATCAACAGTGTCTATCAAAGACTGATGTAGAGTTGTGTTTCTGTCTGTGGCTGCGTCTTCATGAGCACAGAAAAGGACAGAAATAGCACAGTAAATCAGCCTCAACACGTACACAAAAATGTATAAATATTAAAAATAAAAGCCTTACCTCTGACAAGTAATCGAGTTCCTGAACCCATTCCAATGTTGTAAGATATTGAGATTACACAGTAATATGTTGCAGAGTCTGACGGCTTCGTCTTTAAAATGGTCAGATTAAAATAACTTTCTCCTTTCATAGCATTAAAATGATTCTCAGCATAGTTACTCCAAATGGGATTTTGATTTAAATATAAAGACACAATTTGTAGGGATTTTCCATCAGCTATTTGTTTAAACCATGCTTTTGTCGCCTGCAGAAGCCTTGAAAATGTGCAAGTAAGGTTCACCTTCTCTCCCACTGCAGCTATTTTTACATTTTCCTCCTGAACAACTTCCACACCAGAGAAACAAACTGCAAAATAAAGATGTAGTATTACATTGTAATAAAGGCTTCTGAATTTATAAAAAAGCATATTAAAAGAATATTCACCTATTGTTGAGCAGAATAAACAAATGAAATAATACTTCATATTCACTTGTCTTAAATATCCATTTATTGTAATTTATCCTATAAAATCAGCCCAAAACAAACTCTTGACACCAGAATGAAGTGACAGAGATCAGTAGACTGTTTACCCAACGCTTTAAAGTCTACTTAGACAAATGAGATGGTTATGCACTTATCTTATTTATTCTGTTTTCTAAGAGTTGATTGGCCACTTAGAAAGGGGTTTGAACTGAGCTGAAACCACTTCTGTGACCACAGCCAATCAACGCGGTGTTGTGGTCAAGTTTGCATTATTATTGTTTGTTTTTATAATTAATGTAAGGATTATAATTATAAATAATTATAATATACATAATTATAAATGTATAATTATAAAAAATAAAAAAATAATTAAATGTATATATAAAATAAATAATTATAATAAAATTATAATAAAAATTGCAACTACAATATTGTTTCTTACAACAAGTAAAACGCTTGTTTCAAAACAAATTTCTGAGAACTAATAACTGTGCGTGCAAGTACAGATTTTGTACACTTAAGTGAATATCAATGCTAAGTATATTTTCATTTGAATTCAAATGTTATTTTTCATTTTAAGGAAATGGCACTCTTTAAATGTTAGTGAGTGTATGTCACAGTTTAGTTTCTGCAGAGAATGACCTCTGTCTATTTTCACACCTCTAGCTGCATCAACACCACAACATGTGAAACCTCAGCTATTCTTCCATTGCTAGAAAAAAGCCTCATCTGTGCCCTGCAGACACACAACTATTAACAGAACTATTAACATGCTCTCTGACACTTGATTATCAGCCTTAAACTAAAGTCTATAAGACACAGATTTGTTATTTCAGCACCAAGGACAGAGATATAAATAATTTCTTCATTGCGAAAATGGTGTAACATACATTTATACATATTCATGGAGAAAACAAACTGCTTTTATGAGCAGAATTTCAATAAGATATTATTGAGATAAAATAAATGCAAAATTATGACAAATTTTAAAATCAGTAAACTAGTATTGCTATAAAACATATTTAATTCAGAAGCTTAGCAAATGTATTCTTCCTCCTACACAATCAGTGATTTCAGGTTTCAAACTGATTCAATTCAATGCACCTTTATTTGTATAGCGCTTATACAATGTAGAATGTGTCAAAGCAGCTTCACATGGAAAATTATAGTGATTAAACTGATCTGTTGTAAAAAGGACATTTGAGTTTCGTAACCATAAACATACACAACATCACATCATTGAAGTCTACACAGGACACAGAGAAGGGAACAACATGGTAAAAGCATGTGCAGTAAACAGTCAAATGCATTTTCTTTAGATTTTTATTTATAAGAGAGTGATGGTCATTTTTGACTTTACTAGTATAATCAAAACGTGAACCTCAGATTCAGAACCAGCCCATATAAGGAGAGCATGTGACTGTGGCTCTTACTGAAGTCAGAAGGCAGATATGAGTTTCATCATTTCCTGCTAAAAAAGACAGGAAGAAACTGTTCATTATAGAGCGAGAGGTGCTGGAGTGAACATCAGCGGACAGCTTTCAGCTATCTAAGTGTCTCATCCTATTTTAACTTTGAAGGTGCCACATTCGTGGTTACACATTTAAAATTTTCAGAACGAGAAGATAGTCATTATTAATGTACAATTCATATATTAAGTTATTTTAAAAAGTAACTTTCTGTGTGATTAAATAGTGGTATGCAATAAAATTTTTCGTCACATTCAATCTATTCATTCATTCATTTTCTTTTCGGCTTGATCCCTTTATTAATCTGGGGTCGCCACAGCGGAATGAACCACCAACTTATCCAGCATATGTTTTACGCAGCGGATGCCCTTCCACCTGCAACCCATCACTGGGAAACACCTCAATCTATTCAGCACGCAAAAACAGTATAAACATTAACCAATTGGTAAATATTCTGAGAATCAGATTAATGAAGGTCTTTTGTTCATGCTTGTATGAAACATGCACATCACCTATCTTCTTCTGTCTGTTTCCCCCTCCCCCCACTTTTTTATACCACATGGTAAATTGAAACCACAGAAGTAACTTCCTCAATGAACAGCTTTCACTACTATTGCACTTTGTTTTTTTTAATGGCAGAGAAAGAGTAAAAGTTATAATTATGAGATTATGAAGTGGTAAAATACAAAATCATAATGTGTTAACCATTTGACTCCATTTGAACATTTGTTGTTTTAATTGTATACTAGATTCAGTTGTACCTGGCTGCAGACTTGCAGATGCATGCTGACAGACACAGACACACGCACTTAACAGAACTAGTGGCGTCGCTGTAAAGTGTAGTGTTAGAGGCAGGGAACGCTTTGAAAGCATGTGCGGCCAGACCCTTCTCACTAGTTCTATCATTTTTTGTGTGTGTATTCAGGTGTAGAGTGTTAGAGCGAATACTTTTTTTTGCAACTGGGGGTGTAACAATATACAGTCATATGTTTACATGTCATACTTTTTTTTACTCATTCTCCAACTGTCAACACATTTTAAAAATGCAGAGCACTTAGGACCTCACATGAAAAAGCCACTCTGTGCCTCAACACACTGCTGACTTTCTAAAAAACATGGTGCTTTTATTGAAATAGCTGAACAAATGCGTTTGCTGTGTAAGGGGAAAAGACACATTTAAAAAAGTCCCGTTTATGTTTTTTCCCAATTTCTGCTTAATAGAGAGAACATTTTTTAAAAACATTTCTAATCATAATAGTTTTAATAACTCTATTCTAATAACTGATATATTTTATCTTTGCCATGATGACAGTACATAATATTTTACTAGATATTTTTCAAGACACTTCTATACAGCTTAAAGTGACATTTAAAGGCTAAACTAGGTTAATTAGGTTAACTAGGCAGGTTAGGGTAATTAGGTAAGTTATTGTATAAAGATGGTTTGTTCTGCAGACTATCAAAAAAAAAAAAAATCAAGCTTAAAGGGGCTAATAATTTTAATCTTAATGTTTTTTAAAATTTTTTAAATGTATGTATAGATATGTGTTATTCTCACGCACGACCATCTCTGATTTTTGCTGCGATATTTCAACGGTAGGGTCAAAACTTGACATTAACAGCATGAAAGCATGGATCTATCCTGCCTTGTATCAATGGTTCAGGCTGGAGTGGTGGTTTAATGGTATATGGGAGATATTATCTTGGTACACTTTGGGCCCATTAGTACCAATTGAGCATCGTGTCAACGCCACAGCCTACCTGAGTATTGTTGCTGACCATGTCCATCTCTTTATAACCACAGTGTACCTATTATCTTCTAAATTACTTGCACACTTATAAATGTACAAGACTTTCTATTTTGTCACTTAGCTTCTGGTACGGACATTCAAATTGTTTGTCGTTAGAATCTTGTCACATCATGTGCTGTTAGGACATTGTGTAAATGCTCTTGTAAACTGATGAGCCAATAGAGCCAATCACAGTCATATCTATTGAGTGCGTGTACACAATGACCATTCAGAGGTGGTCAAGAATCCACTCAGTAGTGCTCAAAATGCAAGCAGGAAATGCTGCTATCACCATTTTTTTAAAATCTCAGTAAAGACTCGTATCAAAGTTGATACTTCCTACAGTACTGCCAGTGCCGTGACCCACCATGAATGTCTAGAAGCAGTTAAAATTTTTAAAAAAGGTTTCAAGACGCTTTACCTTAATTTTTTTTCAAAATTCTAAACCAAAGTGATTCTACATTCTAGTAAAGCCTAAAATATACAGCATAATATTTTAATTCATTTTCATTGTGAAATATGCTAAATTAGAATGTTTCTTTTTCATTTGAGTGCTAACAGTTGGCTATAGCTAATATTATTTAGTAACGATGACCATCGCTTTGAGCAATTCTGACAATTTCTGACACAAATTCTGACACAATTCTGAGTACTAATCAAATCAGTTTGTAATGCACCAATCACCACTGTAATCACCAAAAGACCTATAACAAAATTAAATATAGCGAAATATATTTCCTAATATCTTTTTAAGCCATAGCCTCTTTTAGTTTCTGTGCATCTGCTCTAGATATATAACTGCACTAGTTTTCTCCCTTTGCATTTTAAAAAATCATTATTAGCTATTGAATTCCACATTTAACAACTTACTAAATAAATGTGTAGTAGCACATAGCTTTTTATGAGAACCAGGATTTATCATTAGTTAAAATTATAATAATAGTAGTTTGGCAGTAATAAAGGCAGTTTTTAATAATAAAAAAAAGCAAACAAAAACTAAACAACTTTTAGGTCAGTAATATAAGCATTCATAAGAATACTTTGCCGAATTCTAGTATCTTTAATCCGAATAGTATCTTGCAAAATAAGTAGAAAAATATGATTCACTGTCATCATGCAGGGCAAAGGCAAACGACATTAGTTATTAAAACAAATATCTTTAAAAAAGCGTTGAAGATGTTTTCTTTTCATTAAACAACACTTGGGAAATATTTTTTTTTATAATAATTACAATTTCTCTATGCTAAATGCAATGCACATGTGTTTATTTAGCAGGTGCAAATAAAGTATAATACACACAAGCTTTTTATTGCGATGTATTGTAAAATGAAAAGCTTTGTAGTTTATTATTCTAAAGTTTCCCCCAAAAAGCAACACAGTCAATTATGCATTGATCTACAAATACTGTATATCAACTGGCTCACAAACCCACACTTTAGCATGGCTTTAGCAAATTCAAATATCTAACAACAAATATACAGACAGTACAAAATCAAATAAAACATTAACATAAAAAGACTTGCACATACTTTTTTTTTTTTAATTTTTAAAATTTTTTTATCTTGCAATGACATTTGATGACAAAAACATTTTCAGCATTATAGAGGTTTCTCTAAACTTTTGAATGCTACTGGTGTGATCTGACCTGTGTGTACAGAGATCAATCTTTTTGCTGGAATTTGTGAACTTTTGCTCTGGCTCTTCTGGTGTTCAGAGGTTTCTGACTAAAAGCAATGGCTGCATAATTCAGGCTGTCTTCATCCTATTATAAAGAGAAAATTTTACTTTGTTATGATTTAATGGACATCAAATCACAAAGATTTTAAAAAACTTTGAGAAATTATAGTATTCAATATGTAATTGATAAACACTGGTGAAGTACTTACTTGAGCTGTTTCAGCAGTGGATGCTTAAAAACATCAAGAAACAGTGTAGTTATTATAAATAGCAGCCATGTGTTATTTTAAAACTGACTGTTTTGCTTTAAACTAAAACAATTATTTTATTCATAAAGCCTTACTTTTATTCCGACTCCTGAGGATTTTAATTCCCATAAAAACAACAAGGGCCAAAAATATGATATTTGAAATTCCCAAAGCAAGAAGAGCAGGATTAAAATCACTTTCTGTAACAAAATTGAAATGAATTTTAATTTCTAAACAATTTAACATGATGAGTTCTGTATCACATTCAGATATGAATGTAAGTTTTCATAACATTTTTACATTTAATACATCAGTTTGGCTTTTCATTTGGATATACTGTAATTCCTTAGGTAACTTTTTGTACATTTGTTAGGTCAGTTGGGTATCATGTAGTAGTTTATAAATCAAATGCTTTTTCAGAAATATTTGTTTTGCCTTCATCTTACCTCTAATATTCAGCTGAGTTCCTCTTCCAAGCAGTATTTCTCCACATGCAGCCACAGCACAATAGTAAATGCCAGAATCAGAGCGACTGATGTTGTTCTTGTGGAGACTGTAGACACAGCTCTGCGTTTGAGACTCAGTGCTGTTTTTACAGCGGCCATTTCTTTCTCCTTTGGTGTAAAGCACTCCTTCTGAGTGTCCTGAGCTTTGCTTGAACCAGTAGACGCTGTGATCTCCTGCACAGCTCTCAGTGAAGATGCTGCACTGCAAATTCACTGAATCTCCTGGACCAACAGTGTCTATCAAAGACTGATGAAGAGTTGTGTTTCTGTCTGCGGCTGCGTCTTCACAAGCACAAAAAAGTACAGAAATGGTCAGGATTAAAATTAGCTACCACAAGCAAGCAGAGCAAAAATAATAGACATAACTTACCTCTAACAAGTAATCGAGTTCCTGAACCCATTCCAGTGGTCTGATATGATGAAACTACACAGTAATATGTTGCAGAGTCTGACAGGTTTGTCTTTAAAATAGTCAGATTAAAGAAATAATCTCCTTTGGCAGCATTAAAACGATTTGTATTCTCAAACTTGGGATTCCAGCTTGGTTTTTGACTTCCATATAAAGACACAATTTGTAGGGATTTTCCATTATTCATCTGTTTAAACCATGCTTTTGTCAATTGTGTATGCCATGGAAATGTACAGGTAAAGTTTACATCCCGGCCAGCTTTAACTATTTTTACATTATCTTCTTGAACAACATCAAAATCAGTGGAGCAGACTGCAAAATAAAGCACAAAACAGTTGAAATTGTTATATAGTGTTAAATGGATCAATATTTTATAAGACATTTAGATATTTACATATAGTTGAGGAAAGCAACAAAATGAAGTAGCATGTCACTATCAGTCGTCTTCCAAAATTATTCTTGTGCTTTGAATTCTCCTATAAAAAAATAGAACAAATGATCAAGCTATCAATCCGTTTACACATGCTAAAAATGTAGATGAATGTGTCCTTCCTCACCATGTGCTCATCGGCCTCTGCTTCAGACAACTGAGGCTTTTATGCACTCTCACCTTAACTTTTATCACATCACATGCCACATCAAAATGACTAGAAAAACACACTAACCCAAACATCTTTCCATTACTCCCTCTCTCATATGTTAAGACATGTCGTAAACATTTCAGCTTAAACTGCCCACTCAAACCTTTACACAATGTTGTTTCAGTTTTTCAAAATACATTGTTGTTTACCAGAAAAAGCAGGAAATAAGATGAAATGGTGAGTAGAAAAATCTTAAGAGCCATAAATTTGCTGTCTTTGATGATGAGTTTGCAAGATATGAATCTGTACAGCTTAAATAAGGACATTTGATCATGGCTGAGCGTGAAGTTTCATATCTATTTGTCTGTTTTCTCTGTATTTTTGGTTAACCCCATTTGCATTGAAGTGTTAAAACACGAACACATCAAGATAAATTAAAATGCCTTTTTTTCTTTAAAAGTAGAGGCTTGGTTCATTATTTGAATATGTAAGATGCTCATATGTATAGCAGAAAAGAATCTGAGGGCCGTAAAAAATTTTTTAATGCTGATTTGGAAAGTTAAATATTCTACGCAATTTCTACAGCTTTTTAGTCTGCTAAAATAAAAGTGTGTTTATAATAATGATTCAGTGGAAATTGGTGTGTCTGAAATACTGTCCAAGTACGTATATAACATGTGATTTAGTATTGTAGTTTAAATGAAAATCATATACTGCATCTGGTATGTTTTTAGTATCATTTGTCTCCCTTCTCCTCATTCACAAATTCTCTCCTGTGGCCTAATAGGATAATAAAGAGTCTAAATCTTGGTGGAAGTGTTTATTTTCAGTGAACTATCTTATATCCTCTAGATCAGGGATCACCAAACTTGTTCCTGGAGGGCCGGTGTCCTGCAGATTTTAGCTCCAACCCTAATCAAACACACCTGAACAAGCTAATCAAGGTCTTACTAGGTACACTTGAAACACCCAGGCAGGTGTGTTGAGGCAAGTTGGACCTAAACCCTGCAGGGCACCGGACCTTCAGGAACGAGATTGGTGACCCCTGCTCTAGATGTACTATGCTACCGTGTGTCTTGCATCACAGCCAACATGCTAACTGGGTCCCTAACTCTCTGTTCCTTGAGAATGGTGTATTTGTCTAAATTTAATAAGAAATTTCTCTCAAAAATGGAAATGTACTCATCATTTACTAATCCTTATGTGTTTCTTTTATGAGTTTTTTTCTATTGAACACATGAATATATTTTGAAGAGTGTTGGTAACTGGTACCGATTGACTTCCATAAGAGGAATAATTACTATGAAGATATTGTCGTCTTCTGGCATTTAACATATTACAAATTATCTTGTTTTTTTGTTCAAAAGAAAAAAAAAGATTTTATGTAAGTCTTGAGTAGTTAATTATGGTAGAATTTTAATTTTTGGATGAACAAGCCCTGTAAAAGTTTAATAATAAATGTCTGCATGACGTTTCAAATACAAATAAACATTATATTAGACGTGTCTCTTGTTATTTAAAAGCTGCATTTTAGTATTTCATCTCACATACTTTACACCTATAAACATCTACATCAAATCACAGCTGGGACTAATGAAACTACAAAATAATGCTTGAGTTATTACAAAAAAAAAAAAAAAAAAACTATATATTTTTTTCATAATTAGTAGGGATGCACCGATACCAGTTTTGGGTTTCGGGTCTATAATTGGGTAAAATACTCGCACTTGTATCGTACATGAATGCTGACACCACACACCGAAACCACTCAACAGTATTTCACTATGTGGATGTGATTTGTTGTCCTGCCTGACTGCAATGTCTTAATGAATTAATGTATTATATATTAATAGCTTAGTCTTTATAAGCAATCTGTTTATAAAATACATTATTAACAATTCTATTGGCTACTGAAGAATGAACTGAAGATGCAATATGATCCTTGCATAATGATCACAGCGAAACAAGCTAGTGCTCATTTTATATATAAACTATAAATATTAAAATTTAATAGAATTTATAGAATAGAATTTAATTAGAAATTAAGTCACTGACCATTTACATATAAAAAAATCTAAACTATTATATAGTAGACTACAGGTTAAATAAAAGCGCCTCGTCAGAGCTGAACATCACTGCGGCATGTGTCTGGTTAAAGCTTCTGTAAAGGTCAGATAGCCTATACATGACAGACGACACAATCTCAATTGCTGTCAACTAGGCTACATTATTTAAGGGCATTAGTTACAACACTGATAAGATCTATTGTTAAACGTGTTTCCTTTTTAATATTTAGTCTTTATTATCCCTCATAACCGGTAAAATAAACAGCCTTTGGATTTAATGTATTTCAAATGTATATTTTCTTGCCGGTTTGACGCAATCAAACTAAATTGTGGCCAGTTTTACTTATTGAACACCCTCACCTGAACTCGACACGAGGAAAAATGAAGGCTGAAAATATTGACTTACATGTATATTATTTAATAATTAATTGATATATAATATTAATATAGTGAATAGGCCTATGACAGGTTTGTGATGCAACAATTTAGAGTTGCGCATTAATTACATTTTTATTTTTCACAGAGCATTAAACAGTTTTCACTGTTAATGACAAATTCATCCTTTGCACCTGTCAGTTTCTGTTTCAAATTCCTATTCGCAGCACTGAAAGTATTACCAGATTACCTTGGAAGAACAAACTTTGTCGGAAGGATGAGAAAACTTGTGAGATGATGATCGCTCTATTTTAATTTTTTTTATTATTTATTTATTTTTATTTTTTTAAATGAGTATGCGTGTTTGTGGCAGTACTGTATGTCAAGATAAAATTGCTAAAAACACCTTAATGTTTTAGAGAAAGTAGTTAAAGTTTGCATAACCAACTATTGTATTATCCACCTGCGACCCACCTATAGTTAAACATCATGTAGCCTACCTTTTGATTACCTGACCATGGATAAAACGTCAGGACTCGCAAATATAATGAAGAACCGCGCATAACGGGGTTTTGTGCATCCCCAATATGCAATGTCAAGAGAGTGACTCCATAAGGTAATGTAACTGCACACCCTTGATTATGTAATGTGAAGTTGTGGACACGTGTCAACATAAGGATTATCCTTTTAAATGTCCATGCCTAATTGGAAATCGATCAGGTCTATCAATTCACAGGGTTATCAACAATGTGTGTAAATTTTTGACTTGAATAGCCTTCTGGTAAAGATTTTTGTATTCATCCTTGCTACAGGCAAAAAAATAAAACTTCATTTCAAATTAATTGCACTTTCATTGAAACCAAATCTAAGAAGTTAAAATTTAAATTCTTATACTCATAACGGTTTGTAAAGAAGTGGTATCGTTTCATCTCTCATAATTAGTTTTTTTGTACTGTATTGATAAATCAAGATCTCTTATTCCTTATATGCCATTCACAATAATATTCCAACCTTACACCTTCTCTCACTTCTACTTTGGGAATCCTACTAAAGATGATGAAACACCATTTGAGCTCCAGTCGCTTTATTTTTGGTTTCCTCTGTTTGAAATTGCATTGGTTTCCCCTAAATTAACCTAAGGGCTAACAAAAACTCATGGTTTGAAATTAGCCCAATTCTGTGGGAAAACCATGGACTTGGCAACACTTATCAAGTAATTAGGTATGACATGCATAATTACATTGCATTACAGAATGATATATCTGAAAATAACAGCCACCGCAGGTGCAAATAAAACAATTTGATTGGTTGATGAATCTAACAATCTGAAACAAGCTTAGACACAATTTGTGAACAGCAAAGGGTTATTTGTGACTGAATGAAACTGGCAATTAGAGGCATTAGTAAATTAATACAAATGTTTAAGAATCAAATGGGATTTTATTTATTATTTAGACAGCCGATTGTATTCAAATGCATAAAGTGCAGTATGTTTATGCCACTATTTTCTATATACAGGGTGAACAGAACTTCAAACTGCATTCAAAAGCTAAATTGTGTGCAAAAGTAAGATTTGCTTATTGTTTTGGTGGTTCACATATGACTCCTCATGCATAGACATGTTTGTTACATGTACTGTATTAATAACATCATATTTGGACAATAAGGCTGCAAGTTTGTTGCCAGTTGTAATATTTTGAAAAAACAGTCGAGTAATTTTTAAACGTATTTTAAGAAAAAATATGTTGATATGCTAGCACAAATTGAAAAAAAAAAATCACAAATCAGAAAATACAATCAATACTAAACACTTTAGTAGCTTTAATAACTGCATGTGTTTTTGTTAAATGTTTTAATATTTTGAATGTTGCATGTTTGCTAAAAGGCACGCTGTAATGAATAAAAGATACAGAAACAATAATAGACTATTACATTTGGCTATTTTTTTGAGCAAAAGAATTGTGAAGCCACTCTGAATTTAGTTTTTATTTCTAAGCTGAAGATTAATGACATATGTTTGTAGGCGTATGTAGAGATCACAGAGCACTCATCATTATACATGTAACTCTGATTATGCAAAATTATTAAAAGTACATTATACTTTAATTATACTAAATTGTACAGAGCATATGCATAAAACAAAAGACAGCATTTATGTTAATCAAATTATCTTATTTCTGATATCAAGTGCCAAAAACACAACAGTTGAACATAAGCATATATGGTCTAATCTCTGGTCTGTTAATGCCCAAATGTGCAAGCAATGAAATATATTTAAAATAAAACATGTTAAAAATTACACAACAGACAATATATATATAAAAAAAAAAAATCTAAAATCATTTTCTGCAAAAACATGATGAATTATAACTAAGCCGCATTTAGACTCGAGTTGAACTTATGGCTTAAAGCGTTTTGTAGGCATTTTTTGAGTGATCATGCTGTACTTTACAAATGAATGCTCTTCAGAAAACTTCACGTCAAGTCCTTCTGCAATCAACTCATTTTGAGCAGCACATATCATAATGTCGTCACCCTACAATAATCAGAAAAAACAAACAATCAGTCTTTTAAAGAGAGAAATCAGCAGTCTTTTACACTTGATTGGTCATGTTATTGCAATTGATAAATGTTTGTTTTTAAACATTTTAAATATCAAATATCATTCTACCTTGAACTAAATGTAAAATCATGTAGAAAGATTTAGATAATGTAAAATGTTGTCCATCACAAAGATTTTTTTAATTTTGAAAATAAATATTGAACTCACTTGATTGTCTTGAGATTTGTGGGTGAGGAAGAAAAAAGAAACATGATTAAAAAGACAATTAAACATACTGCAAGTTGTCTTTAAGGTCTTAAAAGGTAATCATGTGTTAATGTGTCCTTCCACATTTTAAAAGACCTTTAACATTTTTTTCATGTCTGCAAAAAAGCAAATCATTCAAATTAAACAATTTTTCATATGTCGCTTTATATAAAAATAATAATAACTATAATAATAAACTTTATTACTATATTACGCCTTTAAAAGTAGCATCTCAAGAGGCACTTTACAGACATATAAAAAGTGCAGCTGTAAAAGATACATGCAAAGATGAATGCAAAAAATAAATAAAAATGATAATAATTAAAAACACTTAAAATAATAGTAATAGATGCTCTTAAAAATAAGTTTTAAGGGATGATTTAAAAATACAGTACTCAGGGATTCTGCACTGTGAATATCAGAGTGTAAAGAGGTCCACAATTTAGGTGCCAATGAAGAGAATCCCCGGTTTCCATAAATCCATAGATTTTAACCACGTTGACTGAGCAATTTAAAGACCAGCATCAGACGAGCATAAAGCACGTTTAGGAGTGTATGGGATTAAAGGCTCAGATAAATATTGTGGATGCTAGACCATTCAAGGCATTGTACGCAACCGTGAGGATTTTAAAATCAATTTAAAAACTGCAGTGCATTTTGTTTTTAAATAGGAGTTGTCTGCTCTCTTGAACTGGTCCTAGTTAGAATTCCAGCTGCTAAATTTTGTACTAATTGTAACTTGCTTAAGGTAGCTTTGGGGTAGATGCATTTCCTGTGGATTGTTCTGAGCCCATGCAGGGGCATTAATATTTATTTATTATTTATTTTACAGTATGATCAAAGTACACACACAAAAAAGATTTAGAAAGAAGTCACTCCAGCACCTCTTGCTGGAAATAAATTACTTAAAATGCTGAATCAATATCAATACTCTTGAGTTTTTGTTGGGACAACTTAATTGTTTTGTTCAATCTGCTTGAATTTGTAAAAACAATTAAATTAACTTTCTAGATTTATGTTGGGACAACAGGAAGAAATTGTGTGTAACCCAGCATTTTTTACAGTGTATGGTAAAAATTTCCATGTTGTAATGTTTAACTTTGTTCTCTCTTGGTACCTAAAAGGTCTTCATAAAGGTACAGTAGGTGGGAGTTTAATATGGCCATTACTGCCGCAGCATGTACCGCCGCCGCTCTAAAGGAAAAATAACGTTTTTTAGGTATGACTGCAGTTCTCAACTATGCCGCCAGGTAGCACAAAGGGACGGGATGCGAACTAACAGATATAGCCTATACATTAGCTGTAAATACTCTGCTACTTGTAAATAAATATAAACAATGAAACAAAGCATTATAATTCCTTCAATAATCATTAAAAAGACAACTAGGCTACATTATTTAAAGGAATAAAGAATAACAAATTACGAGGTGAAGTGCTTCAAAACAAGTGAGATTGTGTTGGTTTGTTAAATAGAATAATAATCTAGCCTAAATAAAATTAAAGTGAAATATTCACGATTTCAGAGAAGCCTATAATAACTGAAAGAAGGATATTTCTGGTCAAAGTTTGACACAGACGAGTTGACAAACCAGCGCTGATGCTGATCGCCTCTGTGCTGCCTGGAGCCGCGTCATAAACTCAACAAATAGGCTATGATTTAGTGTAGGCTACAACCAACAAACCAACCTTATTACATTTGGAAAATTACAATTATTAATAGTTCTTATATAATATACATTTTTAAATAGCCTACGTAGCCTAATCTACGAATCAAACAGATACAAAGATTTTCTTGATGTTTGCATAATTATAACTTTGCACCAAACTGAGGCTTTCATTTTACAGCTTATAAAACATGTATGCAAATTAATGCAATATCATATGTAAACAACTAAATTGTTAAATGCTATGTAGTAGCCTATACTTTACAAAAGTCAACATATGAGCCTTAAGGCTCATTGTCATTGTCTTTCATTATACGCAGCGCGCGCACGCATGAACCGGGAGTGAGACAGTCATAATCATAAGAAAATCTTTGAACCAATGGCTTCTATTAAAAATGTTGACAGAGGTTTTGTAATATAATACTAACAGTAAAGCATTAATTAAATGCATATTTTCCGTGGAGAGATCTATTTGAGGTAACCTGATATATTTATTTGATAGAAGATAAAAACATGATTGGACAAACAGCATATGCCGTTCGTAAAAAGGACTCAGTCAGTGTTTTCGTTTTGTAATCTAAATTTGTCATTTAAGTGAAAGATCTAGAGCAGGATTTATTTATTCTTTTTGTTTAGTTTATTAGTTATTATTATTGTTATTATTATTATTATTAATTATTAGTTTTTCTATGCTGCTGAAAACCTACAAAAGTGCAGTATACGTGTTAGCAGTATGGATTCCAAAAAAATATCTTACCTTTATTATGTAATTTTACGGTCACAAAAACAGCGTATGCCAAAAATATGATGTTTAAAATCCCAAGAGCAATCAGAGTTGGATTTACATCATTACATCCTGAAATGACAAAAATTTAACTTGTGATTCAGAGCGCTGATTGTAGATCAGTTTATATTTCCAGCAATATCTGAATCAACTGTTTCTCCTGAATCACAAACACATTTCTCCAAATACCTTACTTCTAATATTCAGTTGAGTTCCTCTTCCAAACAGTATTTCTCCACATGCGGCCATAGCACAGTAGTAAATGCCAGAATCAAAGCGACTGATGTTGTTCTTGTGGAGACTGTAGACACAGCTCTGTGTTTGAGACTCACTGCTGTTCTTACAGCGGCCATTTCTTTCTCCTCTGGTGTAAAGCACTCCTTCAGAGTCTCCTGAGCTTTGCTTGAACCAGTAGACGCTGTGATCTCCTGCACAGCTCTCAGTGAAGATGCTGCACTGCAAATTCACTGAATCTCCTGGATCAACAGTGTCTATCAAAGACTGATGAAGAGTTGTGTTTCTATCTGCGGCTGCGTCTTCACAAGCACAAAAAAGTACAGAAATGGTCAGGATTAAAATTAGCTACCACAAGCAAACAGAGCAAAAATAGTAGACATAACTTACTTCTGACAAGTAATCGAGTTCCTGAACCCATTCCAGTGGTCTGATATGATGCAACTACACAGAAATATATTGCAGAGTCTGACAGGTTTGTCTTTAAAATAGTCAGATTAAAGAAATTATTTCCTTTGGCAACATTAAAACGATTTGAATTCTCAAACTTGGGATTCCAGCTTGGTTTTTGACTTCCATATAAAGACACAATTTGTAGGGGTTTCCCATCAGTCATCTGTTTAAACCATGCTTGTGTCAATTGTGTATGCCATGAAAATGTACAGGTAAAGTTTACATCTCGGCCAGCTTTAACTATTTTTACATTATCTTCTTGAACAACATCAAAATCAGTGGAGCAGACTGCAAAATAAAGCACAAAACAGTTGAAATTGTTATATAGTGTTAAATGGATCAATATTTTATAAGACATTTAGATATTTACATATAGTTGAGGAAAGCAACAAAATGAAGTAGCATGTCACCATCAGTCGTCCTCCAAAATTATTCTTGTGCTTTGAATTCTCCTATAAAAAAATAGAACAAATGATCAAGCTATCAATCCGTTTACACATGCTAAAAATGTAGATGAATGTGTCCTTCCTCACCATGTGCTCATCGGCCTCTGCTTCAGACAACTGAGGCTTTTATGCACTCTCACCTTAACTTTTATCACATCACATGCCACATCAAAATGACTAGAAAAACACACTAACCCAAACATCTTTCCATTACTCCCTCTCTCATATGTTAAGACATGTCGTAAACATTTCAGCTTAAACTGCCCACGCGAACCTTTACACAATGTTGTTTCAGTTTTTCAAAATACATTGTTGTTTACCAGAAAAAGCAGGAAATAAGATGAAATGGTGAGTAGAAAAATCTCAAGGGCCTCAAATTTGCTGTCTTTGATGATGAGTTTGCAAGATATGAATCTGTACAGCTTGAATAAGGACATTTGATCATGGCTGAGCGTGAAGTTTCATATCTATTTGTCTGTTTTCTTTGTATTTTTGGTTAACTCCATTTGCATTGAAGTGTTAAAACACGAACACATCAAAATAAATTAAAATGCCTTTTTTTCTTTAAAAGTAGAGGCTTGGTTCATTATTGTAATATGTAATATGCTCATATTTATAGCAGAAAAGATTCTGAGGGCCGTAATTTTTTTTTAAATGCTGGTGTGGAATGAGTTAAATATTTTTCACAATTCCTACAGCTTTTTAGTCTGCTAAAATAAAAGTGTGTTTATAATAATGATCCAGTGGAAATTAGTGTGTTTGAAATACTGTCCAAGTACGTATATAACATGTGATTTAGTATTGTAGTTTAAATGAAAGTCCTATACTGCATCTGGTATGTTTTTAGTATCACATGTCCTACCAGCATCATTTGTGTCCCTTCTCCTCATTCACAAATTCTCTCCTGTGTCCTAATGGGATAATAAAGAGTCTAAATCTTAACTATCTTATATCCTCTAGATCAGGGATCACCAAACTTGTTCCTGGAGGTCTGGTGTCCTGCAGATTTTAGCTCCAATCCTAATCAAACACACCTGAACAAGCTAATCAAGGTCTTACTAGGTACACTTGAAACACCTAGGCAGGTGTGTTGAGGCAAGTTGGAGCTAAACCCTGCAGGGCACCAGACCTCCAGGAACGAGATTGGTGACCCCTGCTCTAGATGTACTATGCTACCGTGTGTCTTGCATCACAGCCAACATGCTAACTGGGTCCCTAACTCTCTGTTCCTTGAGAATGGTGTATTTGTCTAAATTTAATAAGAAAGTTCTCTCAAAAATGGAAATGTACTCATCATTTACTAATCCTTATGTGTTTCTTTTATGAGTTTTTTTTTTCTATTGAACACATGAATATATTTTGAAGATTCAATTCAATTCAATTCATCTTTATTTGTATAGCGCTTATACAATGTAGATTGTGTCAAAGCAGCTTCACATGGAAGATTAGAGTGAATTGAAACAGTGTCAGTTGAGTTCCGTTTAGCTCAGTTCAGTGTGGGTTAATAGTCACTACTGAGAGTCCAAACACTGAAGAGCAAATCCATCGATGCGCTAATATCGATGCGTTTAATATTTTGAAGAGTGTTGGTAACTGGTACCGATTGACTTCCATAAGAGGAATAATTACTATGAAGATATTGTCGTCTTCTGGCATTTAACATATTACAAATTATCTTGTTTTTTGTTCAAAAGAAAAAAAAAAAGATTTCATGTAAGTCTTGAGTAGTTAATTATAGTAGAATTTTAATTTTTGGATGAACAAGCCCTGTAAAAGTTTAATAATAAATGTCTGCATGACGTTTAAAATACAAATAAACATTATATTAGACGTGTCTCTTGTTATTTAAAAGCTGCATTTTAGTATTTCATCTCACATACTTTACGCCTATAAACATCCACATCAAATCACAGCTGGGACTAATGAAACTACAAAATAATGCTTGAGTTATTACAAAATAAAAAAAAAAAACTATATATTTTTTTCATAATTAGTAGGTATGCACCGATACCAGTATTGGGTTTCGGGTCAATAATTGGTTAAAATACTCATACTTATATAGTACGTGAAATGTCGACAACACGCACCGAAATCACTCAACAGTATTTCACTATGTGGATGTGATTTGTTGTTCTGCCTGACTGCAATGTCTTAATGAATTAATGTATTATATATTAATAGCTTAGTCTTTATAAACAATCTGTTTATAAAATACATTATTAACTATTCTATTGGCTACTGAAGAATGAACTGAATATGCAATATGATCCTTGCATAATGATCACAGCGAAACAAGCTAGTGCTCATTTTATATATAAACTATAAATATTAAACATTAAAGAAATTAAGTAATTGGACATTTTACATATAAAAAAATCTAAACTATTATATAGTAGACTACAGGTTAAATAAAAGTGCCCCGTCAGAGCTGAACATCACTGCGGCACATATCTGGTTACAGCTTCTATAAAAGTCAGATAGCCTATACATGACAGACGACACAATTTCAGTTGCTGTCAACTAGGCTACATTATTTAAGGGCATCAGTTACAACACTGATAAGATCTATTGTTAAACGTGTCTTTATTATCCCTCATAACCGGTAAAATAACCAGCCTTTGTATTTAATGTATTTCAAATGTATATTTTCTTGCCAGTTTAACTCAATCAAACTAAATTGTGGCCAGTTTTACTTAAGGCTGAAAATATTGACTTACACGTATATGTATGTACATGTATTTAATAATTAATTAATATATGATATTAATATAGTGAATAGGCCTATGACAGGTTTGTGATGCAACAATTTACAGTTGCGCATTAATTACATTTTTTAATTAATTAAAGTTTTCACTATTAAGTCATTCATTGCACCTGTCAGTTTCTGTTTCAAATCCCTATTCGCAGCACTGAAAGTATTACCAGATTACCTTGGAAGAACAAACTCTGTCGGAAGGATGAGAAAGGAAAGATGAGATAACTCCGAAACATTGTGAGATGATGGTCGTGCGATTTTTAAAACGAGAGTATGCGTGTTTGTGGGAGTATGTCAAGATAAAATCGCTTAAAACACCTTAATGTTTTAGAGAAAGTAATTAAAGTTTGGATAACAAACTATTAATTGTATCCACCTGCGACCCACCTAAGTGGAACATCATGTAGCCTACTTTTTGATTACCTGGCCATGGATAATACGTCAGGACTCGCAAATATAATGAAGAACCGCGCTTAACAGGGTTTTGTGCATCCCCAATATGCAATGTCAAGAGTGACTCCATAAGGTAACGTAACTGCACACCCTTGATTATGTAATGTGAAGTCGTGGACACGCGTCAGCACAAGGATTATCCTTTTAAATGTCCATGCCTAATTGGTAATCGATCAGGTCTATCGATTTACAGGTTTATCAACAATGTGTGTATATTTTTGACTTGAATAGCTGTCTGTTAAAGATGTGTTCATCCTTACTACAGGCAAAAAAATAAACCCTCATTTCAAATTAATTGCACTTTCATTGAAACCAAATCTAAGAAGTATCGGAATTGGTACTTTGTATTGGCAAGTACACAAATTAAAATTCTCATACTCGTATCGGTTTGTAAAGAAGTGGTATCGTTTCATCCATAATAATTAGTTTTTTTTGTACTGTATTGATAAATCAAAAAATCTTATTCCTTATATGCCATTCACAAGGATATTCCAACCTTACACCTTCTCTCACTTCTACTTTGGGAATCTCACTAAAGATGATGAAACACCATTTGAGGTCCAGTCGCTTTATTTTTGGTCTCCTCTGTTTGAAATTGCATTGATTTCTCCTAAATTGAACCTAAAGGCTAACAAAAACCCATGGTTTGAAAGTAGCCCAATTCTGTGGGAAAACCATGGACTTGGCAACACAAGTAATTAGGTATGACAAGGATAATTGCATTGCATTACAGAATGATATATCTGAAACTAACAGCCACCGCAGGTGCAAATAAAACAATTTGATTGGTTGATGAATCTTTTGAAATAACAGTGGAGTAATTTTTAAAAGTATTTTAAGAAAAAATATGTTGATATGCTAGCACAAATTGGAAAAAAAAAATCACAAATCAGAAAATACGATCAATACTAAACACTTTAGTAGCTTTAATAACTGCACGTGTTTTTGTTAAATGTTTTAATATTTTGTTGCATGTTTGATAAAAAGGCATGCAGTAATGAATAAAAGATACAGAAACAATAATAGACTATGAACAAAGTTACATTTGGCTATTAATTGTGAACTCTGAATTTTGTTTTATTTCTAAGCTGAAGATTGACACATTTATAGGTGTATGTAGAAATCACTCATCATTATACATGTAACTCTGATTTGCAAAATTATTAAAAGTACATTATACTTAGCAAAATTATACAGAGCATATGCAGAAAACAAAAGACAGCATTTATGTTAATCAAATGATCTTATTTCTGATATCAAGTGCCAAAAACACAACAGTTGAACATAAGCATATATGGTCTGATCTCTGGTCTGTTAATGCCCATATGTGCAAGCAATGAAATATATTTAAAATAAAACATGTTAAAAATTACACAACAGACAATATATTAAAAAGAAAATAATCTAGAATCATTTTCTGCAAAAACATGATGAAGGTTAACTGAGCAGCATTTAGACTTGAGTTGAACATATGGCCTAAAGCGTTTTGTAGGCATTTTTTGAGTAATCATGCTGTACTTTACAAATGAATGTTCTTCAGAAAACTTTACGTTGAGTCCTCCTGCAATCAAGTCATTTTGAGCAGCAATGATCAGAATGTCTTCACCCTCCATAAATCAGAAAAAAAAACCAATCTTTTAAAGACCAGCAGTCTTTTACATTTCATTGGCCATGTTATTGCAATTGACAAATGTATGATTTGAATCGTTTTAAATATCATATATAATTCTACCTTGAACTAAAAGTAAAATCAAGTAGAAGATTTAGATAATGTACAATGTAATCCATTACAAAGTTTTTCAACTTTGAAAATAAATATTGAACTCACTTGATTGTCTTAAAATTTGTGGGTGAGGAAGAAAAAACATGATTTAAAAGACAATTAAACATACTGCAAGTTGTCTTTAAGGTCTTAAAAGGTAATAACGTGTTAATGTGTCTTTCCACATTTTAAAAGACCTTAAACATTTTTTCCATGTCTGCAAAAAAGCTAAACCTATTCATCAGTCTTTTTTCCCCATACAATATCTAATCATTCAAATTGAACAATTTGTCATATGTCGTTTTAGATTAAAATAGTAATAACTGCAATAAAAAACTATATTTCTATACAGTACCTTTAAAAGTAGCACTTTACAGACATATAAAATGTGCAGCTGTAAAAGATATATGCAAAGATGAATGCAAAAAAAATAAAGTATTATAATAATTAAAAACACGTCAAATAATAATAATAGTAATATAAACTAAAAAAAAAAAAGAGTTTTAAGGGTTGATTTAAAAAATGCTCAGGGATTCTGCATTGCGAATAACAGAGAGTAAAGTGTTCCACAATTTAGGTGCCAAAGAAGAAAATGCTCAGTCTCCCATAGATTTTAACCACATTGACTGAGTAATTAAAAGACCAGCATCAGACAAGCATAAAGCAAATCTAGGAGTGTATGGGATTAAAAGCTCAGCTAAATATTGTGGATGCTAGACTATTCAAGGCATTGTACGCAACCATGAGGATTTTAAAGTTAATCGGAAAACTGACAGGAAGCCAGTGCTGTTTTTTCAAAATAGGAGTTATGTGCTCTCTTGCACTGGCCCTAGTCAGAATTCTAGCTGCTAAATTTTGTACGTATTGTAACTTAAGGTAGCTTTGGGGTAGATGCATGTTCTGAGCCCATGCAGGGGCATTCATATTCATTTATTTATTTATTCTTTGTTTTTTTGTTTGTTTTTGTGAAAAGTGGGTACATTACATAGGCTTCCATTCATTTTATACAGATCAAACCGTATATTATATTGCCCTCACCCCACCCTACCCCTAAACCCAACCATCACAGGAGACAGTGTACAGCTTTACTCCCTGAACAAACTCATCCTGTGTGATTTATAAGCTTTTTGAGAAGTGAGGACGTCACCAATGTCCTCATATTTCACCTGCTTTTTGTAATACCTGTGTCATACCTATGTCATTATACAGATTTGTGTCCTGATATGTCACAAAAAAACTAAGATTTAGAAAGAATTCACTCCAGCACATCTTGCTGGAAAGAAACTATTTACTTGAAATGCTGAATCAGTACAATTCCTGAGTTTTTGTTGGGACATCTTAATTGCTTTGTTCAAGCCGCTTGAATTTGTTGAAACAATTAAATTAACTTAATTTGTGTTGGGACAACAGGAAGAAATTGTGTGGAACCCAGCATTTTTTTTACAGTGTATGGTACATAAAAGGTCTTCATAAAGGTACATTAAAACCTACAGAAGTGGAGTATTCGTGTTAGCATTATGACTTTCAAAAAATATCTTAGCTTTATTGTGTAATTTTACGGTCACAAAAACAGCGTATGCCAAAAATATGATGTTTAAAATCCCAAGAGCAATCAGAGTTGGATTTACATCATTACATTCTGAAATGACAAAACATTTAATATGTGATTTAGAGTGCTGATTGTAGATCAGTTTATATTTCCAGCAATATCTGAATCAACTGTTTCTCCTGAATCACTAACATATTTCTCCAAATCCTTACCTCTAATATTCAGTTGAGTTCCTCTTTCAAGCAGTATTTGTCCACATGCGGCCACAGCTCAGTAGTAAATGCCAAAATCAGAGCGACTGATGTTGTTCTTGTGGAGACTGTAGACACAGCTCTGCATATGAGACTCGGTGCTGTTCTTACAGTGACAATTTCTCTCTCCTTTGGTGTAAAGCACTCCTTCAGAGTCTCCTGCACAGCTCTCAGTGAAGATGCTGCACTGCTGAATCTCCTGGATCAACAGTGTCTATCAAAGACTGATGAAGAATTGTGTCTTTGTTTGCAGCTGCATCTTCACAAGCACATAAAAGAACAGAAATAGTAAGGATTAAAATTATCTACCACAAATCAAGAGATAAAATAAACATAACTTACGTCTGACAAGTTAGCGAGTTCCTGAATCCATTCCAGTGGCCTGATATGATGAAACTACACAGTAATATGTTGCAGAGTCTGACAGGTTTGTCTTTAAAATGGTCAGATTGAAGAAATAATCTCCTTTGGTAACATTAAAACGATTTGTATTCTCAAAGTTGTGATTCCAGCTTGGCTTTTGACTTCCATATAAAGACACAATTTGTAGTGATTTTCCGTTAATTCATCTGTTTAAACCATACATTTATTGATTGGGTACGCCATGGGAATGTGCAGGTAAAGTTTACTTCCCAGCCAGGTTCAACTATTTTTACATTATCTTCCTGAACAACATCAAAAACCGACGAGCAGACTGCAAAATAAAGCACAAAAGAGTTGAAATTGTTATATAGTGTAAATTAAATGGATTAATATTTTTTAAGACATTTAGATATTTACATAAAGTTGATGAAAGCAACAAAATGAAGTAGCATGTCACTATCAGTCGTCTTCCAAAATTATCCCTGCACTTTAAATTTGCCTATAAAAATATAGAACAAATGATCAAGCTATTAATCCATTTACACATGCTAAACAATGTAGATGAATGTGCCCTTCCTCACCATGTGTTCATCAGACTCTGCTTCAGACAACTGAGACTTTTATGCACTTTCACCTTAACTTTTATGCTTTCATCACATCATATACCACATCAGAATGACTAGAAAACATTCTAACCCAAACATCTTTCCATTACTCTCCTTCATATTAAGACATGCCTTTACAAAATATTGTTTCAGTTCTTCAAAGTACATTGTTGTTTACCAGAGAAAAAAGGGTAAATAATGTGAATTAACCAGTAGAAACGCTCTCAAGAGCCCAAAGTTCCTGTCTTTGAGTTTGCAAGATATGAATCTTTACAGCTTAATTTTCTTTTTTCTGCTGAACACAAAAAGATGTTTTAAAGAATGATGGAGATGGATAATTTGTTGGTAACAGTAGTTAATTGCATTACATGATTTATTTAGGATAAAATTTTCATTTTTGGACGAACAAGTCCTTTAAAAGTTTTAAAATGAACGTATGCATGATGTTTCACATACAAATAAACATTATATTAGACGTTTTTTTATTATTATTTAAAAGCTGCATTTTAATCTAAGAACATCCACATCAAAATCCTAGCTGGGACTAATGAAACTGAATTGGTAAATTAATCATCTCTTGTTTCTTCTATGCCTAACACTTTCTCTCACTTCAGGTTCGGCAATCTCACTAAAGTTGATGAAACACCATGAGGTCTACTCCCATTAATTGTGTTGTTATTTTTGCTTTTCTCCGTTTAAAATTGCATTTGTTTTCCCTCAATTGAAGTTTTGATTCCAACTTGAGTTTTGATTTAAATATGAAGACACTATTTGATGGGATTTCCCATCAGTTGTGTTTAAAACATGCTTTGATTGTCGATGGTACAAGCCCCAAATATGTGGAAGTTTACATTCCGGCCAGCTTGAAGTACTTTTACATTATCTTCCTGAACAAGATCAAAATCAGTGGAGCAGACTGCAAAATAAAGAATAAAAATATATAAGACATAGGGCATGTTGAACAGTACCTATTTTAACAAAAGTATATTTAGCTGTTTTTGAGCAAAACAAAAATATTAAATCATTTCTCATGATCACAAATTTTACAAATATATTCTTATATTTTAAATTCCACTGGGAAAAATCCAGCCAGAACAAAGCACTTTACACCAGGTGAGCAGAATAATAGTAATCAGTAGACTGTTTACCCCACAAAACTTTCAAGCTCCACTTCAGAGAAATTAGATGCTTACGCACTTATGTTATTCATTCATCCAAGTGGATGCTACACACTGGTGGTGGTGTAGAGAGACTCCCCTCATGATTGTGAAGCGCTTTGGGTGTATGGCCATACACAATAAATGTGGTATATAAATACACATTAAATTACATTCTGTTTTCTAAGAGTTGATTGGCCACTTGTAAAGTAGCTTAAACCATTTTGACTGCAGCCAATAAGATGGGTGTTGTGGTCAAGTTTGCTTTTGTTACATGCGGTTTTATGCTTTAAAAAAAGTTTGAAGTAAAATAAGTGTGAACATGATGAAAATTCTAAAATTTACACTTAAAAGTTATAACTAAAGGAGAAGTGTTGGTTAGCAAGTCTCTGGTTAGTTTCTTCAGAGAATGAACTTTGTCAGTTTTCACACCTCTGTCTGCATACACTAACATGTGATACCTCAACTATTTTTCCAGTACTAAGAATAAAAAGCCTTATCTATGACCTGCAGACAGATCTGCATACAGCGATTAAGAAATTCAAGACACTTGATATAAACTAGGCCTTAAAATGAACTGTAAAGGATACAGATTTAGAATTTCAGCACCAAGGATAGAAACATAAATAATTTTGCTCTGCAAAAAAATACATTTATTTTTACTTGTGCAGAAAAAACAGACAAGCACTTTAATTGTAGCATACTGTAATAGTAATTGTAATATCAGTGAGTTAATATTGCAAAGCACATTAGATACATTTTAAATTAAATATTTTTTTTCCAAAAGCCTAGTATTTTGTTTTAATGTTGCTTAACTTTCGGTAGCAAACTTATTCTTTTCCCATAAACAAGCATTGACATCTTTCAAACTGATGTGTAAAAATGACTTTGTCTTGACTCTTAATGATGAACATACACAAGCATCACATCATTAAAGACCACACACAATACAGAGAAGACACTAAAGCAATAAAAGGATGTGTAGTATACCGCCAAATTCATTTTTTATTTATTTTTTATTCATAAGTGATGAACGCTTTTGACTGTACTGCTTGGATCAAAACTTAAACCTCAGATTCAGAACCAGTGCATATAAGGAGAGGATGTGACTGTGCCTCTTACTGAAATCAGAAGGCAGAGACGAGTTTCATCATTTCCTGCTAAAAAGATGGGAAGAAACTGTTTATTATAGAGCGAGAGGTGCTGGAGTGAACAGCGGACAGCTTTCAGCTTTCAAACTCTCTCAAATGATTAGAATTGCATGTAAAAATATTAGAAGTTTACTGAACATTATTGACTATTATTAATGTAAACACTGTATTATGCAGTTATTAATAAAATTAACTTCTCTGTGTGATTAACAGTATACATCACAAATGAAAATCAGGGCACATTCAACCTATTCAGCGTCTGAAAACAGTGTAATCATCCTGTGGGTAAATAATCTTATTATATACTTTGTACTAACAATGGATGGAAAACCTCTTATAGCTGTGGGAAACCTGCATATACTCACCTCTGTCTGTGTCCCCTGTCCAACTCTGTCCAACCCCACCACACACACACACATTTTCACACCACACTTTGAATTAATACCAACTATGTCAACGATCAGCTTTCACAACTGTTGCACATTGCTTTTCAATGACAGAGAAAGATTAAAAGTTATACTTTAATTATAAGATTATTATGTAGTAAAATACACAATGTTATCTTGTTATTCCTTTGACTTGAATTTTTGAGTGCTATCTTTTTGTGGATTTTCAAATACTTTGTGCTCCCAGACCATGCAACATTCAGCTTTTCATAATTTGATATATGTCATTAGGAGACAAAAGCTCATGTTTAATAATTTCGATAATAATAATTAATATTCCTGCATAGACTGATGGTTTTGCGTCATGAGATTTTCCATCTTTTAGTAAATATTTTGCTTTTATTTGTATTGACAACCTTCTTTTGCACTCGGATTAAAGCTTCTTTTTTTCTATTTTTCTCTTTTGGTCATAAAGTTCTGGCATCTGATCTCTGTTAAGACAAACTAGACACACTAATAATTTTCAAGCATAGTTCTTTTTATTTTATTTTTTTCATATAAAAGATTCCATATTCAAGATGAGACAAAAAGGTAAAGTACTGTATGTTTAAGCATAAGCATAAATGTCATTAAAAAGTAAAACAATAGACAAGACATATTCAATTTTTTTCTTTATAACAGATAAGATTAAAAAGCAAGAAATGCGACTTAAGCTTGTGTATTTGGTTCTTGGTTTTGTAGTTACAGTTTTATATGTTTGTATGTATATATGTATACTGGATGTATGTGTGTGTGTGTGTGTGTGTGTGTGTATATATATATATACAGTTGCAATCAGAATTATTGAACCCCCTTTGAATTTCTTATTCTTTTTTAAATATTTCCCAAATGATGTTTAACAGAACAAGGACATTTTCACAGTATGTCTGATAATATTTTTTCTTCTGGAGGAAGTCTTATTTGTTTTATTTCGGCTAGAATAAAAGCAGTTTTTAATTTTTTAAAACCCATTTTAAGATCCAAACTATTAGCCCCGTTAAGCTATATATTTTTTCAATGGTATACAGAACAAACCATCATTATACAATAACTTGCCTAATTACCCTAACCTGCCTAGTTAACATAATTAACCTAGTTAAGCCTTTAAATGTCACTTTAAGCTGTATAGAAGTGTCTTGAAAAATATCTAGTCAAATATTATTTACTGTCATCATGGCAAAGATAAAATAAATCTGTTATTAGAAATTAGTTATTAAAACTATTATGTTTAGAAATGTGTTGAAAAAATCTTCTCTCCGTTAAACAGAAATTGGGGAAAAAAATAAACAGGGGGGCTAATAAATCAGGGAGTTGAATAATTCTGATTGCAACTGTGTATATATATATATATATAAGAGATTTATGTTTTAAATTTGTTTGCATTACATTTGTAATTGTGTGAACAGCTGCTAAAATGAAATGCACAGGATTGTGAAATCAAACAATTAATTTGTGTGGCCTTTAAGGGCCAATTCAGACAACACCAACAAATGGAGACAATAAATATTTCACCTAATTTCTCAGATAATCTATGATTCAAGAAGTGCTGATTCAACAGGTTTAATCTGTGAAAGCATTCTCAAAAAATGCCAGCAGACACTGAGAGGAGTAACACACTGATCTGACAAAACACAATTATATGTCTGCTGCTATCAACCATATAAATTGGCCTTCGGTGAAGCAATAGCTATCTACAAGAGACTTCCAAACAAAAATGTATTAAGCACAGAACAACAAACAAACTTTCATGTCAAACATGTCTCATTTATGCAGTTTTATTTTTAGTACCTTCTAAATCCTAAAGACGCTTGTGGTACATTGCGTAACTGACAGTAGTAGTGGCATCAGCCTGCAACAAAACCAATAATCAATAGATTCAGATATGTTCATAATAAATATAAAAGGAAATAGGGATGATAAATGTAAAGGCGTTTTACATTTTATACACTTGTGAATAAAGTAAACTTACTCTAACATTAAATTGAAGCAATAGCAAATTAAAAAATATATATGAAAGGTCTTACCATTGAGTGATCTAGAACATTATAGGGAATCCCATCTAAACAAACAATAATTATTACAAACGCATATTCACAGACAGATGTTGATTTGTGACTGTAAATCTTACCTTTTTGTTGGTGATTATGCAACTGTATACCCAAAAGTATGATCACAATCACACACAAAATGTTTGAACTTGTTAAAACAAGAGCAATTATACTCCATGGCGTTTCTGCAAAGTAGGAAAAATGGCTTCATTTTTAACAACACCACAAGTTCATGTGAATCAAATTTTTTTCTTTGCAAATTTAGTGGCTACCTGGCCCTTGCCAAGCAAATTTTTTTCCATCCCCGAGCAGTATTTGTCCACAAGCGGCTACAGCGCAGTAGTAGATGGCGGGATCTTCATCAGTCTTGGGCAGGCTGTAGACGCATGTGTGTGCAGTGGAGTTGAGATCAGAGCTCTTCTCACACTGAGCGCTCCTGCTGTCCTGAGTGTAGATCATTCCTGGAGGAGATTCTCCAGAGCCCTGTCTGAACCAGTAGACCTTGTGTTCTTCTGCACAGCTCTGAGAGATGATCCTGCACTGCAGATCCTCTGATGCTGATCTCTGATGCTCAGACTCGATGTTCAGTTCACCAGCTGAAAAGAAAATAAATAAACGATGACAGTATGTTGCTAATTAATGCAATCTAGAAGAGTAAGTGAATAATCTGCTTACCTTTAACTATGAGGTCAGTGCTGTTCCCAAATGTGAATTGATATGCATATGTTATACAATAGTAAGTTGCAGAGTCTGATACTTCTGTGTTTGTGATGCTCAGATTAAAACTGACATCATCTTTTGTTACAAAAAAGCGATTTTGTTTGTTTAAGTAATTTTCAAATATGTGATCTACGTTTTGAAATGATGAAACAACTGGAAGAGGTTTCTTTCCAACACTTTGTTTGACCCAAACCACACTTTTTCTGATATCATTTGCTAAAATACAAGTGAAGTTTACAGTGTCTCCAGCCTGAACAATCTTCAGATAATTCTGAGTGTCTGTAGTTTCTGAGCTGCCTAAAATTAAAATAAGCGAGAGAACAGTTAGTAATGTCTGCTGTAGCCAACATGAAAACATGAAAGGCGTCTAGCGTTTCATTCAGTCTAATTTTAGGACTCAGAATAAATTGTGAACTTACACTTTAAAAGGCACGGCAATAGCATTAAACAATGCAGGATCATTTTTCCACATTAATAGAGTAAATCATCTACAGTGAGAAAATGTAAAATTAATAATTAGTTGCATTTCATAGAATAATTTTAATTATAAAATTATAGTTTATGAAAGAGAAAAAAAAGAGTATGTGAGATGTAAGATGTACTCAACTTTTGGTCATGGAAAGCTGTTAGACAATAAAATACTAAATAAAAGTAATTTCAAAATAACAGCACATTGAAAACAAACACAACACACACACAATTTGTATCTAGTTGTATACTTACAGATATTGGTGAATAAAGGATCATATTGTGGTTTCATGAACATCAAGATGGTTAAAAAATCTCTTCTTTCTGCTGGATGATAGAATAATATATTTATACATATCAACATATTATATAACATATAACAGAATAATATCAACAAAATGCTTCAAAGACTTGTTTGCAGTAAATTAAAAGCTTGTATTCAGATGTGAAAAAATTGCCATCTCACTATGTGACACTATCATACAGTTACCACATTATCTACTCATTGCAGTTGCAAAGCTGGGAGATCTGTGTGAAAGACAGTGACTTTATCACAAAGCATCTGAAGTGACACACACACACACACACACACACACACACACACACACACACACACACTACAGGTAACACGCCAGCAGGTTTTTCATCAAAACACAGACCGACACAAGGAAACCACAGGTATCAGACCAGCAGGTTTTTCATAAAAAATGCACACACACACATACACAGTGTATTTCAGCTTTTAACACTGTTGTCGTATTTTCTAATTGACATAATTGCATAACACTGTGGAACATTTAGGCACATACACTGAAGACATTAATAGAGTATGTTAAATGTGTGGGCATAATAATGACTAAAAGAAAAATATTAGTAGATGTTTTCATGTTATTTTATTGTTTTTTCACTTCAAGTAATCTAGTGTATTTATAAATATTGTAGAATTAAAAACATAAACCAATAACCTAAAATACGCAGCTTACTCATGCCTGTGCACAATGTTTTCCATTTACAGAGGTGAAAAATGAAAGATTTTGTGTGAGTGATAGTTGCAGCAGACAATTTAGATTTGGAAAAAAAATCAGCACAGAGCCTAAGGGCTTTATTTTTTATAAATTGCACGCTCTAATAAACTTATTCTGGCTCATTTTGATAGCAGTGTTGAATATAAAATGTATAATTTCAAACAATATATTGTAAAAATAAATGTGTTAAAAACATGATTTTCATGTGTGTATTGGCAGATGGTTGGGATGATTAAAAGTCCATAATTTAATGTTTTACGTTGAGACACACAAACTGTTCCAATCCATTTTTTGTGCCTTAGGTTATTGCTACTAAAAACACAGAGTCCTTCTCAGTCATTATTTGTCAGCACATGAAATCAACGAATCAGAGGGCAGAAGCAAAATACATCATTTCCTGTAGACTGACTGACAGGAAGAAGCAGCTCAGTACAGACTGAGAAATGATGTGGTGAACTGCAGCGCATAAACATTTCTCAAACACACAGTAGACATTACTAACAGCACTCGACAGATTCAAATTGTTAAGTTATGAATGTTTCAAAATAAAAGGTCTCTGAATAGTCATATTGTGACTTTTTATTATTTTCAGGTGATTTAGATAAATGAAAATATTTTGGTTTGTAGAATTGTGTTGTTTTTATTCATTGAATGCTCTATTTGCAGTGTTTTGCCTCTTTGTTAACTGATTAAATAGACACTTCAAGCTTTATGCTCAGATGTGTTGTGCACCTTTGAGCTTTTGCATGCATCGCTTTGTACCCTTTGTGCATGGTGCGGTTTGAGCATTTTCCAACCACAGGACTGACCGGCTAGTGTGTTCACACCTTTCTCTGAGTCAGCGTCACACACACCCACACACACACACCACTCACTACATTAGTCAAATAAATTGCTGTTTGGTGACATACTTAATGGTAACAGTTTATGTTTGCATCATAAACAATAAACGCGCTCAGCTGAACTAACTGGTTACAATATTTAACGAGACATATGCTATTTTTAAGTTACTGTCTACTGTATATACTGTACTTTTAAATGGACGCATTCAGAAGATAAAATATAGACTTTACCCATAATATATTTCAAAGTCTGTATTAATTTAGTGTTATTTTTGAATGCAGTCTATTATGCTGCAGGCCTCACTTTTATGGTCTCATTGTGGAGTTTTTGCCGAATTTCTCCACTAGAGGGGTCTCATGGACCACTTAATAATGCAATAATACTGGGCTTCACATCTCAAATATGCAAGCTATCTTTAGAAAAACATGAAGCAGTGTAATGATGTACAAGAATATGATTGATTAATCTATTAAATTAATTAAAGAGTAAATATATTTATATGCAGATGGGTTTAGTTTTAGTAATGAAATAAAGTTGTTAGTTTAATGAAATAAAATTCATAACAGCCTTACTATGTGAGGCAGTGATTTGCGAAGTTTTGTTTCTATTATATTTTTTGTTTATTTTTATTTTAATTGTTACAAAAAAGTATTTTTGCATTATATCATATTTATTTAGTCATGAATTACAGGGTGATACTCCATAGGTCAAGAAACAAAATTCAGCAATATTTATTAACATGCAAATAAATTAATGCGCATATACCTTTTCGATATATGAACTATTTACTGACTTAATTGATGAGGCGTCAATAATAAAATCAACAGTGTTTCATAGTGCAGCATACTTTATTACAGTAAAGTCAATATAACTGCAAAATATTGCACAAAAATGGTCACTATTAACATGGTATTTCAGTACCATGGACAGAGATTTCATTCTAATCTTCAGACAATAACAACAAACCAGTTGATCTAAAATGTATGTAACTCCAAACAGCGTGCTTTTGAAACTTATACAACCATTTGCCCAGAAATATAATGACAATCATTAATAAACTGTTTGAAATTGCCAACACCACAGCAACTGTCTTCCAAGGTGTCTGAAAACCTTAAGGAAAAAGTTTGAAATTGAAAAAAGTAGCGAAAGTAATGAATGCAATCATTATATACAATGTATAAACTTCAAGTGCTTGTGTGAGTCTGTACATACATGAGCAGTTTATTAATATTCTGACTATCTTTGTGAAAAAAATCACATTAATTTTTGGCATTGAAACAGTGTTAATAAAGTCATGCTTACTAAAATATCTCTCAAGACTCTCAAGAGATTTTAAAAACAATTTTGACACTTTGTAATTGCGATGTCACCTGCGAATTAGTTTTCACACAAGATGCCTCAATAGATACTACTATACTGTATAAGCAAAACCAGTCAATTCATGCTACATTTATTGACGTCTTACAGAAGTATCTTGTTGATCTTGTAGTATTCATAAAGGCTTTTCACACTGTAATACTTGATGGTGCATATATATATGCATAAGAGAGAGAGAGCAAGCACACACACACATCTAGATGATTATAAATGAATCATTGTAAATATACACAGTATTATTGTTTTTATTACTGTTTTATTCTAAAATGTTGATTGTTAAATGTACAGTGTATTCTGATCTACTATTTTTTATTGATATAAATGAATAATATGATATATATGAATGATATATTGAATAATTATATAATATATTGGATAATATAATATATTATTTATTTTTTGATTAATTATATGTATGTATCTTTTTTCTTTTTTTTTTTACTACTATTTACTGTGTTTTTTATTATATACTGTATGTATGTTCTTTTATGTTGATGTAAACTTTATAAATGTTTTGGCAATACATTTATAACGTTTGTCATGCTAATAAAACAATTATTTTATTGAACTGAGAGAGAGAGAGAGAGAGAGAGAGAGAGAGAGAGAGAGAGAGAGAGAGAGAGAGAGAGAGAGAGAGAGAGAGAGAGAGAGAGAGAACTCGTGACGTCTTACTACAGGAGGTTGGTCAAGCCCACTCTCCTGTGTAAAGCACACTTCGTTAATGCATAGTTTATTTATTTATTTATTTGTAAGAATGTGTCTGGTGCAAATGTGCAAAACTGGTGAAAGTGTCGGTTAAAGTGTCAGAGAGATAATAGAGTGTAGAAAACAGGTGGTTTGTAAAGCCCACTCACCTGTGTGAGGCACTCAGATTGGGGTGGTGGGAGAGAGAAGAGGGGGTTTTATGTAGTTTTTTTCTAGTCTCGGTTTCCAGACTGTAGTAAGTCAGGATTTTGCATTGTATAAGTGTTATACTTTGTCTCATTATTTTATTTCATGTCTTGACTTAAGGCCGATTGGAGACTTCTGATGTCATAATTGCATTGAAGACCAAAGTACAGTGTAATACACTTTCATTTCACAGCAATCCAGAAATCAGTTCATGTTTAGAATTATGGTAAATTGTAAACAGATGTTATTCTTTATTCTAGTGAAACTGAAAATAAATAAGGTTTTAATACATTTTCTTTGACAAATGTGCTAAATTAGAAAGTCTTGTTTAAATTTGTGTGAATGCTAACCATTGACAATTGCCAACATATTATTCAGTAGTGAATACCATCACTGAGCAATTCTGACACTTATTTTTTGAGCACTAATTAGTTTTGAATGCAAAGATTAACTCTAACTGCAGAAATGCCACTCACCCCCAAATATCTTCTCTAATATCATTTTAAGCTGTAGCCTCTAGTATATCTCGTATATCTGCTAGATATATAACTTCATTTATAATTCTGGTTTGTCTGTCTTCATTTTATAAAATCATTATCAGCTAAATAGAAACTAGCTTAAATAATAATGAGACTAAATTACTTCAAAAGTAGGAGGGGTGGTCAAATCATGGACTCTAAAACACTGTAGGTGAATGTCATGCTTAAACTTTCTTCTGCTTGTGCAAGGTAAAACAAAATTCCCCAACCAGGACTCTTATCATTTGCATATGCAACCCAAGTCAGCACAGTAGGGATCACGAATAGGCAGTGTGTCTAAACCTGCGGTATCTATCTGAAACTTAACCACAAACATACAATAAATACACCATACTTTGTGTTGTATAACAAGTTACTGTAAAAGCTAACTTTGAAAAATGCATACTTTTATTTTAAAGTAAAATTAAAATAAAAAAAAAACAAAAATTACAGAAACTATTTCTTAGAAATATTATTTAAAGGTAATTCAATTGCTTTTTTTGATGTGCCAAATGTTTACAGTACAGAGGGAGGGTGAAGTTTATGGCCTCTGCTGCAGCCAGTCACCAGGGGGCGCTCCAAATATTGTGGCTTCACTTTTCAGGATACTTGAGGCACACTTGCGTCAAACCAACAGATCCCATTACAGTGTTCTTGACCACTTGGTGGTAGTAGTAGCTTTGGCTTGAATTTTGCATTTAACCATTACGCTGCTGAATTATCATTAATTGTGTTAGCGTTCCAGTGTACCACACATGGTGCTTATTTAGATGAATACAGCAATGCTAAGTCCAAATAAATGAGTTAAAAGAATAAAAACAATGTAATGCAATTTTCATCATCATTGTTATGGAAATTGGAAACTCCACAATAACATTCACATGCAAACATTTGAAAACAAATTAAAAATAAATAAACACTTGCAATGTACATTTATTTAGCAGATGTAAATGAACAATACACACAATCTTTCCATTGAGACCTGTTGTGAAATGTTTATAGCGTGGTATTCCAAAAACCAACACAGTCGAATAACATTCATGCATTGTGCCTAAATATATCAACTGACACACAAACACACACTTTTCTTTGTGTTTAGCAAATTCAAATATTCAACAGCAAATATACAGTACAAATCAAATAACACAGTAACATACAAAGACTTACAATATGGCCATAACTTTCATCTTGCAATAACATTTGATGACTTTTTCAGCATTATAGAAGTTTCTCTAAGCCTCTGAATGTTACTGGTGTGATCTGACCTGTGCGTACAGAGACTGATCTTGAGTGAATTTTGCTATTGCTCTTCTAGTGTTTAGAGGTTTCTGCCTAAAACTAATGGATGCGTAATTCAGGCTGTCTTCATCCTAATATCAAGAGAAAATATAAAAGAAACTCCAGTTAAGAGAGGAAACCTATGTGATATGACTTCATAGACTTTAAAACTCAAAGATTTTAATAAAGGTTTGAGAAGTTCTAGTATTCAATATGTTACTGACAAAACACAGTGAAGTACTTACTTGAGTTGTTTGAGCAGCGGACGCTTAAAAAATCAAGAAACAATCTAGTTATTATAAATCGCAGTCATTGTTATTTTAAATCTTACAATTGCTTTATATTAGGAAATTGATTGCATTCAAAAAGTCTTACTTTTAATCTGACTTCTACAGAGTTTGATTGCCAGAAAAACAACAAGGGCCAAAAATATGATATTTGAAATTCCAGAAGCAAGAAGAGCAGGATTAAAATCACTTCTTTCTGTAAGAAAATTAAACTCAATTTAATTTTCTAAACATTTGTAAGATGATCGGTTTGGTATCATATACTCCATGTTTCCATTATGAATATACATTTTTACATATAATTTTTTACTTGTGAAAAGTTTAGATGCAAAAGCCTCTAAATGCTATTCCATTTTTGGCTATGAAGTAAAATCAAATAATAGCATACTATAGAAACTGACAAAAATGTTAATTTTTAAGACCTTTGGATTTGAAGTCTCCATTTGTTAATCAGATCATTATCATGTTGTAGTATATGAATAAAAATGAAATATTTTCCAGAGAGGAAAAATCAAACTAAACACTTCAACATTATAACCAGATATTTGTGTTTCACCTTCATCTTACCTCTAATATTCAGCTGAGTTCCTCTTCCAAGCAGTATTTCTCCACATGCAGCCACAGCACAGTAGTAAATGCCAGAATCAGAGCGACTGATGTTGTTCTTGTGGAGACTGTAGACACAGCTCTGCCTTTGAGACTCAGTGCTGTTCTTACAGTGGCCATTTCTCTCTCCTCTGATGTAAAGCACTCCTTCAGAGTCTCCTGAGCTTTGCTTGAACCAGTAGACGCTGTGATCTCCTGCACAGCTCTCAGTGAAGATGCTGCACTGCAAATTCACTGAATCTCCCGGATCAACAGTGTCTATCAAAGACTGATGAAGAGTTGTGTCTCTGTTTGCGTCTTCATAAGCACAAAGTACATAAATAAATAAAAATCAGACCAAACAAAACCTAAACAACAACAACAATAAAAAAAAAACTGTACCTTTGACAAGTAAACGAGTTTCTGAACTTATTCCAATGGTTTGGTATGCTGAGATTATGCAGTAATATGTTGCAGAGTCTGAAGGCGTTGTCTTTAAAATGGTCAGATTAAAATAACCATCTTCTTTGGCAACATTAAAGCAATTTGTTTTCTCAAATTTGGTATTCCAACTTAGCTTTTGATTTGAATATAAAGACACTATTTGTTGGAGTTTTCCATAAGCGCTCTGTTTAAACCATGCCTTTGTCGATTGTTCATGCCCTGGAAATGGGCAGGTAAAGTTTACATCCTCGCCAGCTTCAACTGTTTTTACATTATCTTTCTGAACAACATCAGAATCAGTGGAGCAGACTGCAAATAAAGCACAAAACAGTTGAAAAGGGTTGAAGTAATTATATAATGTCAAATATATTTTAATTATTATTTAAAGACATTTAGGTATTTACATATAATTGAAGAAAGCAACAAAATGAAGTAAAATCTCATTATCAGTCGTCCTTCAAAATTATCCTCTTGCTTTGAATTCCCCTATAAAAAGTGAACAAATGAGCATGCTATCAATCCATTTATTCATGCTAGAAAATAAGAGTAGATGAATGTGTCCTCACCATGTGTCCATCAGCCTCTTCTTCTGACAACTGAGGCTCTTATGCACTCTCAACTTAACTTTTATGCTTTCACACCACATACCACAGCAGAATGACTAGAAAAAATGTAAACCAACCATCCTTCCATTACTCTCAACAAAATCCTTTCTCATTTATTAATGCATGTATTATTATTTAACACTTACATAACTGTTTACCTTAAAAGGACGTCTCTTATAACTATGTAATTGATGTTGTTTCAGTGCTTCAAAAATACACTGTGTGGTTTACCATGGGAAAGAAGCCGGAAATAAGGGCCTCAAATTTCCTGTTTTTGATCATAAGCATTAAATAGATGATTTTTTGCAGTTTAAGTAAGGGGGTCTACATAAGTATCTTGAATTGATAAATGCATGGCATGCATACAGTCAAGTCCATAAATATTTGGACATAGACACAATTCTTAACATTTTTGGCTCTATACACCAACACTATGGATTTAAAATGAACAAACAAGATGTGCTTTAAATGCAAACTGTCAGCTTTAATTTGGAATATTTACATCCAAATCAGGTGAACGCTGTAGGAATTGCAGTAGTTTCCATATGTGCTTCCCACTTGTTAAGGGATCAAAAGTAATTGGACTATTGGCATCTCAGCTGTTCCTTGGCCAGGTGTGTGTTATTCCCTCATTATCCCAATTACAATGAGCATATAAAAGGTCCAGAGTTAATTTCAAGTGTGCTATTTGCATTTGAAATCTGTTGCTGTCAATTCTCAAGATGAGATCCAAAGAGCTGTCACTATCAGTGAAGCAAGCCATCAATAGGTTGAAAAAACAAAATTCATCAGAGAGATAGCAAAAACATTAGGCATGGCCAAAACAGCTGTTGGGAACATTCTTAAAAAGAACGCACCAGTGAGCTCAGCAACACCAAAAGACCTGGAAGACCACGAAAAACAACTGCGGTGAACGACTGAAGAATTCTTTCCCTGGTGAAGAAAACACCCTTCACAACATTTGGCCAGATCAAGAACACTATCCAGGAGATAGGTGTATGTGTGTCAGAGTCAGAATACAGAGTGAATGCAAAATACACAAGATGTAAACCATTGGCAGGCCTCAAAAACAGGAAGGTCAGATTAGAGTTCTAAAAAAGCCTTCACAGTGTTGGAACAACATCCTATGGACAGATGAGACCAAGATCAATTTTTACCAGAGTGAACGGAAGAGAAGAGTATGGAGAAGGAAAGGAACTACTCATGATCCTAAGCGGTGAAGCATGGTGGTGGTAGTGTCATAGAATGTCCATGCATTGCTGCCAATGGAACTGGTTCTCTTGTATTTATTAATGCTGTGACTGTTGACAAAAGCAGCAGGACAAATTATGTAGTAATTTGGGCTATTATTATCAGCTCATATTTAACCAAATGCTTCAGAACTCACTTGACGGTGTGTCACAGTGCAGATGGACAATGACCCAAAGTATACTGCAAAAGCAACCAAAGAGTTTTTGAGGGGAAAGAAGTGGAATGTTATGCAAAGGCCAAGTCAATTCTTTAATGTGAATTCAGTTGAGCTTGCATTTAATTTACTAAAGACAAAACTCTAAGAGAGAATGCACCATGAACAAGCAGGAACTGAAGTTGCTGTAGAGACCTTGCAGAGCACCACCAGGAATGAAACCCAGACTCTGGTGATGTCTATGCGTTCCAGACTTCAGGCTGTAGTTGACTGCAAAGCATTTGCAACCAAGTATTAAAAGAAGCGTTTGAATTATGAATATTTTTCTGTTCTATTACTTATTGGTCCCTTAACAAGTGGGAGGCACATATGCAAACAGTTGTAATTCCCACAGCGTTCACCTGATTTGGATGTAAATACCCTCAAACTAAAGCTGACAGTCTGTAGTTAAAGCATATCTTGTTTGTTTAATTTCAAATCTATTGTGTTGGTGTATAGAGCCAAAAATGTTAGAATTGTGTTGATGTCCCAATATTTATGGACCTAACTGTAATGAAGACTAAATAAAGCTCAATGGATTGTGTTAAAGCTTTATTTTATTTTGTTGTCTGATGTCAACTTATGATGTTTGCGTGGTTTTTACTTTCCCAAAATTTCAATGTCTGTACAGTAGGTAATAAGCTCTCTTTGTATCTTGTTTTTAAGGCTCAGAGTATGAGTGGAATTATACTGTAATTGTTTTCCTAATTTTCCCAGAGATGGGTTGCGGCTGGAAGGGCATCCGCTGCGTAAAATCGTGCTGGATAAGTTGGTGGTTCATTCCGCTGTGGCGACCCCAGATAAATAAAGGGACTAAGCCGACAAGAAAATGAATGAATGAATGAATTATGTTTTCCTAATATTTGTGTATAACCACAATAATAAAACTACCCAAATACATCAAAAACAAAAGAAAACAGAGCTGCTTTGTCTCCTTGACTCATTGATGTGAGTTTTTTTCACAGAACTTATTGCCTACAATACCTGTTAACTTAGAATTTTTTTTTGTGATTTTGTGTTAAACAAGTGCAACACATCCATGTACGTAGGCCTTTCATTGTGTTTACACCATATTAATGATCTTTAGTGGCTTGTTTATTGCTCATCTGTGGCTTTATCCAACCTTGTCCAGCGTGAGCTACAGAATCCTGCATTGATTTTCAATGGTGGAGGCCGTGTTTAATTTACCAATGACATCATAGATAGGTCCTGCAGTTTATTGGCCTGTTGTCAATAAAAGTTTTTAAGTACAATTTCACAATGGACAACTTTAGTTCTAAAACTTACAAGAGATTCTTTTTTTACAATGATCTTATAAATCCAAAGTAAATGTTTATAGCCTATATATAATGTAATATATAAAACATATAATACATGTTGATGTTAATACATATAGGCCCAATTTCACAAACAGGGCTTAGATTAAGCCAGGACTAGGCCTTAGTTAAATTAGGCTATTTAAGCCACATTTATAAAAATGGCCGTAGAAAAATATATTACTGGTGTGCACCTGGAGACAAAAAATGACACTGATGTATTTTAAGACATCTCACTGCAAGTTATTTTGAGTTTAGACAGCTCAAACATGCAATTTAATCTTGACTAGCCTTAAACCTTGTTTGTGAAACCAGGGGATAGTGTCTATTAGGGGTTTATATTAAGCTTTCTTGTGGTTGTTTTTCGGACAAGTAAATATTTTGTATATTTGTTTGAGTATAAAATTTCAGTTAATTTGAGCAAAGAGTTGGATGAACGTTTCTGCATTATTTGTTAGCAAAGTATCAGTACAGTATCAGGAGCAAATTTCCGTTAAATAAATGTATATTTAAATGTATGAGAATTCAATGGGACAAACAGCTCTTCTGCATTTCAAATGCACACACAGGGTAAAAGGTACTTCATACTTCATAAATTATTTTGAAAAAAAGTGGACTGAATTTTTAAAAGCTCTTCAAAAAAATGTTAGCACAATCGAGAAAATAAAGAGCATAAAATCCAATCTATAGTAACTTTAGTGGCTTTATTGGCAGTTTTTTTGTTAAATGTGTTAATATTTTTAATGTTGCATATTTGCTAAATGTGAACGTATTAACATAAAGACATGCAGTAATGACTAACAGATACAGAAACAATAACAGACAAAACATTTGTTTTTTTTTAATTTTTTTTTTTTAACAAAAGAATTGTGAAGCCAACATTTAAAATCCCAAGCGCAATCAAAGTTGGATTTACATCACTTTCTGAAATTACCAAATAATCAATATGGGATTTAGAATATTCCGCAGTGATGGGGTGCAGCTGGTAGGGCATCCGCTGTGTAAAACATATGCTGGATAAGTTGGCGGTTCATTCTGCTGTGGCGACCCCAGATTAATAAAGGGACTAAGCTGAAAATAAAATGAATGAATAAGTGATTTAGAATACTGATAGCAGATTAGTTCATGTAGTATTTTCAGCAATATTTGAATTAAATCCTGCTTTAAATATTTATCTTAAATATCTCTAATATTGAGTCGAGTTCCTCTTCCAAGCAGTATTTCTCCACATGCTGCCACAACACAGTAGTAAATGCCAGAATCAGAGCGACTGATGTTGTTCTTGTGCAGACTGTAGACACAGCTCTGGGTTTGAGACTCATTGCTGTTCTTACAGCGGCCATTTCTCTCTCCTTTGGTGTAAAGCACTCCTTCAGAGTCTCCTGAGCTTTGCTTGAACCAGTAGATGCTGTGATCTCCTGCACAGTTTAGAAAGTTTAGATAATAATATTAACAATAATAATAAACTTTATTTTTTATATATGCCTTTAAAATAAAGTTTCTCAATAAACTCAATCTTAAGAGGCACTTTACAGACATATAAAATGTGTAGCAGTAAAAGATGCATTCAAACTTGAATGCAAAAAAAAAACTTTTTAAAAATAATAATAGTAATAGATCTAAAAATCAAATAAATGCTACCCTAAAAAAGTATGTTTTAAGGAATGATTTAAAAATACTCTGGTATTCTGCATTGCGAATGTGGCATAACAAAGGGTTGATAGCGTTGGGCAATAATGTTGTGGCGCTAATCTTACAAGAATATCAGAGGGTAAAGAGTTCCACAATTTTGATGCCAATGAAGAAAATGCCCGGTCTCCCATAGATTTTAACCACATTGACTGAGAAATTAAAAGACCAGCATCAGACGAGCATAAAGCATGATTAAAAGCTTAGATAAATATTGTGGTGCTTGACAATTCAAGGCATTGTACGCAACCATGAGGATTTTAAAATCAATTTGAAAACTGACATGAAGCAAGTGCTTTTTTTTTTTTCAAAATAGGAGTTATGTGCTCTCTTTTGCACTGGTCCTAGTCAGAATTCTAGCTGCAGAATTTTGTGAATTACAAATACATGCTAGCAGTATGGGTTCAATGAAATATCTTACCTTTCTTACGTAGTTTTATGGTCACATAAACAGCGTATGCCAAAAATATGACATTTAAAATCCCAAGAGCTATCACTGTTGGATTTACAGCATTATTTTCTGAAACTACAAAACATTCAATATGTGATTCAGAGTGCTGATTGTAGATCAGTTCATATTTCCAGCAATATCTGAATCAAATATTCCTTCTGAATGTCAAACATATTACTACAAAAACCTTACCTCTAATATTCAGCTGAGTTCCTCTTCCAAACAGTATTTCTCCACATGCGGCCACAGCACAGTAGTAAATGCCAGAATCAGAGCGACTGATGTTGTTCTTGTGGAGACTGTAGACACAGCTCTGGGTTTGAGACTCAGTGCTGTTCTTACAGCGGCCATTTCTCTCTCCTTTGGTGTAAAGCACTCCTTCAGAGTCTCCTGAGCTTTGCTTGAACCAGTAGACGCTGTGATCTCCTGCACAGCTCTCAGTGAAGATGCTGCACTGCAAATTCACTGAATCTCCTGGATCAACAGCATCTATCAAAGACTGATGAAGAGTTGTGTTTCTGTCTGCTGCTGTTTCTTCACAAGCACAGAAAATAAATAGCATAATAAATCAGCCACTACACACACCTAAATCCTGAATAAATATTAAAAATAAAAGCCTTACCTCTGACAAGTAATCGAGTTCCTGAACCCATTCCAATAGTGTAAAATGTTGAGATTACACAGTAGTATGTTGCAGAGTCAGACGGCTTTGTCTTTAAAATGGTCAGATTAAAATAACTTTCTTCTTTCATAACATCAAAGTGATTCTCAGAGTAGTTACTCCAAATTGGGTTTTCGTTTAAATATAAAGACACAATTTGTAGGGATTTTCCATCAGCTGTTTGTTTAAACCATGCTTTTGTCGCCTGCACAAGCTTTGAAAATGTGCAAGTAAGGTTAACCTCCTCTCCCGCTGCAGTACACAGATACATTTTGTATTTTAATTTAAATGTGGTTTTTATTTTAAGAAAATGGCAATCTTTAAATGTTAGTGAGTGTATGTCACAGTTTAGTTTCTGCAGAGAATGACCTCTGAGTCTGTTTTCACACCTCTAGCTGCATCAATACCACAACATGTGAAACCTCAGCTATTCTTCCATTGCTAGAAAAAAAGCCTCATCTGTGCCCTGCAGACACACAACTATTAACACACTATTACCATACTCTCTGACACTTGATAGTTAGCCTTAAAGTAAAGTCTATAAGCCACAGATTTGTCATTTCAGCACCAAGGACAGAGATTTGAATAATTTTTGCATTGGAAAAATGATCTAACATAGCTTTATACATATTCATGCAGAAAAAAAGCAAACAAACAGACAGATTAACAGAGCTTTTGTGAGCATAATCTCAATGAGATTATTTTGAGATCAAATTAATGCAAACTAACATAATCTGATAAATCTTAAAATCAGTAAACTATGATTGCTATGAAACGTTTAATTCAGAAGAACAGATTCAGAAGCTTGTATTATGGGGCTATGCAAAAATATCGATACATCTAACTATCGCGATAATTTCCTTTACGATAGTGTATCGATAGTTCAGCCTCAAATATTGATTCAATTTGTGCCAAACGACCTCCTCCTCCGCTCCTGTAGATGTCGCTATCTCGCGATCAACAAAGCGCCAAGTAGTACGGTATCAGAAGTAAGCAAGAGTGAGCATGACGAAAAATATAAAGAGCTGACGTGTGGCTGCACTTTTGTTTTAACGCTATACCAAGGAGTACTGAATTAAACAAAACAAAAAAACGCCATTTGTAAGCTTTGCAATATATATAGTTCTCTGTTCAATCACACTGTGCAGTTCTAATGAATTCGAATGGATGGAAAATAAATTGGAATTGGAATTTTAAGTTCAAGTTCCAAGTTGTCAATATAATGTGACACATACTAATACAAAATATTACAATATATCACAATATGTATTGTATCGCAATTTGTCATGATATGTATCATATCGTGAGGCCCTTGCCAATACACAGCCCTATGTTTAACGTTGCTTAACTTAGCAAACATATTCTTGATTTCAAACAATCTGAAGTAAAAAGGACATTTGAGTTTCTCAATCATAAACATACACAACATCACATCATTAAAGTCTACACAGGACACAGAGAAGGGAACAACATGGTAAAAGCATGTGCAGTAAACAGCCAAAGGCATTTCCTTTAGATTTTATACTCATAAGAGAGTGATGGTTGTTTTTGACTTTACTACTATGATTAAAACTTAAACCTCAGATTCAGACTCAGTCCATATAAGGAGAGGATGTAAAGTCAGAAGGCAGAGATGAGTTTCATCATTTCCTGCTAATAAACAGAAAGAAACTGTTCATTATAGAGCGAGAGGTGCTGGAGTGAACATCAGCAGACAGCTTTCAGCTTTTAGAGTGTCTCATCTTATTTTAACTTTACAGCTGCCACATTTGTGGCTTCACGTTTAAGTTCAGAATGAGAAATAAAGATAATCATTATTAATGTACAATATATATTTTATGAAATTATTTATAAAAAGTAACTTTCTGTGTGATTAAATAGTGGTATACAATAATTTTTTTTGCACACACCCCCGCCCCCTTAACATTTCTTTTTATAGCACATTTTGAATTGAAACCACAGAAGTAACTTCCTCAATGAACAGCTTTCACTACTATTGCACTTTGTTTTTTTTTAATGGCAGAGAAAGAGTAAAAGTTATAGTTATGAGATTATGAAGTGGTAAAATACACACATCTTAATGTGTTAACCATTTGACTCCAGTTGAACATTTGTTGTTTTAATTATACACTAGATTCAGTTGTATCAGGCTACAGACTTGCAGATGCATGCTGGCAGACACATGCACTCTACAGAACTAGTGGCGTCACAGTGCGGGGTAGTGTTGTAGGCAGGGTTATTTAAAGAGTGTATTGAAATTGCATAAACTAATATTTTTATCAAATTTAAAAAGTGTACCGTACAGTACAGTCGCAATAAAGTGCAGAGGATCTGAATAGATGGAATATACAGTACACACTGCAGACATACTGCTTCAGACAAGCAAATGCAGGCCGTGGTTTGTTTGTGACATCACAACATAATGTTTTGGCCGTGTTGTTTTCATGATAAAAATCTTTCGGCTAAATGTTTCGCTAGCCGAATACAATTCACTACAATTGAATCTAATACATGCTAAAGCTATACTTCATTTGTGTTCAAAATGCATAAATCTGTTAAAATCTCAAACATTTTGTTGAGGGTTCATAACCCTTTGTTTTCATTGATGCCGATTCATGCCGCTGCCTTACCTCAATTTTAAACACTGTTACAAGGTGTCATTAGGGAATGGGCCTCCAGGATTTTGCATTATACTGTATGTGCAAGAGCTTTTCTGAGTGTAGTGTTTAAATATTTTATTTCATGATTTGACTTTAGGTCATAGCAGGTGACTTTAGGTCATTAAAGGTGACTTTAGGTCATTAGGAGACACTGCTTTTGGGGACTTTCACATGACCATATGCTGTGGGGAAATTTCTAAATGTTTTTGGAAAATTGGTAAAAAAAAAAAAAAAAACGCAGATATTTCTTAATGTTAGAAAAGACTGATTTCATATTTTAATGGATTTTTTTTTTTATGAATTTGATGAATATTTAAAAGAGCAGAGTTTATTTGAAAACATGCAAAATACTTTATTCAAGTGTGGAGAGTAAACATTTATTCATTCATTCATTTTCTTTTCGGCTTAGTCCCTTTATTGATCTGGGGTCGCCACAGTGGAATGAGCCGCCAACTTATCCAGCATATGTTTTATGCAGTGGATGCCCTTCCAGCTGCAACCCATCACTGGGAAGCATACATACATACTCATTCACACATACACGTCAGACTATTTAGCTCGCCCAATTCACCTGTACCACATGTTTTTTGGACTTATGGGAGTAACTGGAGCAGCCTGAGAAAACCCACGCAAACACAGGAAGCTCCACACAGAAATGCCAACTGACCCAGCCAGGGCTCGAACCAGTGACCTTCTTGATTTGAGGTGATTGTGTTACCCACTGCGCCACCGTGCTGCCCCGAAGAGTAAGTGCTGATTGCAAATTCGGCTTTTACGTTTTCGGATGTTATAATTGCTCTGCAAATAAAATATTACACTTTCATTTTCACGCTGATCCTGACATCAAACTTTACTATTAATATTGTAGAGTTTTGAATTATAGAAAATTGTAAACAGAAGTTATTGAATTGAATATTCTATATTCTGGTTAAACATAAAATATACAGCATATTATTTTAATACATTTTAATTGAGAAATATGCCAAATTAGAATGATTGTGATGTGCTAACTACTAACTATAGCTAATATATTATTCAGTAATGATGACCATCGCTTTAAGCAATTCTGACACTTATTTTTGAGCACTGATGAGTTTATATTGCACCAATTTACTGTAATCATTGAAAGACCAGTAAACAAAACATAGCTAAATATCTTCCCTAATATGTTTTTAAGCTGTAGCCCCTCTTAGTTCCTCTTTATCTATGCTCTCTAGAAATATAACTTAATTTTATATATTAGTTTTCTCTCTTTTATTTTTTTTAAATCAATATCAGCTATTTAATTCAGCACTCAACAGCTTACCAAATAAATGTGTACTAGCACATAACTTTTTTTTATAAGAACCAGGATTTATTATTAGAGTTAAAAGAATAATAGAAAAAATCAATCAAATTGCTATTATAAATTGCTATAAACTCCACAAGAACAATCACATGAAACACTGCATGTAATATAAATACATAGTTGAAGGCAACATTTTTAGCCCTCCTGTGATATTTATTTATTTATTTATTTTTTTTTTTCAAATATTTCTCAAGTGCTGTTTAAAAGCAAGGAAATTTTCACAGTATTTCCTATTATATTTTTTTACTTTTATTTCTTATTTATATATATATATATTTAATGTAAGTTATTATAAGCCTTAAATATAATTTTTATTTTCATTTGTCAAAACAAACCACTGTTATCCAAAAACTTAAAGCCCAATTAACCTATTTTGTCTAGTTAAACTAATTAACCTAGTTAAGCCTTTGTTGTACTTTAAGCCAAATACTAGTACCTTACAAAACAAGGAGAACAATATTAAAAATGTGCTGAAAAAATCTTCTATCCATTGCACTTTTTTTAATAAGTTATTTCTTATAGAATGCACATGTATTTATTTAGCAATTGCAAATGAAGGATAATACACAAGATATTTGAGATGTAATAAAATGAAAAACTTTATAGTTTGATATTCCAAAGTTTCCCCCAAAACACAACAGTATGTCAAATAACATTCATGCATTAATCTCCAAATAATGTTCTTCAAATACTGGCTCAAAAACCCACACTTTAGCATGTTTTTAGCAAATTTAAATATCTAACAACAAATATACAGTACAAAGTCAAATAACACAGTTACATACAAAGACTTACAATATGGCCATAACTTTCATCTTGATATTTGATGACTTTTTCAGCATTGTAGAAGTTTCTCTAAGCCTCTGAATGTTACTGGTGTGATCTGACCTGTGCGTACAGAGACTGATCTTGTGTGACTTTTGCTCTGGCTCTTCTAGTGTTCAGGGGTTTCTGCCTTATAGTAATGGATGCGTAATTCAGGCCGTCTTCATCCTAATATCAAGAGAAAATATAAAAGAAACTCCAGGAAGTCTATGTGGTATGACTAAATAGACATCAAACCTAAAAGATTTTAAGAAAAGTTTGAGAAGTTCTTGTAATTGATGAAACGCAGTGAAGTACTTACCTGAGTTGCTTGAGCAGCGGACGCTTAAAAAACATCAAGAAACAGTTATTATAGATAGCAGTCATTTGTTATTTAAAATGTTACAATTGCTTTATATTAATCATTAATTGTATTCATAAAGTCTTACTTTTAATCTGACAGAGTTTGATTCCCAGAAAAACAACAAGGGCCAAAAATAGGATATTTGAAATTCCAGAAGCAAGAAGAGCAGGATTAAAATCACTTTCTGTAACAATTTTTCATTTTCACATGATTAGTTTAGCATCACATTTAAATATGAATGCAAGTTTTTCATAACATTTTTACATTTATTATATTATTTATCTTTATGTCTGCATATTCACATTGCCTTTTCATTTGGATATAATTCTTTGATAACTTTTTGTAAATTTGTTAGGTCAGTTAAGTATCATGTAATAGTTTATGGATCAAATGCTTTTTCACATATATTTGTGTTTTGCATTCGCCTTACCTCTAATATTTAGCTGAGTTCCTCTTCCAAGCAGTATTTCTCCACATGCAGCCACAGCACAGTAGTAAATGCCAGAATCCGAGCGACTGATGTTGTTCTTGTGGAGACTGTAGACACAGCTCTGCCTTTGAGACTCAGTGCTGTTCTTACAGCGGCCATTTCTCTCTCCTTTAGTGTAAAGCACTCCTTCAGAGTCTCCTGAGCTTTGCTTGAACCAGTAGACACTGTGATCTCCTGCACAGCTCTCAGTGAAGATGCTGCACTGCAAATTCACTGAATCTCGTGGATCAACAGTGTCTATCAAAGACTGATGAAGAGTTGTGTGTCTGTCTGCGGCTGTGTCTTCTTAAACAAAGAAATGGTCAGGATTAAAATTAGCTACCACAACCAAACAAAGTGAAAATAATAGATATAACTTACTTCTGACAAGTAAGCGAGTTCCTGAACCCATTCCAGTGCCCTGATATGATGAAACTACACAGTAATAGATTGCAGAGTCTGACAGGTTTGTCTTTAAAATAGTCAGATTAAAGAAATTATCTCCTTTGGCAGCATTAAAACGATTTGTTTTCTCAAAGTTGGGATTCCAGCTTGGTTTTTGACTTTCATATAAAGACACAATTTGTAGGGGTTTTCCATTATTCGTCTGTTTAAACCATGCTTTTGTCAATTCTGTATGCCATGAAAATGTGCAGGTAAATTTTACATCCCGGCCAGCTTCAACTATTTTTACATTATCTTTCTGATCAACATCAAAATCAGTGGAGCAGACTGCAAAATAAAGCACAAAACAGTTGAAAAGAGTTTAAATTGTTATAAAGTGTTAAATGGATTAATATTTTATAAGACATTGAGGTATTTACATATAATTGAGGAAAGCAACAAAATGAAGAAACATGTCACTATCAGTCGTCTTCCAAAATTATTCTTGCACTTTGAATTTGCCTATAAAAATAGAGAACAAATGATCAAGCTATCAATCCATTTACACATGCTAAACAATGTAGATGATTGTGTCCTTCCTTACCATGTGTTCATCAGCCTCTGCTTCAGACAACTGAGAATCTTATGCAGTTTCACCTTAACTTTTATGCTTTCATCACACCACATGCCACATCAGAATAACTTAAAAAACATTCTAACACAAACATCTTTCCATTACTCTGTCTCTCATATGTTAAGACATGTCGTAAACATTGCAGCTTAACCTGTCCACTCTCAAACCTTTACAAATTATTGTTTCAGTTCTTCAAAGTACATTGTTGTTTATCAGAAAAAAAGCAGGAAATAAGATAAATATAACCAATAGAAACCTCAAAGTTCCTGTCTTTGATGATGAGTTTGCAAGATATGAATCTTTACAGCTTAAATCAGGATATATGTTGATGACTGAGCATGAAGTTTCATATCTATCTGTCTGTCTGTTTTCTTTGTATTTTTAGTTAACCCCATTTTCGTTAAAACACGAACGCATCAAGATGAAATAATGTTTTATTTTCTCTTTAAAAGTAAAGGCTTGGGTCATAATTTTGATATTTAATATGCTTGTATATTCATAGCAGAAAATATTCTGAGGGCCATCAATTTCTTTTCACAACTCTTACAGCTTTTTAGTCTGCTAAATGAAATGTTTGTGTAAATAATGATCTAAAATTTAAATTAGTTTAAATTAGTTTGTCTGACATCAGATACTTTCTGAGTACTTCATTACCTTGAAATCTTTATTTATAGAGTATGAAGTACATTGTTTCCTCTAGGATTTTTTTCCAGCTGGGGCGGCAGGCCTTTTGATCCACCAACTACCTTTGGCGTTATTTCAATGACAAATGTCGTGACGCAGTATTACAAGTCGAGATCGGATTTATGTAATACGAGCATGCAGATCTTTTTGCTTGCGCTAGGATTTCCTCTGTTTGTGCACAAAACTTCTTGCACGCCCTCAAATATACGCTGCTGAAGTGCAATTTAGCGCGTTTACGTAGTGAATATGTCTCCATCCTTTATTAGACTTGCTAGGAATATTTATGAACGTCTCCAATAGACCTACAGAGCAGCGTTAATGCGTCCTGAGGTAAAGTTAAACGGCTATAAACTCCAGCAAGATAAAGTCTCTGTTTGTTGTATGCAGAGCCATAGAGCTTTATCTATAAATAAAGTATAATTATGGAAACTGTGTTCATCTTAACTGAAAGCTACATCATGTTTGCTAGCCTCATGCATCTGTCAGTCAGTCAGTCAGCATGTCACCTTAAAGGGTTAAACAAATAACGCACAGCACTACTACGGTTACAGAAAAGTTTGCGCTGTTATAATTCACATACCTTTTATCTTTTGGTGCGATTATAACCCGCTATTTAAAAAAAACTACAATGTTTTGAATGAGAATCTGTAATGTAGCCGTGGCAGGATAAATTTTGGCGTGGTGCCCCATCATGGAAAAATAAATGTAGGGGAAACCTTGAAGTATTATGATAGTTTAAATGAAAATCAAATGCTACAATTGGCATGTTAGTATAACACGTCCTACCAGTGTCAGTTGTGTCCCTTCTCTTCATTCACAAACAAACGTGGCCTAATGGGATAGTAAAGTGAATCTTGGTGGAAGAGTATATTATTATCTTCTGGATGTACTGTTACAGTGTGTCTTTCATGTTAACATGCTAACTGGGTCCCTAACTTTCTATTCCTTCAGAATGGTGTATTTGTCTAAATTTAATAACATGAAAATGGAATCATCATTTACTCGCCCTCATGTGTTTCTCTCATGAGTATTTTTCTATCGAACACAACATAAATACTTTAAAAAGTGTTCGTAACTGGTAGCCACGCTGCATGATGTTTCACATACAAATAAACATTATATTAGACGTGTCTTTTGTTATAAAAAAAAAATGTCTCATCTAACAAACTTCACACCAACAAACAGCCACAAAAAAATTACAGCTGGGACTAATTAATATTTTTTTTTCATAATTAGTTTTTTTGTACTTTTATTGATTAATCAATTATCCCTTATTTTTTCTATGATGTTCCAAACTAACACTTTCTCTCACTTTGGGTTCGGGAATCTCACTAAAGTGAGATAAAGTGATGAAGTGCCATTTTTTTGAGGTCCACTCACATTAATTGTGTTTTTGTTTTTGGTTTCCTCTTTTTGAAATTGCATTTCTTTCCCCTTAATTGAAATTCTGATTCCAACTTTTGATTTAAATATGAAGACACTATTTGTTGGGATTTCCCATTAGTCCTCTGTTTAAACCGTGCTTTAATTGTTAATGGTACAAGCCCTGAATATGTGCAGGTAAAATTCACTAGCGGGAGGGGAACTCCAATGCTATGTAGAAAACCTCCACGAAGGGATTTTGCCAGAAAGCCAATCATCTGAAGAGAAATAAAATGGGCCAATGAAATGCCAATTAATTGGCAGTGCCAGCGCTCGCAGCTGGCAGCAATCACAATCAATTGTTAATAAGAATGCCAGCCATGCATCGCAAAGCAGCTTTTTTGCTTTCAGAAGCCTCACGTGCAGAACGAAAGAGACATTTTGCTGTCATCCTCCAACTTTTTTCAAGAGAGTGAGAGAGAGAAAGCTGCCGTCTTCTGAGAGGCTGATTTCTCCCGGTTCCAGTGCAAGCAACAGCGTGAGCAGTGGCGGTCGAGCTGGGCTTCTCCCATCCCTGCGCGTTTGACTGGACCGGTACTTTAAAATGTTTAAAAGCAATTATCCTAAAGCAATTATAAATCCTTTAAAATTATTATCCTTCAATGCAATTATCCTAAAAGGGCAACAGTGCATTTCTGTATGCGGTGGCTACCTGTCTCCGGATGATGGGCACGTGCACTGTTGCATATCTGAGGATTCAGCATGTTAATGCGGTGCTCGTGGGCAGTGCATGCCGTCACTTTGATGGCATGTCTGTTGCGCAGATAAGATTGTGGCTCGCTCTTGCAAAAGGGCGAACCACCCGTTGTCCCCTGCAAATATTGGTTGGCACTCGGGCAGATCTGAGGGTTACAGTGGGGGTCAATTCACCACCTTCTGTCTTGCAGACATCCTATTCCTCAGTGCGCTCCATCCAAGCTTCGAGTGAGAGAAGCTTGATCCTCCGGGATAATCGGCCTCTCACTTCATGACACCAAGCACCAGATGTCCATTGGAGGGTGGGCTGTCATTTTCCGAGCCTACACTGCTCTGGTCCATGCTGCTTCCGCCTTGCACGCTATGGCCACATACCAGCGCTACCTGGCACAGGCATTGGCCCAGCTGCACGAGGGAGGTTCCGACCCAGGCCTAATGCACTATGGGTTACAACCGACTATACTCTGAGAACCACCAAGTCTGCTGTGAGTTCCCGGGGAAGGACAATGGCCACATTAGTGGTCCATGAACACCATCTCTGGCTAAACCTGGTAAATATGCGTGACGTTGACAAAGTTCGCTTTCTTAACACACCCATGTAACAGGCTGACCAGCTCGGCGACACCAGGAATTCACCACGGTGAAAGAGCAGTCAAGTGCGATGGGGAAAGTCATCTACAGGTGGGCTCTCAAAATTGCTTTCCCCACCCACCCATCTCCCATCACCCATGTCTCTCCAGCTGACATGACTTTTTGTCACTGAACTCCTTATCACAAAACCTTCCTCTAGGGGTTGTTGTAGGGCTTTCTCACACTATCCCTTTCAGCTCACAGGATCAGTGCTCTTTACCACAGGCTCTGAGAGTTCCAGAGGATGGGCTCCTTTCTCTCGCACTCCCAGCCGCACTGCGGGATCTTGATAAGATCTCTATATCCTCTGCTCTTTCTCAGGATTTGCCACCTCCCCGTGTGAGCTCTCTCATCCTGTGCTGCCCTACTGCTGTTGTGTCAGTAATTGTACCGAGATGTCACTCGCGTGGGCTCTTGCCAGCCTGGTTAGCGCTGCCCAGCCCGTCGCGAGGGCTCATTTAGACAATCAGACTTGGCTATGCAATTCAGTTGTTAAACGGTCCTCCAAATTCACGAGCGAGTTTGACAGCATGGTCAGCCCTGTGTCCGCCCCTGTTTTGCGCTAGGAGATTGCTGTCCTCATGGTGAAGGATGCAATGGAGCCGGTCCCTCCAGCCAAGATGAGGTATGGGTTTTTCAGCCTGTACTTCATCAAACCCAAAAAGAGTGGTGGGTTATGACCAATCCTAGTTCTGCGCATTTTGAACGGCGTTCAGAATGCTTACACAGAAGCACATCCCCTGGTGCATCCGTCCTCAGTATTGGTTTGCAGCGATAGACCTGAAGGATGCGTGCGTTCATGTCTCCATTCTTCCATGCCACCCGCAGTGTCTGTGGTTTGTGTTCGAGGGTCGAGCATGGCAGTACAAAGACCTCCCTTTTTGGCTCTCCTTGTCTCCACAGGTGCAGCCGATGCGCTCTCATGGCAGTTTCCATGCCTGGGAGAATGGAGGCTCCATCCTGGGCTCTCCAACAGTTATGGGTGCACTGTGGACGCACTGGCTAACACAGCTGGCCCCGGGATATGCGCAAATATTTATTTATTTTTAGCCTACTCGCACAGATAGTGTGTAACTTCAGGGAGGACAAGGAGCAAGTCTGTTTATTGTGCCTCTCTGGCTCAACTGGACCTGCATATCAGAACCCTCTCTCCTCGTGACGGCCCATCTCTGGTAAATCCCTTTGAGGAAGCACCTTCTTCTCTGGGACAGGCACCATCTGGCACCCACACCCAGATCTCTGGAACCTCGGATGTGGTCCGTAGACGGAGCACAGAGGACTTGGGTGACTTAGCAGTTTGGCGGTTAACACTGTCTCTCAGACTAGAGCACCCCCTACGATGCATGCCTATGCCCTGAGGTGGAGTCTGTTCGCTGTGTGGTGTGCTTCGCTCAGAGAAGGAGGGTCCTTCTCTGCCAGATTAGTGTGGTGCTTTCCTCCTTCAGCTGGCTGGAGCTAAGGCTGTCCCCTTCACACTGAGGGATTGGCATTACGATCATCCCTGCTCTGAGGATGCATAAAAGATGAGACGCTGGTAAAGCATTGCCTAATCATCCAGTTCCCAGAGGTGTGGGACACTGAGCCGTCTCTCACCTCCTCTTGGTGCCTCTCTAACAGACATCTATAGAGCTGCGGGCTGAGTGACACCTATTACATTCATAACATTCTATAATCTTTGAGTGGAGCTGATTTCCTCACATGTGCTGGATAACACCAGTGCATGAGAAAATTCGGTTTGGTGTTGAAACATGCTTGCTGTCCTTTTCTCTTTAACACAGAGATACGTGCGCTTTTCTTACTCTACTCAATTGAGTTTCCTATTTGACAAACCCTGAGTTCCTCCGAGGCCCCCAGCACCTGACTCAGTGGAGGAGTTGGGTGCCTGACCCATTACGTTGTTGGCATGCCTTCTCAGTCAGCCCGCGTTATAGGCAGGGCCAGATAGAATCTGCAGACATTTTTTGCTATTTCTGCTGAGAATTTTGTAAAAAAAAATCTGTGGATTTATGTATCCTGCTGTGGTGGTCATCGTGGAGTGAGAGCATGAGGAGTGAGTGAGAGCATGAGACTGATTCCTGTGATGCTCCAAGGACAGACGAGTCTTCGCCGAGGTCCACCGTGCTGCGCCTAGACTGCAGCTCTGCACAAGACGTTTGGCCATAGGGGTAATGGTCGTGCCCAACTGAGCCTGGTTCTCTCGAGGTTTTTTAAATCTTCGCTTTCGCCAATTGGTGAAGTTTTTTCCTCGCCGCTGTCGCCACTGGCTTGCATGGTTTGGGATCTGTAGAGCTGCGGATCGATGGATTTGCTCTTCAGTGTTTGGACTCTCAGTAGTGATTATTAACCCACACTGAACTGAACTGAACTTAATCTCTTAAAACTGAACTGACTCTGTTTCAATTCACTATAATTTTCCATGTGAAGCTGCTTTGACACAATCTACATTGTATAAGTGCTATACAAATAAAGATGAATTGAATTGAATTGAATGTACTGTAGAGTGATTTTAGTTAGTATAATAGCTAAAAACTTAGTATACTAAATAAAAAACAATAGCGCTTTAACTTTTATTTATCGCTTACAATGCAAATCCAATTAGATCCACTTATTTGATAAACAAAGCAAGTTTCTCATATAATATACTAAAATACAGAAAATATTACTTTACAAACTGTATTGTAAATAAATCATATGAACATTTTAATATTACTAATATTATATCGCAATATTATTACTGACATTAATTAAAAAACTGAATAGATATAAATTTACACACATTTACACAAGTAAATACATAGACTCAACGATGGGCTAAAAATCTGCGGATTTCTGTGCGTGCACATTCCATGTGGGCCTAGTTTTGGATTTAGGCGCCTGCTTTCCGTGATCCCCACTCTGGCGATCCCATATGATTCACTCAGCCACGGTATACTGTAGTTCTCACTTCTTCAGGTGGGCTTGTCTTCATATGTGTACTCCGCCGTCTCAGGGTTAGTCTATATTTCTTCCTGCCACCAGGCCCCCGCAGCATCCTCTCTATTCGGGACTGGCACGCTTTCCAAACATACTGTCATATTTTAAAATTCCTAGAACTTAACTAGGTGTATTACGACTCCCCCCAAAATATAAATAAGCCTTTAAGCGCTTCACAGGTAAGTAAGGCAAGTTAGGGCCAGGGGACACATTGGAGGGCTGTGTCTCTGGTGATGATAGTGCGCTCATGCTGGAGCTTGGGAGACCTCTCACCAGCGACGTGGTAAGGCTCAATCACTGTGGCGTTTTCATACATTTCCCCATAGTGGAAGTTTTCCTCATAGCATTTAAGTTCCCCTCCCGCTCTGGAACAAAACTCTTACTACATAACCCTCATTTCCCGAGGGGGGAAATGCTATGTTCCTTTGCCACAGTTATTGCATCTAAGCTGACTAAGCTGTAGTTAGGTGGCTTCAGCTAGAAAAGTTGCTTTGAGACGCGTGGCTGGCATTCTTATTTACAATTGATTGTGATTGCTGCCAGCTGCATGCTCTGGCACTGCCAATTCATTGGCCCTTTCATTTACCTGTTTTATTTCTATTCAGATGATTGGCTTTCTGGCGAAATTCCATAGTGGAAGTTTTTCACATAGCATTTCTGTTCTCCCCCCTCGGGGAACAAGGGTTACGTAGTTTCGTTTACATCCCAGCCAGCTTGAACTACTTTTACATTATCTGAACAACATCAAAATCAGTCGAGCAGACTGCAAAATAATGAATGAAAATGAGACATGGTGTGTGTTGAACTCTAACTATTTTAACAAAAGTGTATTCGCCTATTGTTGAGAAAAACAAAAAGATTAAATTTCTCATTATCATGGATCTTTCAAATGTATTCTTACATTTTAAATTCAACTGGGAAAAATCCAGCCAGAACAAAGCACTTTACACCAGGTGAACAGAGTAATAGAGATGAGTAAACTGTTTACCCCACAAATCCTTCTATCTCCACTTCAGACAAATGAGACTCTTACGTACTTATGTTATTTATTCAGTTATTTTTAAGAGTTGATTGGCCACTCAGAAAGAGGTTTGAACTGAGCTTAAACCACTTCGACTGCTGCCAACCGCTGGGTGTTGTGGTCAGGTTTGCTTTGTTACATGCGGTTTTATGCTTTAAAAAAGTTTGAAGATATGTAAGATAAGTGTGGACATAATGAAAAATTTTATAAACATACAGTATAGTTTATTTGTACAATGTACACAGTTTTTCCAATATATTCTCCTTTTAAGCAGATCTTCTGAAAATCACAAACCAAGAGACGTTTCATGTTTTAGCAGTAATATCATATGCTAGAGAAATGTTTAATTTTGTTTGATTAAAATCTCCTTTCTTTCTTTTTTGTGAAAATGTCACACTTATAAATTTACAACTAAAAGTGAAGTGTTTGTGAACAAGTCACAGTTTAGTTTCCTCAGAGAATTAGCTTTGTCTCAGTTTTCACACCTCTGTGTGCATACTCTAACATGTGAAACCTCAACTTTCCCCAGTACTAAAGTACAAGAAAAGAAAGCCTTATCTATGAACTGCAGACAGATCTGCAAACAGCGATTAAGAAATTCTCTGCTCTCTGACACTTGATATAAAATAGGTCTTGAACTGTAAAGGATACAGATTTAAAATTTCAGCACCAAGGACAGAAACATAAATAATTTTGCATTGCAAAAAATTACATTCAGAGGAGCAACACACTGATTTGAAAAAAACACAATGAAGTGTCTGTTGTTTTCTGTGAAATAAATTGACCTTTAAAACAAAAATATTCAAAACAAGCAGAACAAATTTTCAACCCCAGAAAGATGAACGTCAAAACTTCTCGTGTCTCACTTATCAGGCAGTTTTATTTTTGGTACCTTGTGGTACGCTTGTGGTACATTGTGTAACTAACAGTAGTAGTGGTGTCAGTCTGAAACAAAACAATGACAAACTGATTAAAATGTTCATGATAAATAAATAAAAGAAATTGCATAGGCATTATACATATTTACATTTTGACATCTGTCAAACATTTTTTATTTTTTTTTGGAATAAAGCACACTTACAATAACATTAAGTTGTAGCAATAGAATGCAGAAAAAAAAAAAATATATATATATATATATATATATATATATATATGTGTATATATATATGTATGTATATATATATGTATGTATATATATATATATATATATATATATACATATGATAATGTATGAAAGGTCTTACCATAGATTGATCAAGCACATTATAGGGAATCCCATCTTAATGAACAAGAATTATTGTTACAAACACATACTCGCTGACAGATATTGATTTGTGACTGTAAATTTTACCTTTTTGTTGGTGATTATGCAACCGTATACCCAGAAGTATGATCGCAATCACACACGAAATGTTTGAACTTGTTAAAACAAGAGCAATTATATTCCATGGCGTTTCTGCAAAGAAAGAAATTGGCTTCATTTTCAACAACACCACAAGTCTATATAAATGAATATTTCTTCTGTGCAAATTTAGTGGCTACCTGGCCCTTGCCAAGCAACTTTTCTTCCATCCCCGAGCAGTATTTGTCCACAAGCAGCCACAGCGCAGTAGTAGATGGTGGGATCTTCATCAGTCTTGGGCAGGCTGTAGATGCATTTGTGCGCAGTGGAGTTGAGATCAGAGCTCTTCTCACACTGAGCGCTTCTGCTGTCCTGAGTGTAGATCACTCCTGGAGGAGATTCTCCAGAGCCCTGTCTGAACCAGTAGACCTTGTGTTCTTCTGCACAGTTTTGAGAGATGACGCTGCACTGCAGATTCTCTGATGGAGACTGTGATGCTGATCTCTGATGATCAGACTTAATGTTTAGTTCACCAGTTGAAAAAACAAAACAGCAACAACAAAATGCTAAGTTGACTGAACTCACAAAAGCACATCTAAGATGATGTTATGCTTACCTTTAACAATGAGATCAGTGCTGTTCTCAAAAGTGAACTCATACACATATGCAACACAAGAACATTTAATCATACATTTGTATGCAGTTGCAGTGTTACAAAAAATTACATGTTTAATGTGCATACTGTATGTAAATTGTAAGCTTCGCTACATTTGGTCCTGTAAAGCTGTAGGACAAATCAAATAATAAATACATGTAATTCTAAAAAAATAAGTAATTTCAAAATAAGTGTAAAACCTGCACATTAAACAGCACTTTAAAACCCATAGCATAAAAACATACATCTGTACTTACAGAGATTTGTGAATAAAAGATCATGTTGTGGTGTCGAAGAGGTCAAGATGACTAATAAATCTTCTAATTTCTAGTGGATGATGGATATAAGATAACAATATATATATTAATTATTATAACATATAACAGAATAATATATACATATCAACAAAACATGTTATGGGTTTACTTGTTTGGAGTAAATTAAAAGCTTGGATTCAGATGCAAAAAAAGACCGTCTCACTATGTGCACATTTTATATAGCAGTTGCATGGCTGGGAGAAATCTGTGAAAGGCAATGACTTTATCACAAAGCATTTACATGGGTGCTGCTGACTGTAGAGTGTAGCACACACTCACACAAACCACAGGTAACACATAAGCAGGTTTTTCATCAAATGAGGTTTTTCACCGCATGTATGTGTACACACACACACACACACACACACAGTTTTTGTATCTTAGTGAGGACAGTATATAGACGTCTATTGTTTTTTTTTTCTATCAGCTTAATGATATAGTCTATGGGTCTAACCCAGGGATGGGCAAACTCGGTCCTGGAGGGCCGGTGTCCTGCATAGTTTAGCTCCAACTCTAATCAAACGCACCTGAACATGCTAATCAGTGTCTCCAAGATCACTAATTATCTATAAGCAGGTGTGTTTGATCAAAGTTGGAGCTAAACTGTGCAGGACACCGGCCCTCCAGGACCGAGTTTGCCCACCCCTGGTCTAACCATACCTCTACCCCTAAACCAAACCCTCACAGAAACAAGTGTCAATCATTAGCTACTAATAAAAACATCCTCAATTTATTAGCATTTTTATTTAGTCAGGGCCAGTGAAATGTGCTCACTAGTACAGTAGGTCATAATTAGCTTTTTACTGTAAGTTAGGACAGTTGAGCCTTTAGAAGTATAGCTCACACAAACACAGACACACACTCAAGCACACACAAACACACACAAAGTGTATTTCTGTCATTAACAGGCTCATCATATTTTCTAATTTACATATTTAACACTGTGGCCTGTTTAGGCACATACACTGAAGAGATAGAGGTTCATGTTTGGTGGCATAATAATGGCTAAGTGTACAATGTGTGCACATTTCCACTTAAATCAAGTAACCTACTGTGTTTAGAAATACTGTGGTATTAAAGCAATAATCAATTATTTTTTTTTTTTTGCTTTCCGTTTCAAAAACTAATGCAAAGCAACAGACAATAATGTATAAAGGAAAGAAAACATGGAATGAATAAATATTTAATGGCACAATATTAACTGGATTGTTGGTCTAGATGTTACTGTATGTATGAATTTTGTATTTTAATGTTTTTTATTGGTCTTTGTTGTTATGTAGTTTAGTTTTGCTAATGTGGATCCTGATAAATAAATAAATAAATAACCTAATATATGCAGCTTATTAATGCTTGTGCACACTGTTTTTCTTCCGCGGAGGCATAGTTAAAAAGATTTCTTAAAAAAAAAAAAAAGTAATTCAGTAGCAAGCCTATGCTTTTTTTTCTTATTTTTTCCCCCTCAATGCTCAAAATTCTTGCACATTTAGATAGCAGATAAATTTCATAATATAAAAAATTTATAATTTTAAACAATATATCATAACATGTTAAAAACAAGTGTGGTTGGCAGGTGATTGGGGTGGCAAAAGTTGCATATTTTATACAGTAGTTTACATTGGGTTATGTTATGACCCTGAAATGTTCTGATATAATTTTTGTGCCTTAGGTTCATTCTACCAAAAAAAATAAAAATAAAATAAATAAAACATTACACACTCAGTCAACATTTGTCAGAACACGAGACCAACAAATCAGAAGGCAGAAACAAAATACATCATTTCCTGTAAACTCACTGACAGGAAGAAGCTGCTCAGTACAGACTGAGAACTGATGTGGTGAACTGCAGCGCATAAACATTTCTCAAACATACAGTATTAGACAAAGCTTAACAGCACCTTACAAATTCAGATAATTAAGTTCTTGATATTTTAAAATACCCTTTGTAAATACAGTATTATATTTATATAATATGTAATGACTTTTTATTACTTTTAGGTGATTTAGATGAATGATAAATTTTGATTTGTAGAATTGTGTTGTTTTTATAAATTGCACGCTCTTAATTTATTTGCAGTGTTTTGCCTGTTTGTTAACTGATTAAATAGACACTTCAAGCTTTATGCTCAGATGTGTTGTGCACCTTTGAGCTTTTGCATGCATCGCTTTGTGCCCTTTGTGCATGGTGCGGTTTGAGCATTTTCCAACCACAGGACTGACCGGCTAGTGTGTTCACACCTTTCTCTGAGTCAACATCCCACACACCCACACACACACCACTCACTACATTAGTCAAATAAATTACTGTTTGGTGACATACTGAATGGCAACGGTTTATGTTTGCATTATAAACTATAAACACTAAGCTGAACTAACTGGTTACAATATATGCATTTAACAAGACAGGTATGCTGTTTTTTAAGTTACTGTATACTGTATATACTGTACTTTTAAATAGACGTGCTTTATTAAATGTTTTTAGTTAAGTCTGTATTAATTTAGTGTTATTTTTGAACGCAGTGTATTAGGCTTTACTTTTTATGATGCCATTTTGGAGTTTTTGCAGTGTATTAGGCCTTACTTTTTATGGTCCCATTTTGGAGTTTTTGCAGACTTTTTCCACTAGAGGGGTCTCATGGACCACTTATTAATAATACTGGACTTCACCTCTCAAATATGCAGGCTCCCTTTATAAAAACATGAGTCAGTCTAATGATGTGCTACAATATGATTGATCAATCTCTTAAATTAACTAAAGAGTAAATATATTTAATATACAGATGGATGGACACAACCTTAGTTTTCAGTGTTTTAGTAATTTAATAAAATTGAAATGAATAACAGCCTTACTAATAATGTGAAGCAGTAAATTGCATACATCAGTTTCTATTATCTTTTTGGTCTTTTTTATTTTAATTGTTACAAAAAAAGTGCATTTTTATGTGATATCGTATTTTAGTCATGAATTACATTTATTGTTACTTCATTGGTCAAGAAAATTCAGCAATATTTATTAATACGCATATTATATGTCTTTTCAATATGATACATTTCAATAAAATTATTTACTGACTTAAAGTAGGTGTCAATAATAAAAATCAACAGTGTGTGTTTGTACAGTAGCACACTTTATTAGAGTCAATATGACTGCAAAATAATGCACAAAAATGGTCACTATTAACTTGTGGTATTTCAGTACCATGGACAGAGATTTAATTTTAATTTTCAGACAAAGTTTATAATTAATATAGTTAATGTTATAATTAATATAGTTAATGTTCTTTTGAAACTTGTACAACTGTGTGCCCAGAAATATGATGACAATCAGTGATAAACTGTTTGAAATTGCCAACACCACAGCAACTGTCTTCCAAGGTGTCTGAAACCCTTGAGGAAAAAGTTAGAAATTTAAAGTAGGAAAAGAAATGAATGCAAGCATTATATTACACGTATAAACTGCAAGTGCTTTTGTGAGTCTCTACATACATGAGCAGTTTATTAATATTCTGACTATCTTTGTGAAAAAGTTATATTAATTTATTTAATATATAGATTCAGTACCAATGAAGTCGTGCTTACAAAAAATAATATCTCTGAAGACTGTTATTTCAGTACCACGGACAGAGGTTTTTAAAACAATGTTGGCACTTTTTGTAATTGCGGTGTCGTCTGCGAATTAGTTTTCACACAAAATGTCTCAGTAGATACTACTATATAAGCAAAACCAGTCAATTCATGCTACATTTGTTGATGTCTTGTATGTGCATACGTAGAAGTGTCTTGTAGGTTTCTTTGCGATGATTTTCTAGACGTGGAGGGATTTTGTTGGAAGCTCAAAGCAGCATAATTTAAACCATCAGCGTGATCCACCTGACACAGAACAGAAATTAATATTGCTACATTCATCCACACAATTACATATATCTGTAATGATTAAACAATGACAAAGCTTCCTGTATTCATGACGGCGCTTCACTCTGTAGTACTTAACCCTGCATTATACCTAGAGTAAATCTCAAGTAATTCTTGGTTATTTTGATTCATGTTTACGCAGATCATAATTTATCCAGGGATCAACAGATTTTTAGTGGCTCATAAGTCACCTTTCAATATTCTTGTTTGCATATTTGAGATGTTAGTGTCAATGATTATCATTCTTGTCATAATTGTTGAAAACTCTCAGAATGGAGTTGACAGGCTTGAAAGGGAACACGTTTGATATTTTTCCTGAAACAATTATACAATACAACATGTTGTGTTCCTATAACTGCTCAAAGCATGTCACAAGTCTGTCTTTTTGTTCTTAAGCATCAAGTTGTAATTGGTGCCGCTTTTTTGCGTACAGGCTTTTCTGTATCTTTATTTGTAATATGTAGATATAACATTCATGTGCACGGGAGTGAATTTACAACAGCTATTGTTTGTGTAATATATGTACAATGTCTGTTTTCTCTTCTTTAATTTTTAAAATCTTTATCAGCTAAATAAGCGCCAGCTTAGTTAATAATGATAATAAGTTAATAATTACTCTTCTGCTAGTAAAAAAGTGAAATCAAAATTTCTTAATAATTATTCTACACTCTCAGAAATAAAGGTACGCAAGCTGTCACTGGGGTGGTACCTTTTCAAAAGGTACAAATTTGTACCTAAAAGGTCCATATTAATACCTCAATGGTATTTATTATTACCTAAAAAGTACAAAAGTGTTCCTTAAAATTTGTAGGTACTAATATACAGTATACTATTGAGGTACCAATATGAACCCTTTAAGTGCAAACGTGTACCTTTTGAAAAGGTACCACCCAGGCACGTGCACACATAGGGCTCAACCGGTGCAGTGTACATGCCCTTTTGAGTCTGGGATATAAAGTGCCCTTCCAAAATGAACGTAATAGCCCCTCCTACCCCCGCTCTTTAGTTCGCGATATACCTCAGCCTACCCCCATCCATCTCTCTGCATGGGCCTGGTACCACCCCAGTGACAGCTCACGTACCTTTGTTTCTGAGAGTGTATCATCAATTGCATGTGCAACACAAGTCAGCAAAGTAGTGTTTAAGAGCAGGAACTGTGTCTAAACCTACAGTATCTATGTCAATCTTAACCACAAATATACAATAAACGCACCATACCCTGTTTTATGACATCATATAACTACTTTAAAAGCAAACTTACGTTAATAAATTAAAATTAAGAAGCTAAAATTACAGAAACCATTTCTTGGGAGATATTAATTCAAATGTAATTCAATTGCTTTTTTTTTTTTTGATGTGCCAAATATTCACAGTACAGAGGGAGGGCGGAGTTTATGACCCAGTCACCAAGGGGCGCTCCAAATGTTGTGGCTTCACTATTCACTGGACACATGTGTGAGGCACTTGCATCAAACCATCAGATCCCTTTCCAGTGTTCTTGACCACTTGGTGGCAGTAAAGACTTTGGGTTGAATTTTGCATTTAACCGATTACGCTGCTGAATTATCATTAATCGTGTTAGCTTTCCAGTGTACCACACATGGTGCTTATTTAGATGAATACAGCAATGCTAAGTCCAAATAAATGTGCTCTAGAGTGTTGCCAGGAAACTATATTTTATACTAGGAGTACCTGAATTTGTCATTGGAGTTTGAGTAAAAACAATGTAAAGCAATTTTCATCATCATTGTTATGGGAATAGGAAACCACAATAACATACACATGCAAACAGTAAAAATAAATAAATAAATAAATAAAAAAGCATATACAATGTATTTTTATTTAGCAGATGCAAATGAAGGACTATTCACACAAGCTTTTCATTGAAACCTGTTGTAATATTTAATTTACTATGGCTTGATATTTCAAAAGCAATGCAGGGTCGAATAACAATTATGCATTGTGACCAAATATATCAACTGACACACAAACCCACTCTTTTTTGTTTTTAGCTAATTTAAATATCTAAAAACATATACAGTACAAACTCAAATAGCACAGTAACATACAAAGACTTACAAAATGGCCGTAACTTTTATCTTGCAATGACATTTGATGACGTTTCAGCATTATAGAAGTTTCTCTAAACCTCTGAATGTTACTGGTGTGATCTGACCTGTGCGTACAGAGACTGATCTTGAGTGACTTTTGCTCTTGCTCTTCTAGTGTTCAGAGGTTTTTGCCTAAAAGTAATGGATGCGTAATTCAGGCTGTCTTCATCCTAATATTAAGAGAAAATATAAAAGAAACTCCAGTTATGAAAGGAAACCTATGTGATAGGACTTCATAGACGTTAAAACTCAAAGATTTTAATAAAGGTTTGAGAAGTTCTAGTATTCAATATGTTACTGGCAAAACACCGTGAAGTACTTACTTGAGTTGTTTGAGCAGCGGACGCTTAAAAACATCAAGAGAAAGTCTAGTTATTATAATTAGCATTCATGTGTTATTTTAAATTGTACAATTGCTTTATATTAAGAAATAAATTGTATTCATATAGTCTTACTTTTAATCTGACTTTTACAGAGTTTGATTCCCAGAAAAACAACAAGGGCCAAAAATATGATATTTGAAATTCCAGAAGCAAGAAGAGCAGGATTAAAATCATAATTTTCTGTAAGAAAATTGAACGGAATTTTTAATTTCTGAACATTTGTTATGCGATCAGTTTGGTATCATATACTCCCTGTTTCCATTATGAATATACATTTTTACATAACATGTTTACATGTGAAGAGTTCAGATCCAAAAGCCTCTAAATGCCATCAGAACTTACATTTTTTTCTTGTAGATATTTAACGCTTGGCAATGAATAGAGTTTAAAGTGAAATAACAGCATGCTATAAATAGGAGGCTGAGAAAAAATTCCCATCTTTTAAGGCTTTTGCATCTGAGCTCTTCTTTTGTTAGATCAGATCGTTATTATGTTGTAGTATTTGAATTAAAATGAATGAAATTATTTTCCAGAGAGGAAAAATCAAACTAAACATTTACATTATAACCATATAATCTTACCTCTTATATTCAGTTGAGTTCCTCTTCCAAACAGTATTTCTCCACATTCATCCACAGCACAGTAGTAAATGCCAGTATCAGAGCGACTGATGTTGTTCTTGTGGAGACTGTAGACACAGCTCTGCCTTTGAGACTCAGGGCTGTTCTTACAGCAGCCATTTCTCTCTCCTTTGGTGTAAAGCACTCCTTCAGAGTCTCCTGAGCTTTGTTTCAACCAGTAGACGCTGTGATCTCCTGCACAGTTCTCAGTGAAGATGCTGCACTGCAAATTCACAGAATCTCCTGGATCAACTCTCAAATACTGATGAAAAGTTGCGTGTCTGTCTGCGTCTGGGTCTTCACAAGCACATAAATGTCAGGACAAAAATAAATAAAAAACAGCCACCACAGACCAAACAAACCCTAAAACAACAACAATAAAACATACCTTTGACAAGTAATCGAGTTGCTGAGCCTATTCCAATGGTTTGATATGCTGAGATTACACAGTAATATGTTGCAGAGTCTGATAACTTTGTCTTTAAAATGATCAGATTAAAATAATCATCTACTTTGGCAACATTAAAACGATTTGTTTTCTCGAAGTTGGGACTCCACTTCGGCTGTTGATCTATATGTGAAGAAACTATTTGTAGATATTTTCCATCAGTCGTCTGTTTAAACCATGCTTTTGTTGATGGTACATGCCCTGGAAATATGCAGGTAAAGTTTACATCCCCACCAGCTTCAACTATTTTTACATTATCTTCCTGAACAACATCAAAATCAGTGGAGCAGACTGCAAAATAAAGCACAAAACTGTTAAAAAAAGGGTTGAAGTAATTATATAATGTTAAATGTATTTTAATTATTATTTAAAAAGATATCCAGGTATTTACATATAGTTGAGGAAAGCAACAAAATGAAGTAATATCTCATTATCAGTCGTCCTCCAAAATTATCCTTATGCTTTGAATTCCCCTATAAAAAGTGAACAAATGAGCATGCTATCAATCCATTTACTCATGCTAGAAAATAAGAGTAGATGAATGTGTCCTCACCATGTGTCCATCAGCCTCTTCTTCAGACAACTGAGGCTCTTATGCTCGTTCACTATTTTATGCTTTCAAACCACATACCACAGCAGAATGACTAGAAAAAATCTAAACCAGCCGTCCTTCCATTACTCAAACAAAACCCTCTCTCATTTAATAATACATATATTATAATTAAACACTTAGTTAACTGTTTACCTTAAAATGTCCACTCTCAATACTATGTAATTTCAGTAATATTCTTTCAGTGCTTTAAAAATACATTGTGGTGTACAACTGAAAAAAAGCAGAAAATAAGACCCTCAAATGTCCTGTGAATCTTTGCAGTTTGAATCGATAAATCCATGGTATGTGTTGTGTGGCGTTCACTCCTGCCCGTAATATTTTAAATATACATTTGCACACTTATCAAGCCTAATATATTGTGTTAAAAGGGTTTTTCTTTCCAACATATCAAAAATCTATAGGTACAGTAATAAGCTGTTTTGTACCTTCGAGTATGGGTGGCTTTTATGGGCAATCCACATAAGTAAATGCCCACTTCTATGATTGGATAACAATTCTGCATAGTAAACTGGCTTTCGACTCCCATGTCAGTTAGCATGGGAGATTGAATGTTAATTGTGAAATTGACAAGACATCAAGATCTTTTAGTTTGGAGAAAAAAAAAAAAAAAAAAAAAAAAAAAATATATATATATATATATATATATATATATATATATATCTCTTAGCAATCACTTTAGTCACTAAGTCTCTATAAAGGCAGCGCTAGCATTAGCTTTTTGGGCTAATTGTTTCAGGCTTGCCTTCAATTAGCTTTGATTAATAGCCTGCTTGAGGCAACGCTCAGACACAGATTCTAGCAAAGAGTTATTTGTGATTGGATGAACATTTTTGCCTTTTTTATTAGCATGTTATCAGTACAGTATCAGGAATAAATTATTTAAAAAGTACATTTTCATTAAATAAATGCATCTAAGTCTATAAGAATTCAATGGGACAAACAGTTCTTCTGTTTTTATAGAAGGAAAATAAAGAGCATACAATACAATCAATAGTAAAAACTTAGTTGCTTTATTGGCAGTTTGCTTGCTAAATGTGCTAATATTTTGAATGTTGCATATTTGCTAAATGTGGATTTATGAACAAAAAGACATGCAGTAATGAATAACAGATACAGCAGCAATAACAGACAAAACAGAGTTACATTTGGCTCTTATTTAAGCAAAAGAATTGTGAAGCCAAAGAGTTGAACATACCAAACAACATGTGATGTGATCTGTTAATGCCCATATGTGCACGCAATCAACTATCTTCAATAAAAATGTCATTATTATAAAAAAAAGACAGTAAGCTGAAATTACTTTCTGCAAACACATCATGAAAATGAACTAAGCAGCATTTAGACTTGAGTTGAACTTATGGCCTGAAGCGTTTTGTAGCCATCTTTTGAGTGATCATGTTGTACTTTACAAGTGAATGTTCTTCAGAAAACTTCACACCGAGTCCTTCTGCAATCAAATCATTTTGAGCAGCCAAGATCAGAATGTCTTCACCCTACAGTCAGGGAAAAACAATCAATCAAACTTTTAAAAAGGACCTTCAACATTTTTGCACTTTTAATTTCAATTACTTACTTGATTGTCTTGAGATTTGTGGATTGTGTAATGAAGAAGAAAAAAATATTTAATTATTTAAAAGGCAATTCAATGTAATAAGTTGTCCTGTGGGTCTTAAAAAGGTAACTAAAATACATAAACATTTATATTTTCCCCCAACACAAATATTTAAACATACTTAAATCAAGTTTTGCTTTAGATGTTTTTTCCTGTTTTTTGGTAGATTTTTCTAAGCCAAGTGGCGGCATTATTATTATTATTATTATTATTATTATTATTATTATTATTATTATTATTATTATTATTACTATTATTATTACTATTATTATTGCAGTGTGATCATAAGCTATGTAAATAATGACTTCTAATAATTTTTCTATTTTGGTCTTAAGTTTTTCATAAATTTACCTTGATAAAACCCACAGAAGCCATTATATATATGTAGTGGAATTATATATGTGAAATTACAAAAACATGTTAGCAGTTAATTTCACAATAAATATCTTACCTCTCTTACGTAGTTTTATGGTCACAAAAACAGCGTATGCCAAAACCATGATGTTTAAAATCCCAAGAGCAATCAGAGTTGGATTTACAGCATCACTTTCTGAAATGACAAAACATTCAATATAAGATTCAGAGTGCTGATTGTAGATCAGTTTCAAGCTTTAAATATTTCTCTAAAAACCTTACCTCTAATATTCAGTTGAGTTCCTCTTCCAAGCAGTATTTGTCCACATGCAGCCACAGCACAGTAGTAAATGCCAGTATCAGAGCGACTGATGCTGTTCTTGTGGAGACTGTAGACACAGCTCTGCCTTTGAGACTTAGTGCTTTTATTGCAGTTGCCATTTCTCTCTCCTTTAGTGTAAAGCACTCCTTCAGAGTCTCCTGAACTTTGCTTGAACCAGTAGACGCTGTGATCTTCTGCACAGCTCTCAGTGAAGATGCTGCACTGCAAATCCACTGAATCTCCTGGATCAACAGTGTCTATCAAAGACTGATGAAGAGTTGTGTTTCTGTTTTTGTCTTTATAAGCACAAAGTACAAAAATAAATTAAAAATCACACCATACAAAACCTAAACATCAACAACAATAATAATAAAAAAAACTGTACCTTTGACAAGTAAACGAGTTTCTGAACTTATTCCAATGGTTTGGTAGGCTGTGATCATGCAGTAATATGTTGCAGAGTCTGAAGGCTTTGTCTTTAAAATGGTCAGATTAAAATACCCATCTCCTTTGGCAACATTTAAGCTATTTGTTTTCTCAAATTTGGTATTCCAACTTAGCTTTTGATTTGAATATAAAGACACTATTTGTAGGAATTTTCCATAAGCGCTCTGTTTAAACCATGCTTTTGTCGATTGTTCATGCCCTGGAAATGGGCAGGTAAAGTTTACATCCTCGCCAGCTTCAACTATTTTTACATTATTTTTCTGAACAACATCAGAATCAGTGGAGCAGACTGAAACTAAAGCACAAAACAGTTGAAAAATGTTGAAGTGATTATATAATGTTAACTGTATTTTAATTAATATTTAAAAAGAGAGGTATTAGGTATTTACATATAGTTGAGGAAAGCAACAAAATGAAGTAATATCTCATTATCAGTCGTCCTCCAAAATTATCCTCTTGCTTTGAATTCCCCTATAAAAAGTGAACAAATGAGCATGCTATCAATCCATTTACTCAAGCTAGAAAATAAGAGTAGATGAATGTGTCCTCACCATGTGTCCATCAGCCTCTTCTTCAGACAACTGAGGCTCTTATGCACTTTCACCATAACTTTTATGCTTTCACACCACATACCACAGCAGAATCACTAGAAAAAATCTAAACTAACCATCCTTCCATTACTCCTAACAAAACCCGCATTTATTACTACATGTATTATTATTGATTATTGAACACTAGTTAACTGTTTACCTTAAAATTACCTCACTGAAAACTATGTACTTAATGTTTTTTCAGTGCTTCAAAAATACATTGTGTGGTTTACCACTGGAAAGAAGCCAGAAAAAAGGGCCTCAAATTTCCTGTTTTTGATGATAAGCATTAAATAGATGAATCTTTGCAGTTTGAATAAGGGGTTTTACAGAAGTACTTTGAATTGATAAATGCATGGTATGTACAGTATATATACATTTTGTGCACTCTAAGACAAAATAAAGCCCAATACAATGTATTAAAGAGGTCATGAACTGTTTTTATTATTTTTTTGCTGTTGTCTAATGTCAACTTATGACATTTACATGGTTTTTACGTTCCAAAATATCAATATCTATATGTAATAATTAGCTTTCTTTGTATCTTGGCATAGAGTCTGTCTCAGAGTATGTATGGAATTATACTGTAATGTTTTTTCTAATATTTGTGTATAACCACAATAACAACAAAACATCTAAAATAAAGAAAATAGCTGCTAACACATTCATGTAGGCTTTTCAGTATGTTTGTTTCATATAAATAATTATGTTGTTTCTCTTGAAGAAGCACGGCGTATAACATTAGGATGTGTTTAGGCTGCTGGTATTTGCACAAGTAAAAATAAGCTGAAAGATGCAGTATTTTTCATTGACTGGTTGTAAATACTTCTAATATGCAGTTTAAGCGGGTATAAATAAATCTATAGCCTAGTAGTCATGTGAACTCTTAATTGAACTCTTAATCAGGGCTTTATATTAAGCTTTCTTGTGGTTGTCTTTCGGACTAGTACTTTTTTATATTTATTTGAGCAAAGAGTTGGATGAGCTTTTCTGCATTATTTGTTAGTAAAGTATCAGTACAGTGTCAGGAGTAGATTTTGAATAAATAAATGCATCTAAATGTATTAAAATTCAATATAACAAACAGTTCTTCTGCTTTTATTTAGACAGCTGTCGGGTTTCAAATGCATACACAGGGTAATAGGTACTTCAAACTGCATTCAGAAATTCACATATTTAGAAAAAAACAGTGGACTGGATTTTAAAAAGCACTTCAAGAAAGTAAATGTTAGCACCAAATCAAGAAAATAAAGAGCATCAAATACAATCAGCAGTGAATACTTTAGTAGCTTTATTGTCAGTTTTTTGGTTAACCAATTGTTGTTTATACTGTCTTCACATGCTTAATGTTTAATTTGTATACCACTATTTAATCACACAAAAAGTTATTTCTTATAAATAATTTCATATTATATAAACTGTACATTAATAGTGATTATCTTTATTTCTCATTCTGAAATGTGAAACCACAAATGTGGCACCTTCAACCAAAGTTAAAATAAGATGAGACACTTAGAAAGCAGTCTGCTCATGTTCACTCCAGCACCTCTCGCTCTATAAATAACAGTTTCTTCCTGTCTTTTTAGCAGGAAATGATGAAACTCGTCTCTGCCTTCTGACTTCAGTAAGAGCCACAGTCACATCCTCTCCTTATATGGGCTGGGTCTGAATCTGAGATTCAAGTTTTGATCATAGTAGTAAAGTCAAAAATGACCATCACTCTCTTATGAGTTAAAAATCTAAAGCAAATGCATTTGTCTGGATACTGCACATGTTTTTATCATGTTGTTCCCTTCCCTGTATTCTGTGTAGACTTGAATGATGTGAGGCTTGTGTATGTTTATGGTTAAGAAACTCAAATGTCCTTTTTACATCAGTTCAGTTGAAAGCAAAGATGTCACTGATTGTGTAGGGGGAAGAATATGTTTGCTAATTAAAGTTAAGCGACATTAAACATGGCATATTAAAAGCTTCTGAATCTGTTCTTCTGATTTATGTTTCATAGCAATACTGGTTTACTGATTTTAAGATTTGTCAGAATGTTAGTTTGCATTCATTTATTTCAATATCTTATTAAGATTATGCTCACAAAAGCTGTTTGTTTGTTTTTTCCCCTGCATGATTATAAAGGCATGTTAGATAATTTTTTAAATGCAAAAATGATTCATATCTCTGTCCTTGGTGCTGAAATGACAAATCTGTGTCTTACAGACTTTAAGGCTGATTATCAAGTGTCAGAGAGTATGGTAATAGTGTGTTAATAGTAGTCTGTCTGCAGGGCACAGATGAGGCTTTTTTTCTAGCAATGGAAGAAAAGCTGAGGCTTCACATGTTGTGGTATTGATGCAGCTAGAGGTGTGAAAACAGACTCAGAGGTCATTTTCTGCAGAAACTAAACTGTGACATACACCCACTAGCTCTTTAAAGAGTGCCATTTCCTTTTCAAATAAAAAACAACAACATTTGAATTAAAATGTAAATATATTTAGAAAATATGCAACATTCAAAATATTAACACATTTATTATTCTAATAATCAGATCCTCTCTCTGTGTTTGTGTATTAAGTGTATGTGTTCTCCTCAAAGTCTTCTATGGTCAGCATCATCTCTTTACAGGTCTTGGATCTCATATACTATTATATAATTATATACTAGCTCTAATAGTGTCTGGCTGCAGACAGAAGCTGACTCATGCAGTCTCAGACACATGCACTCAATAGAGCTCGTTACAGAGGCAGTGTTAGGTAAGGATGTCTCAGAGTGTATTCTGCATCCACTCTGTCTGCAGCCAGACCCTTCTCACTAGTTCTGTCCTTTTGTTGATTCAGGTGTAGAGTGTTAGAGACAATACTTTCTGTGTTGTAAGTAGGGGAATACACATTCGTATGTGTACATGTCTAACTGTGTTCTTGCTTTTATGATCTTAGTTATAATAAATTAGAAATATGTTAAACAAAAGGAAATTTCTTTATTTTGCTGTAGCGAAAATGTTCTGAACTGTGACATCATTGTGCCCTATCAATCCGAACCATGTATTTTGTGAACTGTTACACCCCTGGTTGAAATCCATGTTAAGGGTGCCATGTAGTGGAAATCTGGATATCCTGTACCTAGCCATAGCTGAAAGATAAGAGTCCAGTACACGTAAATAGCATAAAGTGAGCCTCAAATACTATTGTTTCCTCATTCTCATGTAAATCACATGAGTGTAAAATCTTGGTGGAAAAAAGAAAAATCAGAAAAAAAAAACAGGCTGTAGGAATCATTAATATGCACACCCCAGGTTGTAGACTAGTTTTCTAGTTAGCACTAGAGTGTTTGAGGGCGTAGTGTTGGAATATCAATCCTATTCCATGCATATCAGGAGAGGGTTTTTCTTCAATGCCAAAAATATTAGTAATTTATTAGATACAAATGAATAATTCGATGACAGAGCTCTGGGTTACGTTACCCCAATGCAATACAAGAATTACATTCAAGAGGTTCGCAACTAACATACATTTCCTGACTCCAGCATATATACACAACTGAAATTAACAGGTGGAGCTTTGGTGTAACGTCACTTATCAGTCATTCTGCAGTCCTTTAGCTCCTGTACCCCAGACATACTTCCTCTTTCTGCAACCCTTCTCTGCATACCAGAACTGAACAATTAATTGTATCTTTAATGTATTTCACAACTTCTGTAAGCATCATGCACCTTGTGACTACTTATTAGACAGCAGTCTGGAACAAGGACCCCCTGCACTATATTTATTCTTATTCTGCTATTTCCCTCTTGTCAGCAGTTCCTTCTAAGTATGCAACACAGTAAGAAAGAAGAAGTTTGTCTGGGTAATAGATGGTATCATACAGAAGAAAAAGATTGATTAATCTGTTGTTAGTCTAAACATTTTTTCCAATAAAGATAAAGACACAAAAGCAATAAAAATAAATTCAGACTACAACAGTAGTCACACTGTACAGTTGTCTTGAATCGTGCCGAAGCATACATGTCCCTCCTCCCCTCTCCCCCGATGACCTGCACTCACATTGCATCCAAGCAGGAGCTTTTGTCATCGATGATGAGCTGTTCAGTTTAACAGAAGAGAAGCGCTCTCACTCAGCACAGTGGAGATTTCTTTAGTCATGTCATTTTAGTTGTTTGATATGCAGTGACACGCAGTCATATATTTTGCAGAACATATCAGACGCTCGTAAATACTGAAAGTCCTCGTGCTACAGGTAATAGGAGGTTTGCTGAAGGTGTAGCTGACGTGCAGTGAGGGATTTGTGTCTTTAATAAACTACGACAGTTCATGTACATTGAAAAGTAAGAATGATTAATAAATTTATATGTAACAATCCCTTAAAAGTGACCTTGCGTCTTCAGTTTCGGGCTCAGACGTACTTTGCACTCACACTAAAAGCATACCACACCAAAGCCTAAGTGAACATCTCTGGCACATCTCTTCAAACCGGGCCAGGGCCGGTCAACTGAACCGTGCCTGAGCCCAATTCAGAGCACTCACACTTCTCAAGCGAACCGGGAAACGCATCTGGGCACGGTTCGGATAGCATAGTGTGAGTGCACCCTAAAAGTAGTTTCTGTCAGCCTTTGAATGCTGTCAGTCTGCTGACAGATCAGCTGATACTGTACAGTAGATGCAGCTCTCAAACACTTCAGTGCCCATGTAACACCCTGTATTTATACAGTTTTATGCAAAAGTTTTGCAGTATTTCAATGCAAAGGTTTGGGCATCCTCTCTTTTGTGTGGATTTCAAAACCTGTAGTCACTTAATGCTGATTGATTACAACACAAAATAGATTTTAGTGACTCAGTGAACCTTAACAATCCTAACACATGTGCAACCTGCTGAAAAAGGATATTTAAAATAGCTGATTACTAGTTGTGCTTTGTGAACCAGAAAGTAGCAACATGGGAGCCTCAAAAGAACTTCCCAATAACCTAAAAACTAAGATAATTCACTAACATGAATTAGGAGAAGGATTCAAAAAGTTATCACAAAGGTTTAAAGTCTGTATTGCCACAGTAAGAAATGTAGTAAGAAAATGGAAGGCCACAGGAACAGTTCTTGTGAAGGAAAGGTGCATAATGGGTAGAATAGTCACAAACAAACCACAGACTACCTCCAAAGAACTCCAGGAACGTATTGCTGCTGATAATGTCATTGTACATCATTCCACAGTCCAGCACACTCTTCACCAAGAACAGCTCAATGGAATGGTGGTGGACATTTTCTGTGTTCTGCCAACAAAAAGAGTTGTTTGAGGTATGCAAAGGCTCATCTGGACAAGCCTGAATCATTTGAAAAAACAGTATGGATAGATGCTACAGCTGTATGCGCTTTGCATGGTGAAAAAAGAACACAGCATTCCAGGAGAAGAACCTGCTCCCTACGGTGAAGGGTATCATACCAAAGAGCTTAGAATCACCAAGAGGTGACACTCAATAGAACGTTCCATTGCAACCGCAGCGTCCAGCAACAGCCCTGTGATTCCACCATTTTGGAGTGAAATCGATCAGCCGTCCATTGGCTCTTATGGCAAGCAGCTTTGTTTTATATATATATATATATATATATATATATATATATATATATATATATATATATATATATATATATATATATATATATATACATATACATATATACATATATATATATATATATATATATATATATATACATATACATATATATATATACATATACATATATATATATATATATATATATATATATATATATATATGTATATGTATATATATATATATGTATATATATATATACTGTATATATATATATATATATATACTGTATATATATATATATATATATATATATATATATATATATATACTGTATATATATATATATATATATATATATACTGTATATATATATATATATATACTGTATATATATATATATATATATATATATATATATATTTATTTATTTATTAATTTTTTTTTTTTTATAAAGCACATTAAACCTGAGATACAGTCTAAAAGACGACAATACAACACTTACTGTACTATCACAATCATTCAATTCAATTCATCTTTATTTGTATAGCGCTTATACAATGTAGATTGTGTCAAAGCAGCTTCACATGGAAGGTTATAGTGAATTGAAACAGTGTCAGTTCAGTTTTCAGAGATTAAGTTCAAACACTGAGGAGCAAATCCATCGATGCGCCGCTCTACAGATCCCGAACCATGCAAGCCAGTGGCGACAGCGGCGAGAAAAAAACTTCACCAATTGGCGAAAGTGAAGATATAAAAAACCTCGAGAGAAACCTGGCTCAGTAGGGCACGACCATTTCCCCTATGGCCAAACGTCTTGTGCAGAGCTGCAGTCTTGGCGCAGCAAGGTGGACCTTAGCGAAGACTTGTCTGTCCTTGGAGCATCATAGGAGTCAGTCATGCTCTCACTCCACGATGACCACCACAGCAGCTGCTCAGGATACGACCTGGTCCAGAAAACCTTGGGATCATCTCGTCGCTGGTCTCGGATCGCATCAGTGGCACTGCATAGTCTGAGGGCCTCGAGATGAGTACCCCCAGGTGGAAATACAGAATAAGGAGAATAATTAGCGTAGCTGCTGTTCATAGTGTATATAAACAAGAAGCAAAATCATGTGTGGGGCACATCATGCGTCATACCGCTATGTACTGCACTGAGAGTATGCTTTGCTAAAAAGATAGGTCTTTAATCTAGTTTTGAAGAGTGAGAGTGTGTCTGAGCCTCGGACATTATCAGGAAGGCTATTCCAGAGTTTAGGGGCCATAAATGAGAAGGCTCGACCTCCTTTACTCGACTTTGATATTCTAGGTAGTACCAGAAGCCCTGAGTTTTGAGATCGTAAAGAGCGGGTTGGGTTGTAGCGAGACAGGAGGTTGGTTAGATAAACAGGAGCTAGATTATTTAAAGCTTTATAGGTAAGGAGTAATATTTTAAATTCAATACGAAACTTAACAGGCAGCCAGTGTAAGGAGGATAAAATTGGGGTGATATAATCATATTTTCTAGATCTGGTAAGAACTCTGGCAGATGCATTTTGCACTAGCTGAAGTTTGTTAATGGAGGATGCTGGGCAGCCAGCAAACAGAGCATTACAGTAGTCCAGCCTAGAAGTCATGAAAGCATGAACTAGCTTTTCTGCATCTGATATGGATAGCATACTTCGCAATTTAGCAATATTTCTCAGATGAAAGAAAGCAGTTTTTGTGACATGGGATATATGATTTTTGAAAGTTAAATTGCTGTCTAATATGACACCCAGATCTTTTATAGTAGAGCTAACGCTAACTTTGTATCCCTCTAGTTGCAGGTCCAGTTGTGAGAACTGCTGTTTACAGGATTTAGGCCCAATAAGTAATAATTCTGTTTTGTCTGAGTTTAAGAGAAGAAAATTGTTGGTCATCCAGTCTTTAACATCTTTAATACACTCTGTTAGCTTAGACAGTTCAGACATCTCATCAGGTTTAGTTGAAATGTATAATTGAGTATCGTCTGCATAGCAGTGAAAGCTGATCCCGTGTTTTCTAATAATGTCCCCCAGGGGAAGCATGTATATTGTAAACAGCAAGGGGCCTAAACTGATCCTTGAGGGACCCCGTACTTTACTGGCCTGACTTGTGAAAGCTGTCCATTAATATTCACAAATTGGTAACGGTCAGCTAGGTATGACCTAAACCATTCAAGAGCCTGTTTTTGGACACCTGTAGAATTTAAGCGGTCTATAAAAATATTGTGGTCAATGGTGTCAAATGCGGCGCTAAGGTCGAGTAGAACTAATAGTGAGATGCACCCTTGGTCAGCAGCTAAGAGTAAATCGTTGGTTATTTTTACTAATGCGGTTTCTTTACTGTGATGAGGCCTGAAACCTGACTGAAACACTTCAAAAATGTTGTTTGTCTGCAGAAAGGAGCATAATTGGGTAGAAACTACTTTTTCTAGTATTTTAGACATAAACGGAACATTTGAAATAGGCCTATAATTAGCCTATAAGTTGCTCGGGTATAGTTGTGGTTTCTTAATAATAGGTTTAATAACAACTAGCTTGTAAGGATTTGGAACATGGCCTAAAGATAAAGAAGAGTTGATAACATTAAGGAGAGGTTCTCCTATAATAGGTATAAATTCTTTCAGTAATTTTGTTGGAATTGGATCTAACATGTAGCTGATTTAGAGCTATTTATAACTTTATTTAGCTCTTCCTGTTCTATGGTTTTGAAGTATTGTAGGTTATTTTGATTCAGTTGAATGTTTACTGGATCTGGAGTATAAGGCTGTGCAGAAAGTTTAACATCTTCTATTTTCTGTTTAAAGCCTTCTATTTTATCACTGAAAAAATTCATGAAGTCATCACTACTGATTTGCGGTGGGACATTTTGTTCCAAAGATGATCGATTATTTGTTAGTTTAGCAATGGTGTTAAATAAAAATCTCGGATTGTTATGATTATTTTCAATCAGTTTGCGGAGGTGCTCGGCCCTGGCAGATTTAAGAGCCCTCCTATAGTTGGACATACTGTCTTTGTACGCAATTCTAAAAACCTCTAAATTAGTTTTTTTCCATTTACGTTCTAGAGCACGGGTTGCTGTTTTGAGAGCGCGAGTATGATTATTGTACCATGGTGCAGTTTTATTCTCTCTAGTCTTTTTTAATTTGATGGGTGCCACAGTATTTAGTGTGCTAGTAAAGATGGCATCCTTATTGCTGGTTACTACATCAAGGTCATTTGCGTTTGCGGGTGTATTTCGAAATAAAGAAAGATCAGGTAAGTTATTTATAAATTCATCCTTGGTGGATGGAACGATAGTCCTACCAGGGCGGTATATTGGTGCAGATCTGCTAATTTCAGGTAAACGCAGCTTATATAACAAGAGGTAGTGGTCCGTAACATCATCACTTTGTGGTATAATGTCTACATCAAAGACCTCAATTCCATAAGACAATATTAGATCTAATGTATGCTTTAAGCAATGGGTTGGACCAACAGCATTTTGTTTTATCCCAAGTGAGTGTAATAGATCCATAAAGGCGAGCCCTAGTGTATCATTGGAGTCATCTACGTGGATGTTAAAGTCTCCTACAATTAGTATTTTATCAGTTTTAAATAGTAAGTCAGAAATAAAATCACCAAACTCTTTTAGAAAATTGACATAGGGTCCTGGGGGTCTATATATGGTGATTATAGCGAGAGATGACATAGGTTTTTGCATAATATCCGGTAGCATAACATTAAGAGCTAATACCTCAAAGGAGTTAAACATAATTCCATTTCTCTGATTAACATTAAGAATATCACTAAAGATTGTTGCAACTCCACCACCACGACCGGTTTGACGAGCCTTATGCTTATATGCAAATCCTGGAGGAGTTGCTTCATTTAAGCTAATGTAGTCATTTTGTTTCAGCCAGGTTTCAGTAAGACAGAGTGCATTTAGATTGTTATCTGTTATTATTTCATTTATGATAAGCGTTTTAGATGCTAGAGACCTTATGTTTAGGAGACCAAGCTTTACGAAGTTTGTATTATCATGTTTTATTGGATTTTCAGCTTTTATTCCTAATAGATTTTTTCTAGAGCACACAGTACGTTTAATTGTTGATCTAATAACACGAGGAACAGACACAGTCTCTATGGGGTAAGCTAGTGATGTATTACTGTAATTTAAGTGGGACGAACAAGAGTCTATATGGATAAAATGTGAATTTTTACTTACTAGTCAGACAGAAAGAAGCATCTTAGAGATGTTGTCCGACAGCAGTTCAGCTCCAACTCGACTAGTGTGCAGGCCGTCAGCACGGAAAAGCCTAGGACGCTCCCAGAAAAGATTCCAGTTATTGGCAAAGAGCAGTTTCTGTTCATGACACCATGTTTATAGCCATTCATTCAGAGCAAAAAGTCTACTGAACCTTTCATTTCCTCGGCGGTAGGTAGGAAGCGGTCCAGAAACGATGATCTGCGTGGCGGGCGAGGTGTGTCGAACCGTCTCGATGAGGCTCCTGAAGTTCCTCTTCAGGATCTCCGACTGGCGGAGCCCGGTGTCGTTCGTCCCCACATGGAGGACAACGGCACCGAGGCTCTCGCCAGCGCTCAGGATACTCGGAATCTGTGTAGAAATATTCTTAACGCGAGCACCAGGAAAGCAGAATGTGCGTACTTTATTACCTGAAGTGGAAGCAGGACGGACGTGGCGGACGATGGAGTCACCGATGATAGCCACATCATCTTCAGCAGGGTTGAATGTTTCAGCAGGACAATGATCTAAAGCACAGACTTGAACAATATTGAAAATCTATGGATTGTTTTGAAAAAGGCTGTTCATGCTCAGCACCCATCAATCTGGATTGAACTGGAAAAATTTTGCAAGAAAAAATTGTCCAAAATGCCTTCAGCATGGATACAGGGACTTCTCCTTGGATATAAGAAGCATTTACTGGTTGTTATTTCAACAAAAGGTGGATCCACAAAATATTGAGGAGCCCCTATTATGCGGTTTTGAAAATGACCTTCCAAGTAGTGTGTAACACAGCTCTAAGTGAAGTGAAATATCCAGCTAAGGCTTAAATCTAAAAGAGCACACTGTTTAAAAATTTGATTCATAGTGTGGGGTGGTTGAAATTCCGGGATAAAAAAAAAATGGGTGGGTGGCTGGAGATGGGTCTGATATAAGGGAGACTTCCCTTAACATCTTTGCGTGCCCTCGCAAAACATCTTTGCGAGGGAACACAATCTTTGCGAGGGAACGCAAAAACTTTTAAAAATATATATTTTCCTATCACTGTTTTTTTTTTCTCCCACCCATTTTTTTTTTCTCCCACTCAGTTTTTTTTTTCACCATCACGTCCCTTCCGGGTCTCCGTACATCTTGAATGACAAAGAAAGCATTCTTGCAGGACTCTCAGAGTTCATCAAGATTCTTTGGATTCATCTTCAATGCCTCCTACTTCATTTTACCTCAGACATGCTCAATATAGTTCATATCTTATGACTGGGCTGGGCTGGCCAATTCTGGAACACCTTGACCTTCTTTGCTTTCAGGAACTTTGATGTGGAGGCTGAAGTATGAGAAGGAGTGCTTTCCTGCTTAAGTATTTGCCCTCTCCTGTGATTTGTAATGTGATGGAGAGCACAAATGTCTTGATACCTCTCTGCAGAAATCTTGCATGCCCTCATACTGAATTTAACCCCAAACCATGACTTTTCTTTCACCAAACTTGACTGATTTCTTTGAGAATCCATGTTTGAGTCCATGATTGGGATGTAGTTCAACTGATGATTCATCAGAAAAATCAGAAGTCAAGTTTTTATTATTTGTTGCTTTTACAACTGGGATCGACAACAAGCCTTTTGTCAAGTTCTCCTATATTATATAAATATGCAAATTGCACAAACCTCAGATAAAAAATTCTGCACAGAAATTGCAGAAAATTCCACAAATTCTGTCCAGCACCAACCAGGTGCAAATGACAGCATTATGGGGGATAAAAATGTCTATTGCCATTGGAAAACCTGTAACACTAACATAGTTATGTGAACCATGTTTTAGCTAATTACTATAGTGATTTTAGTCTTCATGAAGGCATCATTAGGCGCTATGCTTTTTGGGCTAATTGTTTCAGCCTTGCCTTCAATAAGCTTTGACAATAGCCTATTTAGGGGCAGAGCTTAGTAAGTTACACTAGCAAGTTGTTTGTGATTGGCTGAACTTTTCAGCATTATTTGTTAGCAAAGTGTCAGTGCAGTATCAAGAGTAAATTTTCAATAAATAAATGCACCTAAATGTATAAGAATTCAATGGGACAAACAGTTCTTCTGTTTTTATTTAGACAGCTGTCAAATGCATACACAGGGTAAAAGAAACTTCAAATTGCATTAAAGATTCACATATTTGAAAAGACAGTGGACTGGATTTTTAAAAGCACTTTAGGACATGAAATGTTAGCGCACAACCAAGAAAATAAAGAGCATCAAATACAGTAGTACAAACTTTAGTAGCTTTATTATCAGTTTTTTTTTTTTTTTGTTAAATGTTTTTATATTTTGAATGTTGCATATTTGCTAAATGTGAAAGTATTAACAAAAAGACATGCAGTAATGAATAACAGATACAGCAGCAATAACAGACAAAACAGAGTTACATTTGGCTCTTATTTGAGCAAAAGAATTGTGAAGCCAAAGAGTTGAACATACCAAACAACATGTGATGTGATCTGTTAATGCCCATATGTGCACGCAATCAACCCTATATATTCAGAGTAAAACATGTTCAAAATAACATTTCAAATTATATTAAAGACAATAATCTGACATTATTTTCTGCAAACATTATGAAAATGAACTAAGCCTCATTTAGAATTGAGTTGAACTTATGGCCTAAAGCGTTTTAGGCATTTTCTGAGTGATCATGCTGTACTTTACAAGTGAATGTTCTTCAGAAAACTTTATGTCGAGTCCTTCTGCAATCAAATCACTTTGAGCAGCAAAGATCAGAATGTCTTCACCCTACAATAATCAGAGAAAAACAATCAATTAAACTTTTTAAAAAGGCAACCAGATCTATTTTTGCAATTGATAAGATTGCCTGTATTATTCTAAATGAAAATTATATTATTTGAACCTTTTGAAATCTCAAAGTTAAATCTACACTAAATATAAAATATAAAGGTTTTAAATAATTGTAATTGTAAAACCTACTGTTGTTATTTACAATTCTGAGAAATAAGTTTAAGAACTTACTTGATTGTCTTGAGATTTGTGGATTGTGGATGAAGGGAAAAAAAATATTTAAAAGGCAATTAAATGTTATAAGTTGTCCTGTGGGTCTTAAAAAGGTAACGGAAATATCTAAATATATATATCCCCCCTAACACAAATATCTAAACATCCTTAGATCAAGTTTTGCTTTAGACTTTTTTGATGATTTTTCTAAGCCAAGTGACATTATTATTATTATTATTTTATTTTTGCAGTGTGATCATAAGCTATGGGAAAAATTGACTTCTATAGTGTTTAATGTTTTTCTATCATGGTCTTAAAGAGTTCTTGATAAATGTACCTTGATAAAACCCACAGAAGCCATTATGTAGTGGAATTATAAATGTTCAAAATACATGTTAGCAGTTATACATAATTACAAATACATGTTAGCAGTAAGTATCGCAATAAATGTATTACCTCTCTTACGTAGTTTTATGGTCACAAAAACAGCGTATGCCAAAACCATGATGTTTAAAATCCCAAGAGCAATCAGAGTTGGATTTACAGCATCACTTTCTGAAATTACAAAACATTCAATATGTGATTCAGAGTGCTGATTGTAGATCAGTTCATACAGTATTTCCAGCAATGTCTGAATCAAATGTTCCTCCTGAATGACGAGCTTTAAATATTTCTCTAAAAACCTTACCTCTAATAATCAGTTGAGTTCCTCTTCCAAAGAGTATTTCTCCACATTCATCCACAACACAGTAGTAAATGCCAGAATCAGAGTGACTGATGTTGTTTCTGTGGAGACTGTAGACACAGCTCTGCCTTTGAGACTCAGTGCTGTTCTTACAGCAGCCATTTCTCTCTCCTTTGGTGTAAAGCACTCCTTCAGAGTCTCCTGAGCTTTGCTTGAACCAGTAGACACTGTGATCTCCTGCACAGCTCTCAGTGAAGATGCTGCACTGCAAATTCACTGAATCTCCTGGATCAACTCTCAAATACTGATGAAAAGTTGTGTGTCTGTCTGCGTCTGGGTCTTCACAAGCACATAAATGTCAGGACAAAAATAAATAAAAAAACAGCCACCACAGACCAAACAAACCCTAAAACAACAACAACAAAACATACCTTTGACAAGTAATCGAGTTGCTGAGCCCATTCCAATGGTTTGATATGCTGAGATTACACAGCAATATGTTGCAGAGTCTGATAACTTTGTCTTTAAAATGGTCAGATTAAAATAATCATTTCCTTTGGCAACAATAAAGCGATTTTTCTCAAAGTTGGGATTCCACTTAGGCTGTTGATCTATATGTGAAGAAACTATTTGTAGATATTTTCCATCAGTCGTCTGTTTAAACCATGCTTTTGTTGATGGTACATGCCCTGGAAATATGCAGGTAAAGTTTACATCCCCACCAGCTTCAACTATTTTTACATTATCTTCCTGAACAACATTAAAACCAGTGGAGCAGACTGCAAAATAAAGCACAAAACAGTTGAAAAGGGTTTAAGTAATTATATAATGTCAAATGTATTTTAATTATTATTTAAAACATTTAGGTATTTACATATAGTTGAGGAAAGCAACAAAATGAAGTAATATCTCATCATCAGTGGTCCTCCAAAATTATCCTCTTGCTTTGAATTCCCCTATAAAAGTGAACAAATGAGCATGCTATCAATCCATTTACTCATGCTAGAATATAAGAGTAGATGAATGTGTCCTCACCATGTGTCCATCAGCCTCTTCTTCAGACAACTGAGCCTCTTATGCACTTTCACCGTAACTTTTATGCTTTCACACCACTTACCACAGCAGAACGAGTAGAAAAAAATCTAAACCAACAGCCTTTCATTACTCTTAACAAAATCCTCTCTCATTTATTAATACATATTTTATTATTGAACACTTAGTTAACTGTTTACCTTAAAATGACCTCTTTCAACACCAAGTAATTAATATTCTTTCAGTGCTTCAATAATACATTGTGTGGTTTACCACTGGAAAGAAGCTGGAAATAAGGGCCTCAAATTTCCTGTTTTTGATGATAAGCATTAAATAGATGAATCTTTCCTGTTTAAGTAAGGGGGTACAGAAGTATTTTGAATAAAAAAAAAAAGGGGATGCATACACATTTGCACACTCTAAGACTAAATAAAGCCCAATACATTGTTAAAGGGGTCAAGAACTGAATTTATTATTTTTTGTTGTTGTCTGATGTCAATTTAGGACGTTTGCATGGTTTTTATGTTCCAAAATATCAACATCTATAGGTAATAACAAGCATTCTTTTTTACATTGCTCTCAGAGTTTGAGTGGAAATATACTGTAATGTTTTTTTTAATAATTGTGTATAGCCATAATAACAACAAAACATCTAAAATAAAGAAAACAGAGCTGCTAACACTGAAATTCTTATAGCTTACAATACCTGTTAACTCAGATATGTTTTGATTTTGTGTTGTAGAAGTACAACATATTCCTGTAGATCTTTCATTGTGTTTGTTTCATATAAATAATTATACTGATCTTCTCGAAGAGGCATGACAGGTAACATAAGGATGTGTTTAGACTGCTGGCATTTGCACAAGTGAAAATAAGCTGAAAGATACAGTATTTTCATTGACTGATTTATTATTTATTCATTCATTTTCTTTTCGGCTTAGTCCCTTTATTAATCAGGGAAATGAACCACCAACCTATCCAACATATGTGTTACGCAGCAGATGTTATTCCAGCTGCAACCCATCACTGGGAAACACCCATACACTTTCATTCACACACATACACTACGGCCAATTTAGCTTACCTCTTACCCAATTCACCTATAGTCCATGTCTTTGGACTGTGGGAGAAACCGGAGCACCTGGAGGAAACCCACTCAAACACAGGGAGAACATGCAAACTCCATACAGAAATGCCAACTGACCCAGCCGAGGCTCCAACCAGCAACCTTCTTGCTGTGAGGTGACAGCGCTACCCACTGCGCCACCACGCTGCCTCTGACTGATTTTAATTGATTCTAATAAATGGGATATGCAGTTTAAGCGGGTCTCTTCAGAAATAAATCTGTAGCCTAGTAGTCATGTAACTCTTAATCAATTAAACAATTTATATTAAGCTTTCTCGTGGTTGTCTTTCGGACTAGTACATTTTTTATATTTATTTGAGCAAAGAGTTGGATGAGCTTTTCTGCATTATTTGTTAGTAAAGTATCAGTACAGTATCAGGAGTAGATCTTTAATAAATAAATGCATCTAAGTGTATAAGAATTCAATGAGACAAACAGTTCTTCTGCTTTTATTTAGACAGTTGTCGGTTTTCAAATGCATACACAGAACAAAAGGTACTTCAAAAATTCACACATTTAAAAAACCACTGTTTAAAAGCACTTCAAGAAAAGAAATGTTAGCACAATTAAGAAAATAAAGAGCATTAAATACAATCAATAGTAAACAAGCTTCATTGGCAGTTTTTTGTTAGCCAATGTTGGTTGATGTTTATACTTTCTTAACATGCCAATTTAATTTGTATACCAATATTTAATCACACAAAGTTACTTTTTATAAATAATTTAATAATCTATAAACTGTACAGTAATAGTGATTATATTAGAACTTCTAAAAATGTGTAACCACAAATGTGGCACCTTCAAACACAGTTAAAATAAGATGAGACACTTATTTCAAGCTGAAAGCTATCTGCTCATGTTCACTCCAGCATCTCTCACGCTCAGTTTCTTCCTGTATTTTTAGCAGGAAATGATGAAACTCATCTCTGCCTTCTGACTTCAGTAAGAGCCGCAGTCACATCCTCTCCTTATATGGGCTGGGTCTGAATCTGTGGTTTAAGTTTTCATCATAGTAGTAAAGTCAAAAATGACCATCACGCTCTTAAAAAAAGTCTTAAAAAATGCCTTTGGCTGTATACTGTACATGCTTTTATCATGTTGTTCCCTTCCCTGTATTCTGTCTATACTTGAATGATGTGAGGCTTGTGTATGTTTATGGTTAAGAACCTCAAATGTCCTTTTTACATTAGATCAGTTGAAAGCAAAGATGTCACTGATTGTGTAGGGGGAAGAATATGTTTGCTAATTAAAGTTAAGCAGCATTAAACATGCCATATTAAAAGCTTCTGAATCTGTTCTTCTGAATTATGTTTCATAGCAATACTGGTTTACTGATTTTAAGATTTGTCAGATTATGTTAGTTGCATTCATTTATTTTAATATTATCTTATTGAGATTATGCTCACAAAAGCTTTGTTTTTTATTCTGCATGAATATGTATAAAGCTATGTTAGATCATTTTTCCAATGCAAAAATGATTTGCATCTCTGTCCTTGGTTCTGAAATGACTAATCTGTGTCTTATAGACTTTAGTTTAAATCTGATTACCAAGTGTCAGAGAGTATGTTAATAGTTCTGTTAATAGTAGTCTGTCTGCAGGGCACAGATGATTTTTTCTAGCAATGGAAGAATAGCTGAGGTTTCACATGTTGTGGTATTAATGCAGCTAGAGGTGTGAAAACAGACTCAGAGGTCATTCTCTGCAGAAACTAAACTGTGACATACACCCACTAGCTCTTTAAAGAGTGCTATTTCCTTTATAAATGAAAAAACAACATTTGAAATAAAATTAAAATGTAATTAGCTTATGATATTCCCTTAAAAATATATGAAATTTGTATTTGCGCTCAGGGTACTGGTTTTCAGAAAATCTGTTTTATAACAAGTATTTTGTGCTTGTTGTAAAATAAACAATAATTTAATTGCAATTTTATTATGTCCATACCTAACATTTGTTATATTAATTTAATTTTTATATTTTTATTACTTATTTAAGACCCACAGGACAACTTATTACGTTTAGTTGCCTTTTAATTAATTGAATATTTTTTTCCCTTCATCCTCAATCCACAAATCTCAAGACAATCAAGTAAGTTCTTGAAATTATTTCTCTTATTCTCTTATCAAAACATAAAAAGTTGATGGCCTTTTTAAAAGTTTGATTGATTTTCCCTGATTATTGTAGGGTGAAGACATTCTGATCTTTGCTGCTCAAAATGATTTGATTGTAGAAGGACTTGACAAAGTTTTCTGAAGAACATTCATTTCAGGCAAGTACAGCATGATTACTCAAAAAATGCCTACAAAACGCTTTAGGCCATGACAAGTTCAACTCAAGGCTGAATGCAGCTTAGATCATTTTCATGATGTTTGCAGAAAATAATGTCAGATTATTGTCTTTTTAATATAATCCGAAATGTCATTTTAAACATGTTTTACTCTGAGTATAGTTGATTGCGTTTATGTGGGCAATAAGAGATCAGATCACATGTTGTTTGGTATGTTCAACTCTTTGGCTTCACAATTCTTTTGCTCAAATAAAAGCCAAATGTAACAAATGATACCGGTGTACAGCATCCACTTGGATAATGCGTCGGCAGCCACAGGACAATGGCACCAGTGCGCTCACCACACACCAGTTATGGGTGTAGTGGAGAGACGTTGATTCAATGGGGCGGAGATGATTGGGAGGACATGATGGGTAAGGGCTGATGGTGGCAATTTTTGCCAGGACACCAGGGTTACACCCCTATTCTTTACGAGAAGTGCCATTGGAATTTTAATGACCACAGATAGTCAGGACCTCAGTTTAATCTCTCATCCAAAAGACGGCGCTCAATGACAGTATAGTGTCCCCTTCGGTATACTGGGGCATCAAGACTCACACGAAACCCAGGTTGAGCACCCCCTGTTGGCCTGACTAACACCACTTCCAACAGCAACCTATTTTTCTCATGTGGTCTCCCATCCAGGTATTTGTGCAGGATTTGGTACAAAAGCAGCATTCAGGGATGGTCTAGTTCTTTAGGAGCAAAGATGGGCAGAGGATCGCCAGTTTACCAAGAAATACATGAGAAAATTATTGAAATGTTTAAAAACAATGTTCCTCAAAGTTAATTAGATATTTGGATATTTCTCCTTCAACAGTGCATAACATAATTATAAGATTCAAGGAATCTGGAGAAATTTCAGTGCGTAAAGGATGAGGGCGCAAGCCTAAACTGAACTACCATGATCTCCAATCCCTCAGGCAGCACTGCATCAAGAATCATCATTCATCTTTAAGCAATATCACCACATGGGCTCAGAACTACTTTGGCAAACCTGTGTCAAGTTCCACAATATTTAGTGACATCCACAAATGCCAGTTAAAACTGCATTGTGCCAAAGGGAAGCCCTGTGTTTACATTGTCCAGAAGTGCCATCAGCTTCTCTGGCCTCGGATGGATCTGGGATCGACCATCACACAGTAGGCATGGGATGATAACTGTTTTCAAGGTATACCGCTGTCATGATCACTAGCAATCTACAAACAGAGAACGCTGGCAAACACGCTCACATTCACATGAACTACAAATCGGCCATGTTCATGGACTACATATTCAGTCATGCCGTACGCACGCACGCACGCACGCACGCACGCACGCACGCACGCACGCACGCACACACCTGATGCAAGTCACCAGTGATTGCAAACACACAGCTGAAGCTGCTCACACTAATTACATGGACTATAAATACTTGTCAAGAACAAACACTGTTGCTGAGTCTTGTTATCTGTTCTAGTGGACATCACAACGCGTTTTCCTGGTTTGTTTTCCTGTGTTTTGATCCTCACCTTGGTTATCTGTGTATTCCTGTCTGCTGCCTGCCTTTGACCATTTGCCTGCTATTTAACTACGACTCTGGATTGCCCTTATACATCTATTTGCTCCTGTGTTGACCATTGCTTACCTGACCTTGCCAATAAACCTGCATGTGGATCCTCACCCCTGCTGTCAGTGTCACATCCCTGGTTACAACCGCAGTTTGGAAAAGTCAAGGTTTTAAAACCGCCAAAATGTTCTGTAATACCGTTCCTAAGGTATGTGTAACATTTTTTTGTTTACATTTGTTTTTTAGGACAGCAGTATCTCCAGCATAAAAAAAATATCCAATAATTGTTAAGAAATTGTGTTTTTGAAACTAATGAAGACAGCAGAAATCAATTAATCTTTTGAGTTATTTAGCCTGACATATTTACTTTTCCAAACTATTATAAATCTTTCAAAAAATAAAATATATTGTTTTCAAAAGGGGAAAAACGTATAGAAAGAATATATTTTAGAGCAGTGAGCACAATACTGTGAAACCGTGATATTTTTATCCAAGGTTATCAGAATCTTATACCGGCCCATGCCTATCACACAGTGGAAATGTGTACTGTGGTCAGATTAATCAGTATTTCAGGTATTTTTGGGAGAAATGGATGTTGTGTGCTCCGGACCTTAAAAGACAAGGATCATCTAGACTGATATTAGCCACAAGTCCAAAAGCAAGGGTCTGTTATGGTATGGGGTTGTGTCAGTGCCCTTGGCAAAGGTATATTGTACTTCTGTGATGACACCATTAGTGCTGAAAGGTAAATAGAGATTTTGGAGCACAATATGCTGCTGCCTTTTCCAGGGACACCCATGCATATTTTAACAAGACAATACAAAACCACATTCTGCACACATTACAAAGTCCTGGCTGTGAAGGAACAGAATACAGATGCTTAAATGGCCATTCTGTAGTTCCGACCTGCCTCCAATAGAGAACGTGTGGTGCATTTTGAAGCACAAAATGCAACAGCGAAGACCCCGTACTGTTGCCCACCTTAAGACTTGTCTTTCATACCTTCCCAACTTTTTTGATTTGGGGTTGTATTATAAATGAATAATATAAACATGTTAACAAAACATGTTATGGATTTACTTGTTTGCAGTAAATTAAAAGCTTCAGATGTGAAAAGGACCATCTCACTGTGTGCACATCTCATATAGCAGTTGCACGGCTGGGAGAAATCTGTGAAAGGCAATGACTTTGTCACAAAGGATTCACATGGGTGTGTAGACTAGTGTGACACACACACACACACACACACACACACACACACACACACACACACACACACACACACACACACACACACACACACACACACCACAGGTATCACACAAGCAGGTTTTTCATCAAACTAGTACACAAAAACGCACACAAACTACTTTTCTCTTTAAGTGAGGACATTACAGAGACGTCCATTATTTTTTTATTAGGTTAAGGATATTGTCTATGGGCCTAACCATACCTCTACCCCTAAACCCAACCCTCACAGAAACAAGTGCCAATTATTAGATGCTAATAGAAACATCCTCTGGCCAATTCATTAGCATTTTTAATAAGCAAGGGCCAGTGAAATGTCCTCACTAGTAGGTCATAATTAACTATCTACTTTAAGTTAGGACAGTTAAGCCTTCACAAGTATAGCTTGCCACACACACACAATCACACACAAAGTGTATTCCTGTCATTAACAGGGTCATTATTGTTTCCTAATTGACATAATTACATAACACTGTGGCACATACACTGAATAAATTAATAGAGATCACAAAAACTCTACTTTAATGTTTGTTGGCATAATAATTGCCATTTAATTGATTTTCTTTTCTGGCACATTTAGATAGCAGATGAATATCAAAATATAAAAATGTATAATTTTAAACAATATATCATAACATGTTAAAAACAAGTGTAGTTGGCAGGTGGTTGGGGTGGTAGAAGCTGCATAATGTATAGTTTGCATTGGGTTATGTTATGTTGTTATGTTATAACCCTGGAATGTTCTGATATAGTTGTTGTGCCTGTACTAAATTCTCTACTAAAAAACAAAATTTAAAAAAGTACAAACTCCTCTTCAAAGTCAACATTTGTCTGAACACGAGACCAACAAATCAGAGGGCAGAAACAAAATGCATCATTTCCTGTAGAGTGGCTGACAGGAAGAAGCAGCTCAGTACAGACTGAGAACTGATGTGGTGAACTGCAGCGGATAAACATTTCTCAAACACACAGTATTAGACATTGCTAACAGCACTCGGTAGATTCAAATCGTTAAGTTATGAATATTTCTAAAGGAAAAGTCTCTTGAAACGTCATTTTTATATTTTTTGGGTGATTTAGATCAATGAATTATTTTTTTTATCCATTTTTCTTTTCATCATTTTTACATTATTTTTAAAATCTGTAGAATTGTTTTGTTTTTTATTTTATAAATTGCACGCTCTACTTTGTTTGCAGTGTTTTGCTTATTTGCTAATTGCTTAAATAGACACGTCAAGTTTTATGCTCAGATGTGTTTGTGCACCTTTGTGCTTTTGCATGCATCACTTTTGCATGCATGATTGTGCACGGTGCGCTTTAAGAATTTTCCAACCACAGGACTGACCAGCTAGTGTGTTCACACCTTTCTCTGAGTGAACATCACACACACACCGCCTTATTCGCTCAGCTGAACTAGCATTCTCACTAACTAATATTTTAAAGGAATATGCTTAATTAAATTTATTCTTAATTAGTCAAATTGAAGCATTCAGAAAATAAAATACAGATTTTTTACCCAAAATATTTGCAGAGTATGTATTAATTTAACATACAGTTAGATGTAATATTTTTGAATGCAGTCTATTATATTGCAGGCCCCACCTCTTATGGTCTCATTGTGGAGTTTTTGCAGAATTTCTCCACTAGAGGGGTCTCATGAGCCACTTATTAATAATACTGGGCTTCACCTGTTTTTGTCAAATACATAGACTGTCTTTAGAAAGACATGAAGCAGTCTAGTGATGTGCCGCAATATGATCAATCTCTTAAATTAATTACAGAGTAAAGATATTTAATATGCAGATGATTCACAACCTTAGTTTTGATTGTATTCATAATGCATTAAAATTGAAATTAACAGCCTTACTAAAAATGTGAAGCAGTGATTTGCATAGTTCAGTTTCTATTATATTTGTGGTAATTTTTTATTTTAATGATAACAAAAAATGTACATTTTTACATCATGTTTATTTAGTAATGTATTATAAGGGGGCAGCACGGTGGCGCAGTGGATAGCGCAATTGCCTCACAGAAAGAAGGTCACTGGTTTGAGCCCCGGCTGGGTCAGATGGCATTTCTGTGTGGAGTTTGCATGTTCTCCCCGTGTTGGCGTGGGTTTCCTCTGGGTGCTCCGGATTCCCCCACAAGTCCAAAGACATGCGCTATAGGTGAATTGGGTAAGCTAAAATTGTCCGTAGTGTATGGGTGTTTCCCAGTGTTGGGTTGTAGCTGGAAAGGCATCCGCTGCGTAAAACATATGCTGGATAAGTTGGCGGTTCATTCCGCTGTGGCGACCCCAGACGACAGAAAGAGACTAAGCCGAAAAGAAATTTAATGAATGAATGTATTATAAGGTGATACTTCATTGGTCAATAAACTAAATTCACCGATATTTATTAATATGTGTATAAAATCTCTCTTTTGATATATGAAAAATATTTACTGACTTCTTAATTGATGTAGGTGTCATTAATAAAAGTCTACAGTGTGTGTTTGTACTGCAGCATGCTTTAATTCAATCAATATGACTGCAGAATATTGCACAGAAATGGTCTCTATTAACATGTGGTATTTCAGTACCATGGACAGAGATTTCATTCTAATCTTCAGACATTAACAACAAACCAGATGATCTAAAAATTATGCAACTCCTAAGAATAAGCTTTTTAAATGCTATTTAAAAAAATATAGTAAAACAGTAGACACAAAAAAACATCTTTAAATTATGGACGACATGGTGGCTCAGTGGTTAGCACTTCATCTCACAGCAAGAAGGTCGCTGGTTTGAGTCCTGGCTTGGTCTGTTTCTTCTTTGGCATTTCTATGTGGAGTTGCAAAGACATGCGCTATAAGTGAGTCGAATAAACTAAATTGGCATCTGTGTGAGAATGAGAGTGTATGGATTCCCAGTACTGGGTTGCAGCTGGAAGGGCATCCGCTTTGTAAAACATATGCTGGATAAGTTTGCGGGTCATTCCGCTCTGGCAACCTCTGATGAATAAAGGGACTAAGTCGAAGAAAAATGAATGAATTATAATATTCTTTAATTTCAGTTTGTGACATTACAGTTAATATCCATATGATATTACCTCAAGCAGTTACGTGTAATTAAGAGTTAAACATATTGATTGGGTTAACCAGTTAAATCACATGACAACATATTTAATGATATCTCACATAAATCAGTATGTTTATCTTAAATGTTTTTCTTTGGGTCTTCTGGAAGTGGAGGACTTTTGTTGAAAGCTCAGTGCAGCATAATTCAAAACACCTCTGTCTTCATCCTAGAACAGCAACATTTAGTTAGCGGTTAGTTACTTTAATGAAAAAAGCCATTGCCATAACAGTGACAAGTTGACTTTGGTAACACTTTAGTTTAGGTCACAATTCATGGTATTAACAAACCATTAAATAACATTTACTAGCTTAATAAACTATTAATAAGCTGTTCATTAGTTACTAAGGTACAGTAGAAGTTAGTTTAAGGATCAAGGATGCAGAATAATATCATGCTTTATAACTACTACTGATCAGTTCATATTTTAATAATAGGCAGGTAATAAGCTAGTAGTTTATAGACCATTTCAATGTGGTCATGCCATTGGTCCATGAACAATTCCTGCTTGTTATCAAACTATTTCATAACTGTAACAAGAGGCAATTCAAACATAACCTAATGTTAAACATTATCAATATGTGGCTTTTTTTGGATTCTCTGAAGCTCTAGAAATTAAATATGTAAAACAGGAATTACACTGGGACCATTGTTTTTGTTTACATCCCTCAAAATGGTCTATAGCATGAATTGTGACAAACTAAATTGTAAATGTTGACTTAACTGAAAAAGTGTGTGAACCCATTGAAACTTGGAACTGTTAAGTAGACTTAATTTTTATAAAACTGCACATACAGTGTTCAGCATGCATGAGTCCACCCCTCTCAAATCTCTCTTTTAAATTAATATATTTTTAGGATGCTTTACAATAATATATTAGTGCATACAGTATGTATTATATTAGTCAGTATTGAAGCAAAATCTGGAGCTAATCTAACAAAATCACCTACAATAAGTCTAAAAGAAATAGTAGCCCAAATTTATATTTTAGGGAAAAATATTAAGTAAAAAAAAAAAAACCTGTTAGCCAGCACTCAATTATAGGGATTTACACCTTTCTAACTTAAAATAGAAACAGACCCCAGTGAGCTGCAAACAAAAATTAGGTACCATTGGAAAGAAGACACTTCGAGCTTTACTGTGGTTTGTTTGAACGGTGGTTCAAAGTTTCATGATAAAAAAAAAGTAATGAGAAAGAACAATTGTACCGTTCAATATTTGAATTTTTCATATACAAACACAGAGAAACACAAATGTAATGTCCTATAAAAAAATGTGCCTTGAATGCCAAACATCTTATGAGTTTATTTTTCAAATTAGATGAAGATAGTATGCAAAACATTTCTACAAAAGGTTTTCCAGGACTGGGTGAACTTCTCTTTGGCCTCACCATCAGAGGCATTTTCACAAAAATTACCTACTACTAAACTAAAACAGTAACAGTTGCTGAATAATTTGGTTTACAAGAGGAAAATTCAAGAGAAACAAAAAATATATATGCATTTTTGTTGAACTTTTGTAGTTAAATGTATTATCTTTCTATTTCTAAAGATGCTTGGTCACTATTTTGTTTTAATATATCTGTTTGATAAATCTGTTTTGGTCAAATGCACCAGAATATATCACCCATATTCACTGAGAAATTGATTAAATTATTAATTTTCAAAATAAGGGGGATACTCATTCACAGCATACTGAGCACTGGAGATTATTTACTGAATTTTAAGGCAATGTGTTTACTCACATTTGTTAAAGTCAACTAATCATTTTAAAAGTAATGGGTTAATCACTGTATTAAAAGTCATCTAATGGTTGTTTTAAAACATTTATATACAAATCACATTAAACATTAAAATCCTCACCATTATTTGACCAAGCTGAATGTTCTGTGTCCTGTCTTGAAAAACAATATTACAACACAAAACAGTGGTTTTAGTGCATGAAATAACGGTTCAGATATAGTAAGGTGTGCTGGTGTAATTCCTACCGTTCTTTTGAAACTTGTACAACCGTGTGCCCAGAAATATGATGACAATCACTGCTAAACCATTTGAAATTGCCAACACCAGAGCAACAGTCTTCCAAGGTGTCCAAAAACCTTGAGGAAAAATGTAGAAATTTTTAAAAGAGGCAAAAGAAAATCTGTAAATCTAAAAAATTATGCAGGGTTTATGTGCACCTGGGAAGGTTCCCACATCCCCGAGCAGTATTTGTCCACAAGCGGCCACAGCGCAGTAGTAGATGGCGGGATCTTCATCAGTCTTGGGCAGGCTGTAGATGCATTTGTGTGCAGTGGAGTTAAGATCAGAGCTCTTCTCACACTGAGCGCTCCTGCTGTCCTGAGTGTAGATCACTCCTAGAGGAGATTCTCCAGAGCCCTGTCTGAACCAGTAGACCTTGTGTTCTTCTGCACAGCTCTGAGAGATGATGCTGCACTGCAGATCCTCTGATGATGATCTCTGATGCTCAGACTCTATGTTCAGTTCACCAACTGGAAAGAAAACAGCAAAATGCTAATTTGACTGAACTTACTGAATCACAACTAAGTGAATGTTCTGCTTACCTTTAACAATGAGGTCAGTGCTGTTCCCAAATATGAACTCATACACATATGCAACACAATGGTAAGTTGCAGTGTCTGATATTTCTGTGTTTGTAATGCTCAGATTAAAACTACCTTCATCTTTTTCTATAAAAAAGCGGTTTTGTTTGTCAAAGTCATTTTCATATTTGCCAGCTAAACCTTGATATGCTGACGCGATTAGAAGAGGTTTTTCTCCAATTCTCTGTTTGACCCAAACCACACTGGTTCTTGACTCTTTTGGAAAACTACATGTTAAGTTAACAGCATCTCCAGCTTGAATAATCTTCACATGATTATGTCCCTTTAAATCTGCATTGTCTGACATGCCTATCAAAAACAAAAAGAAAAATCAAACATCATGGGTGGGAAGATGGTTTTACTTTGATTCATTATGCATAGCAAAACTATAGGTACTTACATGTTAAAGGGTAAAGCAATAGGATGAAAAAACGGTGAATCATTTTAGAAGGTTGATAAAAATCAGCTGATTCAGAACTGTTTAGGGTGAATCATCTAGAAAAAAAAGAATCATATTTTAAAAGTGTGTATATATAAACAATGAAACATTTAAGAAGCCTGAATGAAACAGTCCACAGTTAAACCCCAAGCTAGATTTGGTTAGTTCACTTGTAAACACAAATGAATGAAATATAAATTTTAGCTTTATAAAATTGTAATCTAGGACCACTTGTTTTGGTAGCACTTTACAATAAGTATGTATTAGTTAATGTTAGATAACGAACAAACAATGAACAATACAAACAATACATTACAGTATTTGTTCATGTTAATTAACATTAGTTAATGAAAATACAGTTGTACGTTGTTAGTTCATGTCACGGTGCATTAACACATGTTAACAAACCTTAATTTGGATTGTATTAATGCATTAGTAAATGTTGAACTATGATTAATAAATGCTGTATCATTCATACTTAATTCACGCTAGTAATTATATTAACTAATGGAACCTTATTGTAAAGTGTGACCCTTGTTTTTTTTTATGCACATTTGCAGTCTTGGATATATTTAGCTTTAAATAGCTGAATCAAAAAACACAGCTTAAGTAAATAAGTAGTTAATCATTTAGGTTAATAATTTGTTAATAATTTAAAGTTAATAATTTTGTGAAGAAAGTCTGAAAGCTTTACTTACAGACGTCATTAAAGATCAAGGCTGGTTTTGGTGTGGAAGCCATGAGGTTTCGTCTTCATCTTCAACATAGTCCAAAAGAGAAAGACACAGCGACGCTCACCTATATATACTGTACCTCCCTATACTAAAGAAAAACACATTTACATGATTCCATTGGTTGATTCACATTAATGTTAATGGAGCATTCATGCACATGCAGCAAATCTAAATTTTACACGACTCACACTTTTATACTTGAATATAATATGAAATGTTTATTGACAAATTAATATATCAACAGCTTAAAGTATTTTTTGTTTTGTTTAAAATGTGTAGCATAACATCCATGCTGTATGCTGTGTGCATGTATGTGTGTGTAGATGTTTGTGTGACCTTTATATTTGTCTGTATAACGTTTATGAATACTGTATTTCGGTAAGGTGTCATATGGAAAGTTTTTCAAAAAGCAGCTTGGCGTGAACATGTTTTCTTCCTTCCTGCTTTCACATTTTGACCACAGTAAAGGATTCTTCACAGCTATTGTGCAACAGCAGAAATTCATGGCCAGAACTGAGGCTGGTTGAAGTGCAAAAGTCTTTGAACTTGTGATCAATGTTTTGTCTGTGCCTGCCTATTTTTATCAGAATAATATCATGTTCAGAATTATAATCTAATTGATGTATTTGGAGTGTGGTCTCTCATTTATGAAGCAAATAATGAGTTATGCCTAAATCAAATAAATGCAGTGTTATTTTGCATTATTATTTTGCCACTTTGCTCTGTCAGTTGTAAAACAAAACAAAAAAGGAAAAAGTTAAAGTTGTGCATAAATGTTAACCCTTTAACTGCCCCACTGAGAAAACAGTTGGATTGCATTTCTTAACTCCTAATGTCGCTAGTTACACTCAATGCATTTTTTTCAACACATCCCATAATTTCCAAAATATTAACCTCTTACCTAATTGTAGATATGTCGGTTTATGGTAAAAGTGCCGGAATTAATACATATACTATTAAAAATCTGAAAATATAAAGTTAAAGACCAATGTATTTATAAACATAATCAAAATAAATAATTTTTGAATACTAAATCATCTTTATTTTTTGAAGTATGGCATGAAATATTTCAGATTTTTTTTTTTTTTTTTACAATAAACCCAAAATCCAAAAGTGTAGTGTGATATGTTTGTTATCCAACAATGCTGTGTGTGTGTGTGTGTGTGTGTGTGTGTGTGTGTGTGTGTGTGTGTGTGTGTGTGTGTGTGTGTGTGTGTGTGTGTGTAAACCATTATTTAAAACAATCATACTTTAAATGACTTTAACAGTCATTATTTAAAACAATAAAAAATGTCAATCACAGTATACACACACAAAAAAAAAAGCTTAATGACAAAAGTCAAGACAACAAATATTTGTATAATGCTTTAAATGTATTTTAATAAGTTTCAACTACAACTTTAAAGCTATACAAAGCTTTACTTAATATTTTTGGTCAGTTTGATTGATGTAAGTAGAAATGACTGGAAACGTTCATTTAATTCAACTGAAAAATAGGGCAGCAAGAAATGTTTTTATAGTGTATCTTAATTTCATGCGTAATTCTATGCATTATTTGTTGTTCTATTTTAACTGAAATTCTCCAGCAATAAAATTTCTGAGTGAATTTATTTCCTGCATATACTAAAGCATTTGTTCAATGCATGCAAAATCGAACTGTTATTACTGTACATCAATATGTCATTTAAACAACATGCACATTTGCTCCTATAATATAGTGCTCAGAAATAAAACAAAAAGTGATGCATGAAATGGAAAAAACAATCTGCTTGGAGTTGTGTTTGTGGGCTATGAATGAGTGTGGGTGGTGAGATAGACACGGCTTGGCCTGTCCTGTGGTTGGAAAACTACTAAAAATATATTACAGTTCACATGAGCTGCCTGACAGGCAAATCTTGCCGAGTTGTTCCTGTGCTTGTGATTCAGCAAATCCTGTTGCGAAAACATAATATTTATCAGTCTGATCTGAAAGCAACATAAACAGCAGTTATAAAACTAGCAACATTTTATTATTGTAAGCCGTTTATTGTATATACTTTTTTCCATTCAGGGCCAGAAGCCATTGGTCTGGATTTAGTCATGCTGATGGCAACCTCACAGCAGGCCTTACAGCCTACACTGTAAAACATATCTGTTACTTAAAAGTTTCCGTATTTTATGATTCACAATTTTTTTCAGTTTACTTACCATTGTAAATTGCATTGTAGGACGTTGATCTTTGCTCTGTCAACTTTTGATGTTGAAAATACAACTCTACAGTTCAACAAGTGAATTTTATTGACATTTTAGTAGTTTGAAATAATATATAGAGAAATAAGTCTGTAAAATAACAAAAATGTACTGGCAGTTTATTACAAGGTTTTTGTAGCATAATATACAACACCAACCCCGAGAATATATCACTTAAACTATTAAAAATATTAATAAAAGCTTTTTTTTTTTTTTTTACTTTTTAAGCTTAAAAGTTTATGGAGTAAAGATCAAGGTCACATGATGCAATTCAAAAGCATAAATAAACATGGAGAGAGAAAAAAAAAACAAATCACAAAATACAGAAAACTGAAAATTCAGAATTTTTTTACAGTGTACATTTGTATGCCTCCATGATAAATTTTATTAAATTTCTCTACCAGAGGAAAATCATTTGCACATTTGGTTTTTCATTTTTCCAGTTAGCCTGCTTTATACATTTCACTTTCCACAACCTTTAAGTGTCTTACCAATTGTCAACAATTTTTATATTTGATAAATTTGCTAATTTTGTACAGTCTACACTCAAAAAAAATATTTTTTTTGCTCGTTCAAACTATTTATTTAAAATGAGCTTAAACAACACAATTCTTGAAATTTCATTGAGACACCTTAATTTTTTTATGTTCAATCATCATAAATTTGTTAAAAGTGTTAAGTTAACTTAATCAATTTGTGTTGGAACAACATGAATGAATTGTGTGGAACCCTGCATTTTTTACAGTCTAATAACATGGAGCAGAATAATCACTTTTGATTAATATTAAAATATAAAAATATCTGACTTTGAATAATTATAACTAGGGCTGCACATTATATCGTTTCAGCATTGAAATCACAATGTGTGCATTCGCAATAGTCCCATCGCAGCATCAGCAATGTGGAGTTGGGATTATTGTTGATCAGCAATGAAGAATGTGCAGCGTTTACATTTTACATTTACTTTTGATTATTCAATAGGGGCAGGACAAAATAGTGATATGCATGAGGTCGTAATGGCGGATCAAACATGTATCAATGTTGCAATTCTAGGAAATATATGTGCTGTTAATAAAAGAAACACATCTTATGACTTTTTTATGCATTTTTCACTCTTTATTTACAAATATGATATATTGTGGATGGTTTTCTTGTGATATATGGCTGATATTGTGATCTATCAATATCGAGGGCAAAATATTATGATAATATTGTATCGTATCGTATTACTATACCTGAATATCTGACTACTTATTTCACTTTTATCTTATTTATTTATACTTGCAATTTCTTGATTCACTCCTCTGCAAGATTCAAAGTTAATGATTTCATTCCAAATAGAGCTATTCAAGTCATCTGCTGAAACTGTATTCTTATCGCCATATAAGATGCAGCAAAATAAAACATCGCATTGTTTGATTTTTCTAATATCATGCAGCCCTAATTATAACAAAATTACAACAATTTACCAGAATAGTTAATTGTGCATTGGCCTCCACATTAATTGTTAGTCTTCATTTTTATTTGCAAATAACACAATTACAATATAGTTTTAAAAATACATTAACACATTTAAACACATAATTGCTTTACTTACTTTATGTCATATGCAATGTGTAAATTAAAAAGTTGAACCACATCCTACCAGGGCATGTGTCAAGAATAGCAATACAATTACAATTCAATATTGAATCAATCATTATATTACATAGAGAAACTGCAAGTGCTTGTGTGAGTCTGTACATACATGAGCAGTTTATTAATATTCTGACCATCTTTGTGAACAGTCATATCTTTAATTAAAGCATTTGGCATAGATTCAGTACTAATGAAGTCGTGCTTACTAAAAATAATATCTCTCAAGACTGTTATTTCAGTACCACGGACAGAGGTTTTTAAAACAATGTTGGCACATTTTGTAATTGGGGTGTCGCCTGCGAATTAGTTTTCACACAAAGTGTCTCAATAGATACTACTATATAAGCAAAACCAGTCAATTCATTCTATGTTTGTTGACGTCTTGTATGTGGATACATAGAAGTGTCTTGTAGGTTTCTTTCCAATGATTTTCTAGACGTGGAGGGATTTTGTTGGAAGCTCAAGGCAGCATAATTTAAACCATCAGCGTGATCCACCTGACACAGAACAGAAATTAATATTGCTACATTCACCCACACAATAACAATAACATATATCTGTATTCTCTATATTGGAAACAGTGATAAAGCTTGCTGTATTCATAAAGGCTTTTCACTCTGTAATACTTAACCCTGCGTAATACCTAGAGTAAATCTCATGTAAAAGTAATCCTGGGTTATTTTGCTTTATTACTCAAGGATCAATTTTTTTTTTTGTGGCTCCATAGTATCACCTTCCAAAGTTATTGTTTGCATTTTTGTGATGTGTTAGTGTAAATGATGACCACAGGATAATTAATGGCTGTAGACGTTGTCATAATTATCAAAAACTCAGAATGAGAGAGTTTACAGGCTGGACAGTTGTGTTTTTCATTACTGTATGATAGTTTTCCTGAAACAATTATACAGTACAACATGCAGTGTTTCTTTAACTGTTCAAAGCATGTCACAGAATCATCATGTCATAACACTCTTGCTGCTGCGGTGTGGGTTTCATAACCCTGCTTCTAAATTAAAGGTGTGAAACGTACCTGCAAAAAGCAGACTCTGCATAAAGGCTCATCTGCATCTTTATCTGTATTATGTATGTACACTGAAAAAAAAATGGTCATTGCAGAATGTTGCAAACAATTTATATAAGCTGAATTTAAACAAATTAAGTTGAACATTACTCAATTTAATTTGTTTAAATTCAGCTCATATAAATTGTTCGAAATGACTTACCTTAAAGTATTTAAGTAAATCCAATTAATAATTTTTTCAGTGTATGTATGTATGTATGGTTAGCTACTAGAGTTAAATACTATATATACAGTATAATGTGTCACTGAATCTGGACTGGATGCAGAATATGCTGGTCTGAGAACATCTCTTGTGTTTTTATACTGCCTATATATACTGTAAAGCTTTTTTGATGGTATGCAAGTAGTTTCAGTAGATCTGTCAGCCAAGAGTTACATTATTTTTAATAAAAAATTAAGCACAATGGAAATGCATTACTCATTATTTGTTGTGAAACGTTATAATTCAAAATAGTTTGTTTCAGTTCCTTTGGGTGAAAGTTCACCAAACTGGAAGTTCAGACATAATTCACATTCAGAAAAGATAGATATCACAGTATGATGTAATGTTTTATTACATTGCTCAATGATTAGACTTTAAAGAATGTGAACATACTGTGTTTTTTTCCTGAAGTTTTCTGAAGCATTTTGAAAACATTTCAAAAGATAGTTCTCACAAAACTGAACATTCTGTCTTCGTCTACTATCACTTCACTTATCACAAGCCACTTTGGCTTTCATTCTTCTATTAAACACAAAATAATTTATTTTGAAAATCTTTGAAACCTGTAACCATTGGTTTACATACGTAGCATTTGTTTGCTTAACGATAGAAGTCAGTGGTTTCCGAAAAATAATAAGTTATTCTGAATAATGTTGTAAACATGTAACCATTGACATCCATAGTATTTGTGTTTCCTAGAAGTTAATGGTTTACAGCATTCTTCAAAATAATTTATTTTGTGTTCAACAGAAGAATGAAACACATAAAGGTTTGGAACCACTTGATGGAGAGTAAATAGTGGGTACATTTTAATTTTTGGATGAACTATTCTTTTAAATATGGAGAAAATAATCTAACAGTTGAATTTAAAATTATTATAACTCAATATTGTTAAATGTGTGCATTGCATAACAACAAAACAGGTGTTTAGACTGCTCACCGTTAACTGATGGCTCTGAGTGTTGTAAAACCCATCTTGAAGAAAGAGTGACAGTATACAAATTACAGCTGAATTAAAGGCTCTATTTAAATTTAAATTGGAGATGTTAACATAACATAAATAATGAAGTAAAGACATGAATTAATGCATACCTTTTTGCCTGTACTTGTGCAATTGTACACTTAAAATGATATTTACAATGATAGATAAAGCTGTTATGATCACAACAGCTGTAATCCAATGTGTCTGAAAACATTCATCTGTAGCAATGGAAAATATAGGCTATATTATTCAAATAAAATACTGGTGTTACAGGAAATAATGAAACAAATGTAAATGTGCACCTTTCAATCCAACTTTCTGCCCATCCCCGAGCAGTATTTGTCCACAAGCGGCCACAGCGCAGTAGTAGATGGCGGGATCTTCATCAGTCTTGGGCAGGCTGTAGATGCATTTGTGTGCAGTGGAGTTGAGATCAGAGCTCTTCTCACACTGAGCGCTCCTGCTGTCCTGAGTGTAGATCACTCCTGGAGGAGATTCTCCAGAGCCTTGTCTGAACCAGTAGACCTTGTGTTCTTCTGCACAGCTCTTAGAGATGATGCTGCACTGCAGATCCTCTGATGATCTCTGATGCTCAGACTCTATGTTCAGTTCACCAGCTGAAAAGAAAATAAATAAACGATGACAGTATGTTGCTAATAATGCAATCTAGAAGAGTAAGTGAATAGTCTGCTTACCTTTCACTATGAGGTCAGTGCTGTCCCCAAATGTGAAATGATATGCATATGTTACACAGTAGTAAGTTGCAGAGTCTGATACTTCTGTGTTTGTGATGCTCAGATTAAAACTGACATCATCTTTTGTTACAAAAAAGCGATTTTGTTTGTCAAAGTCATTGTTAAATGTGTGATCTACAATTTGAAATGACGAAACGACTGGAAGAGGTTTCTTTCCAACACTTTGTTTGACCCAAACCACACTTTTTCTGATATCATTTGATAAAATACAAGTGAAGTTAACAGTGTCTCCAGCCTGAACAATCTTCAGATAATTCTGGGTGTCAGAAGTTTCTGAGCTGCCTAAAATGTAAATAAATGAGAGAAAAGTTAGTAATGTCTGTGGGAGATTTGGTTTCTTCACCAAGTACAATATAAACACATTAAGTCCATGCTTTTCAGTTAGTCTTAGAATCTCCTTAATGAATTCAATATTAAACACAATGTGTCAAAAAATACTTAAAAGATACTTTATATTTCCCTTAAAGTGAGTTTAGAACAATTCCAAAGACATTTTAAGAAAGAAAAAGTAAAACAGTTACTTACCCTGTAAAACTGTAAGTGTTAGGATGAAAACATGAAGCATTTTGAGGACTGTCTAAATACAGGTTGAAAATAAAATCTCTATATGAGAAAGAGAGAAGAAAAACATTCAAATTATTGTAATTAATAATAATAATAATAATAATAATAATAATAATTGTTATTATTATTCTCTATTTTCCAGGCACTAGGTCAAATACAAAAGACAGACAAAAACAATACAAACCACACAATATACTGTACCTTAAAAAAAGACTAATTATGCCAATATTTCATCAAAGGTGACTGAAAACGCACCCCAGTAAGCCTAGGATTTATCAACAACATTAAAATGCTATTCTGAGAATTCTCCAATCGACAGATAAACTTATAGATAAATTTCTCATCAAAGCAAAAAATGATCAAACTCTTACCTTACAGAATAATTCACTTGCACTACACCCTCTATGTTTTACTATCCTCATGCAAACATTGTATGCAACCTGCAGTATACGGAGACTCTCTTTTTTAAAAATTATACCACAGAGGAGCTGTGTATAAAAAAACTGCAATAAGTTCTAATGAGGTTTACCTTGACCTGCTCCGAACACAAATAAAACTTTCTCACCAGCATATTTGCTTGAGCATATAACTTTGACGTTCCCTGTACATATCATTATCATCACTCATGTCTAGTATTGACATGCCCTAAGTATTTAAGAGTTTTACTAACATTTAAAACTTGCCCTGACAAATAACAATCTCGAAAAATAATATCTCTCTGTTTATTGGTTCTACACGTCATGTAAACTCTTTTTTTTTTATTATATTGCACATAATATATCTGCCCAAAATTTGCACAGATATTAAGCAGCTGCTGAAAACCAGCACTACTTGGGGAAAAAAGTTAATAATATAATAATAATAATGATAATAATAATAATAATAAATTAATTTACTCAAACACATACTAAGACGGAATAGAATTGCTACTAAACTCCAGAACATCCTCTTTAGCTTTAGCCCATTATTGTAATTCACTAACATTATATTATTTAAAATATATGCTAAAAGATTAATTGAATTGAATATGCTAAAATGTAAGTCTGGTTGCTGAAACTGAGCAGATAATATGTATAAATTAACAAAGAAACAATAAAGACACAGAAAAGGTACATACAGTTTTCCATCACAGGTTTGTGACCCCTCACACCATCTGACATGTTCCTCCTTGATACTGAGACTGAAAGAGAGCAGCGTAAAGAGGTCTGCCTTTATACACACTTCCCTATACTGAAGGACAGCAAACTGTATCCACATGATTCTACACAAACACAGTGCCCACATTACAATCAAATGCATATAAATAAAGGAGATGTGCTAATAATCTTAATTTGTAAAATTAAAATGCACCAACTATTAAAAAAACACATGCATATAATTAATATATAATTAATTAATCAATTTCCAACCAGAATTAAACTTTTTGTCATTGATTTAATCTAATTCCCATATTGGTAAAAAGTGTGTGGTATTGTTTTTTTTTTTTCAAAATTTTAATAATCTGCCAGATACATTTTTTGAATGGCATTCTGAGGTAAATATTTACAATATGTGTGTTTAATTGACTAACAGCTATACCTTTTGTACATTTAATAATCATTTTTAATAATCTGGATCACTATGACTCTTAAAACGTGAAATATAATAACCTTATTCACTTAAAGTCTGTGCACTTTACCTTAAGTCACTAGTAGCAGCCTTTGATGGTAAAAGCATTAAATGCGATCTCTTCTGAAAATGGGTTACTCTTCGGAAATTGGGTTAAGTTGAGTTGAAGTAAAGAGTAGGTGGGATGGAGGTCAGTGTTGTGGTTGGAAAACAACCTGCTTGTTTGTGTTTTTAACTACAAAGGTATGTTGTTATGAAAAATTTACCAGTCAATAAATGAATAGTAAAACACTGACAAGCTGCTGAGCATGTAAACTGCTTTTCGCATAATGTGGAGAATTTGGTATTTGGATACTGCAACAACAACAATAATAATAATAATAATAATAATAATAATAATTGGGGACCTATTATGCAAAAATCACTTTTATAAGGTGTTTAAACCCACTTGTGTGGCAACAATGTGTGAATATCTAATGAACCTCTAATGGTCAAAATGTATTCATTTTATTTTTTGTAATTTTATTTTCAGTCTGCAGAAACAGGGGGAAAGCCCCACCCATTAATGATGTTTTATCAGTTTTTGTGCCCTACTTGCCGAAGAAAATGTCAGCGAGGGATTATAAATGACTAGTTTTAGGATTCTTCTGAACCACTTTTGACCTTTAAACATTAGTCCTGTACTGAATCTGAATAAAGAATAAAGAACAAGGCTCCTCCATTAGGCCTCTTTACTTTCACTTTACTTTACTTTTACTCTTATCTCCTTTACTTTTGTGGATAAGGAAATGGTGTTGTACGCACTCCACTGAAGACATCCATTAGCCTATATTTAATTCAATTTTTTGCTATTTAAACAATGTGGCGCAAATTGTGAAAATTAGGGTTGCTCTGGTCTGAAAAAAGCAACAAATTGCGTCATATACATCTTGTCCCTTATTGCGCCAGGTGTATGATAGTGCCTATAGGCTTTTGTAGCTTCACCCTCTTTTGAAAAAAGGGCTGGCTCACATTCTCATTTGAACTTAAAGCGGCAGTCACCAAAACTGCACAATTTGGATCACAGCCTAAAAGGAGCTGTTTCAAAGAGTTATATAAAAAAAGATTTGTTGGTTATTTTGGCTGAATCTCTAGGGACAACAGAGAACCAGTTTATGTCTTGTAGAAGGGGCAAAGTAGGTCCCCTTTAAAATAAATATAAAGCACCTGTAAAAATACAAAATGAATACAGAACATTTTACCACAGGGGTAACACGGTGGCTCAGTTAGCACTGTTGCGTCACAGCAAGAAGGTTGCTGGTTTGAGTCCCAGCTGGCTCAGTTGGCATTTCTGTGTAGAGTTTGCATGTTCTCCTTGTGATAGCGTGGGTTTCCTCCGGGTGCTCCGGTTTCCCCCACAGTCCAAACACATGCGCTATAGGTGAATTTAATAAACTAATTTGGCCTTTGTGTGTGTGAATGTGTGTATGGATGTTTCCCAGTACTGGGTTGCAGCTGGAAGGGCATCCGCTGTGTATGGATAAGTTGGCGAATGAATGAATGAATTATACCATATTTTCCTGTAACTATTTTAAAGAGAAACTCATATATTGAAAAGTTGTCTCATTTCTGAAAAGTGTAAGTCTATTTTTGGATTCAACAGAAAGATTAAAGTTCCATTAGTCAATGTTATTCAATGTATTAGCTAACATAAATAAACAATGAATAATGCATTTATTACTGTTTTTATTCATCTTTATTGAAGTTAATGTAAAATAAAGTAAAAAAGTCATTCATTTTAAACACACCGCATAACTCTGGATTTTTAAATGTGATTAATAAATGCTGTACACGTCTAGTTATTTTAGATTTGTGTTAATAAATACATTAGCTAACAGAATCTTGTAATTATATATTATCTGTTAAATCTTTTGTTTGTTAAACATAATACTCTGTATACCACTGGAGGTTCAATGTATATAACATGAGAGTTTAAAGCCATTGCACCACATCAGAGGCCTTTACTTTTGAAGTCATTTGAGCCACATGTTTACCACAAACGTCCACAAGCGCTTGCATCGTCAAACTGATAAAAGATGAACAAAAAAAGCAAAACCCCATGACTTGATTTTTAGACTGATAAAAAAAACCCTGCTAGTCTACTACCACAAATCCTAGACTCAAGCATAAACTTATCTTCTGTCTATATAAGGAAAAAAACGTGATAAACAGAGCTACAGTTAGAGGCCACAGCGTATGACATCATTTCCTGTGGAGTGGCTGACAGGAAGAAGATGCTCAATACAGACGGAGAACTGATGTGGTGAACATAAGCGGAGAAACAATTTACTTTAACACTAAAATAATTGCAACAAATCTATGCAGTTATATGGAGATACAGTTAAAGTCAGAATTATTCGCTCTCCTGTGCAATTGTAATTCTTTTAAAAATATTTGGTCACACTTTATTTTGATGGTCTGTTTGTTGAATTAAGTTACATTGCGTCTACATGTCAACTAATTTTCATTATATTATTACACCCCTAAGACTGTTAGGTTGGGGTTAGGGTTGGGATTAGTGTAAGTTGACATGTACTTGCAAAGTTTCTTACAGTCAGTTAAATGTCTGTTGAAGGAGCAGTATCAACAGATATTAAGCAGACATTATACTAATACTCAAATGGACCATCAAAATAAAGTGTTACTAAATATATTTTCAAGTGTTGCTTAAATGAAATACTTTTTGCTTTTGCCATGGTGACTGATTGTGTTTCCACTTATTTTCCAAGATACTCGTATTCAGCTTGATGTCCAATTTAAAGACTTAACTAAGTTATTATGTTAATTAGGTTAGGATAATAAGGCAATTGATTTGTCCTGCAGACAATTGAAAAATAAATCTTAAGGGGGCTTATATACTGTAGTGTTTAAAGTAAAAACTGATTTTATTTCAGCCAAACTAAAAGAATGTTTGTTACCTGCGCATGCTTTTGCAAGTCTGACAATTTTCCAACCACAGGACTGACCAAGTGTTGTGTCTTCACACCTCCATCTGAATCAAAAGCACACATGCACACATGTCAGTGTCAAAAATAACCCTCCAATATGCACTTTTTCCACTAACCCTCTAATCTTTTAGATTTGAACATTTAGTTAAAAAAATGTGTAAAGTAATAAATAGAGTAATATATCAATTTTATATTTCCAATAATTGATTAGTGTAATAACAACTAAAAATAACTATAAAATAAGCATAAACATAAATACATGATATATATATTAATACACTTTAAAATGGTGTACTCAAGAATAATCTCGATTTCTCTTTTACTCAAATTTCTAGCTAGATTCAAATAATTGAGCCTTTGTATTTGCAATGACGTGCATGATGTCCTATGTGTTTTTCATGGCTGTTGAGTGCTTGCATCTGGTTGGTGGATAAACATTTCAAGGTTTGCAGTTATTTTCAGATGATCCCACAGCTAAAATAGGTCCAGATACTGGACTTAAAACTGGATATGGACTTAAAATGATAGCATAGTATTATATATATATATATATATATATATATATATATATATATATATATATATATATATATATATATATATATATATATATATATATATATATATATATATATATATATATATATATATATATATATATATATATACACACACAAAAGTTCTGTCTGGTTTTCAAATCTGATTGGCTGATAGCCATGCGATATTTTGCAATATCAGAACTCGTTCAACCTCTCCACTCTTGTGTTTTACTCCACCTACATGAGTGGCAAGCAGAGGACTACAGTTTGACAAATATTCCTGCTGTTGGACAACAGAATGTACTTTTGAGGCTTTTTAGTCGAGAATGTAGTTGTTTAGATTGCAACTATGCAGTTTATTTATAAGGATAGTGCCTATTTGAAATATTTATAATTTCGGTGATACATCAGCGTCCTGAGAAGAGCAAAGACATTTGACATTGTTCATCCACAAGATAGCCACAGAGAGCGCATAATAAGCCATTAGAGAAGAAAACCTCAGCTTAAAACTACAAACTACAGCTGATCAATTCATTATAAACTAGGTACTCTGTAAGTCGATCTCTCTCTTTTGTATGTTGTAGTTGTGTATTTATACCATAGTAGTTGTAGTGTGTTGAGTAGGAGATGGGACTCACATATTAGGAATGTATTTATTTTGTGTTGGCTACTCTTTGTATAACCCTGAGTTACTTTTTGGTTGTCCATCTGTTTCTAATGAGTCTCCTGTTTTTGTTACTGCAGACTAGTTTAGTAAAAAGAAAGAAAGAAGAAATGCCTGCATGTGTTTAGCGGTTTTCCTTATCGCAGTAACAGCAATCTGGTAGTGTTTGCTTTGCTTTGCTTTTGCTTTTTCGTTAATTATTGTGATCTTTCGATTGCAACAGAAAAATACTGGGAAAACTCTGTAGACTGATGGCATTTCATGCTGTTCAGCCTTAAAATGTCAGCAAAATCACCTGTTTTGTCATTACTTTAGATATTACACTAAGGAATCATTCAAATACTAGCTTTAAAGTGATGTTGGTGATTTAGTAACAGGTTCTGCTATTCTGAAGTCAGCTGCAGATGTGAATGAATGGTGAAAGAAAGTAGTTCCTCTTACAGGAGTTTCGAGACTCTCCATGTTTGATATATATATATATATATATATATATATATATATATATATATATATATATATATATATATATATATATATATATATATATATATATATATATATATATATACGATTATTCCATCGAACTATTGTATAAATGCAATATCACACTCATGACAGTGCAATGTGGCTGTATATCATCACTGGTGGGACACTAAGGCACTCCTCCCACCAGTGCCAATATACAGTACAGCCATATCGCACTGCTACTTGTGTGATATTCCTCATATATGAGGACTATGACCATTTATTAGTATAGTGTAGGGCCTTTTTTGCAGCCAATATAGCATCAGTTAGTCTTGGAAATGACAGTCACAAGTACTGTGCAGTGGCCAGAGAGATTTTGAGACATTCTTCTTGCAGATTAGTGGCCAGTTCAATACGTGATGCTGGTGGAGGAAAACTGACTCACTCCTCAAAACACCCAAAGCCGCTCAATAATGTTTAGCTCTGGTGACTTGTGCAGGCCATGGGAGAATTTCAACTTCCCCTTCATGTTCATCAAACCACTCTGTCACCAGGCTTGCTGTTTATTGATGCATTATCATCCCGATACTTGACACTGCCTTCAGGATACAATGTTTGTACCATTGGGTGCACATGGTCCTCCAAAATGCTTCGGTAGTCCTTGGCAGTGACGTGCCCATCTAGCACAAGTATTGGGCCTAGGGAATTCCATGATATTGCTGCCCAAACCATCACTGATTCATCCCCATGCTTCACTCGGGGCATGCAACAATCTGGGTGGTATGCTTCTTTGGAGCATCTCCACACTGTTACTCTCCAGGATGACTGTGAAGGTGGACTTCAGAGAACAATACATGCTTCACATAGTCCACAGCTTAATTTTTTTTATTGCTGGCACCATTGAAACCAACATTTGCCATTGGCACAAGAGACCAGAGGATTGGCTATAGCAGCCCAGCCATGTACATTGACCCTGTGAAGCTCCCGACGACAGTTTTGGTGGAAACGAGAGTTGAGGTACATTTAATTCTTCAGTGAGTTAGGCAGCTGTGGTTTTAATGTTTTTTGGATACAAAGCAGGTTAGCACCCGGACATCCATTTGAGACGGCTTCCTCTTGCATCCACAGTTACTCACAGTTACCACAATTACTTACTGTTGGATGTAGTTTGTCTTTCTTCGTTGTTTGCTGACATTACTCTGGATACTGTCGCTCTTGATACATCACAAAGACTTGCTGTCTTGGTCACAGATGCGCCAGTGAGATGCACACTAACACATTGTCCTCTTTTCAACTCTGCTATGCAGTGGTGGAAAGAGTACTGAAAAATCATACTCAAGTAAAAGTACCATTACTTGCCTAAAAATGTAGAGCAAATAGAGTGAAAGTATCTGCTGTAAAATATTACTCAAAGTATGAGTAAAAAGTAGCCTTTTTAAAAGTACACAAGAGTAGTGAGTATTATGCTGTCAAAAGCTGATATGTTCACATGTAATTTGTGCATGTGTGTGTAAACATAACATTCTATAGTGCAGTTAGTTATTGGCCAGCAGGCACACAACATCATGAGATGTTAATATTAGGTTAGATTTAGGTTGTAATGTCAGGTGACCAACATTAATTGTCAAGCCAGCAGCTAAGGATGTTATTTTGATGTCCAATAATGACTTCAAATGACGCTGATATTTGGGTGATTTTAGGTTGTTAGAAAGTGACCAAAAAAACAGCGTCGAGCCAACATTTTAAACCAACGTCGTATTGAAGTCAAATACTGACATTTATTCGTTAGGTACGGCAACAAAAATCCAACGCCTGATAAATGTCATAGGGGTAACCTTCACACAATGTCAATCTGTAACATCATTAGGCGTTGATATTTGTTTGGTTTTAGGTTGGACATTGGACATTGACATTGGCCTGACGTTGATTTCTGACATCAACCCGATTTTCTTTTCCAAACAAAATGCCCCATGACGTTAGGGTTCAACGTCAATCAGACGTCATGTTGATGTCCAGTGCCTGCTGGGTGTTTAAGACCATTTCGGTCATCATACAGTAAACATCCGTCATCCTCTCATCAGTGACATGCATCTAAACAGTCTCTGGGTCAATGCGCGTAAAGATTTTGAACATCTTCATGGACACTTTTAATACTTCCAAACAGTTTGCTGCAATTATAAAGTGCACACGTCTTTAGGTAGTTCATTATGATGCGATTTACCTTCTACGGTATGTGTGCTTTGATTGGACAGGAATCTCTGGACTGATTTTTCTAATCCCCATGGACAAAAAAAAATAAAGTAGTGACTGCAGGTTGAAAGAAAGTAGTGGAGTAAAAGTACAGGTAAAATGTACTCAAGGGAAAGTAAAAGTACACATTTTTAACTCAGTAAATTACAATTCCTGAGAAAAACTACTCTATTACAGTAATTTGAGTATTTGTAATTACAGTAGTTACTTTACACCACTGCTGCTGTCACCTATAATGTTAATGTAAAGGAAATACCAGTTTGCAACATCAAGCAGAATAACAAACCGTTTGTACAGCTAAATTCAATAGAAGTAATTAAGAGCAGAAGTCTTGACCCTTTTAAGTACATTGACTACACTGTGAAAAATGTTTTTCATTACTTAGATTTTTGCCATGTTTCTAGTCCAACGATCTAAACAATTCTTAAATCAAGAAACCTTTTTCTAGACAAGCAGAAAATAGTCTTGTTTTCAGAAATATTAAGTCAAAATGAAATAAGTGAAATAATCTGCCAATGGGGTAAGTAAAATAATCGAGTTTTTCTTTTAAAACAAGATTATTAGTTTGTTTTATGTAAAAACTCACTTAATTTTGACATGTTATTTTTTAAAACAGGACACTGTTTTGCTTGTGTTGAATAGATATTTGGACTAGAAACAAGACAAAAACTCTAGGTAAGAAAAGCATTTTTGTATGCTCGCTCCCACATGAAAACTAAGGTGGATATACTTGATGGAGATATTTAAAGTGGTTCTCGATTATGATTTCAGTTTTGGCATGTCTTTCTATGCAGATACAGCCGCTCATTATTTCAACAATCAACCCATCCAGTATCTGCTCATTTTAACACTTCTGGCCTATTAGAAGTGTCTTTTGTAGTGCATTTTGATTTATTGCATGTTAAACCGTTCACACCTTTCACTCATTCACCCGCACGTTAAGTTTACCTCTTGCCTACTTAAAATAGTTTTGAACATTGTTGTCGGCTTTAAAATGCAGTCACAACATAACACAAAAACTCAGAAAGTAATGTAATTGGCACATGTAATATTTAGGTTTGCATTTCACATGGCATCTGTTCATCTTATACACATTCAAGCGTATGTCAAGAGAGATTCTTCTAAATGAAGTTGGCTCTGCCTTTTTTTTTTTTTTTTTTTTTTAAACATTTCCGTGTCTGATATTTGACCACTGCTGTGCATTGAAGAGGAAGCAGTCTGTTGTTTGACTTGTATTGTATGGTGGTCTTCTGAGCTGAATATACTGGACAGGTTTTTATGCTGGGCCTGATCTGTGTGCCTTAAATCAATATTAAGTTTCTAATTTTTTAAAGAATATTACATTTGTTGTGAGGTTGTACTGTAAGTAGACCATTTATCATTTTGAATTTTTTCAAATTAATATATGTAGTGAAGTACCTCTGTTCAGATGTTGGAGATATAAAATTTGTAAACTTTAATGTTTCATTACTTTCATTTTCCAGGTTTCTTGACATGTTAATTTTTCTTTTCTCAGGTGCTGCAAAATGAGCCTGCAAGATTGTTTTACCTTCTTTCTCCTCACATTTGCATGTAAGTTTTAACTGTTGGTTGATAATGACAAAAAAAAGGAGACCGCAATGAAATTTATGTCAGTCAGTATTGATGATTATTATAATTAATGTCAAATCTCTGTTTCTTTCAAGTTTAAAGGCAGATTTTTTATTGAAAGTTGTAGAAACCAAAAAAATTAGCTACGCTTCAAAACATAAACATTTATAAAATGCGGTTTTTGTTTTATCTAAGAAAAAATATATTGCAATAATTATTGTTTGACCATGCCTAATTTTTAATGACCATTATGCTTTACATTTTTTTTTGTTTCTTACTGTTTATTTGATTGTTTTTGTTGTTTTAGATTGGACCTGTGAAGATTTTATTCACCAGCAGCCACTGGTAGTTGCTGAACTTAGAGGCAGTGTGACTTTACCCTGTTTTCACTCTGATGACTATGTAACCACTGTTTCATGGTATAAACATTCAGCTGGCAAGAAACCACTTCTTATAGCACATTCAACTCACAACTCAGGAAGAGTTACATATCAAAATGCCTTTAACAAGACTAATCGATTCTTTATCACAACTGCAACTGGCTCTTATAATTTAACTATCATTTACTTGGAGAAAGAGGATTTTGCAACTTACTTTTGTGCCAAGTTTTTCCTGAACATCATGATGTTTGGCGAAGGGACGATTCTGCTACGTAATGGTGAGTTAACAATTTTTGCATTCTGAAATTCACATAAACGTGTGTAAACGGCAGTGTTTACTGTAGTGATTCAAGCTATAGTATTGCCAAATGATTCAAGAAATGTTATTAGCATGCTGGGGTAAAAACTACATTTCTACATTCCACCTTCAGTAATCTTATACAATGATGAAAATAAGTGCAAAATAGCAAAATATGTGGAAATTGTTGCTATTGTGTGACTATATTGTATTGCAGTTTAGCGTTAATATTAAATCAAAAGTAATTTGCAGAATACTTGTAAATGAAATTAATTAATAGCAATATTTTGCTGTGGTTACAACAGAATTAGTGACAATATAAATTTATGAGATGATAAAACATATGGAATGATAAAACATATATAATATTTATTGTAGTCAGCGTAAATGTAAAAATTTACCTGATGGAGAAAGAGAGCGAAGAGAGAAACAAAGAGAAAGACAGTAAGCAAGAGAGCCAAAGCAAAAGACTGAGGCACAGTTTGAATCCTTTTTTATCCGTTCCATTAAACATCTGCAAATACACAGGTTAGTGTCAGTGTTGCCAGATTGGGCGATTTTGAATCAGATTGTGTGGGTAAAAATTGACACAGATCCGCGTCCCCCAGGACCGTCCCCCCCTAGGTTTTGGGCAACTACATCTGGCAACACTGGTTAGTCTACAAGCAGAGAGTTTCTTTTATAAAACTTTACGTTGAAACCTCCCTAAATTGAATGTATGCCAGAAATATTTTAGTTTATTTATTACTGAAAAGGTAAATAAGTTATAGTCGTTCAAATAAGCCAATATTAAGGTGAAAAATGTTTACTTAGAGTTTAATTCTCCCACCAAGTTTGTTTTTTATACTGTAGATCACAACTTTTGTGTGGGATGTGATGTATGCATGTTTCCACGCCACATTTATAAAAGAGACCCCAGATCTTTATTAGCACTTCTGTGCCTTTTGGAATTTGTATTGGGCATTTTGGTAGACATTGTTTGCAATAAAAATGAATTCCTACACTGTTAAAGAAATGCTGGGTTCCACACAATTGATACTGTACGTATTGTCCCAACACAAATTAAGTTAACTTGCAGTTTTTCTCAGTGGCTTTACTGCATTTCTCACAACACTATTTACATTTGCACAAACAGTTAATGCATTTCTCAAAACAATTAGTCATTTGTGCACATCATAGTAGCGGTTTCTCATTCCTTTCAACAAATTACAAATGCTTTAGGACATGCATCGATTGTTTTCATACAACTCTCTGCTGTTTGTAACATTATCATTTGCTTAAGTCATGTCAGTCAAAATTAACTAAACTTGTAGATGCTGAATAGTCATTCCATATAAAACTAACAGTCCTCATTTCATTACTTGAGTCATTACATAAACAAATGTTGAACTAGTTGGCAAAATCTGTCAAGCAAATTTTATTTAAAAAATTTAAATCTTTTTTTTCTAAAAATGTTTCCTAAATTGAACAATTTCATGAATGATTTACTGACCTGTGTATGTTGTAGGTTCAGTTTCAATATGTACTGTAATATTGTTTACAGTTGTGCACAGCTCTACCCAAAGGAAGTTTATGTTGGTTGTGAATAAGGCTGTATTTATTCTTTTGCACAATGCTGTGAATAAATTACAATAGTAAAGAGCAAATGCAGTAAAAATGTGAAACATACATATTCAGTGTCTTGTACTCAGATACCTCAGTGATGTCTAACTTTACTGTAGTTTTCAAATGGCTGTGTAAATAGTATATAGTGCTGTCTTGAGCATTTTCAGTGACTTTTTTGCATTGAAATAAATGTGCAGAGTAAACTGTCATAATGAAAACATGACAAAGCCATTTGACTATCTAGTTCATAAACAATGGTGTCAGGACTTTTCATCTTGATGACACTGACACTTTCATTGCCATGAATACTTGCTTTTGAGGAATGAGCTTTCCATTTTGAGCAAGTGACACACTTTTGCAGGTTATCAACTAGGTTTTGCAGTTTGCACTAATTGTTTTGAGAAATGCATTAACTGTATTAACAAATGTAAATAGTGTTGTGAGAAATGCACCAAAGCCACTGAGGAAAAACTGTAATAACTTTGACAAATTTAAGTAGATTGAACATAAAACTATTAAGATGTCAAAAAAAAATTAAGAATTGTGTTGTTTCAACTCATTTTAAATAAGTAGTTTGAACAAGCAGCACAAGTCATTTTTAGAGTGTATGATGATTTTCAGCCTTTCAGATGTATTGCATATTGAATGTATTTACAAAATGTTGCATGTCTTTCAGAAACTGACATAATTATCACACCTGAATCCTCGTTTTGGAATCCAGTCATTTTGATCCTGTTTGTAATAAGTGCAATATCCATTATTCTGAACATATTTCTTGTGATTTGCACATATTGCAAAGAAGGTAAATGCAGTATGTTGAATACTATACTGTATACTAATACTTTACTAAACTATGGTCACACTTTATTTTGATGGTCTGTTTGTTGAATTTAAGTAGCATTGCGTCTACATGCAACTAATTCTCATTAGATTACAATTAGATTGTTAGGTTGGGGTTAGGGTTGGGATTAGTGTAAGTTGACATGTACTTGCAAAGTTTCTTATAGTCAGTTAAATGTCTGTTGAAGGAGCAGTATGAACAAATATTAAGCAGACATTATACTAATACTCAATTGGACCATCAAAATAAAGTGTTACCAATACTACTATTACTAACACTTGTTACTTACAGTAACAATACATTTGTTTCTGACATACAGATCAGTGATCTGTAGTTTAACAAAGTTATTATGTTCCACAGAGGCTTCAGAACAAATTAGAAGTCGAGTAGTTCAGGTAATTATGCTTATATATTTTTTTATTTTTCTTGAAACTTTTAGAGAAAATAATGTTTTATAATATGGTAATGGTCCTATTTTGCCTGTACATTGAAAACATCTAAATCTAAATGTGGATAAATGTAAACCTGTAGAAACTGCAATACAATTTGTTGATGTTTCCAAATTTTATCTTAAATAATATCCTACACAGTTTCATTTAAATCTCTTAAATATGCGCAGTAGTGTTCAAAAATATAAGGTCAGTAAGAATTGTCCATGTTTTTAAAACACATGTATTTTCATTTATCAGTATTAAATGTAATATTGTGGAATATTATTACAATGTAAAACAATTTTAATTTCTGCTACTGTGTTTAGGTGAACCCAATTGGTTTGAATGTTCTTTGACATGAATAAAAATTACAGTACCCAACGATGAAATCTGATGAATGTTCGAAGGTTAAATACGTGTAAGCTTTTTCTAGCACAGAATTCTGTTTATTAGAATTTATGTACAGTATATTTGTTTTTTGCTCCGAATTTAATTTGACTCCAATTTTAGGTGACCGTCGTCAAATTAAGTCTGTATATCTAATTAGAAATGGGTCACATTTTTTATTCATGATTCAATTTAGAGTTTTGATTTATACTGTATCTGATCCCATACTCTTCAATTTTACATTTATTAGCGTTTTAATGTGTATTCTCACGATAGACACAGACTATCTCAACATTCTGAAGTTAGTCACAGGATGCAGGATTAACTAATACCTATATCTAATACAACATTAATAAAATTCTATTTAATAGGTAATTTATTCAATAATATGAAACATACTTGGTATATTTACTGTTTTTACCTTACTGTGAGGGCTGGGGTTAGGATTGGAGTAGGGGTAGATGTTAATAAAATACAATTTAATAAATAAAATAGCTTCCTCAGCTGCATCCCTTCAAGCAACAACCCTTGCTGCATCCCAATTCGCATACTTATTCTAATGGAGTACTCACACTATGCTATCCGAACCGTGCCCAGGCCCGTTTCCCGGATCGTTTGAGAAGTGTGAGTGCTCTGAATCGAGCTCAGGCACGGTTCATTTGGGCGGCCCTGGCCCGGTTGGAGAAGGTGGGCCTGAGCACGGTTCACTTGGGCTTGCAGTGTGAGTGCAAGCGTGCCTGAGGCTGAAACTGAAAGCGAGACATGACTTTTAGGGACTGTTTCATATGGATTAATTAATCATTCGTACTGTTCAATAACCGTCGTAGTTTATTAAAGACGCAAACCCCTCACTGCACCACAGCTGCACCTTCAGCAAACCTCCTAATTCCTGCAGCACAAGGATTTTATGATTGTTTATAAGCGTCAAAAGTGGCTGATTTGTTCGGCGAAATATTTGACTGCGTGTCACTGCATCTCAAACCACTAAAACAATATAACTGAAGAAATCTCCACTGTGCTGAGCGAGAGGGCTTACTGAACAGCGCATCATCGATGACGTAAGCGTGCCCAAGCCCGAATGTAATGTGAGTGCGGGCCGTCGGGGGAGAAGGGGAGGGGGCACAAGCGTGCTTTGGCCAGGTTCAAGGCAACGGTACATAGTGTGAGTACGCCCTAAAAGTATGTACTACTGTTGTGAAGGGAAAGTATTTACTTTTGAGTGTGTAACAGAAGATTATACGAGCTTTCTGACATAATACTTCCTCGTTAACAGATCGTTTTCTTGCTTAGTTATGAGCCCTGACAATCATCTCAACATATCATCCACATTTCTTTCATATTTAATTACCTACCTTATTGGAGAAGCAGCAGCAGGATAATCCGCCATTTGTGAGTCTTTCATGCAGAGAAATCTCCTCAGGACTTTGGATAATTATGCATTCAGAAATTAATTTCCAAACACCTTCTTGATATTAGTTCATATTGTTGTTGTAGTTGAAATATAACATGATTTAAATATTTTTCAATTGGCTAGATATTAATAAACAGTCATTTAAACAACTTTACCGAAGCCTCTCTACTTGACAGTTGGTCTCGCGCGTTCACCCTGTTTGTAGTTTATTTACACTTTTTTTTTTTACTCGAGTTTGTAGTTTTAATCAAATTCATGCCCAATACGCAATGTATTGTGGGCAATATTATTGGTTAGAGTATGGATGGTTCTACACTTTGACTTTTTAGTGAAAATAGTAGACCATCCGGGACCCTTTGGCATGCTCTTTTCAACATAATATGGTTTGGGACACTAATTCTATTGAAGAAATTGGAGAAATTTTACACATTCACTCTGCTCATGTGAATATCAGTTGGACATGACTCTGGCGATAAGAGCATGAAATAAACATCACAGTGTACACAAAGCATAACTGAAAATCCACAGATAATATTTCTTTTATTTGTTCTCTGCAGGTTGATACAAATGACTTCAATTATGTTGCCTTGCAAAGCTCTTCAGTGACAACTAGCCAAGAAGAAACTATCTGTGTTTATACACAGACCAGTAAGCACTTCATGAGATAATCGCTGAAGATTATTGTGGTTATTCTTGTGGTTGTTTAGTTCCGTTGTTAATTTTATCAGTTCATACATTACATTTTCTTTTTTTATAATTTTGATACTGGTTAATTGTAAATATTTTTAGTCTATAAATATCAGCAGAATGTAAACCAATAGAAGTCCCTCTTTATTCATTTTTTGACTCTTTTTCTTGAGCTATATTATTATCCTCAAGCTTAAAAAAAAGATTTTTTGTCTTTTAATAAATACATATTTAACGAATAACACTGAATGTAAATGATCATATGCATTTGTTTTTATTGCAAACCATGTCTTTTTCACCAAGAGTGCCCATACAGATTGCTGATAAAGATCAGGGCATGGCTAAGATGTGTGTGGACTTACGATGTGATCACATATTGTTGAAGCTTTTTTTGGTCAGTTAGAATGTCTCAGTATTTGGGCTTTGATCACATGATCAAGAAAGAGACAAAATTGGATTGTAAACTTGTTATCTCTTTTATTTTCTTGTCTCTTTACCCCCCCCCCCCCCCCCCCCCCCCCCTCTTTTTTCCTATTTTACATTTAGGCGGAGTACGTTTGATATTATGTTTTTTATCATTTCATGTTTTATCATTTTTTACAGTTATTTTGTAACTAATTCAGTGTAACCATAGCAAATTATTGCCATTAAATCCTTTCATTTTTAAATATTCTGTGAATTATTTTTGATTTAACTTTACACTTAATTGCTCCATATTGCAATACAATACAGTCACATTATAGCAATGCTCTCCCACATTTGTAGCTGTTAAAACTCCCCTTATTTCGGTGGTTGAAAATGTTGAAAAGTCTATTTTTAGGATTCAACAGAAAGTTTAAATGGTAAATACATTTCAATTAGTACATTTTAGTCAATGTATTCACTAACATGACTAAACAATGAATGATGCATTACCTTACATTGCTGATTAAAGTATTTATTCATCTTTGTTAAAGTTAATGTAAAAAAAGAAGTCATTCGTTATTAGTTAACTTGTTAACACACTGCACAACTCTGGGTTTTATGAATGCATTAGTAAATGTTGAATTGTGATAAAAATGCTGTACAAGTTAATTTTTGATTAATGTCAAAATACTTTTACATATTAACTAGTGGAATCTTATTGAATGTATAGCAATAGAGGTTCAATATATAAAACATGAGCATTTAAAGATCCAGCCATTGCACCACATCAGAGGCCTTTACTTTTGAAGTAATTTAAGCTGCATATTCACCACAAACATCCACAAGCACATGCATCGTCAAAAGATGAACAAGAAGATGCAAAACCCCATGACTTGATTCTAAGACTGATAAAAACCCTGGTAGCGAGTCTACTACCACAAATCAGAAAAAGTCTGAAAAACGCAAACAAAAAAAGAAAGTAGTGATTTCTAAATTTGACTTGTATTTCATTGCAGACAATTCAACAAACATTTAATGTGTTCTTTGTCATTTGTATTGTCTTTTTTTTTTTTCAAAAATAAACTGTATTCCAATTTTGGTTTAGTAACACATTTCAAAAAAAGTTGGAACAGTAAAGCATTTACCACTTTGCAATGTTGCCATTCCCTTTCACAACATTTAAAAGACATTTAGCGACTGAAGACACCAAGTGATGAAGTGTTTCAGGTGTAATTTTGTCCTATTCTTCTTGCAAACAAGTCTTAAGGTGGGCAAAAGTACAGGGTCTTCGTTGTTGCATTTTGCGCTTGAGAATTTACCACACATTCTCTATTGGAGTCAGATAGGGACTGCAGGCAGGCCAGTCAAGCATCTGTATTCTGTTCCTCCGCAGTCAGGACTTTGTAATGTGTGCAAAATGTGGTTTTGCATTATCTTGTTGAAATATGCATGGGCGTCCCTTAAAAAAAAAAGGCAGCAGCATATTGTGCTCCAAAATCTCTATTTACTTTTCAGCATTAATGGTGTCATCACAAAAGTGCAAAGTTACCTTTGCCAAGAGCACTGATACAATCCCATACCATGACTGACCTGGCTTTTGGACTTGTTACTGGTAACAGTCTGGATGATCCTATTCGTTTTTGGTCTGGAGCACATGGCGTCCATTTATCCCAAAAATATCTGAAATACTGATTTATCTGACCACAGAAATTGTTTCCACTGTGTGATGGGCCATCCCTTATTCCTCCAAACCTAGACAAGTCGACAGCGCTTCTAGACACTGTTAACATAGGGTTTCCTTTTAGCACTGTACAGTTTTAACTGGCATTTGCGGATGTCACTACATATTGTTGTACTCTAGAAAGGTTTGCCAAAGTAGTCCTGATCCCATATCAACTGGTGCATTCTTGATGCAGTGCCGCCTGAGGGTTAGGAGATCATTGTAGTTCAGCTTAGGCTTAAGCCCTTATCCTTTTACGGACTGAAATTTCTCCATATTTTAGTTATGTTATGCACTGTTGTAGGTGAAATATCCAAATGTTTTCCTATCTTTCATTCATCATTAATTTTTCCTCCATTATCAGAGGTCGCCACAATGGAATGAACCGCCAACTCTTCCGGCATATGTTTTACACAGAGGATGCCGCAAGCAAGTACTGGGAAACACTCACTCTCACATTCACACACGCACTCTTACTCTACAGCCAATTTACTTCAACCAATTCACTTATACTGCATATTTTTGGACTGAGGAGCAAACCGGAGCACCCTGAGGAAACCCACACAAACACGGGGTGAACATGTCATGCAAACTTCACAGAAATGCCTCCTGGCCCAGCCAGGACTCGAACCAGTGAACTTCTTGCTGTGAGGCGACAGTGCTAACCACTGAGCCATCGCGTTTAAACATTTCAATAATTTTCTCATTAATATATTGGCAAATGGGTGATCCTCTGCTCATCTTTGCTCCTAAATGACTAGACCTTTGTTGGATGCTGCTTTTGTACCAAATCATAATTACAATCACCTGTTGACATCACCTGTTTCAAATCACCTCATTAATCAACCAATTTACCTGATTACTAGCCCTAATTTGCTCCTGTCACAACCTTTTTTGGAGTGTGTTGCAGTTCAGAATGACAGGAAAATGTGTATATTTACAAATGAAATATTTATAACATAAAATATTTTGTGTTCATATTGTCTGCAATGAAATACAAGTCAAAGTAAATTTGGAAATCACTACTTTCTGTTTTTATTTGCGTTTTCCTTACATTCCCAACTTTTTCTGATTTGGGATTGTACTATCACAAATCCCAGACTCAAGCTTAAACTAATCTTCTGTCTATATAAGTAAAAAAAAGAAAAACATGATAAACAGAGCTCCAGTTAGAGGCCACGGTGTATGACAGGGGTGCTCAACCCTATTCCTGGCGATCGACCGTCCTGCAGTTTTCAGTTGCAGCCCTTATCAAACACACCTGCCTGTAATTATCAAGTGCTCCTCACGTTCTAAATAATTGGTTCAGGTGTGTTTGATCAGGGTTGGAGCTGAAATCAGCTGGAAGGTCGATCGCCAGGAACAGGGTTGAGCACCCCTGGTGTATGACATCATTTCAACCCTGTTCCTGGAGATCTACCTTCCTACAGAGTTCAGCTCCAACCCTGATTAAACACACATGAACCAATTAATTAGGACCTGAACAGCACTTCATAATTACAGGCAGGTGAGTTTGATATGGGTTGCAACTGAAATCTGCAGGAAGGTAGATCTCCAGGACAGGGTTGAGCACCCCTGGTTTAGACTGAGAACTGATGTGGTGAACATCAATGGAGAAACAATTCACTTTAGTACCGATTAAATGTTTTAATAATATTAATATAGTAAATGCAGTACATGTATGTATTTATGAATATATTATATATGTTTGTACCTGCGCATGCTTTGCAAGTTTGACAATTTTCCAACCACAGGACTGACCAACTGGTATGTCTTCACACCTCTATCTGAATCAAAAACACACATGCACATTTGTCAGTGTCAAAAATAACCCTCCTATGTGCACTTCCCCCCTAACCTTCTATCTCTTTCAGTAAAACATTTATGTTTAAAAATGTATGAAATAATACATTGAGTAATATATCAAATTTATATTTGCAATAATTGGAATGCATTAATTCATTATATATATATATATATATATATATATATATATATATATATATATATATATATATATATATATATTAAATACTCCGTTATAATCTAGATGGCTCTTTTAATCAAATTTCTAGCTAGAATCAAACAATTGGGCCTTTGTATTTGCTATGACGTGTTTTACCAGATGTCCTTTGTGTTTTTCAAATCAGCTTATAATAGGTCCAGATAGGTCTTGACCAGATTACAGTTCCATATCACTCTGCTGAATGATTTCAGTTCTATCACAGTCAGAACATTTTTAAAAGGCTTTGGATGAGATGAAACTAGTCCTAAAAAACTGACAAATGTCTTAAAATACATCATCTAAACGATGTCTTTGGATGTGGCATAAGCAGAGCATCATGTCAACACCACAGCCTACCTGAGTATTGTTGTTAACCATGTCCATCTCTTTATGACCACAGTGTACCCATCTTCTGATGTCTAATTCCAGCAGGATAACGTGTCACGTTATAAAGCGTGAATCATCTCAGACTGGTTTCTTGAACATGACAATGAGTTCACTGTACTCAAATGGCCTCAACAGTCACCAGAGCTCAATCTAATAGAGCACCAATGGGATGTGGTGGAATGGGAGATTCGCATCATGGATGTGCAGCTGGCAAATCTGCTGCAACTACGTGATGCTATCATGTCAATATGGACCAAAATCTCTGAGGAAAATTTCCTGTACCTTGTTGAATCAATGCCAAGAAGAATTAAGGCAGTTCTGAAGGCAAAAGTGGTGGGTCCAACCCTGTACTAGTAAGGGGTACCTAATAAAATGGCAGTTGAGAGTATCTGTTCATTTTAAGACTACTGGCCTATTAGAAATGTCTTTGTAGTGCATATTGCATGTTAAACCCTTCACACCTTTCACACGTTCACTCGCGCCTCGAGTTCACCTCTTGCCTACTTAACATAATTTTGAACAATGTTGTCAGCTGTAAAGTTCAGTCGCAAAATAATACAAAAACTCAAATTATTCTAAAATAATTTAGGTTTACATGTTAATTTTATCACTGTACAGGTTTAATTGTCTGTAAAGAGATTCTTCTAAAGGAAATGTGCTCTGCCCTTTTTGTTTTTTACGTTTCCGTGTCTGATCTTTGACCACTGCTGTGCATTGAAGAGGAAGCAGTCTGAAATTAGACTTACTACCAAACCAAGGTTGTTCTGTAAGTAGACCAGTGAAACTTTTTATTTTTTAAAATCAAATAATATATGTGAAGTACTTCTGTTCATATTTTAGAGATATAAAATGTGTGTGTTAGAATATTGATTTCATTTTCCAGGTTTCTTGACATGTTAATTTTTCTTTTATCAGGTGCTGCAAAATGAGCTTGCGAGATTGTTTTACCTTCTTTCTCCTCACATTTGTATGTAAGTTTAAACTGTTGGGTGATAATGACAAAAAAAAAAAAGAGACCGCAATGAAATTTATATCAGTCAATGTTGATGATTATCATAATTTATGTCAAATCTCTGTTTTTTTTTTTCTTCAAGTCAAACCAAAAATTAAATATACTTTGAAACCTAAACATTTATCAAATGCATTTTGTTTTATCCATATATATATATATATATATATATAGTTTCATTGCGATAATTATTGTTTGACCATCCCTCATTTTTAATAAGCTTTATACATTACATTTTTTTTTCTTCTTGTTTATTTGATTGTTTTTGTTGTTTTAGATGGGACCTGTGAAGAAGATTTTATTCACCAGCAGCCACTGGTAACTGCTGAACTTGGAAGCAGTGTGACTTTACCCTGTTTTCACTCTGATGACTATGTAACCACTGTTTCATGGTATAAACATTCAGCTGGCAAGAAACCACTTCTTATAGCAGATTCAACTCACAACTCAGGAAGAGTTACATATCAAAATGCCTTTAACAAGACTAATCGATTCTTTATCACAATTGCAACTGGCTCTTATAATTTAACTATCATTTACTTGGAGAAAGATGATTTTGCAACTTACTATTGTGCTAAGTTTTTCCTGAACATCATGATGTTTGGCGAAGGGACGATTCTGCTAAATAATGGTGAGTTAATGACAATTTTTGCATTCTGAGTCATTCAGTATTGCTGAATGATTAAAGGCATGATGGTGCACAAACTGTACATTTCAACCACCTTCTGCAATCTTATACTAATGATGGAAAAAAGTGCAGGTGGAAAAGCTAAATATGTGTTGTTATTGTGTAACTATTGTAATACGGGGCAGTAACTCACAAAATACAGAATATATTTTGCTATGATTACAACTGAATTGGTCACAAAATAAATGTGAGATGATAAAAGATATGAAATGATTAAACATATATAATATAATTGTACCCAGCTTTAATGTACCTGATAAAGATGGAGGAGAGAGTAACAAACAAAGAAAGAAAGACAGAAAGCAAAAGAGTCAGAGTCACAGTTTGAATCTACTTTTATCTTTTCCATTACCAAAAACCCCAAAACTGTACATGTCTATTTCAGCCTCCTTCTATAATCTTACACAAACACTGAAAATAAGTGCAGTTACAATAACTAAATATGTGGGGGATTGTTGTGTTATAGATTGTATTGCAAAATGTTAACTCCATTAATATTAAATCAAAACTAATTCACACAATACTTAAACATGGAATGATTTAATAACAATAATCTGCCATGGTTACAACTGAGTTAGTTATGAAATAAATGTATGAGATGATAAAACATATAAATGATTAAAAATATAAACCATTAATTGTACCCAACTAATATTTAACATGTTGGAATATAGCTCTAAAATTCCATGCATGTTCAGTACAAACTCAGATGGCAACAAACGTTACTAGAGAGAGAGAGAGACAAAGAGAAAGACAGAAAGCAAGAGAGCCAGAACAACAACAACAACAAAAAAGAATCACAGTTTAAATCCCCCTTTAATCCCTTCCATTACCAAAATAAAAAAGACCAAAACCCCAAATCAGAAACATTCACAAATACACACGTCAGCCGGCCTTGGGTTTCATTTACTGTACAGTATAACACTTTGCATAGGAACGTTTCTAAAAGTAAACACATGGCAAAATATTTTTAGTTTAATAATGATTGTAACAAATAGTTTGCTTTAAAGTGGTTCAATGAAGTCAATATTTAAGTTAAACGTTTTCTTAGAGTTTACTTACCGCAGCTCACATTTTTCGGTCAAGTTTGTTTTTAGATAGAGTAGATATGCGTCCACCCTTTCCACCCTGATCTTTATTAAACTTTTGGAATTTGTATGGCCCCTTTTGGTAAAAATAAAATAAATTTTCTTTCCCATAAAAACAAATGCCTATGAGGATTTTCAGCCTTTCACATGTATTGCATATTATTGTAATTACAGAATGTTGCATCTCTTTCAGAAACTGACAGAAATATCAGCACGTCTGTTTCAGCTTCATCCTTTTGGAATCCAGTTGTTTTTACCCTCCTTATAATAAGTGTAATATCCATTGTTGTGAACATAGTTCTGGTGATTCAAAAGAATCGCAAAAAAGGTGAATATACATAAACATATGAAATTAAAAAATATATATGAGATAGATAGATAGACAGACAGACGGTGGTGTGAAAAAGTGTTTGCCCTTACTGATTGTTTTTTTTTTTTTTTTTTTTTTTTTGCATGTTTGTCATACTTTTCAGATCATCAAACAAACTGAAATATTAGTTAAAGATAATACAAGTAAACGCATGATGCAGTTTTGAAATGAAGGTGTTTATTATTAGGGAAAAAAACAAAATACAAGGACATGTGGTACAGGTAAATTGGGTAGGCTAAATTGTCCGTAGTGTATGAGTGTGAATGAGTGGGATGGGTTGCGGCTGGAAGGGCATCCGCTGCGTAAAATCGTGCTGGATAAGTTGGCGGTTCATTTCGCTGTGGCGACCCCAGATTAATAAAGGGACTAAGCCGACAAGATAGAAAAACAAAATACAAAACTACATAGCCCTGTGTAAAAAAAAAAAAGTTTGCCCCCTCCTAAACCTGAAAACAGGTTAGTCCACCTGTCAAGTATTTTCAATTATGTGCAATAAGTCTGTTACAGCGCTGTGGATGAATTTTGGCCCACTATTCTTTGCAGAATTGTTGTAATTCAGCCACATAGGAGGGTTTTCGAGCATTAACCGCCTTTTTAAGGTCATGCCACATCATCTCATTTGGATTCAGGTCAGAACATTGTCTAGGCCACTCCAAAATCTTCATTCAGTTTTCCTTCAGCCATTCAAAAGTGAACTTGTTGGTGTGCTTTCATTGTCTTGCTGCAGAACCTGAGGTCACTAACAGATGACCAGACATCCAAATAAATATTAAAATTTGTTTGATAATCAGAAACATTAAAGTTAGACAAACATGCAAAAAAAGTAAAAGGGCAAACACTTTTACAAACCACTGTATATGTACATATGGGTATTCTACTTTGACATTCAGGACAGTGATCTGTAAGTTTATCTCATTACTGTATGTTCCACAGAAACTACAGGACAGCTCGGAAGCCAGATAAATCAGGTAATATTCATCCTAATAATAATCAATAATCAGGTAATAAATCATTCCTTAAAATTCTAGCAAATGAAAAATAATGTTTTATAGGCATGTTCCTATATTGCCTGTATATTGACAACATAAAGAATTTATTGTATAACAATGTTTGTTCTGTAGACTATCGAAATATAATTAGCTTAATGGGGCTAATAATTTTGACCTTAAAATGGTTTTAAAAAGTTAATAACTGCTTTTATTCTAATCGAAATAAAACATAAGACTTTCTCCAAAAGAAAAAATATTATCAGACATACTGTGAAAATTCCCTTGCTCTGTTAAACATCATTTATGAAATATTTAAAAAAGAAAAAAAAATCAAAGGGGGGCTAATAATTCTGACTTCAACTGTATATATATATGTATATATATATATATATATATATATATATATATATTTTTTTTTTTTTTTTTTTTTTTTTTCTCCCATATGCATGTATGTATGTATTTATTCATTTATTTATTTTATTCATCACTATTCAAATTGTAATGTTGTGGAATATTATTACAAATTTAAAAAAAACTTTCTGTTTGAATATATTTTGAAATGTATTTAATCTCTGTATAGCACACTGAGACAGTGTGAAAATCCACTGACTAATTTTTTTTCAGTGGCGTAGTTTGATCACTTTATATTTTCTTCCTCTTCAGATTGAAACAGATGACTTAAATTATGCTGCCCTGCACTTTTCCAAAAAAAAGGCCACCACCTCGAGAAGATCTTCAATGAAAACCATCCAAGAAACTATTTATTCAGAGACCACAATATTTAGCTGAAAGAATTACTAATTATACATTAAGAAACTATTGCTGTTTTTTATTACAGTCTTTGTTGTTAAGTTAATTAGTTCTTTATGTAGCTTTGTATAATATTAATTTCAGTGAATTGTATATATTTTTCATCTCTAAATATCAGCTGAAATAACATAAATATAAATAAAAATGCTGCCTGGAACTGTCCATTATTTTCTATATCAGCCTTTTTTATTTTGATAGTTTGCTGATGCACCATAACTAGCACTATAACAGAGCACACATAGTAATGTTTTTTCTGTTTCATTCGTACTGTTCGTAATAGGGTGCCCCCTCACACATAATCTACGTTCTCCGCATATACTGTACATTGGTGAAGAAGATGTCAGCTTCTGCAAGAACTTTAGAATATTTGCTAAAGCTGATGTCTTCTTAACAATGTGTGCTCAAGGTATTAAACTCTGCTTTATTATTACTGTATAATATTACCAGAAGTCTTGACCCTTTTAAGTACAATGATACACTGCAAAAAATTAAATGTTTTCATTACTTTGAGTCTTGTCATGTTTCTAGTTCAACGATCTAAACAATTCTTAAATCAGGAAACATTTTTAGACAAGCAGAAAATATAGTTTTGTTTTCAGAAATATTAGGTCAAAATTAAGTGAAATAAGTCAAATAATTAGTTTTTTCCTTTAAATAAGTTTTACAGAACAAGGAAATTTTCACAGTATGTCTGATAATATTTTTTCTTATAGAGAAAGTCTTATTTGTTTTATTTCGGCTAGAATAAAAGCAGTTTTTAATTTTTTAAAACCCATTTTAAGGTCAAAATTATTAGCCCCTTTAAGCTATATATTTTTTCGATAGTCTACAGAGCAAACCATCATTATACAATAACTTGCCTAATTTCCCTAACCTGCCTAGTTAACCTAATTAACCTAGTTAAGCCTTTAAATGTCACTTTAAGCTGTATAGAAGTGTCTTGAAAAATATCTAGTAAAATATTATTTACTGTCATCATGACAAAGATAAAATAAATCAGTTATTAGAGATTAGTTATTAAAACTATTATGTTTAGAAATGTGTTGAAATTTTTTTCTCTCCGTTAAACAGAAATTGGGGAAAAAAATAAACAGGGGCTAATAAATCAGGTGGTTGAATAATTCTGATTGCAACTGTAACAACTCATTAATTGTGACATGTTATTTCTTAAAACTGGACAACATTTTGCTTGTGTTGAAAATGCTTCTTGATTTTTATCATTTTGGACTAGAAACAAGACAAACTCTAGGTAAAAAAAGCATTTTTGTATGCTCGCTCCTACATGAAATCTAAGGTGGATATACTTTGATGGAGGTGTTTGAAGTGGTTCTCGATAATGATTTCACTTGGCATCCACAAAATTACCACTTTAACTATCTTTACTTGCAGATACAGCCACTCAACATCAGCTAAGGCCTTTTAATCATCCCATAAAATATCTGTTCATTTTTAGACTGCTGGCCTATTAGAAGTGTCTTTTGTAGTGCATTTTGAGTTATTGTCATGTTGAACCTTTCACACCTTTACACACACTTTGAGTTCACCTCTTGCCTGCTTAAAACATTGTTGTCAGCTTTAAAGTGCAGTCGCAAAATAATACAAAAACTCACACATTCATCTAATTGGCACATGATGTAATATCTTTGCATTTTTCATGGTATCTTTTTATTTTATCACTATGCAGGTTCAAGCATCTGTAAAGAGAGATTCTTCTAAAGGAAATCGGCTCAACCCTTTTTTTTTTTTTTTAACATTACCGTGTCTGATCTTTGACCACTGCTGTGCATTAAAGAGGAAGCACTCTAAAATTTTACTTAACACATAACCAAGGGATGTTAGTTTTCTTGTTTGACTTTTATGGTGGTGGTCTGAACTGAATATAGTGGACCTGATCTGTGTGTCTCAATCAATATTAGAGGGCTATAATCTTAAGTTTTTTGTTTTCTTATTTGAAGAATATCTTTCTCGTGAGGTTGTACTGTAAGTAGACCATTTACAATTTCAAGATTTTTAAATCAAATTAATATATGTAGTGAAGTACTGAATATTTCTTTATTTTCATATTCCAGGTTTCTTGACATGTGTATTTTTCTTTTATCAGGTGCCGCAAAATGAGCTTACAAGGTTGTTTTACCTTCTTTCTCCTCACATTTGCATGTAAGTTTAAACTGTTGAGTGATAATGACAAGAAAAAAAAAACCACAATAAAATTTATATCAGTCAATAATCATGATTATCAAAATGTCAAATCTCTGTTTCTTTCAAGTTTAAAGGCAGATTTTTTTAGCTGAACGAAACTTGTAGAACCCAAAAATAGATATACTTTCTATGCTTTCATTTTTGTTTTGTCCAAGAAAAAACATATTGTAATAATCGTTGTTTTATTACAATAATTATTGTTTGACCAGTCATAATTTGTAATGATCTTTATGTTTTTCTTTTTGTTTCTTATTGTTTATTTCATTGTTTTTGTTGTTTTAGATGGGACCTGTGAAGAAGATTTTATTCACCAGCAGCCACTGGTAACTGCTGAACTTGGAAGCAGTGTGACTTTACCCTGTTTTCACTCGGATGACTTTGTAACTACTATTTCATGGACTAAACATTCAGCTGGCAAGAAACCACTTCTTATAGCTTATTCAGATTTCAACTCAGGAAGAGTTACATATCAAAAAGCCTTTAACAAGACTAATCGATTCTTTATCACAATTGCTAGAGGCTCTTATAATTTAACTATCAATCATTTGGAGAAAGAGGATTTTGCAACCTACTATTGTGTTAAGGATTTCTTGAACATGTTAATGTCTGGAGAAGGGACGATTCTGCTGCGCAAAGGTGAGTTAATGTTTTTGCATTCTGAAATTCACATAAATGTGTGTAAGGCTTTGTAACTACAGTAGTTCAAGCTGTGGTATTGCTGAATGATTCAAGAAATGTTATCAGCATGATGGTGTACACACTGTACATTTCAACACCATCTGCAATCTTATACCGATGATAGAAAAAAAGTGCAGTTAGAAAAGCAAAATATTTGTTATTGTGTGACTTGCAATATGGGGCAGTAATTCACAAAATACTTGAAAATTAAATTAATATCAATATTTTGCTTTGGTTACAAGTGAATTAGTCACAAAATATATGTATGAGATGATAAAATATATGAAATGATTAAACATATAATTGTACCTAGCTTTAATGTTGGGAAAAAAAAACCTGATAAAGAAAGAGGAACTAAGAATGAAAGACGGAAAGCAAGAGAGTCCAATCAAAAGAGACAGTCACAGTTTGAATCCCTTTTTATCCCTTCCATTATTAAAAAGCCTAAACTGTACAATTCAACTATAGTTCAGCCACCTTCTGTAATCTTACACCAACACTGAAAATAAGTGCAGCTAAAAATAACAAAATATGTGGGAGATTGTTGTTATTGTGTGACTATATTGTATTGCAAAATTGAGCAGTTTAACTCCATTAATATTAAATCTAAATTAATTCACAGAATACCTGTAAATGAAATTATTTAATAACAATATGTTATGGTTAAAACAGAGTTAGTAACGAAATAAATGTATGAGGTGATAGAACATTAAATGATAAAACATATATAATATTAATTGTACCCAGCTTTAATGTCCAAAGTTACCCGATAGAAAGGCAAAGAGCCTAGAGAGGCAAAGAGAAAGACAGAATGCAAGAGAGCCAAAGCAAAAGAGACAGAATCACAGTTGACTGCTCTTTTATCCCTTCCATTATCAAAAAGTGACCAAAAACCCATATCGGAGACATTCACAAATACACAGGTCAGCCTACAGATCTGGGGGTCTCATGAACTGTATAAAACTTTGCATAGAAATTTTCCTAAAAGTGAACTTACAGTAAGCCAAAACTAATTTTAATAGATTTACTAATGATTATGGTTAATAAAATGATTTATAGTGGTTCAAATAAGTCAATATTTAAGTTAAATATATTTTCTTAGAGTTTACCTACAGCTGCGCACATTCTCCTGTCAAGTTTGTTTTTTGTAGATCCTGACCTTTGCATGTGAAGTGGCGTGCTCATGTTTCCACCCTTGTTTTGTATGCCATGTTTATATACTGTATGAGACCCTAGATCAATCAATTTTTTTTTTGTCACATATACTTCCATGTATTCACATACACTGATATATAGTAAAATTGGACATCCCCCCCCCCCCCCCCCCCCCCCCCCCCCCAACCATACACAAACATCACATTTCAGGGGAAGACAGGTCACCGGGGAGGTAGCATTTAAAAAAAGGAAGTAAGATACAAAAGATAGATATATATATCCTCTTAAGGCCCAAGGTGTTTTTATACATGCATTTTTTATTTCTCTTTGCTATTTGGGCTTATTGGAACCTAATTAGAATAAAAATCTAAGTATGATGTAGTATAAGAGAAAAATGATGTCCATATATGTGGACTCGTGGTTCGAATTTACATAAAACCCTTTTTCCCGAATTTTCTTTTATGCATATTTAACATAGAATTTTTTTTTTTTGAACTTGCTTTGACTATCAGAGAGTAAAAATAATTTTTTCCCCCATTTTGGACAGTTAAAAAAAGGGTTTGGGACATTTCATATGCTGAAAAACAGTTGCAGGATGACACTGTATGTCTGTAACAAAATATAAAACATTCAAAGTATTTCAAATAGTCACTTAAGAGCTAAAAATGTGCTGTCCACGTGTGTGGACACTCGGGCCCTGGGAGGTTACTAGCACTTCTGTGCCTTTTAGAATTTGTAATGGGCCATTTTGGTAAAAAGACATTGTTTGCAATAAAAACAAATGCCCATGGTGATTTTCACATCTATTGCATAATAATATATTCACAGAATGTTGCATGTGTTTCAGAAACGGACAGAATTAGCAGCACGTCTGTTGTCCAGCATCCTGTGTCTGACAGACTTCATCCAGGAGATTCAGTGACCCTGCAGTGTTCGGTCAGCAGTCACATCTGTGCTGGACATTACAGAGTTTACTGGTTTAAACACTCATCCGGATATTCTCAACCAGAGATCATTTACACTCATGATAACAGAAGCGATCAGTGTTTGGAGAAATCAGAGAAGAGCTCTTTAGTTCAGAGTTGTGTTCATAATCTCTCTCAGACTGAACTCACTACAACTGATGCTGGGGTTTATTACTGTGCTGTCGACATATGTGGGAAGATACACTTTGGGAATGGAACCAAGTTGACTATTGAGGGTACAGAAATGTTTGCTTTTGAGACAAAACTGTTAGCACCATAAAATGAATGTGTTGGTATAACACCCAAATCTATGTGACCCTTTCAGAATCCTCATTTTGGAATCCAGTCGTTTTGATCCTGTTTGTAATAAGTGCAATATCCATTATTGTGAACGTATTTCTCGTGATCTGCACATATTGCAAAGAAGGTAAATATGTTAACATAAGCATATGGTACAATACAAAATAAAATGTATAATACTAATACTTGTTACTTACAGTAACAATACATTTCATTTATTAAAGTGATCTGTAGTTTAACAAAGTTATTATGTTCCACAGAAGCTTCAGAACAAATTAGAAGTCGAGTTATTCAGGTAATTATGTTTATATTTTTTTTATTTTCCTTTAAACTTTTAGAGATTGAAAAATAATGTTTTATAGCAATGGTCCTATTTCGCCTGTGTATTAAAAGCATAAGATATCTGAATGTAGAACAATGTAAAACTCTAAAAGCTAGATTTGTTTGTTTTTCCAAATTTGATCTTAAATCATTTCCTACAGTTTCATTTAAATCACTTTAATATGCACACTAACGTTCAAGAATATAAAGTCAGTAAGGATTGCCCATGTTTTAAAAACATACTGTATCTTGTTTGCTGCATATATGTGTTTTCATTTATTAGTATTAAATGTAATATTGTGGAATAGTATTACAATTTAAAACAGATACTTTGCATTTTAATATATTTATTTTTGGTAAGACTATATTTTGATTGTCCCTATTGCACATTTTGTTGACTAAAAGTTGCATTGCAACTACAGTACACGCCAGTTTTATTATTTGAGTATTAGTAGTCTGTCTGCTTAACATTATACATACATTTTCACACGTTGCTTCAGAGTTCACAAATGTTTGCTATTTTTTGGTGTATGTTCGTGTGCAATATATTTTCTATATTGCTGACTTCCCTTGTCTTTGATTCAGATCAATATAGTTCTTGCTACCGCTTTTAGGTGACCCCTATGTTTTAATGTTCTGTGACGTGAATAAAAAAAGGCAGATTTCAGTAGCATCGGCAATTGCAGCTAATAGATAACTTTAAGTGTAACATATTAATAGTTCTAACAAATTGATTTTTGAAGGATTTTAACACCTCTGACTACATGTTCAACATGTTAATGTGGTGCTTGCGGGCAGCGCATCCCATCACTGTGATGGCATGTGTGTTGCGCAGCTAAGATCATGGCTCGCTCTTGCAAAAGGGTGAACCACCCCTGTTGTCCCCCGCAAGTAGCGGTTGGCACTCGGGCAGATCTGAGGGTTACAGTGGAGTTCAATCCGCCGCCCTTGGGCTTGAAGAAGGGGAAACACTCTACGCCTCTCGTCCCCTTCTTCCCAAAGGTGCACAGTTAGTTCACGCAACACTTTAAAAACTGTAAAGACTGATCTCCTCGTCGAACCATCCACTTTGGCTGTTCCTTGCCGAGGGCGCTCGTCTGTGGCTCAAAAATCTGCTCCGCCGCCCTGTCCATTCCACCGGTTAAGCGGTAGCGTCAAGCACCCCACAAACAATTACCGCCCCCACCTAAGGGCGCGCTAAGTTCGGTACGGACCGCGAAGCGTCCCTGAGACAAGGAGGTTTGCTCTTTCCCTGGGGAAGACCAAGGACACCCATATCGTTAACTTTAGCAAATTTTCTAAAGAGTAATTTCTCCTTTCTCCAAGTGTGACAGTCAGAACACTGCCAGTATAGGATGCAGTGCCTTCGAGCTCCTTGATCGGTGCTCTTTGCTACAGGCTCAGAGAGTGCCACAGGCCGGGATCCATTCTCTCGCACTCCCAGCCGCCCTGCGGGCTCTTGTGACAATGTTAAGATTAACCTCTTATCTTCAGCTCTTCCTCGGGACGCGCACCTACTGGGGTGAGCTCTCCTATGTCGTATGTTGTGCTGCCCTACTGCTGGTGCGTCAGTAATTGCGCCAATGATGTCACTTGCACATGCTCTGCCAGCCTGGTTAGCGCTGCGCAGCCCGCTGCGATGGCTGATTCAGAGAATCAGACTCGGCTATGGGATTCAGTTCACTAAACGGTCCCCCAAGTTCACGGGTCACTGATCACCGTGAGCTGATGCTGACCTGTCTGAGAGAGTTTAACAGGAAAACTGTGGTCCCATTGATATTATTTCAGAGGCTCCTGGGGCATATGGCAGCCGCTGTCACGCTGCTCGGGTAACTCCATATGAAACCGATTCAGCATTGGCTTTATGGTCTGGTCCCCAGATGTGCAAGGCACGCGGGCAGGCACCGGGTGACTGTCACTCCGCTGTGTCGCCGCACCCTCAGACCATGCATTTCTACAGGCCTGTGTGCCTCTAGAACAAGTGTCCAGGCACGTCATTGTTCAGACAGATGCTTTCAGTACGCGCTGGGGGGCCGTGTGTTGTGGGCATGAATCTGCGGGTCCGTGGAAGGAATCCGTTTGCATTGCCATTTTAATTGCCTGGAGCTGGTGGCAGTGTATCGCGCACTGTGCCCATTTTTACCGGTGCTAGAGTGGAATCACATGCTGGTCATGACAGACAGCATGGCGATGATGGTGTATATCAACTGCACGTGGGGTGGGGTGTCCGCTCTCGCTGCATGTCTCAGTTCACTCGCTGTCTGCTCCCCTGGAGTCATATGTGGCGGAAATCGCTGCGTGCCATTCACATCCCGGACAAACTCAACCGTGCAGCCGTTGCGCTCTCATGGCAGTTCACACCCGGGAGCATGAAGGCTCCACTCCCAGCTGTCCAGCTGTTATGCGTTTTGTGCGCACTGGACACCGCTGGTCCCAGGGCGTGCGTAAAAACGCATTTTCTCAAGTAAGCCTACTCACACAGATACTGTGTAACGTCAGGGAGGACGAGGAGCAGGTCTGTTTATTGTGCCTCTCTGGCTCAACCTGACCTATATTTCAGCTCTCTCCTCATGACGCCCCCTTCCTAACATATCCCTTTAAAGAAGCACCTTCTTCTCTGGGACAGGCACCATCTGGCACCCGCGCCCAGATCTCTGGAACCTCACCTGTGGTCCATAGATGGAGCACGGAGGACTTAGGTGAACTACAGGTTCGGCAATGTTGTTCGGCTTCTTCAGCTAGAAACGATACTTAGTGTTATGTGGCTGGCATCTTTATTCACAGCTGATTGTGATTGCTGCCAGCTGCGTACGCTGATGCCACCAATTGAATTGGCTCATTTTATTACTCTTTCAGATGTAATAAATTAAATCTGAAAGAGTAACAAACATGGGGGAATGAGAGTTTTGTAGTAACCATTTCGTTTAGCCATTACTGTGAGGGTTGGCTTAGGGTTGGACATTAATAAAATACATTTAATGGGTAATTTAATAAATAATATAGTTTTCACAGTTGAATTCCTTCAAGCAAAAACCCTCACTCAGCTTACCACGGCTTATTCTGTGCAACAAGTGTCAGAAGTATAAAATTGCAATAGTACCTGGATGCAGCCTTTATGATGCAAACTGAGATTGCATTACTAAGCGATGCAGTGTCAGACACAATGCACTCAATGGAGTGAGTGATGTCACTGTGACGGGTAGGGTTAGGAGTGGGGTTAGATGAGCGCATTAAAAAGCATTGAATGCAGCTCAGATTGTGCAGCGCCACCTTGTGTATCGTGGTATTTTTGCCTTCCAATAAGCACCATCTAATGTCAGGGAGTAATTTTAGACATTTACTCTGCTCTTCATCAGTGAATATCACTTGGACATGAATGTCAAAAAATTTGCGATAAGAGTGAGTGATAAACATCACAGTGTACACAAAGCATAACTGTGAAAATCCACTGATAATATTTCTCTTATTTGTTCTCTGCAGGTTGATACAAATGACTTCAGTTATGTTGTCTTGCAAAGCTCTTCAGTGACAACTAGCCAAGAAGAAACTATGTGTGTTTATACACAGACCAGTAAGCACTTTGTGAGATAATCGCTTATGCTGTAGATTATTATTCTTGTGGTTGTTTAGTTCCGTTGTTAATTTTACCAGTTCATACATTACATTTTCTTTTTATAATTTTGATTTTGGTTTAATTGTAAATATTTTTAGTCTATCAATATATCAGTCATTTTTGTCCCTCTTTACTCATCTATATTGTCACCCTCAAGCTTTAAAAAATTTGTAAAGAATTTTTTTGTAATTTGATAAAATACATATTTAATGAATGACAAAAAGTCATTAAATTTATATTCAGGCAGAATGTAAATTGTCATGTGCATTTGTTTTTATTGCAAACCACGTATTTTTCACCAAGAAGATTGCTGATAAAGATCAGGGCCTGTCTGTGTGGACTTACAATGTGGTCACATATTGATGAAGTTCCTATTGGTCAGTTGGAATGTCTCAGTATGTGGGCTTTGGTCACATGGCCAAGGAAATAACAAAACTGGAATGGAAACTTTGCTCTGTCTTTTTTTTCTTCTCTTCTCTTCTCTGTCTCTACTCTCTTTCTTTCTTCCTATTTTACATTTAAGCTGAATAATATCATGTGTTTTTTTTTATCATTTCATGTTTTATCATTTTTTACAGTTATTTTGTAACTAATTCAGTGTAACCGTAACAAATTATTGTCATTAAATCATTTTATTTTTAAATATTCTGTGAATTATTTTTGATTTAACTTTCTCCTTATTGCTCCATATTTCAATACAATACAGTCACATTATAGCAATGCTCTGCCACATTTTTGACTGTTAAAACTGCCCTTCTTTCTGTATTTGGTATACAGTACGATTGCAGAGGAATGGTTTGATGGTTGAAAAGTGCTAGTCTATTTTTAGGATTCAACAGAAAGTTTAAATGGTAAAACTTTACAAAACATTTCAATTAGTACATTTTAGTCAATGTATTCACTAAGATAAACAAACAATGAATGATGCATTACCTTACATTGCTGATTAAAGTATTTACATGTATTCATCTTGTTAGAGTTAGTTCATGTAATGTTTGTTAACACAATGCACAACTCTTTTTATGAATGCATTAGTAAATGTTGAATTGTGATAAATGTGCGTTTTGTAATGTGTGCAGAATGTGCCTATCTTTCTTTTAGGAATAAATTTTCCCCCCTTTATCGGGGTCGCAACAGCGGATTGAACCGCCAACTATTCTGTGATATGTTTTATGCAGTAGATGCCGCAACCAAGTACTGGGAAACTCCTTCACTCTCACATTCACACACGCACTCATACACTATGGCCAATTTAGTTCAACCAAATCACTTATACTGCATGTCTTTGGACTGTGGGGGAAACTGGAGCACCCTGAGGAAACCCACACAGACACGGAGTGAACATGCAAACTTAACACAGAAATGCCTCCTGGCCCAGCCAGGACTCAAATCAGTGACCTTCATGCTGTGAGGTGCCACTGCTAACCACTGAGCCACCATGCCGCATGTTTTTAAACTTTTCAAAAAAAAATTCATGTATTTGTGGGCAAATTGGCAATCCTCTGCTCATCTTTACTCCTAAATGACTAGATCTTTGTTGGATGCTGCTTTTATACCAAATCGTAATTACAATCACATGTTGACATCACCTGTTTCAAATCACCTCATTATTCAACCAATTTACCCGATTACTAGCCCTAATTTGCTTCTGTCACAACTTTTTTTGGAGTGTGTTGCAGTTCTGAATGACAGGAAAATATGTATATTTACAAATGAAATGAAGTTGGCAAAACATAGCAATATTTTGTTTTTATATTGTTTGCAATGAAATTCAAATGAAATAAAATAAACAGTAAAAATAAATGTGGAAATCACTCTTTATTTTTTTATATTTGACTTTTCCATGCTAGCCCAACTTTGTCTAATTTGAAGTTTACTCAATTCTCAAGCTTAAACTTATTATTTTCTGTCTATATAAGTAAAATAAAACGTGATAAACAGAACTCCAGTTAGAGGCCACAGTGTATGACATCATTTCCTGTAAAATGGCTTACAGGAAGACGCTGCTCAGCATAGACTGAGAACTGATGTGAACATCAGCGGAGAAACAGTTCACTTTAGCACTGAAATAATTACAATACAATAATAAACGTATTATATTATATTATATTATATTATATTATATTATATTATATTATATTATTACGTGGAAATACAGTTGAAGTCAGAATTCCCTCCTGTTGTAATTCTTTTTAAAATAATTTTAAAGATTTTTTCTCAGCACAATTGTAAATGTAATAGTATTAATAAGTAATTTCTAATAACCAATTTCTATTGTCTTTGGGATGATTCATTCCAGCTCAAACCCATCACTGAGAAACATCCATACACATTCACACACATACACTACGGACAATTTAGCCTACACTAAATAGCTCGTGTTTTGTGGGGGAAACCGGAGCAAACCCACACAAACACGGGGAGAACATGCAAACTCCACACAGAAACGCCAACTGACCCAGGCGAGGCTCGAACCAGCGACCTTCTTGTTGTGAGGCAATGATTTGGCATGATGACAGTGAATATTTTTTATATGATACTAATATTCAGCTTAACATGCAATCTAAAGTCTTAACTAAAGTATTAAGTAATTAGGATAGTTTAGGATAATTAGGCAAGAACATTACATGTACATATACTGGACGACATCAAAACTTGTGAAATATGTACGAATCATAATTTAGATCAATATAAGAGCTTTTACCTATTGAAATGTATCTGAAATAAATGTATACATTAAAAATTATGTAATATTTTAATTATATAAAATATAGTTTATACTGTGCATGTGTGTGTGTGTGTGTGTGTGTGTGTGTGTGTGTGTGTGTGTGTGTATATATATATATATATATATATATATATATATATATATATATATATATATATATATATATATATATATATATGTGTGTGTGTGTGTGCATATATACACACACACACACACACATATGCAATATGACTGTTTGTTTGCCTGAGAACGCTTTGCAAGTTTGACAATATTCCAACCACAGGACTGACCAAGTTGTATGTCTTCACACCTCCATCTGAATCAAAAACACACATGCACATAAGTCAGTGTCAAAAATAACCCTCCTATGTGCACTTCCCTCCTAACCTTCTATCTCTTTCAGTAAAACATTTATTTAAAAAAATGTATGAAATAATACATCTAGTAAAATATGAATTCTATATTTACAATAATTGATTAGTGTAATAACGACAAAAAATAAGTATAACATAAGTATAAACACATTAATTCATGATATATATTAAAACACTTTAAAATTGTATACTTAAATATAGTCTACATTCTTCTTTTAATCAAAGTTCTAACTAGATTCAAACAATTAGGCCTTTATATTTGCTATGACATACATTAACAGATGTCCTACAGTATGTGGTTTTTAAATCAGCTAATAATTCTGATTTATACTACATGGCTGTTGAATGCTGATAAACATTCCAAGGTGTGCAGTTATTTTCAGATAAACAGATTTCAGTTCTGGGAGATATTGAATTAAACTAGTCCTTTACACAGGAGTGGTTCGACAATAATAAAATACTGACAGATGTCCTAAAACACAACATCTGAACAATGTCTTTAGGTGTGGTATAAGCAGAATAATTGATTACCCAGAATGCTTTTTTCCGCTCCAAATGAGGCACTTGTGGCAATAATTCAAACCAAATATTAGGTATGAGCGATATGCACTTAAAATGATATCATGGTATTTTCTGGTATTTATAATATTGACGATAAACCAATAGTATCCACTGAGAGACAACAAAAAGTCCTGTATCTTTAGAGAAAAATATTTCATATATAATAGAAAAAAGCATTTCTACGTATATAATTCATACCCCTGGCAAATTCTGACTTTTTGTTTTTTTTCATCGAAAATGACAAAGGCTTCTCCCAAAAGATAAAAAGATGATATACAAAAGATATTATTGTGGGAAAAAAAAAATTACTTTTAGTAAAAATATTTCTTTAAGTCAGAATTTACCAGGGGTATGAATAATTTCTGGCTTGTCTGTACATATTTTACAAAATAAGGTCTTCAACCCTGCTCATGGATGCCTAATTTTCTGCAACTATATTTTAACAAACTGAAGCTGCATGTCAAGCTTTTATCATATAAAAATAAAATACACAATCAGATGTGCTGAAACAGGAATAAACTTTGCAGGACAGCAAGCAGAGCACACATAGCAATTTTATTTCTGTTTCATTCATACTGTATGTTAGAGGGAGCCCTCGCGCATAATCTACATTCTCCAAATAGCGTTGGTGAAGAAGACGTCAGCTACTGCTAAGGACTATCATACATAAAACACCTGGGATCAGGACAGGTATCTGATGTTACTGCAAATAAAAGAATTACTGCAAATAAAAGTGATCGTACATGAAACACCTGGGATCAGGACAGGTATCTGAAGTTATAACAGTGTTAATGTAATCTGACAAGTATCTTAAGTTACATTGATTGATTTAAAATACAACGACTGCACATGAAACACCTGCGATCAGGACAGCTATTTCAAAGTACTTCATATAAAAGGCATTGGACAAGAAATCCCTGCGATCGCGTACAGGTACTGTATCTGAAGCAAACTGATGTTTTCAAAATCTGCGCATGATCCGTGACCTATGCAAATTCACAAATAGGCCACACCTACCTGATGACTTAGTAGCAATTATGCTGTACTGAATCCGGTGGGAAAAACTGCCTGCCTACTGCAAGACTTTAGAATATTTGTGTAGCTAACGTCTTCTTAACAATGTGTGCTTGAGGTATTAAACTCTGATTTCAAGAGTTCGGCCTTAGCTGATGATTGATTATAAGCTTGTTTGGCATGCTGTCCCGGGAGAGAGCCCTGAGCTCATGAGATCCTCGAGGCCGGGGCTCCCTCCCGTTGCAGGGCGAGAGGGGAGTTTGAGCTCAGGTGGGTCTCGAGAACTCCTCTCCTTAATAATGGTGAATGTAGACTATGCTAAATTAAACGCTTGTCTATGATGTTCTTTTGGTTTATTCAATTTACTTATGTTACATGTTTTTGGTGTTTATAGGAAACCGGAGAGCCCAGGGAAAACCCATGCAAACACGGGGAGAACATTGAAACTCCACACAGAAATCTCGACTTGGCCAGGTAGAGATCTGAGCCAGTGACATTCTTGCTGTGAGGCAATGATGCTAACCATTGAGCCTCCGTGCTGCCCTGACAAGGAAAGGGGAGGAGTAGGGGTGGAAGGGGGGATTCTTCAAGACGAAGATAGCTAAGGTAAGATACTCTGGTTATTTATAGCGATTTAGGAATCGTCTGATTGGTGGATCATGCATTAGCTAATGCAGGTCCAGCTGCTGTCAATCATACTGTAAGCACGTGCTTCTCTCGAAATTAGTTAATAAATAAACTTTACTTAATATTATGATGAAATGCTAATTGACCTGCCTTTATTGCATAAATATTACTGTATAGAATACTATAAAATAGTACGATTTATTCTACATAAATAAGTAATCTCTCTCAATCTTGCCGTCCCATCTGTGTTGTCACAGTCTATAGTTTGCATATATTATCACATGGCCCTGTTTTATTTTTTAATGGTCAAACTACTTGTGCTGTGTGTTTATCATATTGCATTATAATAATATGATAAGGAAAAAACAGTTTTCAACATTCATCCATTTATTCATTTTTTTCCCGGCTTTATTCATCAGGGTGGCCACAGCGGAATGAACCGCCAACTTATCCAGCATATGTTTTACACCGCGGATGCCCTTCCAGCTGCAACCCAGTACTGGGAAACGTCCATACGCACTCATTCACACACATACACTACGGCCAATTTAGTTTATTCAATTCACCTGTAGCGCATGTCTTTGGACTTGTAGGGGAAACAGGAAACCCACCTAAACATGCAAACTCCAGAAAAAAATGCCAACTGACCCAGCCAAAATTCGAACCAGCAACCTTCTTGCTATGAGGCAACAGTGCTAACCACTGAGCCACTGTGTCCCTTTCCAGTTTGCAACATCAAGCAGAATACAAGCAGTTTGTACAGCTAAAAATCAATGGAGGTGAATGAGAGCAGAAGTCTTGACCCTTTTAAGTACAATGACTATACGCGCTCTTACATGAAAAGGTGGGTATTTGTTCCTTGAGCTATTGATTTGCTGACTTTTAATGAGGTAGCTGTGGCTTTAGTGCTATTATTGTCATGTGATGTTTGTCTTATGTGTGTGGTGTGGTATACGTATGGTGTAAATCTATTACGCTACAGCACAAATCAACCCAAAAGTGAACAATAAAGTTTACATTTAACATTAACAAATATATTTTGATGAAGGTGTTTAAAGTGCCTCTCGATAATGATTTCACTTTTGGCAAGTACTTTATATGAGCATAAACAACATCCACAAAGTTACTACTTCAAGTGTGTTTATATGCAGATACGACTGTTCATAGTTCAACATCAGCTGAGGCCTTTTAATCAGTTCATATCAGCTCAATTTAAGATTACTGGCCTATTAGAAGTGTCTTTTGTAGTGCATTTTGAGTTATTGTCATGTTGAACCTTTCACACCTTTACATGCACCTCGAGTTCACCTCTTGCCTGCTTTTAATAGTTTTGAACATTGTTGTCGGCTTTAAAATGCAGTCACAACATAACACAAAAACTCAGAAAGTAATCGAATTGGCACCTGATGTAATATTTAGGTTTGCATTTCTCATGTTATCTGTTCATTTTATCACTGTACAGGTTCAAGCCTCTGTAAAGAGAGATTCTTCTAAAGGAAATTGGCTCTGCCCTTTTTTTTTAACATTTCCGTGTCTGATCTTTGACCGCTGCTGTGCATTGAAGAGGAAGCAGTCTGAAATTAGACTTACTACCAAACCGACTCATGACAGGTGTATGTTAGTTTTCTTGTTTGACTTGTATTGTATGGTGGTGGTCTGAACTGAATATACTGGACCTGATCTGTGTGTCTCAATCAATATTAGAGGGGTATAATATTAAGTTTCTTGTTTTCTTATTTGAAGAATATCTTTCTCGTGAGGTTGTACTGTAAGTAGACCATTTAAAATTTCAAGATTTTTAAAAATCTAATTAATATATGTAGTGAAGTACTGTTCATATTTTAGAGATATAAAATTTGTAAACTTGAATATTTCACTGATTTCATTTTCCAGGTTTCTTGACATGTTAATTTTTCATTTCTCAGGTGCTGCAAAATGAGCTTGCAAGATTGTTTTACCTTCTTTCTCCTCACATTTGCATGTAAGTTTAAAATGTATATCAGTCAATATTGATGATTATCATAATTAATGTCAAATCTCAGTTTCTTTCAAGTTTAAAGGCATTTTTTGGCTGAGTGAAACTTGTAGAAACCAAAAATTTGATATGCTTTAAAGCCTGAATATTTATAAAATGTGCTTTTGTTTTATCAAAGAAAAATTATTAATCGTTTTATAACGATAATTATTGTTTGACCATGCCTAATTTGTAATGATCTTTATGTTTTACTTTTTATTTCTTACTGTTTATTTGATTGTTTTGTTGTTTTAGATGGGACCTGTGAAGAAGATTTTATTCACCAGCAGCCACTGGTAGTTGCTGAACTTGGAAGCAGTGTGACTTTACCCTGTTTTCACTCGGATGACTTTGTAACTACTATTTCATGGACTAAACATTCAGCTGGCAAGAAACCACTTCTTATAGCATATTCAGATTTCAACTCAGGAATGGTTACATATCAAAAAGCCTTTGAGAAGACTAATCGATTCTTTATCACAATTGCAACTGGCTCTTATAATTTAACTATCAATCATTTGGAGAAAGAGGATTTTGCAACTTACTATTGTGTTAAGGATTTCTTGCACAGGTTAATGTTTGGAGAAGGGACCATTCTGCTGCGCAAAGGTGAGTTAATGACAGTTTTTGCGTTCTAAAATGTACATAAACGTGTGTAAGACAGTGCTTACTGCAGTGGTTTAAGCTGTAGTATTGCTGACTCATTCAAGAATTGTTGTCAGCATGATGGTGTACACACTGTACATTTCAACACCATCTGCAATCTTATTAATCTTACTAACGATGGAAAAAAAGTCAAATCAAAATTGTGTTGCTATTGTGTAACTATTGCAATATGGAGCAGTAATTCACAGAATATTTGAAAATGAAATTAATAACAATATTTTGCTATGATTACTGAATTGGCCACAAAATAAATAATATTAATTTTACCCAGCTTTAATGTACTGTACCTGATAAAGATGGAGGAGAGAGAAACAAAGACAAAAAGCAAGTGAGCCAAAGCAAAAGAGACAGAGTCAGTTTGAATCCCCTAAAAAAACCCAAAACTGTACATTTCTTTTTCAGCCACCTGTGTAACATTGAAAATATGTGCAAATTTAGGGGGAGATTGTTTCTATTGTTTGACAATATTGTATTGCAAAATGAAGCAGTTTAACTCCATTAATATTCAATCTAAATTAACATGAAATGATTTAATAACAGTTATTTATGAAATAAATGTATGAGGTGATAGAACATTAAATGATAAAACATATATAATATTAATTGTACCCAGCTTTAATGTGTAAAGTTACCTGATAGAAAGGTAAAGAGAAAGACAGAAAGCAAGAGGGCCAAAGCAAAAAAAGACAGTCACTGTTGATTCCTCTTTTAACCCTTCTATTTCTAAAAACCCAAAAAGTGACCAAAAACCCATATCAGAGACATTCACAAATACACACGTCAGCCTACAGATCTGGGGGTCTCATGAACTGTATAAAACTTTGCATAGAAACTTTCCTAAAAGTGAACTTACGCCAACTAATTTTAATTGATTTACTAATGATTATGGTTAATAAAATGATTTATAGTGGTTCAAATAAGTCAATATTTAAGTTAAATATGTTTTTTTTTTAGTTTTCTTAAAGCTGTGCACATTCTCCCGTCAAGTTTGTTTTTTATTATAGATCATAGCCATTGCATGTGAAGTGGCGTGCTCATGTTTTGTACATGTGCCATGTTTATATATGAGATCCCAGATATTTATCAGCACTTCTGTGCCTTTTGGAATTTGTATTAAGCCCTTTTGGTAAAAAAAAAACATTGTTTGCAATAAAAACAAATGCCTGATTTCAGCCTTTCAGATGTATTGCATATTAATATATTTACAGAATAATGTATGTCTTTCAGAAACGAACCGAATTAGCAGCACGTCTGTTGTCCAGCAGCCTGTGTCTGACAGACTTCATCCAGGAGATTCAGTGACCCTGCAGTGTTCGGTCAGCAGTCACATCTGTGCTGGACATTACAGAGTTTACTGGTTTAAACACTCATCCGGATATTCTCAACCAGAGATCATTTACACTCATGATAACAGAAGCGATCAGTGTTTGGAGAAATCAGAAAAGAGCTCTTTAGTTCAGAGTTGTGTTCATAATCTCTCTCAGACTGAACTCACTACAACTGATGCTGGGGTTTATTACTGTGCTGCCGACATATGTGGGAAGATACACTTTGGAAATGGAACCAAGTTGACTATTGAGGGTACAGAAAACTTTCAGACAAATTAAATAATACATCAAATTGACACCTAAATCTATGTCACCATTTGCTAATTTTCAGCTTCATTCTTTTGGAATCCAGTTGTTGTTATCCTGTTTACAATAAGTGTAATATCCATTGTTGTGAACATAGTTCTGGTGATTCAAAAGAATCGCATAAAAGGTAAATATACATAAGTTTCAAAAAATATACAGTTGAAGTCAGAATTATTAGCCCCCCTGAATTATTAGCTCCGCTGTTTATTTCCCCCCCCAATTTCTGTTTAACGGAGAGAAGATATTTTCAACACATTTCTAATCATAATAGTTTTAATAACTCATCTCTAATAACTGATTAATTTTATTTTCGTCATGATGACATTGAATAATATTTGACTAGATATTCTTCAAGACACTTCTATACAGCTTAAAGTGACATTTAAAGGCTTAACTAGGTTAATTACACTGTAAAAAAAAATCGTAAAAAAAAGGTAAATGACTGGCAGCTACGGCTGGCAAACAAAAACCATAAAATTACGGTAAAATTTCTTTTGTTGAAATAAAGTGCAAAAATAATAAATCTACAGATATTTTCATTAAAATGTTTACAGAGAAACACTGTTATTTTACAAACTTCTCCTAGATTATTATGATCAAATACGTTCAATAAAGTTACAAAATAAGAGTTTTACAGAGAAACACTGTTATTTTACAAACTTTTCCTAGATTATTACGATCAAATCCATTTAATAAAGTTACACAATAAGAGTTTTACAGAGAAACACTGTTATTTTACAAACTTTTCCTAGATTATTACGATCAAATCCATTTAATAAAGTTACACAATAAGAGTTTTACAGAGAAACACTGTTATTTTACAGACTTTTCCCAGATTATTATTATCAAATCCATTTAATAAAGTTACACAATAAGAGTTTTACAGAGAAACACTGTTATTTTACAGACTTTTCCTAGATTATTACGATCAAATCCATTTAATAAAGTTACACAATAAGAGTTTTACAGAGAAACACTGTTATTTTACAGACTTTTCCCAGATTATTATTATCAAATCCATTTAATAAAGTTACACAATAAGAGTTTTACAGAGAAACACTGTTATTTTACAGACTTTTCCCAGATTATTATTATCAAATCCATTTAATAAAGTTACACAATAAGAGTTTTACAGAGAAACACTGTTATTTTACAGACTTTTCCTAGATTATTATGATCAAATCCGTTTAATAAAGTTACACAATAAGAGTTTTACAGAGAAACACTGTTATTTTACAAACTTTTCATAGATTTTTATGATTGAACACCATCAATAAAGTGACTGCACTAAAAGTTTAAGAGAAAACAATGTTATTTAAAAGAATTTTCCCTAAATCATTACGATTAAACACCTTTAATAAAATGCCAAGACATGCTCAAGGTCGTAATTTAACAGTTTTATTTTGGATCAAAAAAGTCTAGAAAAACAAGATACAACTGATTAAAATTCTCACAACTTTAAAATTACAGTGGCTACATTTTATTGAATAGTATTTATGTAAAACATGTTGAGGTTTAAGTTATATGGAATGACTCAGTTCCAAATCTTATATTAAACTGTAACGTGAAAGGGATGCTGACAAAGGAGTGCGGATCCAAATGCAAGTTTATTACACAGAGATGGTCAGGCAAGCAACAGTCAACAGAGGAGCAAACAGATGTATGTATGGAATCCAGAGTCATGGTCAAATAACAGGCAAATGGTCAGTCCCAGCAGCAACAACAACAACAACATAAACAATTAACAAGCAAAGCAAGAGAAACGAGTCATAATGTTCACAGTAACAGTATAACAAGCCTTAGCAATTAGTGCCTGCGTCTGTGCTGCTTTTAAAGTCCATGTAATCAGTTCATAACGATCCTCCGACTGTGTGTGTGTGTGCGCAATCAGTGGAATCTGGAACAGGTGCATGGGAGCACTGCATGACTGGATCTGTAGTCCATATAATGGCGGATTTGTAGTTCTATGGCGATCTGCGTGTTTACCAGCGATCTACAAGGATTAAATTGCTGATGATTGTGACAGGAACATTTAAACTACTACAGTAAACAGCACAACAGTTTCATGAAATTCTCAGACTATAGGATTATGATAAACTTAAGATATACTGAAAACGTATACAGCTACTTGATTTTCACTGTTTCACACCCACTATTTGCACACACACACAAACACACACAGTCGGAGGATCGTTATGAACTGATTACATGGACTTTAAAAGCAGCACAGACGCAGGCACTAATTGCTAAGGCTTGTTATACTGTAACTGTGAACATTATGATGCATTTCTCTTGCTTTGCTTGTTAATTGTTTATGTTGTTGTTGCTGCTGGGACTGACCATTTGCCTGTTATTTGACCATGTCTCTGGATTCCATACATACATCTGTTTGCTCCTCTGTTGACTGTTGCTTGCCTGACCATCTCTGTGTAATAAACTTGCATTTGGATCCGCACTCCTTTGTCAGTGTCCCATTCACATTACAGTTTCATTTAAGATTTGGAACTGAGTCATTCCATATAACTTAAATCTCAACATGTTTTACATAAATACTATTCAATAAAATATAACCACTTTAATTTTAAAGTTGTGAGAATTTTAATCAGTTGTATCTTGTATCTTGTTTTTTCCAGACTTTTTTGATCCAAAATAAAACTGTTAAATTACGACCTTGAGCATGTCTTGGCATTTTATTAAAGGTGTTTAATCGTAAGGATTTAGGGAAAATTCTTTTAAATTTTTAAATTGTTTTCTCTTAAACTTTTAGTGCAGTCACTTTATTAATGGTGTTCGATCATAATAATCTATGAAAAGTCTGTAAAATAACAGTGTTTCTCTGTAAAACTCTTATTGTGTAACTTTATTAAATGGATTTGATCATAATAATCTAGGAAAAGTCTGTAAAATAACAGTGTTTCTCTGTAAAACTCTTATTGTGTAACTTTATTAAATGGATTTGATAATAATAATCTGGGAAAAGTCTGTAAAATAACAGTGTTTCTCTGTAAAACTCTTATTGTGTAACTTTATTAAATGGATTTGATCATAATAATCTGGGAAAAGTCTGTAAAATAACAGTGTTTCTCTGTAAAACTCTTATTGTGTAACTTTATTAAATGGATTTGATCGTAATAATCTAGGAAAAGTTTGTAAAATAACAGTGTTTCTCTGTAAAACTCTTATTTTGTAACTTTATTGAACGTATTTGATCATAATAATCTAGGAGAAGTTTGTAAAATAACAGTGTTTTTCTGTAAACATTTTAATGAAAATATCTGTAGATTTATTATTTTTGCACTTTATTTCAACAAAAGAAATTTTACCGTAATTTTATGGTTTTTGTTTGGCAGCCGTAGCTGCCAGTCATTTACCTTTTTTTTACGATTTTCTTTTTTTTACAATTACAATTTATTACTTTAATTTTACGTAATTTTAAATGTACTTCAAAAAAACAGGAAAAAACAGTGTGTAAATAATACGGCAATTTAATTGTATAAAACAGACAAATTGCTGTAATTTGTCATTAATTGTATAGTACATAAAATAACAGTCAAGCTGTTAATTTACAGATATTGTTTGTAATTTTTACGGACTTTTGAATATAATTTAAAATAACAGAAAAAATACTGTATAAATAATAGTGTAATTTCCCTGTATAAAAAACAAAAATGTCAGTAATTTGTCTTTAATGATAAAGTACCTAAAATGAAAGTCAAACTGTTAATTTAGAGAGATTGTTTGTCATTTTACTAAGTTTTGAATATAATTTGAAATGACAAAAAATTACTGTAAAAAATTTAGAGATATTTTCTGTAAAATTAGGGTTTTTTTTTACAGTGTAGGTTAACTAGGCAGGTTAGGGTAATTAGGCAAGTTATTGTATTATGATGGTTTGTTCTGTAGACTATCAAAAAATATATTGCTTAAAGGGGCTAATAATTTTGACCTTAAAATGGCTTTTAAAACATTCAAAACTGCTTTTATTGTAGCCGAAATAAAACAAATAAGACTTTCTCCAGAAGAAAAAAATATTATCAGACATACTGTGAAAATTGCTTGCTCTGTTAAACATCATTTGGGAAATATTTAAAAAAAGAAAAAGAAAATCAAAGGAGGGCTAATAATTCTGACTTCGACTGTATATAAAAAAAAAAATACATATACCTGTGTGAAAAGGTGCTTTCCCCCTAACCCTAATAACTGGTTGTGCCACTCTTAACATCAACAACTGCAATCAAACATTTTCATTAACTTCAAATTAGTTTGCTATGGGAATTTTGGCCTACTCAACTTTGTTGTAATTCAGCCACATTGGAGAGTTTTCGAGCCTGAACCGCCTTTTTTAAGGTCATAACACAGCATTCCATTTGGATTCAGGTCAGGACTTTGACTAGGCAACACCAAGTCTTCAATTAGTTTTTCTTAATCCATTCAGAAGTGGTGTGATTTGGATCATTGTCCTGCTGCAGAACTCAAGTTTGCTTCAGCTTGAGGTCACTAACACTATGACTGGACATTCATATAAATATTTGAATTTGCTTGAGGATCAGAAATATTAAAGTTTGACAAACATGCAAAAAAAGAAAAGAGTAAGGGGGCAAACACTTTTTCACACCACTGTGTATGTATATATCATATTCTACTTCGACATTCACACCAGTGATCTGTATGTTTATCTCATTATGTTCCACAGAAACTACAGAACAACTCAGAAGCCAGATAAATCAGGTAATTATCATTCTAATAACATTATTAATAATCATTAATCAGGTAATTAATAATTCTTTAAAATTCTAGAGAATAAAAAAGAATGTTTTATAGGCTTGTTGCTTTATTGTCTGTATATCAACAACATAAAAAAATGTAACTTCAGGGAAAAAATTATATGTATATCAAGTTTAACAGCTAGATTAAAGTTCATTTCCACAAAGAACTGTTTAAAAAATGTAAATAAAAATATATTTTATATTTATTTTATCAAAATTAAAACTGTAATGTTGTGTAATATTATTGCAATTTAAAAAAACTTTTTATCTGAATATATTGAAATGTATTTAATGTCTGTATATACAGTAGCGCGCTGAGTTTTAACATTCTTCCATTTCATTACTCTATTCAATGTCACATTCAGAAATCATTACTTTTTAAAACAGTTATTTTTCAGTGGTTTTTGTAACAGACAGTGTGAAAATTCACTCTTTCATTTTTTTCATTGGCGTAGTTTGATCACTTTCTCCTCTGCAGATTGAAACAGATGACGTAAATTATGCTGCTCTGCACATTTCCAAAAAAAAGCCCACCACCTCGAGAAGATCTTCAATGCCTCAAACCATCCAAGAAACTATTTATTCAGAGACCACAATACATTAGCAAAGACCATTATTAATGATAAGACATTATTGCTGTTGTTCTATTACAGTCTTTGTTGTAGTTCAAGTTTATTAACAAGTTCTTTATGTGTGGTTTGTATAAAAAAATTTTTGTTTCAGTTAATTGTATGTATTTTTCATCTCTAAATATCAACAAAAGTAACATGAATAGAAATAAAAATGCTGCCCAGAACTCTACATTATTTTTTATATCAATCCTTTTTTTCGTTTGATTGTTTGCTGATGCACCATAAATGTTCCTGCCCATCATTTGAGAAAAAAAATTAATAAATAAATAAATAAATAAATTTATATATATATATATATATATATATATATATATATATATATATATATATATATATATATATATATATATATATATATATATATATATATATATATATATATATATATATATATATATTGTATATATAAAAAATTATTTATTCATTTTCCATCGGCTTAGTCCAAAATCATTCACACACATATACTATGGCCAATTTAGTTTATTCATTTCACCTGTACCGCATGTCTTTGGACTGTGGGGTAAACTGGAGCACCTGGAGGAAACCTATGCCAACACGGGGAAAGCATGCAAACTCAAGGCCATTAAAAATGATATTCAGGAATTGCATTCAGAGGTGTCCTGTAGTTTGAGATTAGAGCTTGTACAAGTGACGTAGAATGAATCGGGCTTTATGGTATATAGGCAATACTCAGTTACCTTATTCAAAGGTGAACAGTCAGGAATTTGTATGAATGAATGTGGAGGGTTCTTAAAGTGTTGCAACATCTGAACTTATTTTCTGTTTCATTGAAGTCTTTTCTTACTGGATGAGTGACTGGGCTTTAATGTTTTGAATTTTTTTTATTAAAACTACTAATGAAAAATATTAGCTTTTTTCTTTGTATTTAACATAATATAGAACAAAGGAGATCAGCAGTGTTTGGTAATTTAGTTTTTCTTAACGACAAAGAAATCATGTCATGTGTTTTTCTTAAGTAATCTTGAATTGCCTTTTAAAAATAAAGACTTAGAATTAAAATGAGTTTAAAAAAAAGTTCTGTGCACATTGATTTTAATATTATTATGGTTAAATGATGGTTATACATTATATATATACATTTATATATATATATATATATATATATATATATATATATATATATATATATATATATATATATATATATATATATATATATATATATATATATATACACACACACACACATTCTTATATATATATATATATATATATATATATATATATATATATATATATATATATATATATATATATATATATATATATATATATTATGTTTCAAATATAACATTCATTTTCTTGTCAGCTTAGTCCCTTTATTAATCTGGGGTCGCCACAGCGGAATGAATCGCCAACTTATCCAGCACGATTTTACGCAGCGGATGCCCTTCCAGCCGCAACCCATCTCTGGGAAACATCCACACACTCATTCACACTCATACACTACGAACAATTTAGCTTACCCAATTCACCTATACCGCATGTTGTTGGATTGTGGGGGAAACTGGAGCACCCGGAGAAAACCCACGCGAACGCAGGGAGAACATGCAAACACCACACAGAAACACCAACTGACCCAGCCCAGCCGAGGTTCGAACCTGCGACCCAGCGACGTTCTTGCTGTGAGGCGACAGCACTACCTACTGCGTCGCTCAAATATAACATAAAGTAATTAAAAAATTAAATCAATACTGAAAAGGAGTTTTCATCTTGTGGCAAACTCATAAGGCTGATGCTTTTTAAACATTTTTTGAATAGAGAGATTAAGTCAAGTGAGTCTAGACACCAGTCAGCTGCAGTTACTGTAATTAACATGTGGTTTAGCACAGGCAGAGTTTCACTTGTGTTTTGTGATTGTTTGATCACCGAGTGGCGGCATAAACAACATTTGGCTCCACCGTCCTCATGCTTCTTACTGGTCTTCTGCTCTTCTTGTCTAAGTTTAGAGCTGCATAGTTCAGGTCTTCGTCTTGCTCCTGGCAACACAAAAATACAAACATATTTTAAGCAATCAACAAACAAACATACAGAAATTATTCCAATTATTCTCTGCATCCTCTGCTTCCTAAACCAGTTGTCTAAAAAACTTGACATTTTACACTGCTTGGCTGTTTGGATTTAGGCAAATACTTAGTCTGATACAGAATTTCTGTTGAAAAACTAACAAACAAACAATAGAAACCATCATACATTAGCCCCTGGTTTCACAAACAAGGTTTAAGGCTAGTCATGGATTAAATTGCATGTTTGAGCTGTCTCAACTGAAAATAACTTGCAGTGAGATGTCTTAAAATATGTCAGTGTCATTTTTTGTTTACAGGTGCACACCAGTAATGTATTTTTCTAAGGCTGATTTTATAAATGTGGCTTAAATAGCCTAATTTAACTAAGGTCTAGTCCTGGCTTAAGCTAAACCCTGTTTGTGAAACTGGGCCTAGAAGTTCTAATGCAAAAAAATTACAAACCATCAAAAATAAAACATTAAAGTGTGTGTTGGTGCATATTCCATTGGGATTTATTGATTTTAACATGCCATCTGCAGAAATTACCAGTAGAGACCAAATGTTTCCACTAAAACGAGTTGAACTTACATTATACACATTTAAACCCATTACAAATTCTATAAAAGTTTCAAAGTTGCTTTTTTTTTTCTTCCCCAGCTGGGTTGTTATATGCATGGCAACCCTAAAAGTCACACTGCACTTTTCTCCCCATACACTTCTATTCATACACATACAAATGCAACAAACCGGAATCACCAGCTTGTGCGACAAGTTTTGCACTTCGATGCATTGCAAAATTCAAGCTTGGTGAAATCACATTACGTGGCTGTGTGAGACCAATCGAAGATCAAAACATGACCTCTCTGGACAGAAATTAAAAATATGGACCAATTGCTCGCTTTTTTTAAATGTCTAATCATCTTGTTCCTGCCCCATTCTGCAGCACCGTACGGCAGAATTTCACAAGCTCAAACTCAAGTGTGACTCCAGCATAAATTATGCAGTGTGTCACTTAATTTCTTAAATATTACAATACAAAATGAAACATAAAGTGATGGATGTAATTCACTTTCATATTTGTGTCAATCTCAGTTTATACACCTATTTTCTGCAATTAGCAATGTGATTAGTAAAAAGAGAATGTGCTCTGTGTGCCCAGCCATTTCTTATTATTATACAGGCCTATCATTTAACATTTATTATAAGCATGAGCACAAATAAAATAAATGTCCTGGAAATTAAATGTTTTATCTTGAATGACTTTTAAAAAAAATTCAAAGTTACAGAAAATCCTTTTAGATCTGAACACAGGAGTATTTCAAAATCTAGAGCCTTTTGTGAAATGAAATATTCCATGAACAATAAAAGTTTCTCATGGACACATCGATGCTCATAAAAACTAAGAGAGTAGTGGTTATGAATTTATTTCCTGTAGCTCATAATGTTTTTTACCCATTACAAATTGACTTGTTCCTTTTATTAGAAACAAACTGGATGGATATTACCTTATGCTGCAGCCGTTTCTTCATCTTTTTGTTTTTACTGTGCTTGACATCTAAGAAAAAACAAGACGGTAAATATATTGTTGAGTTAAAGGTTTCCGTATGTGCTATAGTGTGTTGTTCACATGCCTTCTTTCTGCTTCGTCATTTTTTTCAGCCTGATTAAGACTACAATACCAAAAACAGTGGGAAGCAAAATCAAGCCGCTCAAGATCAGTGTCAGCATGTAAAAGACACGGCAGGATGTGGACATGTCTTCAGGTGTTCCTGTTAAAACCATTCAGGTAATCAAAAACAAAAAGAAAAAGACAAAGCAAACAAAATTACTATTGCATGCAAGAAAGAAAATTTAAAAAGGACAGTTTTTTCTTATGTGTTTGTGTGACACATACCACAATTCATATGTGCAGTATCTTCTTTGGGCTGATTTGTTGCTTTGAAGATAAAAAAAAAAAAAAAACATGCTATTAAATAATTAATCAACAGCACTGCATATTAATAATACTGTAATAAATTAAAGATGCTAACAAATCAAATAAAGATTTAAACATTACCATTTACTACCACTAACTGTGTTTGGTTGTGAAACTTCATGTGGTCTGTGATAAAACTTCCACAGTAAAACGTTCCAGAGTCAGAAACATCCACGCTGATAATCCTCAGTGTAGTAAATGTTGCATTCACTGACATCTCTATATGAGTCTTCTGAAATCCATTCAAATATATGGAGTCAGCAGGTTTTGTGCTAACATACTGAGTAACAATACAGACTGGCAGAGAATCATCTGTCTGCTTGAACCAGGATATATAACTGGACTCTTTTAGGATGTTTGAACACAGAAGAGAAACGTTAGTCCCGCTGTACACTGTTTCCGTGAAAGAGGCATGTTTTGTAAAGATGACACCTAAAAACAAAGCACAGTATGTTATACACTGTAAAAATATCTATAAATTAGCAGTATCTAATAGTTTCTGTATTTTGTGATTCATGTTTTTATTTTTTATATTTTCCAATTTATTTCTGATTTTGAATTGCATTATCGAATCTTGATCTGTCCTCCAACAACTTTTAACCTTGAACATTTCTAAAAAGTGACTTTTTCTTTAATAGTTTGAAGTGATATATTGTCTGGGTTGGTGTTGTATATTACACTACAAAAACATTATAATAAACTTCCAGGACATTTTCCACTATTTTAAAGACGTATTTCTCTATATATTATTTCTTATACATTATATTCTTTCAAACAACTAAAATGTCAATAAAAGTCCCTTTGTTAAACTGTAGAGTTGAATTTTTTTACAAAAATCAACAAAGCAGAGATCAAGCTTCCATGATGATATTCACAACCGTAAGTAAAGGGAAAACAAAACTTAATTAACAGATATTTTTTACAGTGTAAGAAATAGTAAAAGATGTTGAAATTAGCTGCATCTGAACACAATATCATATAATGTAAATATATTCTGTGTGATATAAAGTATATTCTTTCTGTGTACTGTAGTAGTGGCCCAGAAGTGATGTCTGTAGGGGACATTTGCTCTATATCTGCATTTAAAGACCCTACAAAGTCAAGTCGTTTTCACTTTTAATAGGAAAGGACAGTGGAGATTATTGACAGGAAAGTTTGGGGAGCAGTGAGTGAGTGAGGGGAAGGATTGGAAAAAGACCTTGAGTCTCGAACTCGAGTCACCGTGAACACCAGAGTGCTACAGTATGTGTTAATGCACTAACCTCTAACCTATTGCACTGTAAAAAATTACTCAGGCGGGTGTTAAAGGTTACCCATTAAAAGCAGTTAGATTTTAATTCATTATATGAGCTACCAGGTAAATACACAATAATTGGGTACATTCTATCTACACTACCTATATTTTAACAGTAATAACAGAAACATTTTAACAATGAGTAAAACTTATCCATAATTATTAGCTTCGGTTACAGAAAGTGCGCATGCGTCAACGTCCAGGCGGGACTATTTGTCAAGTAAAAAAAGTGCGCATGCGTCAACGTCCAGGCGGCAATGGCATCACTATTTGTCAAGTTAAACGGTACGTTTTTGTTTATATTTTTTATACATGAATGCAAACGTAAGCTTGTTTTGTTGAAAGGTATACTTAAATATTTGTCATTTTACTTTATGTGCTTCCCTGTGTTGTTGACGCCATAGGCTGCTGACTGTATGCATGCATGCATGCTAACATTGCTGACGGCTAACGCACGTCTGTCGGTAACGACAGATAAAACATTCACCGCAAATGAGAGTAAGTTACGTTAAGCATCTGCATCTATGATTATTAAAATATATTGTTTTGCATTTTGTACGTGTCTGGCATGCTCCAACTAACGTTAACGTTATAAACGTTGTTTTCAAACTCAACAGTTCTCGAATCATCAGCTCTGAACCGAGTCTCTGTCAGACGCGTCCGGCGTCCAAAGCTGATAACGCCTCCTGAGACTGCAGTTGACTTTGCAACAGGGACGAACCGATACCTTCAATAGAGGGTAAAATAATACAGTATATTTAATATCAAGTGTTACTGGAATATGCTTAATCAGTGCAACAAGTCCACTGAACCGATTCATTGAATTGAACCGTACGAGGGAACCGAGTTGCAGAATAAGAACCGAACTTCCCATCACAATTATTACATTTAACAAATGGAACGCAATCGGTCTGATATGCATTTTTTTATTATATATATATATATATATATATATATATATATATATATATATATATATATATATATATATATATATATATATATATATATATATATATATATATATATATATATATATTGTATTTATCTGATCAGCCTTTGTGTTAGAAGGGATTCATTTATAACCCTATTTTATTATTGTAAATATTTACAGATCAATAATATTTATTATAAGTTACTGTGCACAAAGCTCACAGAGTCACTGTATTGTCACTAAAATGCATGTCTTTGCTTATCTAGCTCAGAGTGTCTTGGAAAAGATCAAGAAGAGCTCCAAGACTGTCAGGTATGTTGATAAATGATTTGTCAGTTCAGTGTGCACATTTTGTTTTCACATTAACAGATTGGATACACATTGTTTCATTTCAATGATTTAAGCAACCAATACAATACCTAATCTTTAGTAAATAGTCAGAGTAGTATTTGAGTAGTATAATTGTTTTTATTGTAAGACCTATCCATCCTTCAAGTAAAATCTTGATCATGCAAACCTTTTGATGCTTCAAAACATTTATAGATTGTACAATCCAAGTTTTCTAGAGAGATTATGACTATATAATAATCAGATTTAATGTAGATTTTTATTCTCAGATAAACATTGATCAGTGAACAAAAGGAAGCACAAACGACTTGCTCAAAGAATGAACCCTATGCTGATCATTGTTTACATGAGAGCAAAAGCATATACATTCAAAAATTAAGCTGTTTGTCCAAACTACTTATTTAAAATGAGCTGAAACAACACAATGTTTGTGTATTTTTGGGGACAACTTATGTTCAATCCACTTAAATTTGTAACTATTAAGTTAGATTATATTCATCATGTTGTCCCAACACAAATCGATTGTGTATATACACTGTAAAAAATGCAGGGTTCCATACAATTCCGTCATGTCGTCCCAACACAAATCAATTAAAATAACTTAATTGTTTTTACAAATTTAAGTGGATTGAACATAAAACAATTAAGTTGTCCTTACCAAAAATACACAAGAATTGTGTTGTTTCAGCTCATTTTAAATAAGTATTTTGAGCAAGCAGCCAAAGTCATTTTTTGAGTGCATGTTAAATCTTCATCACAAAGTAAAAAAATTTCTTCTGAGAATTTAGATTAAACATTTCAAATGTATTTATTGTACAATGTCTTTATGAAGTGTCGGAGTTTTGGGTGAATAGACTTAAGTGGAGGGACAGAAATCTGTCATTTATCATTAAAAATATATTGAATTGTAATTCATTAGTTTTACTTATAACTATACACTGATTTATATTTTACCTTTGATGGGGACATTTATTACGAAACTGATAAAAGGGTCACCCGAGGTAGTCACATAATAATTTAAAGAATTTTGGTTTTGATTTTAATTTGTTTCCTGTTTTTGTATTGAACTGCTGTTTAACAGAAATCTTGTTTGTTCAAACAGTTGGCATTAACTAAAACAACTATTCAAACATTATGCTTATTTCCTTGAATTAACTTTAAAAATGTATTTTATTTTCAACAGGAGGACGAACTTGAAGACCACACAAATGAAATCATGAGGTTGTTGGTGATTCACAGTCCCACAGCAGAGGAGGACCCAGCAGATGAGTGTTGTCATGAAAGAGTGTTTAAATTGTTTACAATGCATGTTATCATTATTAGACTTTGCTTTATTTTTCAGTGATTATGTAAGATATATGTAACACTGTAATGTATTGTAACACTGTATTTTGCTTGAAATGTATCTCTATATATTAAAAGTTTAAAATGTTTTTTTTAAATGATCTGTTAAATAAAAATGCAATTAATAGAATTTCATGTGTCTTTACTATTTTTTACTTAACTTACCCTTCACAAAATAAGTATTATGTGATAATTTGTATTGGCTAATTATTATTAGTATTAATGTAGTAGAATAACTGCTAAAAGTAGAGTAAATGTTACTCATTACTAATACTCATTACTAATGAGAATTATTAGGTAGATCTTACCTAATTTCTTTTGGTACGTTACCACTGTTACATTTAGGTACTATTTACCCAAATATTTGTGAAAGAATCTACCCTAAATAAGTAAGTGCAAATTGTTACCTCAATTTTATTGGGTAGATTCTATAGGTTGTTTTTTACAGTGTGGTGCCGACCCTACAAAATTTGATAAGATATTTGACTGACAGAATTATTTGATGATAAAGAAAAGCAAACGGAATATGGATTTACATAGGACTATGACAAAAGAAATGTGCTAAAAAAAGCAGGAGTATAATCGTTTTATTTTTGTCTTTTGTATTTAATCCTTGTATATTGCGTTTCTCAATAAGCACATTTATTTGCAATTGAAACAACTTAAACCACGAATGCGCAATATGCTTAAAGGTATATTCATTCATTCATTCATTGTCTTTTCGGCTTAGTCCCTTTATTTATCAGAGGTCGTCACAGCGGAATGAACCACCAACTTATCCAGCATATGATTTATGCAGCGGATGCCCTTCCAGCGGCAGCCCAGCACTGGCAAACATCCATACACACTCATTCACACACATGCACTACAGACAATTTAGCTTACCCAATTCACCTATAGCGCATGTCTTTGGACTGTGAGGGAAACCGGGGCACCCGAAGAAAACCCACACGACCACGGGGAGAACATGCAAACTCCACACAGAAATGCCAACTGATCCAGCCAAGGCTTGAACCAGCAACCTTCTTGCTGTGAGGCGACATCGTTACCCACTGCGATGCCCCTTCTAGTTCGCTCAAAAATTTAAATTGCCTCATCATTTATACTCTCTCTTGTGGTTTTAAACCTTTGAGTTTCTTTCTTCTGTTGAACACAAAAGAAGATGTTTTAAAGAATGTTTCTTGCACCCATTGACTTCCATTATAGAAAAAAATACTATGGAAGCCAATGGGTACCAAAAGTACCAGCATTCCAATTATCACTATTTTATTTTATGTTCAACAGAAGAAAGAAACCCACTGGTTTTGAACAAGCGAAAGGTGAGTAAATGATGACAGAATCGTCATTATTGCGTGAACTATCCCTTTTAAAACATACATTAACATTAAATTAATATGCCTTTACAAATGCAAAGGTCATTTGGCTGCTATAGCTCAGGAGAAAATATTATGAACAAAGCTGGTGTCCTTAAAAACAAAAAAACAATTGAAAAATTTCCCCAAATTTGGCTTGAAATATTACAGTCGTTAAATGATCATCTAAAAAATGTAGAATATAAAATAATATAAATGATGATAATGTAAGTTTTTTTAAGCTTTAAAAACTGCGACGCAAATCCTAAAATATGTATTTTGTCAGATTTTGCACATATAATAACATAATAACATGGCAACTTTCAAATTCAATTATCAAGAAAAGTATAATAATAGCTGTATAATTAAATACATAAATATAATATATGCTTTTGTCAGGTATTGCATATAGTAGTTGTATTATTTTATATTACTGTATACTTTATTTAAATATATGGCAAACGTGATCTTTCTGTTTCAGTGTCCCAAGCTCTAAAGATAAATATTGTAAAGGTGTATTTACCCATTAAAAAGAGCATCAGTTGATGTAGTCCAGACAAATTCATGTTTACGTTCCAGTCAAATCGACTCAACTGAGAACATTGAGCTTTATTTATGAGAAGGGGGCGTGGCTTTTACATTACATGCTCCATCTCTATTAAAGCAGGATGCAACTGTATAAATGACCTTTAACTAAAGTCTAGGGGGTTGTCTAAAATTGGTTGCATTTTTAGAAAATAAAACAAATAAAATTAAGGTTTTTAAATTCTCTATTTTTTTAAGGACAGTCTTTGCTTTGTTTTATTTGTTTGCAAATAGTTTTACCTTATTTATATACTATAGTAAGTCTAAAATATTAGGAAATTGTAAAATTATTAAAAATATTAATTTAAAAAATGACATTTGATGTTTGTTCAAGCTACTTATCTAAAATGAGCTGAAACAACACAATTATTGATGATTTTTTTCTGATTACAACTTAATTGTTTTATGTTAATCCACTTAAATTTGTAAAAACTAAATAAATAAACTTAATTCCTTCATGTTGTCCCTTTTTACAGTGTACATGTAGAACAAATAAAGAAGTTCAGATACAAATAAGCTAGTTTTTTGTTGTTCAGTGTATTTTAATATCTCACTTTTGTACACATCCCATTGTAAAAATCTAATGGCCTTCCTGCTATTACATGAATATTACCAATCAAGTAATTGAAATAAAGGTCAGCCAATAGGTGGAGACATTTCTGTCACAGTTTCATTTTTAAATGTGTTTGGCTGTCAGAGCTGGCTAGATACAAAACCTGTGTTGCATTTCAAAGCATAGATTTGCAAGATAAAGCATATGATTAAATGATGTTTATTTAACATTTAGAAATCCACAATGTAGAGTGAATACAAATAACTAACAAATATTACTGGCTGAATAATATAATAAACAAATTGCATAGTCATCATGTCATTAAAGCATCATTAAATAAGCTGCGTGCATGTAACTAATTATTCTCATTAGATTTTTAGAGATATATAAGCACAGTGATTGCAGGCCGTCCACACCACAGACCACAATGATCATGCTAGAACTAAAGCAGCCTTTCATCAAATTAAATGGCAGGGGCTGGAAACAAAGTATCACTTCCTGTAGAGACTGACAGGAAGTAGCAGTTCAGAGTAGAATAAAGTCTGGTGAGGTGAACTTCAGCGTAAACAAACAGGTGCATGTACAGTCCAGTTATTGTCCAGTTTATGTTTGAAATCGCTGTTTAATTTATTATTTACCACTTTTCTTAGTGATAGCTGCATGTGGTTCGATCTGGTATTGATTGTTTTACATTATCAGACGATTGTTGCACTAAAGAAAAGCAATTAGTTACTTTACTTTAAAAAAGTGATTAAACTCCACCTTAGAAATGTTAAGGTGACTTATTTTGATAATTATGCACATATTGTTCATTTATTTAATAATTGCAAGAGAACAGGTTTACTCACAATATTAAGTACTAAGTAACTAATTCCTTTTAAATTACTGAAGTTGTTTTGTCACAAAACAAACAAACAAACAAAAAGTCCCTATATCCAAAATTATTTTTTATTATGTTTTACTAATATCATATAATGTCATCAACATATTTTAAAGATACAAAAAGTTACTGCACTTTTATCAATAAGGTTATCAATATCTGAGTTTTAGGTCAAACAAACTGCATGTGAATGTAAAAATTAAACTATACAGTATCTTAAAGTTCTCTAAATTATTTTATTTACATTTCACATTACATTTAAATGTACATTTTAACAAATTTATATTTTAACATACACAAATTATTGTATCTTAAACTTAAATCCTGTTTCTTATCTTATGTTTGATTTAAAATAATCAAAATAGGGGCATATTATTATTGTGTATTTTAATAGAAAACAAATTCACTTAAACAGCCTTACATTATTAGTGTCAGTTAGTATTATATTTAATAATAATTCACAATAAGGGCAGCATGGTGGCGCAGTGGGTAGGACAATCGCCTCACTGCAAGAAGGTTGCTGGTTCGAGCCCCGGCTGGGCCAGTTGGCATTTCTATGTGGAGTTTTCTTGTTCTTTCTGTATTTGTGTGGGTTTCCTCCGGGTGCTCCGGTTTCCCCCACAAGTCCAAAAACATGTGGTACAGGTGAATTGAGTTAGCTAAAATTGTCTGTAGTGTGTGTGTGTGTGTGTGTGAATGAGTGTGTATGGATGTTTCCCAGTAATGGGTTGCAGCTGCAAGGGCGTCCGCTGCATAAAACATATGCTGGATAAGTTGGTGGTTCATTCCGCTGTGGCGACTCCAGATTAATAAAGGGACTAAGCCGAAAAGAAAATAAAGGAATGAATTGACAATAATAAGCTATAATATATAAATAATGAATACTACAATATAAATCATAATAATATACATAGTAATAATGATCAAGTGCTGTTTAAGACAGTTACAGTATAGTGTGTGTATGTGTGTTTTATCTAATGCTGGTAGAAGCTGTAGCATTACACTTTACACACTTGTGGTTTTAGACTATGAGCTCAGGCCACTCGCAGTCACCCAATAAGAATGAGAAGCTGCTGTGGTTGAAAGTTTCCACTGAAGCGCTTCTGATAAAAGTGTGATAGCAGCTCACTCAACTGCAGCGCTGTGCCATTTGACCTCATGCATTAGTCTGGTGGCATTAGACAAAAGGCCCACAATGTAGCATAACATGTACATAATATGGAAATGTGTTTTAAATGTCACAGATTAGGGCATAAAGTATTCATATAATCTAAATCTAATATGTGAAACTGTCATAAGTATGATTTCAGCACCATGGACAGAGACATGTTTTAACAATTAGGGTTTATTTTATTTTATTTTTCAAATCATACTACACTTGAAAAACCAAAAGTGAGATTTAAGATTTCTTCAATTCTGCAAATCAGAACTGATTAGTTTAATTATTTTTGAAACTTATTATTAATGTGATCTATACGCTCACAGTGTACTACAGTGATGAAATTCAGAATGCATTCAGAATATATTTGCATTCAAAATTTACAGTCTCGTTCTTTGACCAGTATGGATACCTTAATGACATCACTCTGCACTTCTGATTATTTTTGGTCGACCAGTCATATAAACAAAACGTCACTGGCTATTTTTTTAAAAAGTGGGAGGAGCTGCTTGTTAAGCCCCGCCCATTTCCCTAACTTTGTGCGTTTTTTATTTTGAATTGCAAATATGTTTTGTCACCAGAGATGAGCCTTGAGTTGGTGTAAAACACTGTAATCAGGAGAATTAGTAATCATAAATATTCATATACAAATATTATGCTGCTTGTTCAGCCAGCAGATAGTTGGATAGTTTGCTTTAGATTGTGTGCTGCAAAGTGGAAGCCTCCAGAAGATGCAGTTAGTAATCAGTTGTTGACTCATCTGAGTAATCTTATTTACCACATGGGGAATTTGGCCTTTGCTTTGATGATACTTGTATGACTCTCATGTTAAAATGGTTGACTGGACATTTTCCCAGCATGTGCTATAGACTGCACTAGTGCTCACACACTTTTTCAGCAGCACTGAATTCTCCCCATTCATTATTCCATAGGGATTTTTTTGTTAGTTCTCAAAGTAGGGTTTTTTTATAAGCCATGATCTCAACCATGTGAATATGTATATTGAGAACAGGTGTGGATGACTATATAAACAAGATTACAAGCATATAAAAAATTAATACACTGTAGGCTGAGGCCCCATCATTGCATTTGCACTAGTGTGATATTTCTTAACTCAAATATAAGACAAACGCATTCTTTTTTGTTGTTGTTGTTGTTGTTGTTCTGCATTATGTGCATTCCAGTTCAACTGTATAAAATGTAAAATACAAAACTGAATATATTTTACAAAAACTATAATTAAACAAAAATGTTTTTTAAAATGTTGAAATAATGTGAACAGATGGATTCAACAAAACAACAACAACCTTGGCGCTCATAATAGTTATCAAAACAATGTTTTTTCCTGAACCTGACTGTTCCACTCCATATAAAATAGACTTACTCTCTCAACTGTGCTGCTCAATAACGTATTTCTTTTTTAAGGTCAGTTCTTGTCAATGTCAATGATTTAATTTATATAGCACTATTAAACACAATTATACTGTAGCTAAAAGAGGGCGTTGCTTAATCCACATGATTATGCACACGCAATGCATCAATAGTCTACGAATGAAGGTTGTTAACAGCATCACTTCCTGTAGAACAGCGACAGAGAGAAACTGCTCAGTACAGAGTGAGAAGAGCTGCTGTGAACTTCAGTGGACCACCGCTAACTTTCACCTGTGTAGGCTATTATACTGTTATAAACAACTCTTTAGAAATATATATATATATAAAAAATACTAGTAACATACATAAATTAAAATATAATATTTAGAAATCTGATTAAAATTAGATAAAAAAATTAATTAGTTTAGATTAGAAAACAAAAATAGATTAGTTGTTGTTTTCCAAAAGAAATCATTAACTAAAATGTTATTTCAGATTCTTCATTTAACCTCTTCAGTTATAATGAACACATTCAATAATGATGGAATTAATAATGAAATTAAAGATATGTTGTTAAAATAAGAAAGCCTCAGTGAGATGTCTGTTTGCAGCTGGGTGTGCACCTTTATGCATGCATTGCTTGCGCACATTGTGGTTTGATGATTTTCCAACCACGGCACTGACCTCTTGCTTCTGTTTTGAAGCCTTGAAGCCCCTCTGAATCAAAACCACAACAACATCCTTCACAACAGACAAACACTAAACCAGAAACATCAAACCACTGCCCAGTTTACTGCTGACTAATTTACTTTGTGTTGATTTATTTATTAATTTTGCTGTTGAAAATTAATAGTGATCCCCTTCTCTGTATTGATTAGCATGTTTAATCATAGATGTGTTGATTAAGTAAGAGCTGACTAATAAGAGTATATTTCAGTATAGTCTCATTCTGAAAACATAGCCCTGTTTACATTTCTGTAGATCGTGAATTATGCAGCCAGAAGTACATATGGCTGCATCTCGTCGTTAAAACGAGCGCTACAGGCGGTTTGACACTGTTCCGTTTCAAGAACGGTTTCAGAAAGCGGGAAAGACAAAAACAAAAGCCAAAACAAATGTGGTAAAAATCAGGCGAGGGCTTTTCTTTTTCTGGAATGCTTTTTAAAATTGTCTGTTGGGTTTAGGGAAGTGGGTGGGGGGGTGTCAATCGGTGCTTTTGAGAACACTATTGGTTGGGTTTAGGGAAGGAGGAAGGTGGGTCAGTCTATCTGTCGGTCATTCAGTCAGTTAATCAGTCAGTCGACAGCGACCTCTGGTGGATTTACACAAAAACAGCAGCATAAATGGCACTTGCGAGAGAAATTTGAGATCTCAAAAAGTGTACACAGCGGCCTCTGGTGGATCAGCAAAAAAAAAAAAAACTGCAAAAAATGTACCTCCTGGGATGTATTTGGCGTTCACAAGAAATGTATATGGGGTACGTATTCAGAATGAGCCTGGGTTGGTATATTTTATTAGAATTCTGATTTTGCTTATTTCAATATTTAAAGAATGTTTATTATTCATAATGTTAATTTTTTAACAAATATGATTCTGCATTGCTAACTGTATCTCATGTAATTAAAAAAATAGTGAATAAATAAAATAATTTATTTACACAAAAATAACTTGGTATGGATTCCAGATATGCAGTAACCAGAGAAATTAATTCCCATTTTTCTTGACGAAACTGTCGTTTGTAATTAGGGAAATCAAGAAATAGGTGTAATTTGTGAAGGGAAACACTCTGTACAGTTTAAATTAAACAATTGATTTAAAGCTATTATATCTGCTTGTATTTATTAGCATAAAAAGAATTTCAAGAAAAGGATTTTGATACATGCTTGATACATGTCCCTTTTTTAGAGAAAGAGAGAGAGAGATCATGATACTGACCACAATTATACTTCTTTTTTTTTTTTTGCAGATTTTCAAAGGCTGACCACATGAAACGATGTCGGTTTTTGTTGAAAAAAATGGTCGAGCGTTGCTTCAGCAGTTCTTAATCTACACTGAGCGGCTGCTTCAGTTTTACACGAAGTGACGTGTATCATCGCTTACTCTCTTCATCGCCTCATACCTGCATGAACACACACCTCTGTGGTCAAGACACGGTACATCAAAATAATCTATTTGAAACACACACACACACACTTCAGCGTCTGGGATAGTAACCAGTAAGAGCTTTATTGCAAATTATCTAGAGTACTGAGAAACTGCAAAACTTTGTGAAATTCGTTAATTTGTGTTAAATTAATTCCCGTCTCAGTCTGTGGGTTTAATCTGCCCTTATAACACTTTGTATTTGACTTATTATGTTCATAATGGACTAATGCACCACAAATCGTCGTGGTTTTGTCAGAGGCTGGAAAGAGGAAACATTTAAAATCTTTTGTTTTAATGTTTAATTTTAACACATTTAAAGTATCGCCCCGTACTGAAACGGTTTGTTACTGATTGCTGTCAGCTTATTCACAGAAAAGCAGAACAAACTCAAAAATGGAAATGAAAGGGCTCCTATTTTACCCCTTTTTCAAGATTTAATATAAGTCTTTTGTGTCTCCAGAATGTCTGTAAAGTTTCAGCTCAAAATTCCCATCAGAATATTTATTAAACCTTTCAGAATATTGGAGTTTCTGCTCTGAACACAATGTAGCTGTTTTTGTGGCCTGTGCCTTTAATGCTAGTTCTCCCCGCCCACCGTTCCCATGTGCCTGTCAGAGTGTGCCTCAATCTCCTCCTCGGCTGCGTCAGATAAACAGCACAGTGACAGACATGAAGGAAGCAGATCTCACGCAACGTTAGTGAGAAATACTACAGCAAGAACTTTCCCAATAATTATTTGATGGATTTGTTGTGGAGTTCAAGCCTTTCTGTAATGATGAGTCACACACACTGTCATTACAAAGTTCACGCACATACGCACAGCGGACACACAGCACGTGCGTTTAACTTTGCACTGTTTTTGCACAGCAAATGTGACAGGATACACTTTAATATCCACTGCTGCATGGACATCCCTTATGTTAATGTACAAAATAAACCTGATTACTTTTCCACAAACCGGGATTGAAGCGTCTTCTTTTATAATTGTACTGACATGCGGCTGTGGTGATACAGTAAAATCGCTGTAATTTATTACAAACAAAACTCATTCTTGATCACATCTGATGATGATAGATGATCACAGCAAGCCGAACAGATCTTTTAATCTCAGTTGCTTTGCACACATCCTGTCTTGTTGAAATGATTATACGGTTACTACAGAAACATGTTAATTCACGGCTGTCAATCAAATCATCGGGTGGAGAAAACTGCACTCCAGATTTGGATCCTAGTTTAATGTCAGGAAATACAAAAAAGAGACTTATTGCCTTTGTATCGCCACAGTATAACAGTGGAAACACTATATTTAAACACAGTTCTGTCCAAACAGCTTCAAAAACATGATTTTCGAATAGGTGCCTTTTAATATTGCTGTCAGTAAAGCGATAGTTCACCCAAAAATGAAAAATTCTATTATCATTTACTAACCCATAAACCTGCTGGTTTTCAGCACTCTTCAGAGAATATTGTTTAGAATTTAACAGAAAAAACCCTCAAACATGAGAAAAATGATGACAGAATTTTCATTTTGGATGCTTCAATACTGTTTGGCTTGTTTTAAATAGGCCTATCGGGTCTACAGTATATTCTAATACAGCTTTGTAATACTTCTGAAATGTTGAGAATTTTGCTTGTGTAATATTGTAGCACTGATGGGACTGAGTTAATAAATATAGTAGGGAAAATATAAACTGTAAAAATGACTAAAATTGACATCAAATATTGCAGTGGTGTATCCAAGCGAAAGGGCTTCCTGACCATGAAAACTTGTTTTGTCTATTGGGAATTAATTGGATCACTATGGTTTGCTAATGGTAGATGTCATGTGATTGACACGTTACTGCCCCGCCCTCATGGCAAATTGAAAGCATGCATTACTTGTAAATATATAAAGAGGAAAAAAGTAATTGTAAATGTTACTGCATGAAATAGGGGAAGTTATTGTGATCAAGCATTATATAAATATAGCAGATAAAAAAGAAGAGCTGGCAGTTTTGATTTTCACAGTGATTTCAAAAACTTGAATTTTACTAACTGACATTATGTACGATGACACTACCGACGTCACGACAGGACAATAAATAGATAAAAACGAATAGAAAAAGAAACTTTTTTTTCTTAAAGACATAATTTAACTAGCTACAGTAGATTATTGTTTTTATCTTTTATGAACGTTTTCAGAAAAGTCATTCCCCATATGGTCTAATATATTTTCTCCTGGACAAAAAATATTATAGATATATGTTGTATTTGTGTTGTTCAATAAAATACATTTTTGAAATCTTTGAAAATATATATGATGTATGTTTAAGTAGCCTATGTTGATTGGTTGATGTGGAAATAAAGATTTTCATAATGTTACATGAATGCATCTTCTAGGATTGAAATATATGGAGGGTAAAATACATTTTAAATAGTTAAAAATGGTCTGTGTATTTGTAGAAAATATATTTATGTTAATTTATTGTTAAATATATTTTTTGGCCATTTTTTATTTTAAAATACATGAAAATATACATTTTTACCATATGGGACAGTAGCCTGCAACATCCCAGCAGACAATAACCTGGAGTTTTTTTTTTTTTTTTGCTTTTTTTTTTTTTTGTGCGGCACAAATTCAGACTACTCAAACATGTTTTGATATTTTATGGCAAACAAATATTGACTAAAAGTGCCCTGTGTTTGTCAACAGCATAACCCCTACAGCAGAATAGAACATACAAGATTTCGACATTTCTGAAGGAGCTGCTGATCAAAACATTATTTATAAAACCGTAATATAAACTTTTTGTAAGCAACACTTTTCACATTTTAATACCAGCAGACAAACTAATCTAGTGCAAATCACAGCATAAATGTATTATTTAAACCACTATTAAATACAATATGAGGGGATTAATTGTCAGCTGTTTTTGCACAGTAGGTAAATATTAAACAAACACATATTACTGTATCACCTCTATCAGAATAAAAAGAAGAGAAAGCGTGAAAATAAAATAAGTGAAAGAAATGATGAGGACAGTATTTGAGTTTTGTTTTATTTAGAATTAAACAACAACAACAACAAAAATCAGCCCTCCACCCCTGTTTATGATATAATATAGATTCCATCACCACCACAATGAAACACAACAGTTCTCCCAGCCTGTAATGCTGACTCCACAGCCAACCCCACATCCTCCTCTTCCTCCTCCATCAGTTTCTCTAAATCCTTCTTGATCTTGTCTTCCTCATTCATCAAGTCCCATTTCGTTATTTTACTTTTCCTCCCCCTCCGTCTCTTCTTCTTTGACTTCTCTTTCTCAATCATTTTCTCCTTCTTCTCCTTTAACGTCTTCTCTTTCTCAACCCTTTTCTCCTTCTTCTCCTTTATTGTCTTCTCTTTCTTTCTATAACTCTCCCTCTCCCGTCGCTTGTTCTTCCACTTCTCTTCCTGAATTCTCTTTTTCTCCTTCTCACTCATCTCCTCCTCCTCCTCTTCCTCAATATTATTCTCCTCCTCCTCCTTCTTAGTGTTCACCTCCTCCATCTCCTCTTCCTCCGTCTGTGCCATCTTCTTCTCCACCATCTCAGTTTTATTCATTTCCTCCTCCTCCTCCTCCTCTTTTATTGTCTCCATCTCTTCAACAATTTTCTTCTTCTTCTCCTCCTCCTCCTTTATAATTGTCTCCTCCTTCTTTCTGTTCCTTCCTCTCCTCCCTCGTCTGGTCTTCTTTGTCTTTTTTCCCACCATTTTCACCTCCTCCTCCTCCTCCTCAATGTTCTGTTTCTCCTTCACTGTCTCCTCTTGATCATCTGTTAAAAGAGAAATGATTGCAGTTTACACATTCAGAGGATGTTAAACTCCAGATGAGGGGAAAATAATACAATGTATTAATAACATTACAGACAAAAAATATAATAAATATGATGATTTACCATCAGTGCCTTGTTCTGCTAAAATGGGGAGTGATTTTTGCTCCTCCAAGTTTTCCTCAGGATGTTTCTCCTCCTCATTCCTGATCAGTTTTTCCTCTTCCTCTTTATTCTCTTTCACCTCCACCACCGTCATGTTTTCCTCCTCCGCCATATCTGTTATTTTCAAGGAGATGTTAAACTCCAGGTAAGATCAGAAAAATACAATTGATTTAAAGCATTAAAGTTTATTATTTACCATCATAGCATGTATCTGCTGAATCACCCAGAGTGAAGCAGAACATTGCTTGGAAAAAGGAAGCAATCCGGCTCCTTTTCTTCTTTTTCTCCTCTTTCTTCTTTTTCTCCTCTTTCTTCTTCTTTTTCTCCTCTTTCTTTTTCTCCTCCCTCTCTTTTTTTTCCTGCTCACTCTGCTTATTTTTCTCCTCCTTCTCCAGATCCACTGAAGTTTATAGAAGGTAAATTATTGTAGTGGTACTTTTTTTCTGAATAAAAGTTGTGTTTTTCTTTTCGTGTGTCACAGTAATGATCAATCTACAGGTTATTTAGTGCAGTAACACATCCTTAAGTTTGTATTGTCTGAGTTTTTTAGTTTAAAAGTAAATCAGGTTTAAATGGCAAGTGGGGATGAAAGTAACACTGTTATTTATGCCTCTCTGCTAATACCTTGTATTTCACTCCCATTTATTTGATCAAATAAAGACAAACTGCCAATAATGATTAAAACAATTCTAAATAAGCACATTTCATATTGTTGGGTTACTTTTAAAACATTTGATGGAACCCAAATGCAAAATGAACATGCAATTTCATTTTTTTTTTTTTTTTGCAAAGATAAAAAACAAAATCTGATGCGGTTAACATATTCACAATGTCAGATATTTTTAAAATAAACAAGATTAAGCTATTAAATCTAGCACATAGGACAGCGTGGGGCACAAAGTAACGCGAGGTAAAATGTAACACAGAGTTTTAAGGTATTTGCTCAGGGTTAACCATGGCATGCTTCCGAGGTTTTCACCACAGTGTCGGCAAACATTTTCCTATTATTGAAAAAGTTCAGTGAAATTTGGATGAGAAACAGGAAAAAACTATATTTGCAGCATAAAAGTATTTTTATTATACACTATACTTTTTATTTAAAAAAAAAAATCTGTGAAAGTATGTAAGTAAGGTCTTCTATTGTTGTGATTACTGTCGATGGTACCATTTGGAAAGGTGTAAAAAACACACAGTGACTGCTATCCAGTTTGAGGAAAACACGACACAGCAGGGTTAGTTGTAACAGGGTTTTACAAATAGGCCACACACTGTTGGACACCAATTAAACTAACAAAATAATGGCTGAATTTTGAGTGTAATGTTTTTTAATAGAAAATCTTTTTAATAGAATTTTTTTATTGCTAATAATGCAAATAAAGGCATTATGGATAATAATGCAAATAAATACAAATGTGTTTATCCAACAGATAAATACATAAATAAACATACTGTGCTATGTAGAATAAAAAAATTAGCTACTGAGGAAATACACGATTTAAAGTAAACTGGATTTAAATTAAGTGTGTGAAATCTGACTTTTTAAGCATGTGTTACAACTAACCCTATGGCCCAGTTTCACAAACAGCGCTTAGATTAAGCCAGGACTAGGCCTTAGATAAATTAGGCTATTTAAGCCACATTTATAAAATGGCCTTAGAAAAATATATTACTGGTGCGCACCTGGAGACAAAAAAAATGACACTGACGTATTTTAAGACATTTCACTGCAAGTTATTTTGAGTTGAGACAGCTCAAACATGCAATTTAATCTCGACTAGCCTTAAACCTTGTTTGTGAAACCGGGGGTATGTCTGTTACAACTTGCCCCACAGGTGGGGTAAATAGTAACATTTTTACTCCTGGCACTTTTAACAATACTGCACAGAAACCATAGATCCAGCGATCATACATTCAGTGCTCATTTATAGGAGAGGCTTGTGTGTTGCTGGTAAAAAAAATATGGTTTATCTAACCCATTTACTTTGTTCATTATTTGGCCAAAACCAAAAAGTGTTAGTTTGTGCCCGACTCTCCCCGATTGTTGTGTTACTTTGGTTTACTGTGTTTTAGTTACTATCCTGCTCTCCACTCAGTATTTACTCACCCTCAAGTGTTTCCTTTACGGTTTTCTTTCTGAACACAAAACAAGACATTTTGATAAAACAATTGCTATCCGTTGAAACCGTGAAATATCAACCATGTACCGCCACTACTACAACCCAACAAAAGATTTCTCTGAGCTGCACAGCTTAAAGTATTCCACTGGAACGCGTTCTAAATGAGCTTCTAAACTTCTACTGTAACTATGGTAACAAGACACCGCAAACGCCTCATAACTGAGTGAGGATAATTGAAAGCAAATATGGTTAGACGTACAAATCCATATTAACGGAACAAAAGCGGATTTAAGTTAAGTGTTATATATATATAAACAACAACGTTATAATCGTAAAAAACGATTTTTTGGGCTTGTAAATAAAGAGAGCATAATCAAGTACATTACCAATAAATCATATTTTGTCTTTTTACTTCAAAATGTCACGTTTAATTCAATAAGCTACTTAATATTTATTTTTAATTTATTGTGCTTAAAATACAATAGTAAATTCAAATGGACATACGCTAGTAAAAATTACTCCACAAAGTCAGTAAATCTTTGACAGGTATATAAAATCTAAATAAATCATCTAAATAAAGCACATGACCATTACTATTTAAAAGTTCTATTTTTAAACCAGTTAGTTAAAGAAAAAGATTTATTTTGGTGTATAAAATATCTATTATTTTAAATTAAGCATTTAAAAAAATGGGGAAATTGTGTTTGTATATAATCATCCTTGATAACAATGCCTGTTTGTGTAAATTAGAAAGTTAAGCTTTACTAATATTCAAATTGCAATTAAGAAGAAATTCAATGTCACCTACTTGTTCAAAAATAATATTAGGGATGTAATACCATAGTTTATTTTTGGAACGAATATAATTTTGTATCCACTTAATTTTAAAAGTAGTGTTAGATGTTTCAAAGTCAATGCGCATGCTCTCTGATTCAAACTTGGCGGGTGGAGCAGATGCGAGCAATGATTTGCTCACACAGACTGATTTGATATTTATAAGGTAAGTTGCATTATTTGTTTATTGATTAATTTGGTTTTGTTTGCAGAAAGGTGTAGAGCTCCTGTCTGCAGTTTTGGTGGTTAAAGAGAATGCATGAAGTGTTATTTGAGTGAGTTTGCTAAAGATCCGATTAGCATAAGCATATTAGCAAACGACATCTGTGTATACAACTGAGCTGCATTCTAAATATAATCTACGGAAAAGTATAATGTACAGTGAACTTAAAATGATTTTTACGAATACGAGTGTCCAAGCATATTGGTCAATTGCAATAAGGACATAATTAACCGAACATTAAAGTTACCCTCCTGTGCTGCCTGCACTATCAACAAGAGTTTTCTTAGATTGGACAGCCTCAGAACTCATTTGAACCCAGAAGAAGAAAGACTTATTTATTAATCCATCCACATTAACATATGCTAATATACTCCTTATTAAACTATAATGATATATATATTCCAGTAACGTTACTGAGTATGTTCAGGCAGCCTCTATACTTGTGAACATTTATTGCTGATAATAATAGAGTGCAAAATAAATCAACTGATCAAATTTTAAATCAGTAATATCATTATATGTTCACTCAATTTTCTGACATTTAACATTTCTAATATGTTCAACAGATTTCTCTCACCACTCAAGCTCATGCAAGGTAAGTTGGATAACACATTTATATAGATATGCTAATGTATTCAACATGTATATGTGTGTGTGGTTGGCAAAAAAAGTGTTGATTTGACTACTGAATCGTAAATGTGTTACATTTTATTTCATTTATCTCACATCAATAATGAGAACAGAAGGATAACCACAACCCCCCTGTAGCCAGCCTTTCTGCAAAAACTGGACTACTTTTATTCAACCAGGTTAATGTATATATTGCACATCCAGTTGATCCAGTCCTGACTTGTTAGACAAGCAGTTATATGTAGATACAGATTTACACTGTTACTGGTTAATGACCACAGAAGTTGAAGACAAGTGAGATGCTGTGATCCACTGCCTGCTTTCCTACCTGGGAGAATCAAGTCAGGAGCTCATTGAAGACTACCAGGTACATTAAAATGTCTAAATTATTTTTTTTACTTTGGATATGTAAGGTTCTTTAAGTGTTAAAGACATGTTAGTATTTTTATTTTATCCCCCAAAATTGTAAGTTTTGGCTTTTAAAAACTTTAATAACTTTATGCAGCAGAGCACAGCTTTAAAATCAATACAGTCTATTATATCATAAAGCAAGAGATAACATTGATAACATTGCAACTATAACTGTACAGTATTTTAATCACTTTGCACTTATTTGTGTATTTGAAAGGATGTTGAGAGACCTGCTTCACCAATCGCTGCGAAGATCATTGTACTGGGCAATACTACAGAAGAGGAAGATGTCAACATAGATGACCCTATCATTCTGTCTGAAAGGACTTTTTCAATTTGTTTATTGAGAAGTTTAATTCAAATTAAAGTACTAAATGAAAATATCTGGCAGTGTTTTTAATTATGAAACAGTTGCAATGCGTCATATTTGATTGAACATTTTGGAGTAAAGTTTACTCAAGATAACTAAAAATGATAACTAGGAATATTGGATAAAAAATTTATCTAAAAATAGTAATACATTTAAATGTACGACTTAAGTAAATTTTACAAACACAAAGTCAATAAAATTTACTTAGAATTCCCCAAGTAAACATAACTTTTGGTTAATCTTTTGCTTGGCAAAGCTTTGAAGATTTACTAGTCTTTTCTGAGTGAAAAACATTTCCAAGCTTTTTTCAAGTAAACCCTACTCCTCATTTTTTTCAGGAGTGCGAATGTCCTGCAAATTTTAGCTTCAACTTTCCTAACATGGAAATATGAATAAGACCTGAATTAGGCGTTTAATTGGAACTAGGACAGTGGCCATCCGGAACCACGTTTGACACCACAGACTGTAGCCTGATAAAATGTCCACTTTTTCAAACCACACGTGGTTCCTCTGATATGATGGATAGCTACAGTAGGCTGTTCAACAGGCAAATAAAGGAAGCAGATATAGAAACTGTTTAACGTGTCATTACTTTTTTTCACCAGCAGAGGAGACTGTTGACCAATACTGGAGACAATCAGTTCCACTTACAGTCATCAATCCTGAGCTTTATTGTCCAGCTGGTCGATCCGTGAGCTGCACTTTCACTTCCCCTTGGACTTGTCGAAATAAAGAAAGAAAGAAAGAAAGAAAGACATGTGTCTCGTTAGTTTAATTTATCTTTTTATTTTACGACAGGGCTGTTTAAGCCTTGGTTTTGTTTGGCTAGTGAATATTCTAAAGAGCGTAATTTATTTTCTTGGCAGCGCACAGCTCACAGTTCTTTCCGTTTTCAGCGTCAAATTGAGGCACTTATTTAATCACTTTCCAGGTGCATTTGAAAACTTTTCCAGCACTTTACAACTGTGACAAATTTACATAGACTACATGCATTCTTCATCACATTATATTAGATGCTGTTTATCTTATTTACTAGTGTTATTTGTACACAGCATATCAAGTGATTTAACCGACTGCATGATCCGAAGCATTATTGTTTCTGTTTAGTTTCTGTTTCTTTTGACGGTGGTTCCATTTCCATTTTAGCTTTATTGCATTGACTTTATTGACTCATTGTCTTAATTGGAACATCGCGTAAATAGATGTATTGTTTAATTTGAATATTAATAGGTATCATTTTAGATGTATTTTGCTTAAATGAACGAAATATTATTTTGGGGAAAATAGAGTTGTTCACTCCAATCATCACAACAAGTTTGACCACTTTTTTTTTTCCGAGATTGCTAATAGTTTATTTGTTCTTATTAAGTCTTTATTTGCCTTTATCAAGCAATTACACTAAAAGCTTGGAGCCTTATTGTTTTTTTTTTAAACCAGTAACTCACACATCATCTCATTACTGGCTTTCTGGAGCTCAACCATCAACTACACCGCCTGTCAACACTCTCTCAACAGGTACATTTGTTCTTTCTTAAAATATCTGTGCATTTATACTTTCAAAATGTTACTTGCTTCCTACCATATGTGTTCTTTTAGTTAACAGAACACGTGTGACCAGTTATGTTCAGTTAAGGATGCTTTTTCTCAGGGTAAGTCATTCATTCATTTTCTTTTCGCCTTAGTCCTTTTATTAATCAGGGGTCGCCACAGCAGAATGAACTGCCAACTTATCCAGCACATGTTTTACGCAGTGGATGCCCTTCCAGCTGCAACCCATCACTGGGAAACACCCGTACACTCTCATTCATCAGGGTAAGTATCAGAGATATTGAATTTATGATCCAAATCAATATTTGTTCTTTATTACCTGAGTATGTGCATGAACAGTCACAAAAATATAATAGAGATTACATGACTTCACTTATTATTTTTAACACGGCTATATCACGTTTGACCTGCAGAAATATACTTGTTTGCATCTACATAAATTTAAGATAATTACTTAAATTTATAGATAACTTAAATCTGATTTTCAGATGCTGTGAAATCTAATAACCTCGTCATCTACACTGTGATTTGTTAAGTTACTTCATTGAATTGTGCAAACTCATTGCTTCATATAAGTAATCTTAACTTAATAGAATCAGTTCATGTTTACTGACATAGTAAAAGTAATTATTACTAATGTTGAGTCACATTTAAGTATAGTTAACTTAATTGAAACTGATCTGAGGAATTGTATTGTAAAGTTTTCTTAAACATACTTAGTGTATGATTTTGTATTAATAATATATTTGAATATTGATATTTTAGTTTCAAAAACATGGTAAACTAGTAAAAACCATGTGTGTCTTTTCATAATTCTAAACATTTATTTTTGAAATATGAAATAGCAGAAACAGTGGAGAAAATCAGTATTTAAAGGGATAATTCACCCAAAGCTTGAAATGCTGTCATCATTTATTCTCCCTTCACTTGTTCAAAGCCTTTTTCCTCTGTTAAACACACAAGAAGATATTTTGAAGAATGCTGGTAGCTGCTTGACTTCCATTGTAACTTTTTTGTCTATAGAAGTCAATAGTTGTCTGTAACCAGAATTCAACAGAGAAAAGAAACGCAAAGGTTAAAAACTGCAAAAAGGAGAGTAAATGATGAAATAATTTTTAGGTGAAATATCCCTTTAACACACAGTGCATGTTTTTTTGTATTAAAACTTAAAAGTCCAGCATAAAAATAGATTAACATATGTCAGTCGTAATAATGTTTTCAGCATGAAATATTGGAAGATTTTAAATCTTTACATGTATCTTTATTGTACATTAGTCAATACAGATTTAAGTCAGATGAGCTTAACTGTGTAACCTGCATTACATATCTCTGCATTCATAACATTATTCAATGATCACTCTGGCAGATCAGTCAGATCATACCATCTGATATTCAGCAATACAGCATTAGGATACAGTGACTCATTAACATGCACTTCCAGAAATAACAAAACATACTAATGATAACTAAAATGTTTAGAAATATTTGAAATAAAACTGAATTCAAAAAAACATTCAAAAAGTATAACAGAACTAACATGTTTTCCTTACTGACTACAACAGGGGTGTTCAAAGTTGGTCCTGGAGGGCCAGTGTCCTGCACACTTATAGGCTCCAACTTCCTCCAACATACCTCCCTGGAAGTTCCTAGTTATACCTAGAAAGAGCTTGTTTAGCTGGTTCAGGTGTGTTTAATTGGAGTTGGAACAAAAATAGGCAGAACACTTTCTCCAGGACCGAGTTTGGACACCCATGGGCTACGACATCTGAACCAATTCTACATCCTAAAACGTGTCATCACAGTGGTAGTGGTCTTGTGTTCTGCTGGTCAATCTCAGGCTTTTTCTGTGTAGATTTCGGGTCCCATATAAGCGTGCAGTAAAGTAATCAATATTATTTGCATTCACGGTCAGAATGTTTAAATCAATGCATATTTACAGATGATTTATCTTTCGTAAATTGTTAAAATATTGGTGTCAGCAAATCCACAGGTGCTTTTGTAAAATATTCAATTTATGTGAGACGTTGACCAATAAGAGATCATTATTGAGATGTTGAAATTCAAATGAGAAGTGGTTTGGAGTTTAGAAATTATACTTTCTTTACATTATGTACTTTATGCCACAAGACATATGACATTTAAAATTTGTTAAATAATTTATTATATTATTAGATTAGTACTGTAAATTTTAAGAATATAATTGGTACATGCATAAGCTAATGGTAAAATTGGTGAAAATAATACAGTAAGAATGACTGTTGCTGCATCAGTAAGGCATACAAAAACTTCCCATTAGTAAAGTCAACGGAAAAAGTCAAGTTAAATTAATTGTTAGATGTGATTGCATGTACTTTATTTGCAAGAAAAACAAAGAAAAGTAAACCTTTATCATTCACAACATTATGTATCAGGCTTTAGTGCTCTTTAGTCATTGGCCCATGAACATTTCCTGCATGTTATCAAAATATTTCATAACCATAACAAGAGACAATTCAATCATAACTCTGTTAAAACAGCTGTCATAACATCATTTATCAATATGCAGTGGTGTAAAGTAACAAATTACAAATACTCAAATTTCTGTAATTGTGTAGTTTTTCTCAGAAATTGTAATTTACTGCAGTAAGTAGTTTTTAAAATGTCTACTTTCACTTGAGTACTTCAACCTGTAGTCACTACTTTATTTTTTCCTGTCTATGGGGATTAGAAAAATCACTCCTGTGATTCCTGTCCAATCAAATCGCATATAGAAAGTAAATCGCATCATACTAAACTACCTCAAGACATGGGCGATTTATAAATGCAGCAAAGTGTTTGGAAGCATTGAAAGTGTCCATGAAGATGTTCAAAATCTTTACACGCAATGACCCCAGAGACTGTTTAGATGCATGTCACTGATGAGAAGATGGATGTTTACTGTATGATGGATGTTGACTGTATCATGAAATGGCCTTAAACAATAACTAAATGCACTACAGAATGTTACGTTTACACACATGCACACATTACATGTAAACACATCAGCTTTTTACAGCATAATACTCACTACTCTTGAGTACTTTTGTAAGGGCTACTTTTTACTCATAGTTTGAGTAATATTTACAACAGATATTTTTACTCTACTTGCACTACATTTTTGGACAGGTAATGGTACTTTTACTTGAGTATGATTTTTCAGTACTCTTTCCACCACTGTCAATATGTGGCTCTTTTTGGATTCTTGGAAGCTATAGGAATTAAAAATGTAAAACAGGAAATTTTATTTATATTGTTTACATCCTTCAAAATGGACTATAAATAGTTTTCTGATAATCTGCAGATCATCTTCTTGCATAAACAACATGTGTCTCAAGATCCTTGAAAGTCCTTATGAGCCTACTGTTGTTTTTTGCAAAATGTACAAGTGCATAGTTCAAGTCTGAATCTTTACTCTGGAAAATAAATAAATTAATTAATTAATTAAATACATAAAATACCAAAAAATACATTTAAAAAATTATTTGAAATACCTTTTGCAACTGATGTAACTCTTCATTGTGATCATGAAACTCATCATCTAAGCAAAACAAAAAGTCATCAATAGCATTTTTAAATGAACTATTAAAGCTGTATGGTGTATTTTAGTGTATTTAAACAGATTTACATGCCTTTATGCTTACTTGATTTCTTCAGCCTTATTAAGACTATAATAGCAAAAACAGTAGAAAGCAAAATGAAGCCGCTCGAGATCAGTGTCAGTGTGCAAAAGAAAAAGCAGGATGTGGGTGTCTCTTCAGTTTTTCCTGTTAAAATCATTCAGGTAATCAAAAACAGAAAGAGACAGATAAAGAGAACATAATGACTTTTCCTTTTTAGAGAGAAAATGCAAAGAACAGCTTTTTATGTGTGTTTGTTTGACACATACCACGATCTGTATTTTTAATATCTTCTTCTTTGACCTGATTTGTCACTTTGAAGATGAAAAACACATATAAATAATTAATAATCATTTTAAATCAACAGCACAAGAGTATTGGAATAAATAAAGGTAGCTAATAGATCAAATGAAGATTTAAATGGTTCACCATTTACTACCACTAACTGTGTTTGGTTGTGAAACTTCATGTGGTCTTTGATAAAACTTCCACAGTAAAACGTTCCAGAGTCAGAAACATCCACGCTGATAATCCTCAGTGTAGAAAATGTTGCATTCACTGACATCTCTATATGAGTCTTCTGAAATCCATTCAAATATATGGAGTCAGCAGGTTTTGCGCTAACAAACTGAGTAACAATACAGACTGGCAGAGAATCATCTGTCTGCTTGAACCAGGATATATAACTGGACTCTTTTAGGATGTTTGAACACAGAAGAGAAACGTTAGTCCCGCTGTACACCGTTTCCATGAAAGAGGCATGTTTTATAAAGGTGACACCTAAAAACAATGTAGAACTGTAAGTTATAAGATAAGAAGTTATATTTAGATGCATCTGAAACACAGTGTTGTAATTGTAAATATATTCTATATGATATATATTTTTTCTGATGTTGTAGTGGGCCCTTCCCCATGTGCACTGCATTTGAACAATATTGACTTTTAATGACCCTACAAAGTTTAATAAGATATTTGATTTATAATAACAGAATTATGTCATAAGCCAAAGCAAATTAATAATCTGATATACAGTTGAAGTCAAAATTATTTTTAATTTGTTTAATTAGATTTTTTTCAATTCATTTTAAACATAATAGCTAATTTGTAACAACTGATTTCTTTTATCTTTGCCATGAGGACAGCACATATTTGACTAGATATTTTTTCAAGATACTAGTATCCAGCTTTAACTGCAATCTAAAGGCTTCACTGGGTTAATTAGGCAAATCATTGTAAAAAGATCTTTTCTTCAGTAGACAATCAAAATATTGCTTTAAATGTTGTTGCTGTTTTTTGTTAATTAATAATTGCTTTTATTCTAGCTGAAATAAAACTAAGAAGACTTTCACCAGAAGAAAAAAAATATGAGCTGAAATACTGTGAAAAATTCCTTGCTCTGTTAAACATCATTTGGGAAATATTTGAAAAAGGAAAAAAAAAAAAAAAAATCACAGGAGGGCTAATAATTTTGACTTTAACTGCATATATTAAGCGTGAGAACTTGAGAGTAGGTAAATGATAATATTAATTCAATTTCAGGATGTACTTTTTCCTTTAAAACTGTTAAGCAATTAATAATTGTATTCTCTCTCATGACAAGATGCTGTTAGAATTGCAATTAGAATTAGACACTTCCGCAATGTAGCAAAAAAAAACACCAAACCTAAAACCTGTATTTTGAAGATTTGAGATTTTTTTACTTTGTGAAAATATCATGGCAATATTTTCAAACTGGAATACAAAAATAATTATAAATACATAAATAACATGATCACTCTTTGCAACTAAATTTCATCTGTTAATTTATTTACTAATGTGACCTAATAATGAACAATACCTGTAGAGCATTTAATAATCATTGTTCAACATTTACTAATACATTATTAACATCCAAATTCATATTTGTTAACATTAATAAACTGTGAGTGAACAAATACCAGCAATGAATGACTGTAATTTCATTAACTAACGTAATACTGTAATAAATGTATTGTTTATTGTTTGTTCATGTTAGTAAATGCATTAACTAACATTAACTAATACAACCTTATTGTAAAATGTTACCAATAACATAAATGTGATATATAGAATATTGGCGTTTGTCATGTACTGCACAGTAGCTGTATTGTTATATACTGTACTGTATATTTAAATTAATGGCAAACATAATCATTCTGTTTCATTGTCATGTATTTTAAAGAAACACAATGTAATATTCTTTTTAGTTTATATATATATATATATATATATATATATATATATATATATATATATATATATATATATATATATATATATATATATATATATTTTTTTTTTTTTTTTTTTTAATTGATATTATTTGATAAATAGTTTACTGATAATATCTTATTTTGCACCAAGCAAACATGTATAGATCTATTCCAAAATTGATTTGTGTATAATGGAAACAATATTGTAAGTAGATATTGTAAAAGTGTATTTACCCATTAAAAAGAGCAGCAAAGTATGTAGTCCTGACAGGTTCATGTTTACGTTCCATTAAAATCAACTCAACTGAGAACAAACTAATTGAGCTTTATTTATTTAAGAGAAGGGGGTGTGGCTTTTACATTACATGCTCCATCTCTGTTAAAGCAGGATGCAATCTACACTTTATACAGCGTCTTTGAAAAAAAGTCTTAAAAGGGTTGTCTTAAAACATATAAAATAATAACAAACTCACTTATAGTAACTACTGTTTAAAAAAACAACAACATCTGTGTTGTTTTTTGTTTGTTCGCTTGTTTTTGCACAGAGAAAATATCAGATACCTTATGATTTTAGGTAGAACTCAGTTGTATCCTATTTATTTTCTAAAGTAAGTTCAAAGAATGCTGTTGATAAGATAATGTGAATAAATAAACTCAGATAAAATACAGTTACCTATATAGTACACATCCTAGTGTAAAGTCATTGCTTCTGTCATCATTTACTCACTCTTCACTTGTTCCAAACCTTTATGAGTTTCCTTCATCTGTTAAAACACAAAAGCAGATATTTTGAAAAATGCTGAAATTCTGTACCCATTGACTTCCTCAGTATTTGTTTTTCCTATTATGAAAGTCAGTGGTTTTCAGCTTTGTTCAAAATATCTGCTTTTGTGTTCAACAGAAGTAAACCCATAACAGTTTGGAACCATTTGAGAGTAAACTAATGAATACATTTTTATTTTTTGGGTGAACTATCCCTTTATTAAATGAATTGAAATAAAAGTCAGCCAATAGGTGGAGACATTGCTGCTATAGTTTCTTTTTAAGAAGTATGCTTGGCTGGTTATATAGTTGGACTGTTGCACTGCACTGCTTATTTTTTTTAAATATAGTATGATTCAACATAAACTGAGAAATCCACAATGAAGAGTGCATGCACATAATGAATATATTACTGACTAAATAATATCAAGCAATTTTGCATGGTCACCATGTTATTAGAGCATCATTTAATAAGCTGCATGCAAGCGGCTTGAATTATTATAATTTAATTTTACACTGTGATTGCAGACCATCCACACCCCAGACCACATGACCATGTCTGAACTAAAGCAGCCTTTCATCAAATACAATGACAGGGGCTGGAAACAAAGTATCACTTCCTGTAGGGACTGACAGGAAGTAGCAGTTCAGAGTGAGGTTTGGTGAGGAGAAATTCAGCGGACATCCACACAGCTACTTGACCGTTTTATATAAATAGCTGTTATTTTTATTATAAATTAATTTGATTCATTTAATGCTGATTGTAATATATTTAATATTGATTAACTCCAATATTGATTGTTTTACGGTATCAGAAAAGTGTAACACTGCAAAAAGTTTTTTTAAAAATGCATATTTAACGCAAAAGGGGAAAAATTCGTACTTTAAAATTCTGTAGTTGATTTATTTTCATATTTTTGATCTGCGTTACATTTGAACAAATGTATATTTTAACATACATAATTTCCAGTATCTTAAATCTTGTATTTTATCTTATGCTTCATTTATAAAAATCTAAATAGGTGCATATTAATATAATACAATTTTTTAATAGAAAAAGTGAAATGTTTAACTTTATATTCCTTAAAGAGCATTTTGGAAATTATTTTATTAATATTGATTATTATTGTATTATTAATATTATTATTATTAATTTACAATAATAATCTATAATAACACGTATAAAAGGATAAAAGACAGTTGCAGTATAGTGTGAATTTTGTTTACATATATTTTTACATCTGACTCTGGTAGAAGCTGTAGCATTAAACTTTCCACACTTGTGGTTTTAGACTTTGAACTCAGGTCACTCGAGGAAACGTAAGTATTTTACGTTTTGTCAGTTTAGTGGCTAATTCGTACGAGTGCAGTCGTATGAAAATGTACGATTTTATAAAGAAGGCGTGGCACCTAACCCCACCCCTAACCCCAACCGTCATTGGGTGATGAGCAAATCGTACTAATTTGTACAAATTAGATCATACAAATTCATACGAATTAGCCACTAAATCAAAAAGTTACGAATTGCTGTGAGATTGCGTTGCGCCACTTGCAGTCACCCAATAAGAACGAGAAGCTTGCTCTTCTGTGGATCAAAGTTTCCACTGAAGTGTGATCGCACTGACTAAAGTGTGATAGCAGCTCACTAAACTGCAGTGGTGTGCCATTTGACTTCATGCTTTAGCCTAGTGGCACTAAATAAAAGGCCTGTACAATGCAGTGGTGTGACAATTTCACACACCAGGCATAAGCAATTATTATGATCAAAATCATTACAGTTTTTCTCAGTGGCTTTGGTGCATTTCTCACAACACTATTTACATTTGCACAACAGTTAATGCATTCCTCAAAACAATTAGTCATTTGTGCACATCATAGTAGCAGTTTCTCATTCCTTCCAACAAATTGCAAATGCTTTTGGACGTGCATCAATTGCTTTCATACAACACTCTGCTGTTTGTAACATTATCATTTGCTTATGTCATGTCAGTCAAAATGAACTAAACTTGTGGATGCTGAATAGTCATTCCATATAAAACTAACAGTCCTCATTTCATTACATACACAAATGTTGAACTAGTTGTTAAAATCTGTCAAGCTAATTTTATAAAAAATGTTTTAATCAATTTTTTTCCTGAAAATGTCTTCTAAATTGAACAATTTGATGAATGATTTACAGACCTGTGTATGTTATAGGTTCAGTTCCAATATGTACTGCTATATTGTTTACAGTTGTGCACAGCTCTACCCAAAGGAAGTTTATGTTTGTTGTAAATAAGGGCGTATTTTATTCTTTTGCACAATGCTGTGAATAAATCAGAATTGCAAAGAGCAAATGCAGTAAAAATGTGAAACATACATATTCAGTGTCTTGTACTCAGATACCTCACTAAATGCAGTGAGGTCTAACTTTACTGTAGTTTTCAAATGGCTGTGCAAATAGTATATAGTGCTGTCTTGAGCATTTTCAGTGTCACCAATATCTGACTTTATTGCATTGGAGAAAATGTATGGAGTAAACTGTCATAATGAAAACATGACAAAGCCATTTGACTATCTTGTTCATAAACAATGGTGGCAGGACTTTTCATCTTGATGACCCTGACACTTTCATTGACATGAATACTTGCTTTTGAGGAATGAGCTCTCCATTTTGAGCAAGTGACACACTTTTGCAGGTTATCAACTAGGTTTTGCAGTTTGTACTAATTGTTTTGAGAAATGCATTAACTGTTGTGCAAATGTAAAGAGTGTTGTGAGAAATGCACCAAAGCCACTGAGAAAAACTGTAATATGTGAAAGTGTCATAAGTGTGATTTCAGCACGAAGGACGGAGACAAATTACATCAAATACTGTTACATTTTATCACTGGATGAATAAAGAAGGCCAAGAAATTAAGATTTAATTCTGCAAATCAAAAATTATTATTATTTTTTTTACATTTTTGTTATGAATGTGTTAGTGCAGCATGGTGGCTTAGTGAGACCAGCCCGTCTGGCACCAGTAACCAAGCCACGCTCAAAGTCACTTAAATCACCTTTCTTCCTCATTCTTATGCTCAGTTTGAACTGCAGCAGATCATCTTGACCATGTCTACATGCCTAAATGCATTGAGTTGCTGCCACGTGATTGGCTGATTAGAAATGTGCGTTAAGAAGCATATATATATATATATATATATATATATATATATATATATATATATATATATATATATATATATAATACACATATTATGTTGCATGTTCAGCCAGCAGATTTGGGTAGTTTGCTTTGGAGTGTGTGCTGCAAAGTGTGCGTAAAAGCTTCCAGGACATCCAGTTAGTAATCAGTTGTTCATCTGAGTAATCTTATTGACATGGGGAATCTGGCCTTTGTTTTGATGATACTTGAGAGACTCACATGTAAAAATGTTTGACTGACCTTTTTTCCAGCATGTGCTATCGACTGCACTAGTGCTCACACACTTTTTCAGCAGCACTATATAAGATCGTTTATTAATTTTCCTTCGGCTTAATCCAAAATCATTTACACACATACACTACTGTATGGCCAATTTAACTAAATGTATTCAATTCACTTATACCGCATGTCTCTGGACTGTGGGGGAAACTGGAGGAAACCTACATGAACACGGGGTGAACATGCAAACTCCACACAGAAATGCCAACTGACTTAGCCTATATATGTGTGCGTGTACAGTTAAAGTCAGAATTATTAGCCTCCTTTTGAATTTTTTTTCTTTTTTAAATGTTTCCCAAATTATGTTAAATTTCCACAGTACACTGTAAAAAAAAACAACCTATAGAATCTACCCAATAAAATTGAGGTAACAATTTGCACTCATTTATTTAGGGTAGATTCTCTCACAAATATTTGGGTAAATAGTATCTAAATGTAACAGTGGTAACATACCAAAAGAAATTAGGTAGATCTAACCAATAATTCTCATTAGTAATTACTTACAAAATTGAGTACCATTTACTCTACTTTTAGCAGTAACAGTTCTTCTACTACATTAATACTAATAATAATTAGCCAATACAAATTATTACATAATACTTATTTTGTGAAGGATAAGTTAAGTAAAAAATAGTAAAGACACATTAAATTCTATTAATTGCATTTTTATTGAACAGATAATTAAAAAAACATTTTAAACTATTAATATAGAGATACATTTCAAGCACAATACAGTGTTACAATACATTACAGTGTTACATATATATGTCTGATAATGTTTTTTCCTCTGAAGAAAGTCTTATTTGTTTTATTTCGGCTAGAATAGAAGCAGTTTTTAATTTTTTTTACAAACAAACAAAATTATTAGCCCCTTTAAGCTAATTTTTTTTTTTCAATAGTCTACAGAACAAACCATCGTTATACAATAACTTGGACCAGTCGCTCGCTTTTTTAAATGTCTTATCATCTTGTTTAATCCTGCCCCATTCTGCAGCACTTTACGGCAGAGTTTCACAAGCTCAAACTCTAGTGTGACTCCAGCAAAACTCATGCAGTGTCACTTAGGCCCAATCCCAATTCTGTTTTTTGGTGTTTATCTTCAGGAAATCACTAAAGGGATATATTATGTTATCATGACAATATAATGTGGCAATAAGATCGTAACTGTACTGTGTATTTTACACAGTGGCCATATTCATCTATGTAAACACACCAAAACAACATTAATATTTTCCCAGCCACTGTAAAAAGCTCATTTTCAGTGACTATACTGCTCTGACAGGGTATTCGAGTGTCATCGAGTGTCAGAATGTTGTGGGACTGCTGTACAGGAGTTATTATTATGGATTATAGATTGCGAAATTTAGCGTTTTTTTTTTTTTCGTTTTTAAAAAAAAGCATGATGGTAAAACATGAACGCAGTTATAAATATATTAAAACATATGCTTTTTTGTCGTAAAAATTCGTAATAATGACAAAAAATACAAAATTGTAGATCTCCTTACTTCCGGGTGCAGTGAAACTGCTGTTGTGGCAGGTGTATTCTGGGAAATTTTCTTACCCCTCCGTTTTGAGTGTGGTCCTGAAAAATCTTCGTTCGAAGGGGTGTATAGACGAATTACCAACCTATATGTCACACATGACGTCACACAGGTCCCTGGTTGCAAAAAGAGACCGGTTGTAATAGCAAATATGTCGTGTTGTGCGATAAGGACGCCAAATTCCGTCCAAGTGTGACTTGAAAACAACATTAACACTGTTTATTTGACTGTGAACAATGTTGTACTTTGATAATCACTTGCTGCTAATATGATTTCGCGATTTAGAGTTTGCAAATAATTCATTCATTCATTCATTTTCTTGTCGGCTTTGTCCCTTGCGGGGTCGCCACAGCGGAATGAACCGCCAACTTATCCAGCATGATTTTACGCAGCGGATGCCCTTCCAGCCGCAACCCATCTCTGGGAACTTCCACACACACATTCACACTCATACACAATGGACAATTTAGCTTACCCAATTCACCTGTACTGCATGTCTTTGGACTGTGGGGGAAACCGGAGCACCTGGAGGAAACCCACGCAAACGCAGGGAGAACATGCAAACTCCACACAGAAACGCCAACTGACCCAGCCCAGCCGAGGTTCGAACCTGCGACCCAGCGACGTTCTTGCTGTGAGGCAACAGCACTACCTACTGCGCCACTGCGTTTTGCAAATAATACTTTTATAAAATTTTATTATTAAGGAGAAAGTCAGAATGTGCAAATATAAAACCAACTTTTTTTCTGCCACCTCCCTGCGCGCGCATTCTGAATATTTACAAACATGATAATTGGTCTATACCCCTTGCCCTTAGCCCTATGCCTTCAAGCTAAAGAGAATTGGGACACAACTGCCCATTGATAGGAACGCGCAAAACGAGGAGTAGGGCTAATGGGAAGGGCTAAGGGGTAGAATTGGGATTGGGCCTTAATTTCCTAAAAAAACTTTCTTTAAAAATAAAAAGTAAGGTGATGGATGTAATTCACTTTCATATTTGTGTCAATCTCAGTTTATACACATATTTTCTGCAATTAGTAATGTGATTAGTAAAAAGAGAATGTGCTCTGTGTGCCCAGCCATTTCTTATATTCATACAGGCCTATCATTTAACATTTATTATAAGCATGAGCACAAATAAAATAAATGTTTTGAAAGTTAAATGTTTTATCTTGAATGACTTTTTTGAAAAATCTCAAAGTTCCAGAAAATCCTTTTAGATTTGTACACAGGAACATTTCAAAATCTAAAGAGCCTTTTGTGAAATGAAAAGATTCCATGAATGTTAAAAGTTTCTCATGGAAACATCGATGCTTACATCGAAACATTGAAGAGAGTAGTGGTTATGAATTTATTTCCTGTAGCTCATAATTTTTTTTACCCATTACAAATTGACTTGTTCCTTTTATTAGAAACAAACTGGATTTATATTACCTTATGCTGCAGCCGTTTCTTCATCTTTTTGTTTTTACTGTGCTTGACATCTAAGAAAAAACAAAATTGTAAATATATTGTTTATTATCTCAGTAATTACTGATATGGTAATATCAATATAAGTTATACCAGCTGTACAAGAACTTAGGAAACATTTAACTCATTTATTTTCTTATGTGCTATAGTGTGTTGTTCACATGCCTTTTTTCTGCTTCTTCATTTTCTTCAGCCTTATTAAGACTACAATAGCAAAAACAGTGGGAAGATCAGTGTCAGTGTGTAAAAGAAACTGCAGGATGTGGACATGTCTTCAGGTGTTCCTGTTAAAACCATTCAGGTAGTCAAAAACAAAGGAAAATATAAAGAGAACAAAATTACTATTGCATGCTAAAGAAAATTCTAAGAAATGAAAGGATTAAACAAAGGACAGTTTTTTCTTACGTGTTTGTGTGACACATACCACAATTCGTATTTGCAATATCTTCTTTGGACTGATTTGTAGCTTTGAAGATGAAAAAAAAAACATGCTATTAAATAATTAATCAACACACTCCATATTAATAATACTGTAATAAATTAAATATGCTAACAAATCAAATAAAGATTTAAACGTGACCATTTACTACCACTAGTAAATTCCAGTAAAACTTCCACAGTAAAACGTTCCAGAGTCTGAAACATCCACGCTGATAATCCTCAGTGTAGAAAATGTTTTATTCACTGACATCTCTATATGAGTCTTCTGAAATCCATTCAAATACTGTATATGGAGTCAGCAGGTTTTGTACTATGAGGACATACAGTTGAAACTCGAAGTTTACATAGACTGTATAAAAAGGCACATAACCATTAAAAAAAAAGTCAGATGTTAATGTGACTAAGCTTTCTCTCTTTTAGGTAAGTTTGGATTATCAAATTGGTTTCTGTTATGCTTAATAGCAGAATAATGAGAGAGATATTTTTTGAGAAATTGTTATAACTTTTTTTGAAAGTCAAGTTTACATACAATAAGATTATATGCCTCTGAAAAAGCTCAGATGATGGTGTCAAGGTTTTGGAAGTTTCTGATTGGCCAATTGACAACATTTGAGTTAATCGGAGGCACAACTGTAGAATAGTATTTAAGGAAAACCTCAAACACACTACTTTCTTCTGTGACAACATGGGAAAATCAACATAAAAGCCAGATTACAAATTGCTAAATTACACTGGGAAAAAGACTAATTTTTGGAGACATGTCCTGTGGTCTGATGGAACTAAGATTGAACTGTTTGGCCATAATGACCAGTGTTACATTTGGAGGACAAAGGGGAAAGCTTACAAGCTTAGGAACACCATCCCAACTGTGAAGTATGGGTGTGGCAGCATCATGTTGTGGGGCTGTTTTGCTGCAGGAGGGACTGGTCCACTTCACAGCATAGATGGCATCATGAAGAAAGAACATTGTGTAGAAATACTGAAGCAACATCTCAAGACATCAGCCAGGTAATTAAACTTGGCCACAAATGGGTCTTCCAAACAGACCATGACCCTAAGCATACTGCCAAATTAGTTAAAATGTGCTTTAAGGACAACAGAGTGATTTTTTTGGAGTGGCCATCACAAAGCCCTGAGCTCAATCCTATAGAGAATTTACGGTAAGAGTTGAAAAAGCTTGTGTGAGCAAGACAGCCTACAAATCTGACTCAGTTACACCAATTCTGTGAGGAGGAATGGGCCAAAATTCCTGCAAACTATTGTGAGAAGCTTGTGGAAGGATACCTAAAACATTTGACCAAAGTTAAACAGTTTAAAAGCAAAGCTAAAAAAAATACCAAGGAAATGTAAACTTTTGTCTATGAAACAATCTATTTTAATATCTCACTTTTGTACACATCCCATTGTAAAAATCTAATGGCCTTCCTGCTATTACATGTATATTACCAATCAATTGAAATAAAGGTCAGCCAATAGGTGGAGACATTTCTGTCACTGTTTCATTTTTAAGAAATGTGTTTGGCTGTCAGAGCTGGTTAGATACAAAACCTGTGTTGCATTTCATAGCATAGATTTGCAAGGTAAAGCATATGATTAAATGATGTTTATTTAATATTTACAAATCCACAATGTAGAGTGAATACAAATAACCAACATAAATTACTGGATGAATAATATAATAAACAAATTGCATAGTCATCATGTCATTATAGCATCATTAAATAAGTTTTATGCATGTAGCTAATTATTCTCATTAGATTTTTTTAGAGATATATAAGCAAGTGATTGCAGGCCGTCCACAGACCACAGACCACAATGATCATGATAGAACTAAAGCGGCCTTTCATCAAATAAAATTAAATGGCAGGGGTTGAAAACAAAGCATCACTTCCTGTAGGGACTGACATTAGTCAAAATCATTCATTCATTCATTCATTTTCTTGTCGGCTTAGTCCCTTTATTAAACCGGGGTCGCCACAGCGGAATGAACCGCCAACTTATCCAGCACGATTTTACACAGCGGATGTCCTTCCAGCCGCAACCCATCTCTGGGAAACATCCACACACTCTTATACTATGGACAATTTAGCTTACCCAATTCACCTGTACCGCATGTCTTTGGACTGTGGGGGAAACCGGAGCATCCAGAGGAAACCTACGCAAATTCAATTCATCTTTATTTGTATAGCGCTAATACAATGTAGATTGTGTCAAAGCAGCTTCACATGGAAGATTATAGTGAATTGAAACAGTGTCAGTTCAATTTTCAGAGATTAAGTTCAGTTCAGTTTAGCTCAGTTCAGTATGGGTTAATAATCACTACTGAGAGTCCAAACACTGAAGAGCAAATCCATCGATGCGCAGCTCTACAGATCCCGAACCATGCAAGCCAGTGGCGACAGCGGCGAGGAAAAAACTTCACCAATTGGCGAAAGCGAAGATTTAAAAAACCTCGAGAGAAACCAGGCTCAGTTGGGCACGACCATTTCCCCTATGGCCAAACGTCTTGTGCAGAGCTGCAGTCTAGGCGCAGCACGGTGGACCTCGGCGAAGACTCGTCTGTCCTTGGAGCATCACAGGAATCAGTCTCATGCTCTCACTCCACGATGACCATCACAGCAGGATACGGCCTGGTCCAGAAAACCTTGGGATCATCTCGTCGCTGGTCTTGGATCGCATCAGTGGCGCTGCATAGTCTGAGGGCCTCAAGATGAGTACCCCCAGGTGGAAATACAGAATAAGGAGAATAATTAGCGTAGCTGCTGTTCATAGTGTATAAAAACAAAAAGCAAAATGCTGCGTGGGGCACATCATGCGTCATACCGCTATGTAATGCATTGAGTGTATGCTTTGCTAAAAAGATAGGTCTTTAATCTGGTTTTGAAGAGTGAGAGTGTGTCTGAGCCTCGGACATTATCAGGAAGGCTATTCCAGAGTTTAGGGGCCATAAATGAGAAGGCTCGACCTCCTTTACTCGACTTTGATATTCTAGGTACTACCAGAAGCCCTGAGTTTTGAGATCGTAAAGAGCGGGTTGGATTGTAGCGAGACAGGAGGTTGGTTAGATAAACAGGAGCTAGATTATTTAAAGCTTTATAGGTAAGGAAACTTAACAGGCAGCCAGTGTAAGGAGGATAAAATTGGGGTGATATGATCATATTTTCTAGACCTGGTAAGAACTCTGGCGGCTGCATTTTGTACTAGCTGAAGTTTGTTAATAGAGGATGCTGGGCAGCCAGCAAACAGAGCATTACAGTATTCCAACCTAGAAGTTATGAAAGCATGAACTAGCTTTTCTGCATCTGATATGGATAGCATACTTCGCAATTTAGCGATATTTCTCAGATGGAAGAAAGCAGTTTTTGTGACTTGGGATATATGATTTTTGAAAGTTAAACTGCTGTCTAATATGACACCCAGATCTTTTATAGTAGAGCTAACGCTAACTTTGTATCCCTCTAGTTGCAGGTCGAGTTGTGAGAACTGCTGTGTACAGGATTTAGGCCCAATAAGTAATAATTCTGTTTTTTCTGAGTTTAAGAGAAGAAAATTGTTGGTCATCCAGTCTTTGACATCTTTGATACACTCGGTTAGCTTAGACAGTTCAGACATCTCATCAGGTTTAGTTGAAATATATAATTGAGTATCATCTGCATAGCAGTGAAAGCTGATCCCGTGTTCACTAATAATGTCCCCCAGGGGAAGCATGTATATTGTAAACAGCAAAGGGCCTAAAACTGATCCTTGAGGGACCCCGTACTTTACTGGCCTGACTTGTGAAAGCTGTCCATTAATATTCACAAACTGGTAACGATCGGCTAAGTATGACCTAAACCATTGAAGGGCCTGACCTTGGACACCTGTAGAATTTAATGAGAATATTGTGGTCAATGGTGTCAAATGCGGCGCTAAGATCGAGTAAAACTAAAAGTGAGACGCACCCTTGGTCAGCAGCTAAGAGTAAATCGTTGGTTATTTTTACTAATGCAGTTTCTTTACTGTGATAAGGCCTAAAACCTGACTGAAACACTTCAAAAATGTTGTTTGTCTGCAGAAAGGAGCATAATTGGGTAGAAACAACTTTTTCTAGTATTTTAGACATAAACGGAAGATTTGAAATAGGCCTATAATTAGCTAAGTTGCTTGGGTCTAGTTGTGGTTTCTTAATAATAGGTTTAATAACAGCTAGCTTGTAAGGATTTGGAACATGGCCTAAAGATAAAGAAGAGTTGATAACATTAAGGAGAGGTTCTCCTATAACAGGTAGCAGTTCTTTCAGTAATTTTGTTGGAATTGGATCTAACATACATGAAGCTGGTTTAGAACTATTTATAACTTTATCTAGCTTTTTCTGTTCTATGATTTTGAAGCATTGTAGGTTATTTTGATTCAGTTGAATGTTTACTGGATCTGGAGTATTAGGCGGTGCAGAAAGTTTAACATCTTCTATTTTCTGTCTAAAGCCTTCTATTTTATCACTGAAAAAATTCATGAAGTCATCACTACTGATTTGCGGTGGGACATTTTGTTCTAAAGATGATCGATTATTTGTTAGTTTAGCAATGGTGCTAAATAAAAATCTAGGATTGTTCTGATTATTTTCAATCAGTTTGCGGAGGTGCTCGGCCCTGGCAGATTTAAGAGCCCTCCTATAGTTGGACATACTGTCTTTGTACGCAATTCTAAAAACCTCTAAATTAGTTTTTTTCCATTTACGTTCTAGAGCACGGGTTGCTGTTTTGAGAGCGCGAGTATGATTATTGTACCATGGTGCAGTTTTATTCTCTCTAGCCTTTTTTAATTTGATGGGTGCCACAGTATTTAGTGTGCTAGTAAAGATGGCATCCATACTGCTGGTTACTACGTCCAGGTCATTTGAGTTTGCGGGTGTATTTCGAAATAAAGAAAGATCAGGTAAGTTATTTATGAATTCATCCTTGGTGGACGGAACGATAGTCCTACCAGGGCGGTATATTGGTGCAGATCTGTTAATTTCAGGTAAACGCAGCTTATATAGTAAGAGGTAGTGGTCTGTAATATCATCACTTTGTGGTATAATGTCTACATCAAAGACCTCAATTCCATAAGACAATATTAGATCTAATGTATGCTTTAAGCAATGGGTTGGACCAACAGCATTTTGTTTTATCCCAAGTTTGTGTAATAGATCCATAAAGGCGAGCCCTAGTGTATCATTGGAGTCATCTACGTGGATGTTGAAGTCTCCTACAATTAGTATTTTATCAGTTTTAACTAGCAAATCAGAAACAAAATCAAAAAACTCTTTTAGAAAATTGACATAGGGTCCTGGGGGTCTATATATGGTGATTATAGCGAGAGATAACATAGATTTTTGCTTAATATCCGGTAGCATAACATTAAGAGCTAATAACTCAAAGGAGTTAAACATAAGTCCCTTTCTCTGATTAACATTAAGAATATCACTAAAGATTGCTGCAACTCCACCACCACGACCGGTTTGACGAGCCTTATGCTTGTATGTGAATCCTGGAGGAGTTGCTTCATTTAAGCTAATATAGTAATTTTGTTTCAGCCAGGTTTCAGTGAGACAGAGTGCATTTAGATTGTTATCTGTTATTATTTCATTAATGATAAGTGTTTTAGTTGCTAGAGATCTTATGTTTAGGAGACCAAGCTTAACGAATTTTGTATTATCACTTTTATTGGATTTTCAGCTTTTATTCTTAGTAGATTTTTTCTAGAGCACACTGTACGTTTAATTGTTGGTCTAATAACATGAGGAACAGACACAGTCTCTATGGGGTAAGCTAGACATGTGTTACTGTAATTTAAGTGGGTCGAACAAGTGTCTTTATGGATAAAATGTGCATTTTGTGAATTTTTACTTACTAGTCAGACAGAACGAAGCAACTTGGAGATGTTGTCCGACAGCAGTTCAGCTCCAGCTCGGCTCGGGTGCAGGCCGTCCGGACGGAAGAGCCTAGGGCGCTCCCAGAAAAGATTCCAGTTATTGGCAAAGAGCAGTTTCTGTTCATTACACCATGTTAATAGCCATTCATTCAGAGCAAAAAGTCTACTGAACCTTTCATTTCCTCTGCGGTAGGTAGGAAGCGGTCCAGAAATGATGATCTGCGTGGCGGGCGAGGTGCGTCGAACCGTCTCGATGAGGCTCCTGAAGTCCCTCTTCAGGATCTCCGACTGGCGGAGCCCGGTGTCGTTCATCCCCACATGGAGGACAACGGCACCGAGGCTCTCGCCAGTGCTCAGGATACTCGGAATCTGTGTAGAAATATTCTTAACGCGAGCACCAGGAAAGCAAAATGTGCGTACTTTATTACCTGAAGTGGAAGCAGGACGGACGTGGCGTACGATGGAGTCACCGATGATAGCCACATCGTGACCCGTCTCGCGGAGAGGGGCGAATCGGTTCTCCGTGGAGAGCTCGAACACAGGAGGAGGAGAATCCTTGCCCTGGGGTCTCCTTAGCACCATACGCGGCTGCATCCAGGGGCCGTGGTAGCCGGGTGCCGGCGTGAACGACCCCTGGACGAACCGCGTCAGAGGCGCGCTGGGCCTGGACAGAGGAACAAGCGGGGTTGAGGTAGACGGAATGTCTCGGCTGTATTGTACACTCACCTCAGATGAGCGAACTGGAGCGCGGGGCGCCTCGAGCAAAGCTCTCTGTGCCCTGAGCTCAGCTCGCTTCATCTGCAGAAGACGGATGCGTTCTTCCAGCCGTTCCAGCTCCATGTCCAGCGCCTCCATCGATGTTTCTCCTGCACACAAGGACAGCGACACAAGCGACATCGTACAGGGTAACGAGCAAAGCCAGTAAGTGAGAAAGTTAGGGGATGACAGCAGTCGGTAGCTTTAGCTGACTAGCGGTGCTAGCTGGCTAAAGCTACAAACAACAGGCAGATGCTCGAGAGACAGAACGTTTTGGAGTGTATTTATTTGTATAAAGTGTTATATGTTGTATAAAATGTATTAAGGGTTTGTTCCCCCTAAGTAGTATTAAGCGAATGTGGAGGTATTCGATAATAAAAATGCGAATTGCGAATCTATGCGACAGAGCTACAAACACACGCTGCGCGGCTTGCGTAGCAGTGGCAGTGACGTCACTCGAGCATGCGCAAAGGGCAAATTACTACACATTTACTTGCTGCAAAATGCAAATGCAGGGAGAACATGCAAACTCCACACAGAAACGCCAACTGACCCAACCCAGCCGAGGTTCGAACCTGCGACCCAGCGACGTTTTTGCTGTGAGGCAACAGCACTACCTACTGCGCCACTGCGTTGCCCTAGTCATAATCATTTCAAAGTTAAATACTATGCTGGGACGGATTGGAAGGCAAAAATCCGAATCCATCAAAGTAATTATTTGCTTTTAAATTACAGTAGTTGTTTTTGTCACAGAAAAAAAAAAGAAAAAGTCCCAATATCCCAACTTATTACTTATAACTAATTTTTAATTATGTTTTACTAATACCTGTGTGAGGAGTATCAAGCAGTGCAATTCCATCAACTTTTATTAAAAATATAAAACATTACTGCACTTTTATCAATAACGTTATCAATATCTGTGTTTTAGGTGAAACCAAACTGCATATGAATGTAAAAAAATTAAATGTAGTAAAAATTAAACTATACAGCATCTTAAAGTTCTTAAAATTGTTTTATTTTATTTTCACATTACATTTTAATGTACATTTTAACAAATTAATATTTTAACGCACACAAATTTCTGTATCTTAAACTTAAATCCTGTATCTTATGTTAGATTTATAAAAATTTAAATAGGTGTATATTATTATTGTGTGTATTTTTAATTGAAAAAAGTTTTACTTAAACAGCATTTTTGAATTATTTTATTAATATAGATTATTAGTGTCATTCATTCATTCATTTCTTGTCGGCTTTGTCCCTTGCGGGGTCGCCACTGTGGAATGAACCACCAACTTATCCAGCACGATTTTACGCAGCGGATGCCCTTCCAGCCGCAACCCATCTCTGGGAACTTCCACACACTCATTCACATTCATTTACTATGGACAATTTAGCTTACCCAATTCACCTGTACTGCATGTGTTTGGACTGTGGGGGAAACCGGAGCACCCGGAGGAAACCCACGCGAACGCAGGGAGAACATGCAAACTCCACACAGAAACGCCAACTGACCCAGCCCAGCCGAGGTTCGAACCTGCGACCCAGCGACGTTCTTGCTGTGAGGCAACAGCACTACCTACTGCGCCACTGTGTTGCTTATTAGTGTCAATTAGTATTATATTAAATAATAATTGACTATAATAATAATAAATATAAAAATAATTATCAAATGCTGTTTAAGATAGTTACAGTAGTGTGTGTGTGTGTGTGTGTGTGTGTGTGTGTGTGTGTGTGTGTGTGTGTCGCATTGTGAACATTACAGCTAAAGAGGTGGACAGAGTCAGTGTGCACAGTGCACTATACATTAACAAGACTGTACGAATGAACTGGTTTCCATCATTGAACAGCAATGCACATGTTTTGAGTACTGTCATTAGAGATTTCCCAAACACTCCTGATATTGTTGTTGTGGATGAAGTATTGAAAAATACTCTGATTATGGAAGTAGGCTGCTGTTTTGACGCCTACATGGATCTGTGCTATTCAGAAAAAATGCTCAAATATCAACCATTAGTAAATGTTCTGAAACTGTGTGGCTACAACATAAAGCTAGTTGTTTTAATTTACGGTAGCCTTGGACACGTTCATAAACTGTGTGTGAGAGGATTACAAATTGCTGGACTCAGTAAGAAAGACTCTAAACAAATAGCTAAATACTGCTCTGTGTCTGCTATAATAGGCAGTCTGCATGTGTGGAGAAGACGATGTCATCTCTATCCTTAACCCAGCTATTCACTAATGCGAGCAGAATTGATTGAGTGTTTTTAATACTGTCATGTAAAAAGAAACTCACTGACTGTATTCATTGCTTGTACTGTGGAACATAACAGGCTCTTTATTATTATTATTGTGTGTGTGTGTGTGTGTGTGTGTGTGTGTGTGTGTGTGTGTGTGTGTGTGTGTGTGTGTGTGTGTGTGTGTGTGTGTGTGTGTTTATTTAATGCTGGTAGAAGCTGTAGCATTACACTTTACACACTTGTGGTTTTAGACTATGAGCTCAGGCCACTTGCAGTCATCCAATAAGAATGAGAAGCTGCTGTGGTTGAAAGTTTCCACTGAAGCGCTTCTGATTAAAGTGTGATAGCAGCTCACTCAACTGCAGCGCTGTGCCATTTGACCTCATGCATTAGTCTGGTGGCATTAGACAAAAGGCCCACAATGTAGCATAACAAATACATATGAAAATGTGTTTTAAATGTCACAGATTAGGGCATAAGATATTCATATAATCTAAATCTAATATGTGAAAGTGCCATAAGTATGATTTCAGCACCATGGACAGAGACATGTTATACCAATTAGGGTTTATTTATTTATTTATTTATTTATCAGAACTAATTAGTTTTATTATTATTTATATTTATTATTAATGTGATCTATACGCTCACACTGTATTAAAGTGATGAAATGTGCATTCAGAATATATATGCATTCAAAATTTAGTCTCGTTTTTTGACCAGTATAATTTGATGACATCACTCTGCACTTCTGGTTATTTTTGGTCGACCTGTAATATAAACAAAATGTCACTGGCTATTTTTAAAAAGTGGGAGGAACTGCTCATTAAGCCCCGCCCCATTTCCCTAACTATGTGCGTTCTTATTTTGAATTACAAAGCTGTTTCATCAACAGAGCTGAGCCTTGAGTTGGTGTAAAACACTGACACTGTTATCAGGAGAATTAGTCGTCATAAATATTCATATACAAATATTATGCTGCTTGTTCAGCCAGCAGATTTGGGTAGTTTGCTTTGGATTGTGTGCTGCAAAGTGGAAGCCTCCAGGAGATGCAGTTAGTAATCAGTTGTTGACTCATCTGAGTAATCTTATTTACCACATGGGGAATTTGGCCTTTGCTTTGATGAGACTTGTATGTTAAAATGGTTGACTGAACATGTTTCCAGCATGTGCTATAGACTGCATTAGTGCTCACACATGTTTTCAGCAGCATTGAATTCTCCCCATTCATTTTTTTGTAAGTTCTCAAAGTAAGGGGTTTTTATGATCTCAACCAGCTAGGCTTTTAGGTAAATATGCAGTGTGTTTGTGTGTGTGAATATGTATATTGAGAACAGGTGTGGATGACTATATAAGCAAGAGTTTACAAGCATATAAAACATTTATACACTTTAGGCTTATAGGCCCCATCATTGCGTTTGCACTAGTGTGATACTTCTTAACTCAAATATGACAAATGTCTTTTTTGTTGTTGTTCTGCATTATGCACAGCGCTATTCAACTGTATAAAATGTAAGATACAAAACTGAATATATTGTACAAAAACTATAATTAAACAAATTGTTTTGAAAAATATTGAAATAATGTGAACAGATTGATTCAACAAAACAACAACAACCTTGGAGCTCACAATAGTTTTCAAAACAATTAGTTTTTTCCTATAAAAATGTATGTTTTTTTCTGAACCTCACTGTTCCACTCCATATAAATATAATTACTCTCTCAACTGTGCAGCTCTATAATATATTTATTTTTTAGTGTCAGTTGTAGTCAATGTCAATGACGATTTAATTTATATAGCACTATTAAACATAATTATACTGTAGCTAAAAGAGGGCGTTGCTTAATCCACATGATTATGCACACGCAATGCATCAATAGTCTATGAATGAAGGTTGTTAACAGCATCACTTCCTGTAGAGCAGCGACAGAGAGAAACTGCTCAATACAGAGTGAGAAGAGCTGCTGGAAACTACAGCGGACCACCGCTAACTTTCACCGGTGTAGGCTATTATACCGTTATAAACAACCCTTTAGAAATATATATATATATAATACAAGTAAAATACATAATTTAAAATATAATATTTAGAAGTCTGATTAAAATTAGAAAACAAAAATAGATTAGTTGTTGTTTTCCAAAAGAAATTATTAACTAAAAATGTTATTTTAGATTCTTCATTTAACCTTTTCAGTTATAATGAACACATTCAATAATGATGGAATTAATAATGAAATTAAAGATATGTTGTTAAATAAGAAAGCCTCAGTGAGATGTCTGTTTGCAGCTGGGTGTGCACCTTTAAGCATGCATTGCTTGCGCACATTGTGGTTTGATGATTTTCCAACCACGGCACTGACCTCTTGCTTCTGTTTTGAAGCCTTGAAGCCCCTCTGAATCAAAACCACAACAACATCCTTCTCAACAGACAAACATCAGAAACATCAAACCACTGCCCAGTTTACTGCTGACTAATTTACTTTGTGTTGAATTATTTATAAATTTTTTTGATGTTGAAAATTAATAGTGATTGCGTTTCTGTTCTGATTAGCATGTTCAATCATTGATGTGTTGTTTTAGTAAGAGCTGACTAATAAGAGTATATTTCAAAATAGGCTCATTCTGAAAACATCAGCAGTATTTGTGATACTGACCACAATTATACTTCTTTGCAGATTTTCAAAGGCTGACCACATGAAATGATGTCGGCCTTTTTTGAAAAAAAATGGTCGATCATTGCTTCAGCAGTTCTCAATTTACACTGAGCGTCTGCTTCAGTTTTACAGGAAGTGACGTGTATCATCGCTCGCTCTCTTTATTGCCTCGAACTGCACTGTCACACACCTCTGTGGTCAAGACACGGTACATCAAAATAATCTATTTGACACACACACACACACACACACACACACACACACACACACACACACACACACACACTTCAGCGTCTGAGATAATAACCAGTAAGAGCTTTATTGCAAATTATCTAGAGTACTGAGAAACTGCAAAACCTTTTGAAATTCATCAAATTTTATTCAAATTTTGTGTCATATTATTTCCCGTCTCAGTCTGTGGGTTTAATCTGCCCTTATAACACTTCGTATTTGACTTATTATGTTCATAATGGACTAATGCACCAGAAATCGTCGTGGTTTTGTCAGAGGCTGGAAAGAGGAAACATTTAAAAACTTTATTTAATGTTTCATTTAAACACATTTAAAATATCGCCCCCTACTGGAACGGTTTGTTACTGATTGCTGTCAACATATTCACAGAAAAGCTGAACAAACTCAAAAATAGAAATGAAAGGGCTCATATTTTACTCCTTTTTCAAGAATTAATATAAGTCTTTTGTGTCTCCAGAATGTGTCTGTAATGACACAATAATGGTATTTTCTGCTCTGAACACAATGTAGCTATTTTTGTTGCCTGTGCCTTTAATGCTAGTTCTCCCCGCCCACTCCCCGCTGTAATTTATTACAAACATGCACTGTTTTAAAAATGATGATAGATGATCACAGAGAGCTGAATAGATCTTTTAATCTCAGTTGCTTTGCGCATGTCCTGTCTTGTTGAAATGATTATACGGTTACTACAGAAACATGTTAATTCACGGCTGTCAATCAAATCATCAAGTGGAGAAAACTGCACTCCAGATTTGGATCCTAGTTTAATGTCAGGAAATAAAAAAAGAGACTTCTTGCCTTTGTATGACAGTGGAAACACTATATTTAAACACAGTTCTGTCCAAACAGCTTAAAAAAGACGATTTTCATCATAGGTGCCCTTCAATATTGCTGTCAGTAAAGCGATAGTTCACCCAAAAATGAAAAATTCTAATATCATTTACTAACCCATAAACCTGCTGGTTTTCAGCACTCTTGAGAGAATATTGTTTAGAATTTAACAGAAAAAACCCTCAAACATGAGAAAAATGATGACAGAATTTTCATTTTGGATGCTTCAATACTGTTTGGCTTGTTTTAAATAGGCCTATCGGGTCTACAGTACACTGTTAACCCTTACTGTAGATTATGCAGTAAATAACTGTAAAATAGCCAGTGTTTTGCTGTAATAAAAGGAAACAGTATTTTACTGTAAAAGGAGTAGGATTTGTATGAAATTGTGTCGTGCAAAGAATAAATTACATTGATTCACTTTATGTACCATTACAGGTACTAACTGTGATAATAAATGGTAAATTACTGTTAAACCATTACTGCCCCATCTACTCTGATGCTTTATGTTGCTATTTATAGAAAAGTGCATTTATATTAAGGCAGAAAACAATGATTTAGGCATTAACACACACATACACAGTGTGTGTGTGTGTGTGTGTGTGTGTATATATATATATATATATATATATATATATATATATATATATATATATATATATATATATATATATATATATATATATATATATATATATTAGGGCTGTCAAAATTAGCGCGTTATCGCACGTGATTTGCAATAATTAACGTGTGCAAAAGGACCGCTGATGTCGAAGTCCCGGATGATACTAACCAATCAGTGCGCACAATGCAATGCAGCATCATCGAGGTGGGCTGAGCAAAGAACTAGTTGAGAGTGACAGTGCACACGGGAGATAATGCTGGATAACACACCTGCTATCTAACTTGCTCGGCAAAAAGGACATAACAGTCACTTATGGTATACTGTGTTACAGTGTGCGTGTCTTAAAAGTAAGTGATCACTGTTTACATAAGTTATCGACAGAAGATCAGCTGTTGTTCTCCTAATACCTGTAGTAGCTTGTTAGCACAATACTGCATGCATTACCTGCTTAAACTTGGGAATTATCAAGTGTTTAAGTTCAAGTTGTAGTTATATGTTTATATGTACACATTTCGGTATGCTACTACTGTATATTTATGGTATATCACCTATGTGCGCGTTGAGTGACGATAATTAGGTACATGCGGTGATCATTCACGTTGGACATGTCCAGACAAAGACCCTGCCATCACGCCGCATTCATGTGCTCGTGGCGCCCTCAGAGAACACTCAGAGAATTGCGCCCATATTATCTAATGGGCCATTATTGCTTACTATACTTAAGTTGTGTGCTGTTCAGTTGATTAATGTTTATTGTGAAATATTTGTATTCATTATTGTTATTGTTTATTTGTTTCAGAAACCACACCTATGTTCCATTTGTATACCAAGTCCTTCAGTAAACCTAAATCAAAACTAAATATCCTGAGTGCCTCTCTTTAAATAAGAAACCATCTCACTCAGTTCTGACCGACTGCCTATTGTGTTTCACACCCAAATTTAATACATCCACAAACCCCTCCATTTCATAACGCGTTAAAAAAAATAAAGCATTTAATGCAGTTGCAGTTTTTTTTATTTCCTGTTGTGGCCGACATGTGTTCTGGGCCGGCGCGCCCATAGAGGCGACCTAGGCGGCCACCTTTGGCGGCAGAATAGGCTAGTGAGCGAACCCCCCGGTCTTCACCTTCATCCGCAACACCCACCCCCTCCCTCCCGGTCCTCAATTTCATCCGCGACACCCACCCCCTCCCTCCCGGTCCTCAATTTCATCCGCGACACCCACCCCCTCCCTCTCGGTCCTCACTTTCATCCGCAAACCGGTAAGTTTCTATTTCACTTTCGGGTTGAGGGCGGCGTGATTGCCGTTCGCCTACAGCGCCAGTTCAGCTTGCTCCGGTCCTGCGTGTTTAATGTGCAAAGAAATATGGATAAAGGATAATATGGATAATATGGATCCATGTAAATGTACTCCGTGAAAGTGGCAGATGATGTCGCAAGCTGTCAAAGACAGCCCATTCCTCTCTAAGTTGACTCCAAGCGCCCTCAAATGTTTCATTAAGTTTGACGTGTTTCCCCCCTACACGCAACTTTTGTAAAGCGTCTGCTTCACGTTGTTGTGTCAGAATCCTTGCTTGAGAAATACAGACATACTTTAAGAACGCTTAGGGGAAGCAAAATTTGATAAACACGATCGTGCGTGTTGATGATCTGAAGGGTGTGTGCTGTACTGCGTGTACTCGGTACTCTCTCTCTCTCTCTGTGTGTGTGTGTGTGTGTGTGTGTGTGTGTGTGTGTGTGTGTGTGTGTGTGTGTGTGTGACTGGACTGTCTTAGCAACTGGATAAATGTTAAGGAGGGCTAAGCAAAATTGTTTCTACTTTAAAATTAATGTTCTCAACTTGCAATAAAACTTTACAATGAGTACAATTGTTTGTATTCAATACTTTATTGTTATTATTATTATAATTTTCCAATTTCCATATTTGCAATGCCTGTATTTTGGATTATTTTTTTTTGATTCGTGATTAATCATGATTAATCACAAAAAAAAGTGTGATTAATTAGTAAATTTTTTTTAATCAATTGACAGCCCTAATATATATATATATTCTTGTTTATATACACTATGAACAGCAGCTACGCTAATTATTCTCCTTATTTTGTATTTCCACCTGGGGGTACTCATCCCGAGGCCCTCAGACTATGCAGTGCCACTGATGCGATCCGAGACCAGCAACGAGATGATCCCAAGGTTTTCTGGACCAGGCCGTATCCTGAGCAACTGCTGTGGTGGTCATCGTGGAGTGAGAGCATTAAACTGACTCCTGTGATGCTCCAAGGACAGACGAGTCTTCGCTGAGGTCCACCTTGCTGCGCCTAGACTGCAGCTCTGCACAAGACGTTTGGCCATAGGAGAAATGGTCGTGCCCAACTGAGCCTGGTTTCTCTCGAGGTTTTTTAAATCTTCGCTTTCGCCAATTGGTGAAGTTTTTTCCTTGCCGCTGTCGCCACTGGCTTGCATGGTTCGGGATCTGTAGAGCTGCGCATCGATGAATTTGCCCTTCAGTGTTTGGACTCTCAGTAGTGATTATTAAACCACACTGAACTGAGCTAAACTGAACTGAACTTAATCTCTGAAAACTGAACTGACACTGTTTCAATTCCCTATAATCTTCCATGTGAAGCTGCTTTGACACAATCTACATTGTATAAGCGCTATACAAATAAAGATTAATTGAATTGAATATATATATATATATATTCATTCATTCATTCATTTTCTTTTCGGCTTAGTCCCTTTATTAATCCGGGGTCGCCACAATGGAATGAACCGCCAACTTATCCAGCACATGTTTTATGCAGCGGATGCCCTTCCAGCCGCAACCCAACTCTGGGAAACATACATACACACTCATTCACACTCATACACGTTGGACAATTTTGCCTACCCAATTCACCTGTACTGCATGTCTTTGGACTGTGGGGGAAACCAGAGCACCCGAAGGAAACCCACGCGAACGCAGGGAGAACATGCAAACTCCACACAGAAACGCCAACTGACCCAGCCGAGGCTCGAACCAGCGACCTTCTTGCTGTGTGAGGCGACATCACTACTTACTGCGCCACTGCATCGCCTATATATATGGTTTGGTATGTGAATGGTCAGCATTGAGGGGAGAGTAAATCACTGCTTTGATGATAAGCTGGATTTCACTGCAGCCATCTCTGTGTTTTCTTTGGTTTCTTTTATGTTTTTAACATTGAGTATCAGGAGTCAACCAATGCCACAGAGCTTATTAAGAGGCAAGTATAAGAAATGGACGAGACGCATTTAAAGGCAAAATTATTCACCCACCCTCCTCAAATATATCCCAAGTGATGTTTAACAGAGCAAAGAAATTTTCACAATAGTTCTTATAACTTTGTTTACTTTTCCTATACTTTTTCCTATCTAATTTGCCTAGTTTAACATAGTTAAGCCTTTGAATTGCACTTTAAGCTGAATACTAGTATCTTGCTAAATAACTAGTAAGAATGTGTTATTTAAAAAATATCTTAAACAGCACTTACATACATTTTTGCAGAGACTCAATGAATTTGACTGAAAAACTTCAAATTAAGTAAAAGTGGCATTAACAGTATAGTATAAAAGCTTTCCTAAATAAATGCATAAATCTGATTATTTGTTTTGTCTTTTATTATTACTACAGGTTTGGAATGACACGAGGATCAGATTATTTAATTTTTTTTTTTGCTTTGGATGAAGTTTGTATATTTTTATTGTTTTTATTCGACGATATGTGCATGATTGTGATAAATGTAGGCAGTTGCTTTGAAAATATGCTATGTACCGCGGGGTGTCAAATTCCTGGAGGGTTGCAGCCCAGAAGGGTTTAGTTCCAGCCCTGCTTCAACACACTTACCTTTAGATTTAGTTTGATCAGGTGTGTTTAATTAGGGTTAAAGCTTAACTGCACTGTTACCTTGTAGATGATGCAGTAAATAACTGTAAAATAGCCAGTGTTTTGCTTTAATTAAAGGAAACAGTATTTTACTGTAAAAGGAGTATAATTTGTATGAAATTGTGTAGTGCCAAGAATAAATTACAGTAATTCACTTTATGTACTCGTTACAGGTAGTAACCGTGACCATAAATGGTAAATTACTGTTCAGCCATTACTATCCCATCTACTCTGGTGCTTTATGTTGTTATTTATAGAGCAGTGCATTTATCTTAAGACAGAAAACAATGATTTAGGCATTACCAAACACTTCCACATTCTAACACAAAGTTATTAGAAAAAGTTTTCAGAAAATGCTGGCTCTTTAAGGGAGCCAGGTGTTTGATTTGTTTACTTCTGAGTGTGCTCCATTATCTGTCTATCGATTCAGATGTACAGTCTTAAATAATCTACAATGAGTAAGTGTTCAAATGTTTTTGAGAGTTTTTTTTAAATAAGTCTGTGCTTAAGTTATATTGTTGTTATCTTGAACTGTGTACTTGAAAGCTACATTGTAAGCTAGTTAGCCTCTCCTCATATAACTTCCTACATTACTTTTATTTAAGTATATTTATTAACTGGATATTGCATATTGCCATAATGTACAGATGCTAACAGTGTAATGTGTCTTTCTGGCCACAAAGCAGTTTTTATACACATAAAAAACATTTTTTTTTTTCATCACCTCAGTTAGGTAACATGTGCACAAAAATCATCACAGGAAATCACAAAAAATATGATACACATAGACATCCACAAGCAAACCTCCACTGTCAGGTCCCAGGTTGTAAATTTGTTGCTAAGTATTTTTCAGAGCTGTGATTCCACGTATAAATTTATATTAGGGACAATAGAAAAATTTGTTGCATTGAGATTTTTTAAGTAAATAATAATTATACTATTAAAAGATTGGATCCTTTGGATTCTCTGAGTTGCCGCCTTGTATTTTATAATTATTGAAAACTTTTTCATTGAGAATTGACGTATGGTATGTGCCTGGGTTTGGCAAACATGTTTCTAACCATATCTAGAGTATCTGTGTGTTTAATGAAAACTTTAATGAAACTTTAATACAAATTATTATTTTGTGTTTTTTGCTGTTCAGTTTTTGTATGCACAGTCAGCATTTAGGAGAGAGTGACACATGCAGCATTCTCTCTCTCTGTCTCTCTCTCTCTCTCTCTCTCTCTCTCTCTCTCTCTCTCTCTCTCTCTCTGTGTGTGTGTGTGTGTGTGTCACTTCAGATGCTTTGTGATAAAGTCACTGTCTTTCACACAGATCTTCCAGCTTTGCAACTGCAATGAGTAGATAATGTGGTAACTGTATGATAGGGTCACATAGTGAGAAGGTAATTTTTTCACATCTGAATACAAGCTTTTAATTTACTGCAAACAACACTTTGAAGCATTTTGTTGATATTATTCTGTTATATGTTATATAATATGTTGATATGTATAAATATATTATTCTATCATCCAGCAGAAAGAAGAGATTTGTTAACCATCTTGATGTTCATGAAACCACAACATGATCATTTGTGGGGTTTTTTAATAACTTTATTTACTTTTCCTAATGAACCTAGTTAAGCCTTTAAATTGCATAGTAAGCTGAATATTAGAATCTTGCAAAATAACAGAATGTGTTTTAAAAAAATCTCCCCTTAAACAGCACTTATATACATTTTTGCAGAGGCTCAATGAAGTTGACAGAAAAACTTCAAATGAAGTAAGTAAAAGTGGTATTTATAGTTATTAAAGGCTTTCTTAAATAAATGCATAAATTATTTGTTTTGTTTTTTATTGTTCCTACAGGTTTGGAGCAACATGAGGATCAATGCTGAACATTTTTTATTTATTTTTTTGCTTTAGATGGAGCTTGTTAATTAATTAATTTAGATTTTTATTGGATATGTGATTGTGATAAATGTTGGCATATGCTTTAAAAGTATGCTATATAGTATATACCATGGGGGTCAAACTCAGTACCTGAAGGGCTGCAGCCCAGCAGAGTTTAGTTCCCACCCTGCTTCAACATTAGCTGTAGATTTCTAACAAGCCTCAATTAGTTTGATCAGGTGTGTTTAATTAGAGTTACAGCTTAAAGCTGTGGTCACACTGCATTATTCTCCCCATAGATTTCCATTCATCCACATGCGAATGCTGCAGACGTTGGAAAGTTCAGGCTTGGTGAATATCACGTCCTGTGATTGTGTGAGACCAATCGAAGATCAAAACATGACCTCTCTGGACAAAAATTTTAAATATGGACCAATCGTTCGATTTTTAATCTCTAATTATCTTGTTTAATCCCACTCCTTTTCGCAGCACCGTACAAATTTCGCATGTAAGAGGATATGTAAATGTTTGACACCTGTGCTATATACACTTCAGCTGTTGTTTATTAATTTAACCTTTTTGTTTCATTGTAAATAGAAAATGTATTGATATCTGCTGATTTAATTTTGCTAGACATTTTCTGTTGTATACTTGTTTGCTGCCAAAACAATAAAATACATTTGTCTGAAGAATTTATATGCTTTCTATTTTTAATAACAGTTAGGAATACTAATTAATTTTAGTAACACTACACTAACTATATATAACATACTATTAATGCGTATGCAGTATAATGCTGTAAGTTGTAACACTACAGTACAGTAATTAACTGGTAAGCAGTTTCCAGTTATTTACCGCTACTGCTCTATTACAGTAATTAACTGGCAACACTGTTGCCAGTTACTTACTGTAACCAAACTATTGCAGTGAGTAGCTGGCAACAGTGTTGCCAATATTCTACTGTAAAAAAAGCATGGTAAGGTCTAACAGTGTATATTTTAATACAGCTTTGTAATACTTCTGAAATGATGAGAATTTTGCTTGTGTAATATTGTAGTACTGATGGGACTGAGTTAATAAATATATTAGGGAAAATATAAACTGTAAAAATGACTAAAATTGACATCAAATATTGCAGTGGTGTATCCAAGCGAAAGGACTTCCTGACCATGAAAACTTGTTTTGTCTATTGGGAATTAATTGGATCACTATGGTTTGCTAATGGTAGATGTCATGTGATTAAAAGTAATCGTAAATGTTACTGCATGAAATAGGGGAAGTTATTGTGATCAAGCATTATATAAATATAGCAGATAAAAAAAGAAGAGCTGGCAGTTTTGATTTTCACAGTGATTTCAAAAACTTGAATTTTACTAACTGACATTATGTACGATGACACTACCGACGTCACGACAGGAGAATAAATACAAAAAAACGAATAGAAAAAGAAACTTTTTTGTTCTTAAAGACATAATTTAACTAGCTACAGTAGATTATTGTTTTTATCTTTTATGAACGTTTTCAGAAAAGTCATTCCCCATATGGTCTAATATATTTTCTCCTGGACAAAAAATATTATAGATATATGTTGTATTTGTGTTGTTCAATAAAATACATTTTTGAAATCTTTGAAAATATATATGATGTATGTTTAAGTAGCCTATGTTGATTGGTTGATGTGGAAATAAAGATTTTCTTAATGTTACATGAATGCATCTTCTAGGATTGAAATATATGGAGGGTAAAATACATTTTAAATAGTTAAAAATGGTCTGTGTATTTGTAGAAAATATATTTATGTTAATTTGTTAAATATATTTGAGCAAATATATTGTTTGGCCATTTTTTATTTTGAAATATACATGAAAATATACATTTTTACCATATGGGACAGTAGCCTACAACATCCCAGCAGACAATAACCTGGAGTTTTTGTTTTATTTTTATTTTTTTGCTTTTTTTTTTGTGCGGCACAAATTCAGACTACTCAAACATGTTTTGACATTTAATGGCAAACAAATATTGACTAAAAGTGCCCTGTGTTTGTCAACAGCATAATCCCCTACAGCAGAATAGAAGATACAAGATTTCGACATTTCTGAAGGAGCTGCTGATCAAAACATTATTTATAAAACCGTAATATAAACTTTTTGTAAGCAACACTTTTCACATTTTGATACCAGCAGACAAACTAATCTAGTGCAAATCACAGCATAAATGTATTATTTAAACCACTATTAAATACAATATGAGGGGATTAATTGTCAGCTGTTTTTGCACAGTAGGTAAATATTATACAAACACATATTACTGTATCACCTCTATCAGAATAAAAAGAAGAGAAAGCGTGAAAATAAAATAGGTGAAAGAAATGACGAGGACAGTATTTGAGTTTTGTTTTATTTAGAATTAAACAACAACAACAACAAAAATCAGCCCTCCACCCCTGTTTATGATATAATATAGATTCCATCACCACCACAATGAAACACAACAGTTCTCCCAGCCTGTAATGCTGACTCCACAGCCAACCCCACATCCTCCTCTTCCTCCTCCATCAGTTTCTCTAAATCCTTCTTGATCTTGTCTTCCTCATTCATCAAGTCCCATTTCGTTATTTTACTTTTCCTCCCCCTCCGTCTCTTCTTCTTTGACTTCTCTTTCTCAATCATTTTCTCCTTCTTCTCCTTTATTGTCTTCTCTTTCTCAACCCTTTTCTCCTTCTTCTCCTTTATTGTCTTCTCTTTCTTTCTATAACTCTCCCGCTCCCGTCTCTTGTTCTTCCACTTCTCTTCCTGAATTCTCTTTTTCTCCTTCTCACTCATCTCCTCCTCCTCCTCTTCCTCAATTTTATTCTCCTCCTCCTCCTTAGTGTTCACCTCCTCCATCTCCATCTCCTCTCCCTCCGTCTGTGCCATCTTCTTCTCCACCATGTCAGTTTTATCCATGTCCTCCTCCTCCTCCTCTTTTATTGTCTCCATCTCTTCAACAATTTTCTTCTTCTTCTCCTCCTCCTCCTTTATAATTGCCTCCTCCTTCTTTCTGTTTCTTCCTCTCCTCCCTCGTCTGGTCTTCTTTGTCTTTTTTCCCACCCCTTTCACCTCCTCCTTCTCCTCAATGTTCTGTTTCTCCTTCACGGTCTCCTCTTGATCATCTGTTAAAAGAGAAATGATTGCAGTTTACACATTCAGAGGATGTTAAACTCCAGATGAGGGGAAAATAATACAATTTATTAATAACATTACAGACAAAAAATATAATAAATATGATCATTTACCATCAGTGCCTTGTTCTGCTAAAATGGGGAGTGATTTTTGCTCCTCCAAGTTTTCCTCAGGATGTTTCTCGTCCTCTTTCCTGATCATTTTCTCCTCTTCCTCTTTATTCTCTTTCACCTCCACCACCGTCATGTTCTCCTCCTCCGCCATATCTGTTATTTTCAAGGAGATGTTAAACTCCAGGTAAGATCAGAAAAATACAATTGATTTAAAGCATTAAAGTTTATTATTTACCATCATAGCATGTATCTGCTGAATCACCCAGAGTGAAGCAGAACATTGCTTGGAAAAAGGAAGCAATCCGGCTCCTTTTCTTCTTTTTCTCCTCTTTCTTCTTCTTTTTCTCCTCTTTCTTTTTCTCCTCCCTCTCTTTTTTTTCCTGCTCACTCTGCTTCTTTTTCTCCTCCTTCTCCAGATCCACTGAAGTTAACAGAAAGTAAATTATTGTAGTGGTACTTTTTTCCTGAATAAAAGTTGTGTTTTTCTTTTCGTGTGTCACAGTAATGATCAATCTACAGGTTATTTAGTGCAGTAACACATCCTTAAGTTTGTATTGTCTGAGTTTTTTAGTTTATAAGTAAATCAGGTTTAAATGGCAAGTGAGGATGAAAGTAACACTGTTATTTATGCCCCTCTGCTAATACCTTGTATTCCACTCCCATTTATTTGATCAAATAAAGACAAACTGCCAATAATGATTAAAACAATTCTAAATAAGCACATTTCATATTGTTGGGTTACTTTTAAAACATTTGATGGAACCCAAATGCAAAATGAACATGCAATTTCATTTTTTTTTTTTTTTTTTGCAAAGATAAAAAACTAAATCTGATGCGGTTAACATATTCACAATGTCAGATATTTTTTAAATAAACAAGATTAAGCTATTAAATCTAGCACATAGGACAGCGTGGGGCACAAAGTAACGCGAGGTAAAATGTAACACAGAGTTTTAAGGTATTTGCTCAGGGTTAACCATGGCATGCTTCCGAGGTTTTCACCACAGTGTCGGCAAACATTTTCCTATTATTGAAAAAGTTCAGTGAAATTTGGATGAGAAACAGGAAAAACTATATTTGCAGCATAAAAGTATTTTTATTATACACTATACTTTTTATTTAAAAAAAAAAAATCTGTGAAAGTATGTAAGTAAGGTCTTCTATTGTTGTGATTACTGTCGATGGTACCATTTGGAAAGGTGTAAAAAACACACAGTGACTGCTATCCAGTTTGAGGAAAACACGACACAGCAGGGTTAGTTGTAACAGGGTTTTACAAATAGGCCACACACTGTTGGACACCAATTAAACTACCAAAATAATGGCTGAATTTTGAGTGTAATGTTTTTTAATAGAAAATCTTTTTAATAGAATTTTTTTTATTGCTAATAATGCAAATAAAGGCATTATGGATAATAATGCAAATAAATACAAATGTGTTTATCCAACAGATAAATACATAAATAAACATACTGTGCTATGTAGAATAAAAAAATTAGCTACTGAGGAAATACACGATTTAACGTAAACTGGATTTAAATTAAGTGTGTGAAATCTGACTTTTTAAGCATGTGTTACAACTAACCCTATATGGCCCAGTTTCACAAACAGCGCTTAGATTAAGCCAGGACTAGGCCTTAGATAAATTAGGCTATTTAAGCCACATTTATAAAATGGCCTTAGAAAAATATATTACTGGTGCGCACCTGGAGACAAAAAAAATGACACTGACGTATTTTAAGACATTTCACTGCAAGTTATTTTGAGTTGAGACAGCTCTAACATGCAATTTAATCTTAACTAGCCTTAAACCTTGTTTGTGAAACCGGGGGTATGTCTGTTACAACTTGCCCCACAGGTGGGGTAAATAGTAACATTTTTACTCCTGGCACTTTTAACAATACTGCACAGAAACCATAGATCCAGCGATCATACATTCAGTGCTCATTTATAGGAGAGGCTTGTGTGTTGCTGGTAAAAAAAATATGGTTCATCTAACCCATTTACTTTGTTCATTATTTGGCCAAAACCAAAAAGTGTTAGTTTGTGCCCGACTCTCCCCGATTGTTGTGTTACTTTGGTTTACTGTGTTTTAGTTACTATCCTGCTCTCCACTCAGTATTTACTCACCCTCAAGTGTTTCCTTTACGGTTTTCTTTCTGAACACAAAACAAGACATTTTGATATAACAATTGCTATCCGTTGAAACCGTGAAATATCGACCATGTACCGCCACTACTACAAACCAACAAAAGATTTCTCTGAGCTGCACAGCTTAAAGTATTCCACTGGAACGCGTTCTAAATGAGCTTCTAAACTTCTACTGTAACTATGGTAACAAGATACCGCAAACGCCTCACTGAGTGAGGATAATTGAAAGCAAATATGGTTAGACGTACAAATCCATATTAACGGAACAAAAGCGGATTTAAGTTAAGTGTTATATATATATACAACAAACGTTATAATCGTAAAAAACGATTTTTGGGGCTTGTAAATAAAGAGAGCATCAAGTACATTACAAATAAATCATATTTTTGTTTTTATTGTGCTTAAAATACAATAGTAAATTCAAATGGACGTGCCCAATTAATATTTAATTATTGTTTCGGAATATATTGAGCTAATGCAAAAAAAAAAAGACATACGCTAGTAAAAATTACTCCACAAAGTCAGTAAATCTTTGACAGGTATATAAAATCTAAATAAATCATCTAAATAAAGCACATGACCATTACTATTTAAAAGTTCTATTTTTAAACCAGTTAGTTAAAGAAAAAGATTTATTTTGGTGTATAAAATATCTATTATTTTAAATTAAGCATTTAAAAAAATGGGGAAATTGTGTTTGTATATAATCATCCTTGATAACAATGCCTGTTTGTGTAAATTAGAAAGTTTTATGGGAAGCTTTACTAATATTCAAATTGCAATTAAGAAGAAATTCAATGCCACCTACTTGTTCAAAAATAATATTAGGGATGTAATACCATAGTTTATTTTTGGAACAATTATAATTTTGTATCCACTTAATTTTAAAAGTAGTGTTAGATGTTTCAAAGTCAATGCGCATGCTCTCTGATTCAAACTTGGCGGGTGGAGCAGATGCGAGCAATGATTTGCTCACACAGACTGATGTGATATTTACAAGGTAAGTTGCATTATTTGTTTATTGATTAATTTGGTTTTGTTTGCAGAAAGGTGTAGAGCTCCTGTCTGCAGTTTTGGTGGTTAAAGAGAATGCATGAAGTGTTATTTGAGTGAGTTTGCTAAAGATCCGATTAGCATAAGCATATTAGCAAACGACATCTGTGTATACAACTGAGCTGCATTCTAAATATAATCTACGGAAAAGTATAATGTACAGTGAACTTAAAATGATTTTACGAATACGAGTGTCCAAGCATATTGGTCAATTGCAATAAGGACATAATTAACCGAACATTAAAGTTACCCTCCTGTGCTGCCTGCACTATCAACAAGAGTTTTCTTAGATTGGACAGCCTCAGAACTCATTTGAACCCAGAAGAAGAAAGACTTATTTATTAATCCATCCACATTAACATATGCTAATATACTCCTTATTAAACTATAATGATATATATATTCTAGTAACGTTACTGAGTATGTTCAGGCAGCCTCTATACTTGTGAACATTTATTGCTGATAATAATAGAGTGCAAAATAAATCAACTGATCAAATTTTAAATCAGTAATATCATTATATGTTCACTCAATTTTCTGACATTTAACATTTCTAATATGTTCAACAGATTTCTCTCACCACTCAAGCTCATGCAAGGTAAGTTGGATAACACATTTATATAGATATGCTAATGTATTCAACATGTATATGTGTGTGTGTTTGGCAAAAAAAGTGTTGATTTGACTAATGAATCGTAAATGTGTTACATTTTATTTCATTTATCTCACATCAATAATGAGAACAGAAGGATAACCACAACCCCCCTGTAGCCAGCCTTTCTGCAAAAACTGGACTACTTTTATTCAACCAGGTTAATGTATATATTGCACATCCAGTTGATCCAGTCCTGACTTGTTAGACAAGCAGTTATATGTAGATACAGATTTACACTGTTACTGGTTAATGACCACAGAAGTTGAAGACAAGTGAGATGCTGTGATCCACTGCCTGCTTTCCTACCTGGGAGAATCAAGTCAGGAACTCATTGAAGACTACCAGGTACATTAAAATGTCTAAATTAATTTTTTTACTTTGGATATGTAAGGTTCTTTAAGTGTTAAAGACATGTTAGTATTTTTATTTTATCCCCCAAAATTGTAAGTTTTGGCTTTTAAAAACTTTAATAACTTTATGCAGCAGAGCACAGCTTTAAAATCAATACAGTCTATTATATCATAAAGCAAGAGATAACATTGATAACATTGCAACTATAACTGTACAGTATTTTAATCCCTTTGCACTTATTTGTGTATTTGAAAGGATGTTGAGAGACCTGCTTCACCAATCGTTGCGAAGATCATTGTACTGGGCAATACTACAGAAGAGGAAGATGTCAACATAGATGACCCTATCATTCTTTCTGAAAGGACTTTTTCAATTTGTTTATTGAGAAGTTTAATTCAAATTAAAGTACTAAATGAAAATATCTGGCAGTGTTTTTAATTATGAAACAGTTGCAATGCGTCATATTTGATTGAACATTTTGGAGTAAAGTTTACTCAAGATAACTAAAAATTATAACTAGGAATATTGGATAAAAAATGTATCTAAAAATAGTAATACATTTAAATGTACGACTTAAGTAAATTTTACAAACAAAAAGTCAATAAAATTTACTTAGAATTCCCCAAGTAAACATAACTTTTGGTTAATCTTTTGCTTGGCAAAGCTTTGAAGATTTACTAGTCTTTTCTGAGTGAAAAACATTTCCAAGCTTTTTTCAAGTAAACCCTACTCCTCATTTTTTTCAGGAGTGCGAATGTCCTGCAAATTTTAGCTTCAACTTTCCTAACATGGAAATATGAATAAGACCTGAATTAGGCGTTTAATTGGAACTAGGACAGTGGCCATCCGGAACCACGTTTGACACCACAGACTGTAGCCTGATAAAATGTCCACTTTTTCAAACCACACGTGGTTCCTCTGATATGATGGATAGCTACAGTAGGCTGTTCAACAGGCAAATAAAGGAAGCAGATATAGAAACTGTTTAACGTGTCATTTCTTTTTTTCACCAGCAGAGGAGACTGTTGACCAATACTGGAGACAATCAGTTCCACTTACAGTCATCAATCCTGAGCTTTATTGTCCAGCTGGTCGATCCGTGAGCTGCACTTTCACTCCCCCTTTGGACTTGTCGAAATAAATAAATAAAGAAAGAACGACATGTGTCTCGTTAGTTTAATTTATCTATTTATTTTACGACGGGGCTGTTAAAGCCTTGGTTTTGTTTGGCTAGTGAATATTCTAATGAGCGTAATTATTTTCTGGGAAGCGCACAGCTCACAGTTCTTTTCAATCACTTTCCAGGTGCATTTGAAAACTTTTCCAGCACTTTACAACTGTGACAAATTTACATAGACTACATGCATTCTTCATCACATTATATTAGATGCTGTTTATCATTTTACTAATGTTATTTGTAAATAGCATATCAAGTTATTTAAATGATCCGAAACATTATTGTTTCTGTTTAGTTTCTGTTTCTTTTGACTGTGCTAACAGTTTATTTGTTCTTATTAAGTCTTTATTTGCTTTCATCAAGCAATTAGACTAAAAGCTGTTTTAGCTGTTCTTTTTTTGGAGCTTTATTGTTTTTTTTTTTAAACCAGTAACTCACACATCATCTCATTACTGGCTTTCTGGAGCTCAACCATCAACTACACCGCCTGTCAACACTCTCTCAACAGGTACATTTGTTCTTTCTTAAAATATCTGTGCATTTATACTTTCAAAATGTTACTTGCTTCCTACCATTTGTGTTCTTTTAGTTAACAGAACACGTGTGACCAGTTATGTTCAGTTAAGGATGCCTCTTCTCAGGGTAAGTCATTCATTCATTCATTCATACATTTTCTTTTCGCCTTAGTCCTTATATTAATCAGGGGTCACCACAGGGGAATGAACTGCCAACTTATCCAGCACATGTTTTACGCAGTGAATGCCCTTCCAGCTGTAACCCATCACTGGGAAACACCCGTACACTCTCATTCCTCAGGGTATCAGAGATATTGAATTTATGATCCAAATCAATTTTTGTTCCTGATTATAGCTGAGTATGTGCATGAACAGTCACAAAAATATAATATAGATTACATGACTTCACTTATTATTTTTAACACAGCAGCTGTATCACTTTTGGCCTGCAGAAACATACTTGTTTACATCAAAATAAATTTATTATAATTACTTAACTTTATAGATAACTTAAAATCTAATAACCTCGTCATCTGCACTGTAAAAAGTGATTTGTTAAGTTTGCTTCATTGAATTGTGCAATCTTAATCTTAATTTAATAGAATCAGCTCATATTTACTAACATAGTAAAAGTAATTATTACTCATGTTGAGTCACATTTACTTAGGTCATTTAAGTTTAGTTAACTTAATTGAAAGTGATCTGAGGAATGGTGCTAGTAAAGTTTTCTTAAACATACTTAGTGTATGATTATGTATTAATAATATATTTGAATATTGATATTTTAGTTTCAAAAACATGGTAAACTAGTAAAAACCATGTGTGTCTTTTCATAATTCTAAACATTTACTTTCAAAATATGAAATAGCAGAAACAGTGGAGAAAATCAGTATTTAAAGGGATAATTCACCCAAATTTTTAAATTATGTCATAATTTATTTTCCCTTCACTTGTTCAAAACCTGTTTGAGTTTCTTTCCTCTGTTGAACACAAAAGAAGATATTTTGAAGAATGCTGGTCCTTACGCGCCTACTGTTCTTTTTGGCAAAATGTTCAAGTGCGTAGTTCAAGTCTGAATCTTTATTCTGGAAAATAAATAAATAAAACAATTAATTAAATAATTTAATAAATTAATTAAATACATAAAATACAAAAAAAATACATTTTAAAAATATTTTGAAATACCTTTCGCAACTGATGTAACTCTTGTGATCATGAAACTCATCATCTAAGCAAATAAAAAAAAAAGTAATCAATAGCATTTTTAAATGAACTATTAAAGCTGTATTTTAGTGTATTTAAACGGATTCGCATCCCTTTATGCTTACTTGATTTCTTCGGCCTTATTAAGACTACATTAGCAAAAACAGTAGAAAGCAAAATGAAGCCGCTCGAGATCAGTGTCAGTGTGCAAAAGAAAAAGCAGGATGTGGGTGTCTCTTCAGTTTTTCCTGTTAAAATCATTCAGGTAATCAAAAACAGAACGAGACAGATAAAGAGAACATAATGACTTTTCCTTTTTAGAGAGAAAATGCAAAGAACAGCTTTTTATGTGTGTTTGTTTGCCACATACCACGATCTGTATTTTTAATATCTTCTTCTTTGACCTGATTTGTCACTTTGAAGATTAAAAACACATATAAATAATTAATAATCATTTTAAATCAACAGCACATAATAGTATTGGAATGAATAAAAGATGCTAACAGATCAAATGAAGATTTAAATGTCACCATTTACTACCACTAACTGTGTTTGGTTGTGAAACTTCATGTGGTTTGTGATAAAACTTCCACAGTAAAACGTTCCAGAGTCAGAAACATCCACGCTGATAATCCTCAGTGTAGTAAATGTTGCATTCACTGACATCTCTATATGATTCTTCTGAAATCCATTCAAATATATGGAGTCAGCAGGTTTTGTGCTAACATATTGAGTAACAATACAGACTGGCAGAGAATCATCTGTCTGCTTGAACCAGGATATATAACTGGACTCTTTCAGGATGTATGAACACAGAAGAGAAACTGTAGTACCACTGTACACCATTTCCAAGTTGAAAAGGCATGTTTTACAAATATGACACCTAAAAACAAAAAAGAACAGTAAGTTATAAGATAAGAAGTTATATTTAGATGCATCTGAAACAGTGTTATAATTGTAAATATATTCTATATGATATATATTTTTTCTGATGTAGTAGTGGGCCAAAAATGATGTCTGCATTTGCGCCTTCCCCATGTGCACTGCATTTGCACAATGTTGACTTTTAATGACCCTACAAAGTTTAATAAGATATTTGACTGACAGAATTATGTGATAAGCCAAAGCAAATTGAAAATCTGTATACAGTATATACGCTTGAAGTCAGAATTATTTTTGTTTAATTAGATTTTTTCAACACAATTTAAACATAATAGCTCATTTCTAATAACTGATTTCTTTTATCTTTGCCATGATGACAGCACATATTTGACTAGATATTTTTTTCAAGATAGTTCAGCTTTAACTGCAATCTAAAGGCTTTACTGGGTTAATAAGGCAAATCATTGTATAAAGATGGTTTGTTCTGTAGACAATCAAAAAATATATATTGCTTTTAATTATGTTTTTTAAAAAATTTTAATTATTAAAAACTGCTTTTATTCCATCTGAAATAAAACTAAGAAGACTTTCACCTGAAGAAAAAAAATATCTGAAATACTGTGAACAATTCCTTGCTCTGTTAAACATCATTTGGGAAATATTTGAAAAGAGAAAAAAAAAATCAGAAGAGGGCTAATAATTTCAACTTTAACTACATATATTAAGCGTAAGAAAACTTGAGAGTATAGGCTAAATTGTCCGTAGTCTATGAGTGTGTGTGGATGTTTCCCAGAGATGGGTTGCAGCTGGAAGGGCATCCGCTGCGTAAAAACATGCTGGATAAGTTGGCGGTTCACTCCGATGTGGCGATCCCGGATTAATAAAGGGACTAAGCCGAAAAGAAAATGAATGAATGAATGTAATATATTTAATATTGATTAACATCCAATATTGATTGTTTTACGGTATCAGAAAACTGTAACACTGCAAAAAGTTTTTAAAAATACATAATGCAAAAGGGGAAAAATTCGTACCTTAAAAATCTGTAGTTGATTTATTGTCATATTTTTGATCTGCGTTACATTTTAACAAATGTATATTTTAATATACATAATTTCCTGTATCTTAAATTCTGTATCTTATGTTATGTTTGATTTAAAAAAATGAAAATAGGTGCATATTAATATAATTTTTTTTTAATAGAAAAAGCAGTGGTGTAAAGTACTTGAGTAAATGGACTTCGTTACTTTACTTAAGTATTTTTTTGGCTACTTTGTACTTGTACTGAGTATCAAAAATATAAGCAACTTTTACTCTTTACTTCACTACATTTTTGATTGAATATATGTACTTTTTACTCCACTACATTTGAACAGATGCTTACCGTTACTCATTACATTGTGATTGTGCACAAGTCGGCATCTTTATCTACCACAGCTAATTTGTTGGGCAGATGAGGCGATATCGCCATCTGCAGGGTGCTGAAGGTACTGTATGCTATTTATGAGCTAAATCATGTGAACGTGAATTAGCAGCTTGCCTAATACCAGGTGTTTAATTAGCGACATGGCTGCAGCCAGTGATGAAGCCGAAGATTGATATGTATATGTAGTTTACTAAGTTGAAAAATAACAGTGCTCCTCTTTGTTTAATTTTAATACATAGAAAACATAATTAATCAATTGAAAAACTACTCAAAATAAAAATATTGCCCCCCTCTGATACTGAGAGATGAATCACATCAAAGTCAGCTCTGATTTTTTTTTTACTACATTTTACTATTTTTTTTTTTTTTTTGGATAAATTGTTTGTGCCTTTTTTGAACATTTGAGTTTGACTGAGACTTTTTGTTCTATTTTTTTTTTATATTTTGTTCTGCCATTTTGAAACATTAAGGTGTTAAATTTAATTTATATATTAGGAAAATTAAACCTTTCTTGGTGTTCTTTGAGCCTACATTCAGTACGAGTAAAATACTTAAGTTATTTTAAAATCGGATACTTTAATACTTTTACTCAAGTCTTATTGGAATTGGTGACTTATAACTTGTAATGGAGTAATTTTTACAGTAAGGTATCTGTACTTTTACTCAAGTATGGTTTTCAGGTACTCTTTACACCTCTGAGAAAAAGTGAAATGTTTCACTTTATATTGCTTAAACAGCATTTTTGGAAACTGCAGTGGTGTGGCGTTTGATCGCATGCTTTAGCCTAGTGGCACTAGATAAAAGGCCTGTACAATGCAGTAGTGTGACAACTTCACACATAAGGCATAAGAAATTATTATAATCAAAATCTTTAATATGTGAAAATGTCATAAGTGTGATTTCAGCACCAAGGACAGAGACACATTATACCAAATACTGTTTAATGTTTATCACTGGATGAATAAAGAAGGCCAAGAAATTAAGATTTAATTCGGCAAATCAAAAACTATTATTATTTCTCATTATTACTCAGTGAGACCAGCCCGTCTGGCACCAATAACCACGCCACGTTCAAAGTCACTTAAATCACCTTTCTTCCCCATTCTGATGCTCAGTTTGAACTGCAGCAGATCGTCGTGACCATGTCTACATGCCTAAATGCATTGAGTTGCTGCCACGTGATTGGCTGATTAGAAATGTGCGTTAAGAAGCAGTTGGACAGGTGTACCTAATAAAGTGGCTGGTGAGAGTATAAGCTCACAGTATGAAATTAGCATTTAGAAATATTTGCAAATCAACTTAAAAATTGTCTTACTTTTGATAGTAGGTCTATGGATAATTTTGATGACATCACTGCGCTTCTCGTCATATTTTCAGTTGACCTGTAATATAAACAAAATGTTACTGGCTATTTTTAAATGGTGGGAGGGGCTGCTCAATAAGCCCCACCCCCATTGTCTTATACAGTACTTTGTGCATTCTTATATTGAATTAAAATACTGTTTCTTTATTGAAATGAGCCCTGAGTTGGTGTAAAACACAGACACAAATCAGGAGAATTAGTCATCTTAAACATTCATATGCAAATATTATGTTGCATGTTCAGCCAGCAGATTTGGGTAGTTTGTTTGGATTGTGTGTTGCAAAGTGTGCGTGAAAGCCTCTAGGAGATGCAGTTAGTAATCATTGTTGACTCATCTAAGTTTTGACTCATCACATGGGGAATTTGGCCTTCCCCTTCGGAAGGGGAACTTCAATGCTATGTGGAAACTTCCACTATGGGGATTTCATTCAGAAAGCCAATCATCTGAAAGAGTATGTAAATGGGCCAATGAAATGCCAATGAGTTGGCAACTTCAGCTTGCGCACCTGATGCTCGTTGCAATTAACTTGCTATAAGAGTACATGTGCGAGCAAAGCCAAAGCATCATTTTCACTTCAGAGACTTCAACAGCCTTCTGAGAGAGTCGATGAGGGTTCCTCCAGCTGAGTTTCAGACAGAGAGTGAACGAGAGCGATCTCCCGGTCCAGAGTGTGTGACACGCAGCGGCAGATGGTCGAGCTGGGTTTCTCCCTTGCCAGGCGTCCTTTGGGTCCGGTCCTCCAGAGCGGTATGTATTGTTGCGAATTTCCTAAAAGAGCAACACGGTCGTGCAGCGCGTCTTTTTTAAGACGTCGCTCCGACTGTGCGTTTCTGGATGTGGTGGTTTCCTGTCCTCGGATGATGGGCACGAGCACTGCGTTTCATGTCTGGGGGTCCAGCATGTTAATGCGGTGCTTGTGGGCAGTGCATGCCATCACTGCGGTGGCATGTCTGTTGCGCAGTTAAGATCGCGGCTCGCTCTTGCAAAAGAGCCACCCACCCCAGTTGTCCCCCGCTCCGCGGTGGGCACTCGGGCAGATCTGAGGGTTACAGTGGGAGTAAATCTGCCGCCCTCGGGCTTGTGGACCTCTCACTCCTCCACGCGCTCCATCCAAGCTTTGAGTGAGAGAAGCGCTCCATTCTCGGATGGCGTGTTGGTTTTCTGCCTCCCGAGCCAGAGCCCACACAGCCGCGGGCCAGACTGCTTCCACCCTGCACGCCAGGGTCCATGCGTGCGCGCTGGCCCAGCTGCACGAGGGTGGTTCTGACCCAGGCTTGTTACAAGCCCCGCACCGCACCCGACTGTGCCCCGGGAAAGACGATGGCCACGTTAGTGGTCCAGGAGCGCCACCTCGGGCTAAACCTGGCAAAAATATGCGTGGAGTCGACAAAGTTCACTTTCTTGACTCCCCCATATACCAGTCTGGCCCGTTCGGCGACACCGTTGGTGAATTCACCCAGGAATTCACGGCGGTGCAGTCGGATACGATGGGCCATCCTTCGGCGGGGATGTAAGACCGCTCCCCTCCCGCCGAACCATCCACATCCACTGCTTGTCGCCGAGAGCGCCCGTCTTCGAGTGCTGCTCCGCCCCCGCCTGCGCCTCCGGCCAGCGGCAGCTCCGAGCACCTCGCAGGCAACCAGCGCTCCCCGTCCCAGGGCGCCGTTAAGTCCTAAAAACGGACCGCGAAGCGCTCTTGAGACGGCCATCTGGAGAAGAGGGAACTTGCTCTCTCCCCGGTGGGGGGCCGGGCTCCTCAGAGAGAGAGAGCATCTTTCCCTTCCCTGGATGTGACAGCCCGAATACTGCCAGTCTGGGACGCGATGAAAAGCCTTCCAGCTCGCAGGATCGGCGCACTTCGCCAGTGGCTCACGGGGTCTGGGAGGACGGTCTCCTTTCTCTCACACCTCCAGCCCTCTCCTCCGGAGTCTGAGTGCAAGGTGAGTAAATCTCTCACCTCCAGCTCTTCCGCGGGACCCCAGCGCTCCCCGGATCAGCACTCCCACTCCGCGCTGCCCCACTGCTGGTACGTCAGCGATTGTAACGATGCAGTCATTAGCGAGGGCTCTGCCTGCCTGGTTAGCGCAGCCCAGCCCTTTGCGGTGGCTCATACGCACGATCAGACTCGGCTACGCGATTCGATTCGCGAAACGGCCTCCCAAGTTCACGGGGTGTACGTCACCAGGGTCAGCCCTGTGCCCGCCCCTGTCTTGTGAGAGAAGGTTGCTGTCCTCCTGGCGAAGGATGCAATCTAACCGATCCCTCTAGCCGAGATGGAGAGCGGGTTTACAGCCTGTACTTCATCGTACCCAAAAAGAGCGGTGGGTTACGGCCAGTCCTAGATCTGCGCGTTTTGAACCGCTGTCTGCACAAGCTGCCGTTCAAAATGCTTATGCAGAAAGCGCATCCTCCTGTGCGTTTGTCCTCGGGATTGGTCTGCAGCATAGACCTGAAGGACGCGTACTTCATGTCTCCATACTCCACGCCACCGTCACTTTTCTGCGGTCTGCTTCGAGCGAGCCTGACAGTACAAGTCCTCCCCTTCGGGCTCTCTCTGTATCCGCGGGTCTTCACCAAGCTCGCGGAGGGTGCCGTAGCGCCCCTTCAGCTCGCGGGCATCCGCATACTCAATTATCTCGGCGACTGGCTGTTTTTAGCCCTCTCGCGGGAGTAATTGACTATGTACAGAGACAAGGTGCTCCAGCACCTCCACCTATTGGGGTTTCAGGTCAACCGAGAAAAGAGCAAACTCGCCCCTGTGCAGAGGATCTCTTTTCTCGGGTTGGAGCTGGACTCGGTCACCATGACAGCGCGCCTCTCCGGAGAGCGCGCTCGGCTAATGCTGAACTGTCTGTGAGAGTTCGACAGCAAAATAGTGGTTCCACTGGAATCTTTCAGAGGCTCCTGGAGCATATGACATCCGCAGCCGCTGTACGCGCTCGGATAACTCCATATGAGACCACTTCGGCACTGGCTTCACGATCGAGTCCCCAGACGCGCATGGCACGCGGACACACACCGAGTGACTGTCACTGCGCTGTGTCGCCGCGCCCTCAGCCCCTGGAACGACCCCTCGTTCCTACAGGCCTGAGTGCCTCTAGGACAGGCGTCCAGACATATTGTCGTTTTGACAGATGCTTCCAGCACTGGCTGGGGGGCCGTGTGTTGCGGGCATGCAGCTGAAAAAAACCCAGTTGCATTGGCATATCAATCGCCTAGAGCTGTTGGCAGTGTTTCTCGCTCTCCGCCGTTTTTTACCGGTGCTGGAGCGACAACACGTACTGGTCAGGACGAACAGTACGCCAGCGGAGGCGTTTATCAACCGTGTGGGGGTATCCGCTCTCGCAGCATGTCTCAGCTCGCTCGCCGTCTGCTCCCCCGGAGTCATACG